>CAWUHX010000026.1:0-623159 GCA_963922205.1 Romanomermis culicivorax | reverse complement strand
ACACACTCTATCAGATTAAGCAGTGGTATCAACGCAGAGTACTCGATCTCAACTACCACATTTTTTTCATTAAATGAGAACCATTTTCAAAATTTTTTTCACATTTCTAACTTTATTCCTAACTAATAGCCTTCAATTCCGTCAAATTTCAATTGCCGCGTTTTTCGCGTTATACAGTATAGTGTACGCCTACGCGGTAACTGAACAAACATTGTATACTTTGTTTCATCTTTTCTCGGTTACAAGCATTTCAAAAAAAACTATACTGCATCTGTGTTATGCTAGTGAATCCCACAGTAAATGGTGGCCCATTCCTTGGTCTAATATTAGGTAAATTTTCAGAACACAATGTCTGACATACCTAAACCTACAAAAGGTGAAATAAGTGTATGTCAAAAATTTTTAAAATCGATAATTTTCAGCTTTTGTTTTACCGTAGCTACGCGAGTTTTGATTTTCAGATAAAATGAGTATCATTTTCGTTCCTAGCGCATCAAGTTACACCAAATAGGTGATTTTCAGGTAGGGTTACTTTTTTACATATCACTGCTCTCTGTAAAAGGAGCTATAATCTCTCAGACAATGTCTCCGTATCATGAGTGAAAAAATTGGTTGACAAGAAGCAAGATGATGGAAGAAAACAGAGACAAAAGATGAAAATGCTAAAACATACATAGACGAAAACGTAAACAGCACACGGAGAAAACAAAAGAAAAAAGAAATCCATGCAAAGAAAACATAAGGTAAAGCTAAATATGGAGAAAGCTGTATGACATCCTCGTTTGGAATCACTCATTTGCGAATTCGCTCAATTGAGAGTCGCACTGTTATGAATAGACTATTGAATATGTACAAACGCAAGTTGACTCTTTTCAACAAATTGTTTCAGTTACGACACCTTTACTGTATTGTAGATCATAAATCGACATGCAAAGAGACAAAGCATTGCGTTCAGTGTTTTTTTTGTGCCAAAACATGGTTTTTGGCACAAAAAAATTTGGAATGGAACAAAAAGTTTTGAGCGTCCAAAAAAACATACACTTTTTGGCCAATTTTTTTAATTTTTTCCCAACTGGGGGGGGGGGAATCATTTTGGGTACTGGGTTGGCCAAGTTGGGGGGGGGGTCCCCCCCCCCCCACCAACCCAAGTATAGGTATGCGTTTGGGTCAAATATTACGAGTAGGAAACATACCTGTAAGACCTACGACCAGTTGGGGGGGGGGGCAGGAAAAAGTCGAAATTTTTCCCAAAAAAGGCCAAAAAACATACACTTTTGAAATTTTTTTTAATTTTTTCCTAACT
The DNA here is from genome assembly GCA_963922205.1 of Romanomermis culicivorax. NCBI lineage: Eukaryota > Metazoa > Nematoda > Enoplea > Mermithida > Mermithidae > Romanomermis > Romanomermis culicivorax. The sequence continues at coordinate 621,856 of CAWUHX010000026.1, read as the reverse complement.
GGGGGGGGGGGGGGGGGGGGAAATAATTCTAGAGTAATGTCTTCAATTTCCACCTTCAATAAACGCAAAAGTTCAGATTGCAAACTCGAGAGAAAAAATTGAGAGACTTAATGAAAAATCTCTATTTTCGGCCACATAATTGACTGTAAACGATTAGAAAATAAAACGAGCTAACTTGATAGTTATAATTATACCCCGTGCATATAGTTATAATTTTACCCCACTTAATTATTATAATTTTGAGATTTTGACCTTTTAAAGTCCACCAAAACGCATCTTTTCGGTTTAGAGTTACTGCCTTAATGGGGGGGGGGGGGGGCGCCCCCGCCCCCCTCTTGTGCACGGTCCTGGTTATTAATATTACAAACTGCAGTTGAAGTTCACGCATAGAAATTTCAGACGTTTCCAAATTTTTGCTTTTCAAACCTGTCTGCGAGCTATAACTACAGCAAATGGGTCTTATTATATAGATACTATTCTCGCTTGCATGATAGATACATATTTTTGTATGATTTTTTTCTACTTAGTCGCGACGTCAAGTCTCATAAAAATGAACCTCTCAAAAGCTCCTCTCTTTGTTAACCTACAGTATGCTTAACTGATCTGTATAAAATTTTATTATTGTTGTCTCATTTATATTTTGAAATTTCGAGATAAGAAAATCAAAAAGCTTACCGTAACAATAATTCAGTATATTAAACCCAATCATATTTTATAACATTTTGAAGATGATATGGATCAGATCAGAGCACCCCATCGGGGGGTATGGGGGGTATTACCCCCGTCTTAGATTTGGAAATTCATTTACTGCCCCCATAAAAACAGCTCACTATAGCAAAAAATTTTGGTAGACTTCATCCTCTCCCCAGTAGGTTATACTAATTCGAGAAAAATTGCAGAATGTGTGATTCTGAGGAATTACTCACTGCTCTTTTTGACACATTTACTGAGCAAATGATAATGAGAAAGTATGCAACTTCTGTGCTATATAGCGATTTTTAGATAAAGGATGTCAGCACATTAATATATACTACTTGTAGGAAATCATTATAAATATAATTGAGATATGAAATAATGACTTGTGATTAATCAAAAAATCGCCCCTTGGGAAGAAAAACATTATGTTCTCAAAATTCTGCCTCTTCATGCTCTCCTTTTCTTTTCCCCGCTTCTGCATTGGGTCTTCTGTGGGCATATGGTTATCCAAGCTGTGGCATAGTTTCCTGCTTTTGTCTTTCCACAAATGTGGAAGAAAAATTTGGGGTTTCCATATTGAAAAGATGCATTTTGGTGCATTTTAGGAGGTCCAAATCTCAAAATTTTCCGGGGCTCCGTGTGCCGTTTATATCTTTAATAATCATTATTATTTATTACCAAGCTCAGGCGCGGCTTCTGGCATGTCTACCTTCACTTATCTTTCAATCTTTAATAGTTTTCATCGTCTTAAACGTATTATTTTATGTTTAATTGGCAACCTTGCATATTATATATCTTTATATTTAATGAAGATCCACATTTTTTTCTTCATAGATTTTTTGAGAAAGATCAATACATCAATTTACTCACTTTTTGAAGCATTTGTTCTTTTCTTAACGTAAATTCAATTCAAAAGCTTCATGGAAGTATTTTTGGAAAATTTATACGCTTCTGACTTATAGCTTTTCGGCCAAATTTATGAAAGGTTATGAACAAATTAATAGTTTTAAAATTTTTCGAATGATAAATTTCTAGTAATCACGATTTATGAACACAAAATTTAAATCTAATTTTTGAGATTGTATGATCAGAATGATTATCAGAATGCTTTAAAAAGCTCAAAAACACTTAAATAAAGCGTTTATGAGCATTTTCAAATGAAAAACGAGGATTTTAAGACCAAAAAAAATTTTTTCCACATGTGGAAAAAAATTTGACCCCTTTCCACATTTGTGGAAAAAAGTTCGTGGAAAAAAAAACAATGCACATACCTGTAATTGGGGGGAGGACCCCAGCCCCAACTTGGTCGAATCCTATACCTGAATGTTGGGCCCCCCCAAACTCGGAAAAATTGGAAAAAATCAGGAAAAAAGTGGCTATTTTCGGCTTTTTTGGGGAAATTTTCGGAATTTTTTCTACTTTTTTGAGGGTTTTTCGGCCCCCTCCCAAAAATTTTGGAAATGTTAGGACCCCCACCCCAAAATTTTGGGTTTACCCTCCTCCCCAACTGGTCAGACTTCTTACAGGTAAGGGATGCCATACCTGTAATTGGTGGGTTGGGGGGGCCCATAACTGTAAGAGGTCTGACCAGTTGGGGAGGGGGGTCGGAAAAAGTCGAAATTTTTCCCAAAAAAGGCCAAAAACATACACTTTTTTGCTAATTTTTTTAATTTTTCCAAAGGCTGGGTGGGGGTTGGGTATATGGTTGGCCAAGTTGGGGGGGGGGTCCCATCCCCTACCCTGCCCCAATTACAGGTATGGGGGACCCCACCCAACTTGGCCAACCAACCCAACCCCACTAACCATTAGGGACAAAGCATGTAGCCCTCTTTTGATTGACCGAAATTGCCGCCCCCTTGTTGATTGGTCAAAATTTTGGAGATGTGGGAAATGCATTATATGCGTTTTAAAAGGGAAAAATGGAAAATTTTCCATTTTTTTCCTATAAGATTTTCTTTAGGCTTAGGCTTAGGGCACAGCACTGTGCCCGAAGGGCGCAGTGCTGTTGAGGCTCTTCCAAATGAAGTTGTTAGTTAAAACCAATAATACACAGATACAACCAATAGTATGCACATACTGTAGAGCACGTGTTTGCGTGAGGGGTGGGACTTGATTGTCAACCAATCAGAAGAAGGCTACGCAAATGCTTAGTCAGAACCTCCCCCCCCCCAGTAGAAATGTATGTTTTTGGCCTTTTTTGGGGAAAATTTCGACTTTTTTCGACCCCTCCTTCCGAAATTTCGGATTTATCCCCTCCCCCAATTAGTCGGACCTCTTACAGATATGGAAGGTTGGGGGGGGCCATCCCCCAACTTGACCAACCATATACCCAACCCACAGAGTTGAAAAAATTCTCAAAAAAGTGGCTTTTTTGGGAAAAAATTTGACTTTTTCCGACCCCCTCCCCCAAAATTTCGTGTTTACCCCCACCCCCAACTGGTCGGACCTCTTGCAGGTATGTGTATTACCAGTTCAGGCGCAGCTTTTAGCATATCTACCTTCATTAATCACTTATCTATAATAGTTTTCATCATCTTAAACGTATTATCTCATGTTTTAATTGGTAGTCTTCAATATTTTGTCATGATATTTAATGAAGAAGATTCACATTTTTTCCTTTTGAGAAAGTTCAATATGTACTGTCTCTATGCTTTTTGATGCGATTATTTTTTTTCTAATGTAAAATCAATTCAAAAGCTTCATGGAAATATCTTTCCAAAACTTATACTCTTCTCACTCGTCACTGCAAATTTCTGAAAAGTCAGATCAAATGACAACAAATCGAAATTGAAAAAAAAACTTATTGACAAATCAGCTTTTATAAATTTGTGAATTCCAAAATCAAATCAAGTAGAACTATTCCCCCAGATCGCATAGGAAACACATTTATTTCTGATGAAGATCAAAAGGTAGAACTTTTCAATGATTATTTCACATCAGTCTTCACCAATAATGATGGTTCCAAGTCACATTTCACCAAAAAAACTATGTCTGGAATCTCCATTGTATCATTCTCTATTGAGCTCATTCGTACTACTCTCTGTAAACTGAATCCCTCTCTCGCCTTGGGTCCTGACGGGTTATGTGCCTTTTTCTTGAAAAAATTACCCAGTTGTTTGGCTGACATACATGCACACAGGGTATGGACAGGGTATGGATTTACCCTACCCTAAAAAATTTGGCAGAAGTCTACTATAGGCCCAAAATTTGGCAAAAGTTTACTATAGGCCTAAAATTTGGCAAAGTAAAATGCAACAAACATTAAGAATATTCTTGTAAAAAATTTGTTCAGGCCAATGAGGCCCTGTATTAGCTGAATAGTCACTCTTGATGGACAGCTTTTAGGGCAAAAAATCAAATTTGGTCAAAACATTGTTTTAAATTTACATGAATTTTGTTCACAAAGTGAAAACTTTTGTATAAATAACACAGTATTGCCCAAAATCACACATGATTTAATATTATCTACTGACAGCATTTATCAAAAACGTCAGTCTACAGAATTTTAAAATGTGCAATGGTAGTGATTTAAATCAAGGGAGAAGAAAGTGCAATTTTTAATGGAAAAAATAAATGATAAGGCAAATTTGTTAATACTGCTGGTAAAATTTCTAACCACAAGCCGATACAAAAATATTTTCATTTTTAAAATAATGTGCTTGATGGTAAATAGACATAATTTTCATTTTCAGTTTCCTCCAAATCTATTTCATTTGGTCACTTCTTCTTTTGGGCTGTGGGATCATCAGTTCTCAGGTGATTTTTGCTCACCCACAACTTTCATTAAATTTTTCAATCTCATTGGGACCATTGATTCTAAGACAAAGCAGATCATCAAGCTTATTGCCCTGGAGCCGTGCTCTTTTTACTGTTTGGATGTAGTTCGTGATCGAAAACCCCCATTTGGCATCTGCACTTCCCATTGGTAGAACCAGTGCCAATTTGATAAGCTTCGATATTTCCTCACCCCAGCCAATAGAATCTGAATTTAGATAATGCTGCCAAAAATAAATGGCCTGCACACTATGGAAACAGCAGAATTCTTCTGTTGCAATAATCTTAACCAATACTTGTGTCCATTGTGCTGTTGTGGTCTGTGGGTCCAAGCCGAATTTTTCTGCCGAAGCCTGAATGTCCTCTATGCCATAGAACAGTACCTGCACTTCCTTTTTTGACAACTTTTCAGGAACAAGAACATCAAAGTTTTTAAGATCACCTTCTGGAAAATAACTTTTTAGTTGATCAATGATGGCATTTAAGAATTGGGAACAATAAGTGTCCAACTTTGGAACTCGTTCCCTTGTGTCTGATTCTAGTTCCACTGTTTGCGACCAAATACTGGCTGATCAATCATAATTATCCAATGAACATTTTCGAGCTGTTGGGCTTTCTGAACATACAACATGCGTCAGGTAGTAGGCAAGGAAGCTACCATCCATTGATTTTAAGCTTTCAAATGTATCAATTAGATTGTCCTTGTATTCCTCAGCTCCAATAAGGATGCCACTTCGTTGCTGCAAGCATTTTAACCAATGTGTTAGCATTAACAGGACATCACAAGTAAATTGTAAGGCCAACAAAAAATTGTTGTTCTTTAATTTTTGCGACAAATCCTTTGCTCCATTACGAGTTAAATCATTGAAGCTTCGATCAACAGAAATGGCATCTAAGTCCATAACAACCAAATACCAGGTATTGTTGATGCTCTTTAGGGCATTAAATTCAGATGAAATCCAGCGTGTTTCAAAAATATAAGTAAGTTCCAGCATGCTAATGTCAAGGGCACTGGCAAGTGCACGTAGATGGGATTTTCTCTTGTGACCATGGCGGTTATAGAAATTGTGAAGGCCATTAACTGTGGACACAAAGCTCACATAGTAGGGTACTGATTCTATAGCTGCTCGTATTGCAAGGTGTAATCTATGGGCCATGCAACAGCTTTTTGTCCCTTTTCTTCCAGTTCGTTTTGCTTTTGAATCTGCTGGAACTGCTGGGGTAGTTCATTTTTTGCTGCCTCCTGGAGCTTTGAGATGACAATTTGATGTTGGCTGAGCCCAGCATGTTCGCTAATTTTTTGATGATTGTGCTTGTAAGAGGCTTTCAATGTTGGATCCCCTAGTGCAGGAGGGTATCGATTGTCTAGCCCAAGCTTGTCATAATATTTGTGGCACAAATGACACTGATACTGCGACTGTGTTGGGTCTTGAGCATTTGGAAGATACTCAAACCAGATGCGGTTACTTTCAATTGTTTTCCGAGGCAAAAGGTTACCTTATTTAAAAAATAAGTTTAGTAAAAACCTTATGTGTAATCAGTGATCTGGCATGGACCATATGATGCACAATGCACATGAGATAAAGCAGAAATAAATGTTTTACTTTGATGAAGGTCAATTTGCCTAAGCCAATCTGGATTGAAATAAGCAGTTGTTTCCCATTCCCTTTCAGGGACATGTGGTGTCATATGAACTGCAGTTTAGTCAGCTGCTTTGATCGCCTGCTCATTTTGACCTAAAAATGTGAGAGTGTTACTCAGTTTTTTTTAAGTTTCACATTCATATTAACAGTATAAATTTACCCTGTGTCGATAGATCATCTGGAGCATTAATAATGGTGCATATATCATTCATTTTTTGAAGGTTGATTTCCGTTTGTATTGCCCTGTCGACTTTTTGAATTTTAATGCTATAATAAATATCTGGCTCAAGTTGACTGCTGCATTGAGCGATTTCCATTGTCTCTACTTCAATGCTGTCACGATAGTGTTTTCTGACTGATCCAGTAACATCAACTATATGATTTTCCAAAATAAAATGTGTTCCCGTACAATCCTTATTGCTACCAGGTGTTAGCTTGCCTAATTTGAATTTTTCAGGCATTATTGGTGCCATTTCTATTGTACAGCAGCTTAATGAATAATCTGATTCAAGATGAGCTGGAATGTCAAATTCACGCAGCACATAGTTTCTGTTAGCCAGTGCCGGAGCAATTTCCTCAAAGATATCACAGTTTTCAGCAGCAGAAGGACGGCCATAAACAACAATGTCAATTAATGATTGTTTGAGCAATTGTTTGATTTGACTGTCAACTTTGATGTAGGGCATCCATTCTGTTAGCTTTATTTCAGGAAGTCCATCAGCTTGGTATGACAAAAGCACAGCATGGGGGTGGATAGTAGCATTTGAAAAAAACCGAATAATGTTGGTGTTCTGGTAAATTTTAACTGATATGTTGCTAATGGACTGTCAACTTTCAAGTTGGCATTTAGATCTAACCCACCAAACACAAAGAATCGGCCTGTAATACAAGAATTCCACAAGTTTGCCACTAATTCAATAGTAGGACCTTTTGCTCCTTGCTGATATGCCGACAAAATGACAATTATATAGCCCCGAAGACTGTAATCTTGCAGCTGGATTGTGCTTGTTGTACCAGGTTGGATTCCATAGGCAATCAATTCAATGAATTCCCTTTTTTTGGGTTTTGTTGGGTCGTCACTGTTAATTTCATTGATTACAATAGTCTCAGGGTTTCCATAATTGAATATAATTAACAATAATGGAATTATTATTAGAAAAATTTTCAGCATCATGACTATACCACCAATATTATCAGAAATAATAGAGCAAAAATAAAAATGTATAACAAACTTTCTATGCAGTATAATTGGTGTTAAAACAACCAAGCTTTGGATTAAAATTGGGTTGGCCTATTATTTGAGAGAAAAAAATCGTGCAGCAGCTTAGATAGTGTTGTTTGGACCAATTTTTAAGAAACATTGTTTGTATTCTAGTTATGCTGTCGTCACAAGTTTATTTACCACATATAATTTGAAAAGATTACATGATTACATGAAAAATGATCAATGAGTTTATTATTGACATAAGCATTCAACCAACTTTGTCAAGTTATTATTCATACAAAAGCAATAAAATTTCATTTTGAAGTAAAAAAATTACTATACACCAGTTTTCTGGAAAAATTACTATATGACCAATTTTGGTCATTTTCCATATAATGTAATCCCAGTATACAAAAATGTGACTCCTCATCAACTTCAAATTACGGACCAATTTCCCTTTACCATGTAGTTTGTAAAATCATGAAAAACATTAATTCTTCTATTATAGAATACCTTAAAAGAAATCCTTTATTAACACCCTCTCAATTTGGGTTTTTGCAGAAAAAAGTCCTGTGAAACACAGTTGCTGAAATGCAAAAATACTTGGACCGAACTTATTGATTCAGGTTCTTCTATTGATTTGGTCTACATTGATTTTAAAAAAGCTTTTAATTCCGTCTCCCGTAGTAAGCTTGTCCAAAAATTAAAAAAATTATGGCATCTCTGGTTTTCTTGAAAAATGGATCATCTCCTTTCTTTCAAATCACACTCAATGGGTTCGCATTAATTGCAAACTTTCCCTAGTATCAGACGTAGGCAGTGGTGCCCCACAGGAGGGTGTTTTGGGCCCAACTATTTTCCTTTTGTTTATAAACGACCTTCCAGATACACTAAAATCTGATGTTTTATTTCCTGCCGATGATGTCAAAATTTTCAACACCTCCACACAGTGCAAAATTCTTCAAAATGAACTTGATCAGATTTTCAATTGGTTCAAAACATGACAACTCGAAATCTCTGCCGAAAAAAGCACTATTCTTTATATGGAGCATGCCAATCCAAAGTTTCCCTACAATTTAGGATTGTCTGTCATTCCTGGGAAAAATCCATGTGTCAGAGACTTGGGTGTTACTTATATCCCAAAACTTGAATTTTAGAGATCACTTAATTTCAGTTACTAAGAAAGCTCGCAGTTCAAGTTCTTTAGCTTTAGAGCTTTCACAATTCACATCCCATGATAATCTAACCTGGTCGGTGCTATTACAGTATACGTCAGACCAGACCTCTATTGGAATATTGTTCAACCATTTGGAATTCTTTCTATGCCTCAGACATAAATGTAATTGAAAGGGTTCAGAGAAGGTTTACCAAAAGAATATGTGGTTTTGGGCCCGTCTTTTCATATGAAGAGCGTTTGATGAAGCTATGCTTGGATAGCTTGGAAATACCTTGACTGTGCACGTTGCATTATGTATGATGTTTCAAATTATTAAGGGGGCGGGGGGCGGCCGCCCCCCCCCCCCATTGAGGCAGTAACTCTAAACCGAAAACATGCATTTTGATGGACTTCAAAAGGTCAAAATCTCCAAATTTTCCGGCGCTTTGCGCCGGTCATGGGTATAATTATAACTATATTCTATCAGGCGCGGCCGGTAGCATATCTACTTCGACCTACTACTTTATGATCAACAGTTTCTATCAATCAAGTTAGCTCGTTTCATTTTCTAATCGTTTACAGTCAATTATGTCGCTGAAAATAGAGATTTTTCATCAAGTCTCTCAATTTTTTCTCTCAATGATTGGAATTTTTTAACGTTTGCAATCTGAACTTTTGCGTTTATTGAAGGTAGAAATTAAAGATATTACTCTAGAACATGATTTCAAAACATTTGTTCACAAATTATCTGATGGAGAGATTTATTTTTCAGCGTTTTAGAATACAAAAACCAGAAAATTTTTCCAGCGCATAGCCCCAGAATGGGAGGCAAATTGCGCTTCATCAGTCTGATTTTAATTTATTTCCCAATGTTATGAAAGTTCATTTTCCAGCATTTTAGAAAGTGGAAATCGAAAAATTTTTCCAGCGCTTGGCGCCGGACCATTCTATAGAACACCAATATATTCTTCATGAGCTCATTTTGACTAACATAACCAGAATTTTCTCAATTTTTTTCCTCATTTTTGCAGGTTTCTGACTACAAATACAACAAAATGCTTGGGTATGCTCCTAAAATGCATAAAAAAGGATCCGTAGCCACATTATAAGTGTTTTTAAAAATGTGGAAAATTTTTGGAAAATGAGGAAAAAAGTTTTGGCTCCAGTTCTCATGTAGAAAAAATCTTAGAGGGTAAAAACGGTGATGCACACAGTATATCCCCGTAAGATCAATATTTTCTGGGGCTATTCAGTGGAAAAATCTAGTCCGTCTCCCCCCCCCCATGAAAAAATCCTGGGCACAGCCCTGACTACAGCATATCCCTACACAGGGCCGTGCATAAGGGGGGGCTGGGGCAGCTGTCCCCCCCCCCCCATTGAGGTAGTATGCACACAGTATATCCCCATAAGATCAACATTTTCTGGAGCTATTCAGTGAAAAAATCTATTCTCCCCCCCCCCCCATGAAAAAATCCTGCGCACGGCCCTGTTAAGGAACAATCAAAAAAGTATCCAAAAATCAGACTTTTTTATTAACAACAATTTTGAGTCTACCCATCGTAAAAATGACCACAAACTCCAAACTGGTAAAGCAAAAACAAATATTAGGTTATATGATATCTCTAATAGGTACATTAATATCTGGAATTGACTTCCAAATGAAATTCTAAGTTCTTCCAATTTATACACTTTCAAAATGAAAATTTCCAAAATTGATTTCTCAGATTATCTTGGGGGAGCGTGTTAGCCTGTTACAGAATGTAACCTGTGCTTCCTTTTACTTGTTATTAAATTGTTCACCATAGCGCATGCTCTCGACCTCATAGTCCTATTTTTGATCTTCAATTTAGTCATTTGAAACTTCTAAAATTTATCTTTCATGTTTATTTATTATTTCCTCGTTCTCGTCCAATCATATTTTGTATTGTAATTTTGCATTCACTTCGAAAAGTAATGAAAATCTTTCATTCATTCATATTGGTGACCAAGTTCATGGTTTTAAAATTTTGATTAAAATTCTAGAAATTACAACTTTTGAACACAAAATTCAAATCTAATTCTTGAAATAAGTGTTCGGAAAATTGATTTCCCAGTGTCCCAGAATGTCAATACCCACAAAATTGGAAAGATTAGCATCTTTTTCGGGCTCTCACTTGTCATCATAAAGGACTTAACCATCGATTTGTCATGTAATTCAAAGTCTTTATGCTCTTGGATAGTTTGCTGGAAAATTTGTTCCACAATGCTTGTAGATTAGACTTTAAACTCGAAAATTTCAGTTTTCTCTGTAATTTTAATGAATTAACGGCTTTAAAAACACCAGAAGGTTTGATAAAGCTCAAATCACTTAAACTAAGCATCCCTGAGCATTTGTAAGCAAAACAACGACTTCAGGAAAATGGGGAAAAAAATTTGACCCCTTTCCCCATTTGGGGAAAAGACCCTGGGGAAAAAAACAGTGCGATGGAGAACCATCGTTTTTTCATCGAAGATTTTTTTCACATGAGAACTGGATCCAAATTTTTTTTTCCTCGTTTTCCAAAAATTCTCGCATTTTAAAAAATGTAATGTTTTAGATGATGAAAACTATTTGAGATTAAATGGTAAGTAAAGGTAGACATGCTAAAAGCCACGCCTGAGCTTGGTAAGGAATAATAAGATTACTTAAGGTATAACCGGCACAAAGGGGCGGAAAATTTTGAGATTTGGATGACCCAAAATGCATTTTTTCAATATGAAAACCATAAATTTTTTATCACATTTGTGGAAAGACCTCAAAAATTTTTTCCACATTCCAGATTTTTTTTCACATTATGTAGTGCAAATGTGGAAAAAAATAGTGTGCAGAATATATTTTTTCTCAAACATGGAAAATTTTTTTTCAGAAAGAATGAAAATCTAATTTAACGAAAGTGAATTTTTCCGAATTTTAACCGAAGTTCTCAAAAATCTAGTCCACTTCCTTTTCTAGCTTGGAAACTATCTAAGCAAATATATTCTTTTTTCTGCCCCATCGGGGCATTTTCTACTAAACTAGTCGTTAATATGCTTTCAGCCCATTCCAAGCATAAACCGCTTTTGGAAGACTGAAAGTGTGTCATTTAATTTGTTCTTAAAATACTTGCAATGAAACCAGCTTAGCTATTTCATACATATTTGTACGATTTTTGCATAGCCAATGATATTATACAGAACAGAAAACTTTTGAATAAATTACTGTTTTTTGAGTGAAAAATGAGGAAGTTTTATATACATGTTGTAGATTTGAATGTACATTATAATAAATAAATTTGATGATAAATGCATAATCAATTTTCTTTACTTAATTTAACTGTGGATATCACACTGCATCTTAGGTTTCAGTTAGAATTATGAACTTCTATACCCCATTCAATTTGAAATGATCGATGCGGCGGTCGGAGTTTTGACAAAGGCAGCCTTACTGGAGATCAAGAAATCAATTCTATACCCTTTAAATCATTAAAAAGAGTGAAAGAGTGGTTGTCATGAAGGAAAAATTTATTGGATAGCCAACAAACCTTCCATAATTTTGGATAAAAGTTTATCTGCAACCTTTAGTACATGCTTGAAAAAGAAAATTACTATTGTGAAATTTCTGTAAGTTATCTTCTGTAGTGGGAACCACTGACCATGGTTTGGTACATGAATCAATATTATAGGATTTCGACTCTGGAATTTCAAGGTTAATATCTTCAAAATCTTTAAAAAATCAAAATCAGCTCACATCTGGAAGAATTGACAATGTCTAATTCTTTTACCAAATATGCAATTAAAATGTTGCAATATCAAATTTATTGAATGAAAATGCAAGAATACACTACTCCGATTTGAAATATGTCTAATGCGACAGTTTACCGAGGATACCATGTCTTTCAGGGGCGGTTTATGTTTGGAGTGGATCAGAAATTGAGATATCGCCCTTTTGAGTGGAAGATCAGGACCTCACCACAAACATAATATACGTAATATGCTACTTGCATGCAGTGGTATCTTTTGAAAATTACCTGGCATAACAAGACCTGCTTTGGTCGTTCAACTGCTTTTTTAAACGCCTCTCTTTGGTGTATGGATCTGAGACTTGATAAAAATATCATTGTCTTAAAAAGAAAAAAAACCAGAATGGTCGATATTTAACCATGCCCCTTCACTACCTGCCTTTATGCTTAACCGTTGCCATACATGTAATTGGGGGGAAGTGCTATGGGAACCCCCCTGAAATCGTCAGCCATATTGCTGGCTATTGGGTGACCCTCCAGGATTTTCTGATCCAATGGCTGCCATACAGTAGCTGTAGGAACCCCCCATACTTTTGGTTGGAAAAATATTGAAAAATGTCAATTTTTTATTAAAGATGTCAATTTTTGAACAAAAAATTGTCAAAATGTCAATTTTCTCGGCGCTCTGCACCCTGAATACATCTTTTTCCGTCTTTTTCGAAAAAATTACGATTTTTTGAACTATTTTTTGGACTTTTTTCGTGAAAAAATCGATTTTTTTTTCTTTCAGAGACTCCTCCCCTCAGAATTTTGGGAATTACTGACCCGGGGCCTGAAAAAGTGGCCCGACTTCCCTCCCAGACCTCGAAGCAACGTTACATGTATGACCCTTGCTGTAGTAAGTACAGGTATGCCCAATTAGTCGCCATGGCTTGTAAAAATTCTGATTGGATCCTGAAAATTTAGCAGCACAAGCCAATTTGGCTTGAAAAAATTAGAGCCCAACTGCCCTTTCGATTAGGGTGGGGTTTCCTGACCGGAGATGCATTTTATGTGTTTTTAAAAATACTGAAAATTTTCCAGAGCTTCCCACCAGATTGCAAATCATTTATGGATCTTGGTATCATTCCTGTAGTGCAGTTAGAAAATGTGGGCCTAGCTTATGCTTATAGCTTTAAAAATCAGCATGTTATAAAGGAATAATTGACCCAAAATTTTTCACCTATTTGACAAAAACCATAACTTTTCTAGATTATTTTCATGAAATCGTTTTGCAGTCCTTTAGGATTTTCAGCTTTCCTGAACCTAGCCTTTTACATTCGGACATCATCAGCTTGATAAAATGGCAAAGTTATTTGCTGTCTGAAAAAGTCATCCAAATTTTATGTTGCTTTCCTAATTTTTTGAATTTTAGTTGGCCCATTGGAAACACATTGAGTTCACTGAAAAATTCGACCTTTTATGCAGGAAATAAATATTAAGTATTCATTTTCCAATGCCATCGAAACCAAAATCTAAAATTTTCTTCTGGTGCTAAGAGCTGGAATTGATTAATTACCGATATCCAAGTCCGAAGTAAAATACCTAGATATCACACTTTTTTATGCTTTAGATCGTTTGCTAACAATCTTTTTTGATAAATAATTATGATTGGTAAACTACTGGCTCCAGAAATATTAGTTTTCCTATTAGAAATATACTGAAAATTGGGGGGGGGGAGTTTTGGCCAAAATCTGATTAGAAATGTAAATAAAGCTACTATTGTGAGATGTCCAAGAAAGACTGTCTGAGAAAACAAAATATACTTGAGAATGTAGAGTTCGTCATTGGTAAATTGATTTATTAGTTGAGAATATAGCTATGTAGTAACTTGGGTAAAATTACTCATAATTATCCTGACTTATTCATTTTTTAATCCTAATCTTATGAATGTAGCGATGCCCCTGGTAGAAATGAACATCACAGCATTGTACCATAACAGAATATAGCAAAAACTATTATTTTATGACAGACTAGACTATATCATTTTTGTTTGGTGTCGTTTCATACAAAATTACTTGCAGATTCATAATCACCATCAATTCACCTGTAATTGGCGGAAAAATGCAAATTCCCCCCCAGAGTACATAAGTACCAAATTGGGTTCTTCAACCAACAAAGACTGCTGCTTTGCCAGCACTGTTCTTATTTCTTATATCACTCCATCCTTAGACCCAGTCCATGTCTCATTTCGGTAACTTGGTCACAATGTTCCTCGTTCTTCCTGTCATCTTCCCATGAAATAAATGTGTGACAACAAGCTAACATGATTAGTGAGATAAAATGCCTATTGGATTTTTTCTCCCTCATTATACATCTTTTCACTTATTAGTTTTAAATGAAATATCAAAGTGCCTTATTGTTCATATTCATCAATAATGCTCTCATCATTATGGTCAATGGAGCGGAATACGACTTTACCGTCAGAGTTGATGGCGGTGTCATCGATTGCTATTTTCAGAATGTTTCGAGCTCATTATACGCTACTTTAGAAATTGATTATCAAGTAAATTTATTCATCTGCTAGTTGGCGGCCCTTCATTTTCCAACGTCAGAAATTTTTCACATCGGTTTTAGTAGATGAGGAGATCAAAATTTTACTGTGCTATACTCCATTCATTTTGAAATGATCGATGCAGTGGTCATAGTTTCGACAATTGCAGCCTTACTAGAGATCAGGAAATCAATTTTGATAATCATGGAATGATTGAAAAGAGTGATCATATAGGACTCTGCATCACAAAGGAAAAATTTGTTGAATAGAGTCAATGTGCCTTCCATGATTTTGAATAAAAGTTTGGTTTCAAGCTCGTTGCATTGATCAATTCAAAATGAAAGGAGTATACCTCTTCAGGAAAAAGTGGAACTTTTTAGGTCAATTTGGAGCCATAGCTCCTAAAAATCCTGACTGACACAAGCCAATTTGACTTGAAAAAATTAGAGCCTAACCACGTTTTTAATTAGGCTATAGGGTTTCCTGTGGGAGATGCATTTTTATGCATTTTGAAATGGAAAATACCAAAAATTTTCCAGCACTTTGTGCCAGATTTAAAATTATGCAAGATCGTTTCTGTTGTGCAGGAACAAAATGTCCACGCTTATGCTTATAGCTTTTAAACATACATGTAATCGAGCCCCTAGGTCTAGGGGGGAGTTGGGCCACTTTTTCTGGGCTGGGGGTCAGTAATTCCCAAAATTTTGGGGGGAGAGGTCACTGAAGGAAAAAAATTTGATTTTTTATGAAAAAATTCGGAAAAAAGGTCCGAAAAATACTAATTTTTGTGTAAAAAATGATAAAAAATGTATTTTTCTGACCAAAAGTATGGGGGTCCCTAGGGCTACTATATGGCTAGCCATAGGATTGGAAAATCCTGGGGGGCAGTCGCCCAATGGCTAGCCATATGGTCCACAATTTCTGGGGGGAGGGTTCCCATAGCACTTCCCCCCCAATTACATGTATGCTTTCAAACATCAGCTTGTTTGTCCGGGTTGCCATGGGTGCACATGTTCAGCTTCAGGCATCAATGCACAGGCGGTAGGATGCCGCCAAAAGTGGTGAAGAAAGAATAAATTTGAATAGATTTATGTTGCCACTGTTTCGCATATTTTTGGTAATATTTGATTATTGAAAGATTGTTATGGGAGTGTCGCCGCCAGTTGTCACATATTATATTTTGGTTTTTATTTTATTGACAACATCGCTTTGTTTTCCCAATACAAAGCTTAAATGATAACTCATATTGTTTTGAGGGCCTAGTGGGAGTTTCAATAAGATTAGGAGTGGAGACTGGGGTAGGAGCTCCTGAGGTACGAGCCAAGGTGTTCTGCCTGAGGTTTGGTGAAGTACTGGAGTGTATCTGGTGAAATGTGTGAGAGAGTTTTAGTTTATTGTATTTTGTCAGCCTGTGGTCAGAACTGTTGCAACTTCCTTTGTATAAACCCGAAGGTCGGTTACATCATCCTCTACCCACAGAAGCCTAACAAGTGGTGGACTCTTAACACCCCTCACGATGGATAACCAGAGAACCACCAGGAAAATAACTAAACCATCAGGGTTTTACAAGCAGTTACACACGGGAAAAGTATAGAAAATGAGTGTTCCATTAGGAAAAACTTTGAGAACACCTAGGTCACACGAACCTAGTGTTTCAAATTTCTACTCTGCTGAAGAACACGCAGTGGTAGGACAAATTCAAAGGCAAGCGCCTGAGACCAAACTGAGGCAGGAAAGTAAAACTGCCGAAGTGTCAAGAGTGGAAGAGGAGTTGATGAGCGGTAGTTTCGAGATGGCTAGTCAAGCCGAGATCAAAGGCACTGTAGGTGGAAATGTCAAAGGTCATCAGACCCTGGAGAGGCAAAGACTGATGACCTCTCCAAAAATTGTCCACCCAATAGTGGAAATGCTGGACGGGATTAGGCGGAAATGGAAACCAGTGTGGAAGTCGAATTTAATGGACATGAATTTTGATGATTATTACGAGGACGGGCCAGCCGAATTATATGACAACTGATATTGGAGGCGATACGAGGCAGAAATGGCGAATGGGTATGATGCGAAAATCAAAAGGAACAAGTCCACCTGAAGAATCAATAAATTAATGCCTTGGAAAAGAAGGTCCAATTATTAATCAAAGTATTGGAAAGCGTGCAAGATCGCAAAAAAGAAAGTGAAAAAAAGCAGCAAAAGAAGATAAGTGAGTCTTCTTACATTGAAAATAGGTTAGAAAGGGTCAATGAACCTAAAAGAGAGGTTCAATCAGAAGTTTATGTAAGATCTCAGGAGAATAGAGACATATATTCCATCAGAGATAAAGGATGGAGTGAGGAACCACAGAGTTCGAGGAATGCTGAACAAGCACAATCAAATGCCTATGGTTATCTAGAAAATAGGAAGTCTAGGGATTGTCCCAGGGAGAAGATAGATTTTCTCTTCCTACTCCTTGGACAGATACTGCACATAGAGCGGAACTTAGCCCTGAGAGAAGAAAAAGGAAGTCCAAGAGTAGAAGGAGATGACATAGATCAAGAGCTAGAAGTAGACATTACTCAGATATTGATAATAGCAGTTCATCTATGTCCAACTCCAGCTCAAGTGTAGAAGTGGACGTGAGAGATGTGGTAAAGGCCTTGAAACATAGACCTTTACATAAAGCCGACAGAGGCACTCAAATTTTTCACTGATCTGAAAAGTGAGTTTCTGGAAAATACTACTGACAAGATCAAGAAGGAATGTTTGAGAAGGTTGTCTCGAAATGCAGTTAGGAGAATAGCGAGGACATCCTCAAGTTATACAGAAGCGCAGAGAAATATATTAAAGTATCTAGGGCCGACTTATGATTTGAGGATGCTGAAAAGAGAGCTATTTATTATGAAACAGGAAGAAGGTGAGACCTCAGAGTTTTCAAAGAGATTGAGTAATCATGTGGATCTAGTCTATGCAGACCAGATGAATCAGGTAAGGCAGGAGAACATTATTAATGCCTTCATTTATAAGAGTAGTCCATTATACTAAACAGAGTTGCAGGACGTATTGCCATCAATGGAAACATGGCAAGACCTTGCATACACAGTAACACAAATTGACAAGAAGTATAAAGAAAAAAACACTTGTGGAGTCGGAGGTCAGTAAGTAGGGCGATGGGGGATGGAGGCGAAGAACAAAGAGTAATAATAAATGCTGATCACTAATCAATAAAGGATGAACGATGTGGACCACCCAGACTGCCTGGAGTGGTGACAATGATGACGAGTTCTTTTCTCTACTTTTATTAACACTAAACTAACAACAACAAAATAAGTACAATTTGCCTTTATGGCCAATGAAATGATTTATGCAAAAATATTAATACAAGTTTTTAATATACATGTTACTTTGTTTATGAATGTGTATTTATTTATTAATTATTTACTGTAATTACAAAAATGGAAATAAGTGGTAATAGGGGTTTAGCTAAGTGTGGTATACTACACCCCTCCACGCTGGGGGAAACAAAATGTGACTAAGGCAGAAAAGGAGAAAGAGAAATAAGGATGGAGGTGGAGGAAAAGGAGGAGCAAGGAGGAAGAGATGGGATCAGGTTCAGAGGGGATGTCACCAGGATGGATAAAAAATGGACTTCAGGGAGTCACCAAATGCCAAATACTTAGGCCACGATGACCCCCTGGGACTCATCACCACTACATAGTGACCCCGAAGGCCAGCCACCCTATGGCCTGCTGGGAGCCCCTGAGATTGGACAGAAATAAGAAAGGGGAAAATGAGGAAAAGAAAAGAGATAAAGGGGGTGTTAGTCACATTTTGTTGTTGTTTTGGAGAAAAAGGGGAGAATTAATTTGAAAATTTGGTGACCTGGGGACCTCTTAGAAAACCTAAACTGGTACGTTTGGGCAGGAAAAGTTATACAAACAAATATTTTGAAGGATACTCCTTCGACACATTTTAATTTGAATAAATTTTTTGGAATTTTGAATATTAATTTTGAAAAAAATGTGAAAATATAGGTTTTGAAAAAAGCGAGGGAGAAAGAATGAAAAAGAAATAACATATGCCAGACACACTGGACTTCGTCAGTGTCCAAAAGTTCAATGTTCAATAAAAGTTTCAGATCGACATGGCGGAAAACGACAATGTTCCAATCGAAAAAGTCCTTCTTTCCATTGCATATGAAATCGACAAGGCAAGTCGCGACGTGTAATACTTCGAAATTGTTGCTACATTGGCATCGTATCCAATATATCTTTGACCCTCGTGGCCCGCATGAAAATCAAATCCACAAGACAAAATATTGTTCAATTGAAGCGAATAATACTGATATTTGAAGGGCTAAAACTTTGGTGAAAATCAAAGATCCATAATGAAGATTCCGATTGTAGCAAAACAATGGTAAGGCACAACTGTTTTCGAAAATATCGCAGCTGCTCGGAGCACAACTTTGTAATGGCAAAAAAGGGATAATACTGTTCACTGGTAAGGCAGCATGAGATTACTAACCAATCTGAAAAACTGACCAAAACGAGAGGAAAGAAATAACATACAACATCACTATTTCAATAGATAATATGTATTTTTTTACTTCACGTATCACTGGCAGCATCGAGGATTGACTACAGTTCGAGGGATATAGCCACGATTAACTGTAACTTTTATTTGAGGTGGTGGTGGCAATAGGGAAGGTGATCGGCGCGAGCATTTGTACTGATCATAGTGTGAACTACGATCATCATAATAGTGTTTTTAAGTTAGCAGCGGCGATCTTGATTCTGCCGCTTTTGATCAGAGGATTGCTGCCACTGGGGCTGGTTAAGGGGCGGAGTAGTTGTATCGTGAGGTTTACATTTGCTCCCCACCCCACTAATGGTCGGCAGATTTGTCGATTTTTGAGGCAAAATTTGTTTATCACACTCAGCAATGGCCACAGATATTCGTTCGCATTCAGTTTGGCGCAGAGTTTGCATTTGCTCCATCACGTCACTCAACTCTGGATTCTTTCCTTGTTGGGCCACCGATCGCAAATAGTTGGGCATAAAATGTTCAGCCCCCTGGTAGTTCGACCAGATCTGCTGTACAGTCCGCGCGGCCTAGGCCACTTTGTGCAGTGATAATGCTGTCAAAAGGTTTGTCCCGGTCAATGCAGAAGCCGGCGACTATTCAGGAAACCAATTATATACAAACGGCTCCATTTGCAACCATAGTTTGCTGGTTAATCTTTGCGTCAAATAGTTTCCATAACTTGCAAATGCTCCTGTTGCATTTGCATCACTTCAAATCGATAGTTGTTTGCATTGTAAATCTGGATTACCGCTTGTTGAATATCGAATAAATTGTCATCGGACAGTGGTGACACAACTGCAGCGAGAAATTCCTGAAGGGCTGGCATTTCCAAGGATGTCGGACCCTCTCACTGATCATATAGACGGTCCTAGATTGCATTATCTCTCATTTCGTCCTCTGCCTCTTTCTGAGCTTAAGCGCTAGTTGTTGGTCTTTGTATAAGTGAAAGTTGTTGATCAATTTGGGCTTTCCGGGCCTTTGATTGTTCATATTTTTGCTCATGCCTTTTTTGAGTTCCTTCGGTATTCATTTGCGTGCCTGCACTAGTCTGGAATTGTGCGGGAGGTGGTGGCAATGGCGGAAGATCTGCTGCAGCTAGAATAACTGTAGCCTGTGATGTTGGGAGACTGAAAACTGGGGGTTTGCACAATCAGTTGCCCCTGCGATGGTGGAGGATTTGTCAACATAACCGGTAGATTCACGCGCACCAATTCCAGTAGACGTATTTCTTCTTGAAGCTGGACATCCATAACACATAACTGGCAGTTAACTGGTGGCATCCTAATGTGATATTGAGGTATAGGCTGTACTATTGGCGGGGCCCGCAGTGTGCATTGGACTGGCATCCAAACTCCTGTGGATGGTCGAGGAGCTTGTGAGGGTTGAAAAGGCTGCATCACATTTGAAAAAATAGAGGTGGACGGAGAACTTTGTGGGGCACCCGCTGGTTGAACCGTGCCAAAACTCACAGCAAAAATCTTGCTACATTCAATTTCCATTGGGGATGATTTCGCCATTGTAGCCTGAATCTGAGGATGGTTAATTCTTGCTGGTCTTTGTTCTGCAGCTTCTTCCCCGTCCGAAATAGCTGAAATTTCATCTTCCACTTCTACAACATATTTGCTTTCCTCGCTTTCTTTGACTCTTGCCGTAGAATGAGGGATGCTGGCTGCTACCAGAGGCACTGGGGTTTCTTCCACAATCACCTTTGTCACGTCTTTGAAGTCTTTTGTGGCTTCTGTTTTCGGTTGCGTGAGCTGAATACATGCTTCAGCCAATTCACCGCCAGGCATGGTGGTCTCTTGACCATACATGTCCTGACTGGTGAGCTCAGTGCCTAAAATGTACTCATTTGAGGAGGCCTGAGACACCACGTTTTCGAGAAATTGGTCCAACTGGGATTTAGGAGGTTCAGAAGGCAATGGGGGCACTGTACCTTGCGCCACTTGAAATGCTTGCTCTCTTCTGATGTATTCGCCTCTTGCATCCTCTTCCGTTTCTTGATCAGCTTTTACTTGAGTGGCGATGTCGATATCAATGTCCATTTCTTCTACATGTAGTAGTCGAGGAAAATGGTCATCACCATTGAATTTGGTCAACAAAAAGGGTTCACTAAGACACAATTGTTCCCATTTGCATCGGGTGGTTAAGAAGAACCAACAATCGTCTTGATATCGCTTGTCAGTAGTGATATTATCACCTTTGGATCACCGTTTTGCATGTGTTTCTTCATATTAATGGGTACGATATTGAAGCGATTGTACATGTAATCCATTTTCTTGTTGGCAACGCTGTAAGGTACTTGAATGATGAGGGTTCCAGATGCCGTTTCATTTCGTTGCCTCGCACTCCGATTAGGCCCATCTCCAATAATTCGTTTAACTAATTTATCATCAACTTTCAGGCGTTGAAGATGCTGTTGAATTTGGGCTTTGATCCTCTGACCCTCTTCAATGGTACTTGGCCAGAAATAGTATAGAATCAGGCTGATATCATTGGGGATTCAGCTGAGATTTGTTTGATTGGTCAAATGGAACACATACAGGAAAAGCTTTAGATGGTCAAGTCCAATATCTCCCGTAAACATTACTGGATCTTGCAGAGGGTTGTTACGTGTAAAAAGGGCGCGTAAGAAGGTTGGGCCATCGTGGGCTTGGCATCTGATGGATCTGAC
Organism: Romanomermis culicivorax; assembly: GCA_963922205.1. Classification (NCBI taxonomy): domain Eukaryota; kingdom Metazoa; phylum Nematoda; class Enoplea; order Mermithida; family Mermithidae; genus Romanomermis; species Romanomermis culicivorax. Next base: position 599,882 of record CAWUHX010000026.1, on the reverse strand, counting down.
AATAAATAACCGCCTAAAGCTTCGTATTCTCTGATCAAATCAGGATCAGTTTCCATTCTCCTCTGCATGCCATTGACGAGTGAATACTGTTTGTATTCTTCTTCCTCCTGTTCTTCTCTTGTTTTCTTTGGGTTTCGAACCGAAGGCTTTGGTTTGTCAGTCCGGTTTACTATCAGATGGTTTTGAAACCTTGATGGGAAAGGGTCGATAGGTACGCAAAACAATATCGTTATTAATCTTTCAGTACGAGCAATGGTAACGCACTGCTTCTTGATTGGTGTGGCACATATAACGTTTTGTGGCCTCTTGCCACATGTAGAAGGTGGCCCTTGATGAAAATGGCAGTTTGTTGGCCGGAACCTTGTACATATTCAAATCTATGTCATGAACGGCTTTGTCTGATAAATTTTCATGCATCTGATCGGCGTTATAGGCGATAGAAGACGCAGTTTGATAATCATGAGCAAATGTCTGAAACAGATCTTGAATGTTGGGGCAGAGATGAAAATGCAACATCCCAAAAAATAAATTAAGCGTTAATTGACTGTCTAAAGCTGCCTAGAGTTCTAAATGCTCTGGCACAAATGGCGCAAGAAGTTTGTTTTTAACTTGATAACTATTAAAGTTTACAATGAAGGGGGTCAGATCCACGCCCAGGAATTCTGAGGCAAGCCCCTTCAAACCCTGAACTTGTGGCATAATCCCTAACTGGTCAAAAATGGCGGGGGAATCCTGGTGTTTCTGTATGATCTGCATTTTCAGATCATACAACATCGCATGTATTGACGAGATAAAATAATCAATATGTTCTTCAAAAGTCCTATTCCCTGGGATAGACGTTTAAAAGCCGAAAATTCTCAAAATTGCTTGTATATCTTGTTTTATTTGGAAGCCAACGATTATATAATTTTCGGTAAAGATTTCCGCAGCAATTTTATGCCAGCCTGAGGAAGAAATATGGGCCGCGTCAAACAGAAAGTTATAACCTGCAGTGGTAGAGATTGTTACTAACCGTGCGTACATTTTATCGCTGTGCGTCGGCAGTCGTTTCTCGAACACAACATTTTTCAAACTGCATATCATAATCCCGAGACTTGTTCCATGTCAATCAAAACTATCTGTACCCTGCCGAACTGTGATTCTCGCAAATTCTTAATAATTTCCGGAACCATGGCATCGGTGACGCGAACTGGATTGTACACCATGGAGACCAGACAATTGAATGTGGTCTCAAAATACCAGTTGAAATGAAGGAATCGGGCAATCTGCTCACAATTAATATCTGAAAGTAGAAAAGTTAACATATTTGGTGGTGGTAGGCGAAAAAGAAAAATAGAGTTAAACAGTGGGTAGGTTATACGTTAACTAAAATTTTACACCACTACCCCAAGCATTAGGCATGAAGACGCGTGCACTCGCTTCACCCTACACATAACTTACATGATTAAATGTTGTCGACAATGTACATACTTAAATGAAAGAAATAAGGTACATGAGGAGGTAAAAATAATATTTGATACAAAATACAGGAGGTCAAGGAGGCAAAAGAGGAGTCGGAGGCATGAAGAATGTTAAAACAAACAGGTTTTTAAATTTTGGCAGAAAGATAATACAACACAGTGATTTTTTAACTTTCTGAACCTATTGGCGGATGAAAAACCTGAAATTTATCCCTTTGAGGGAGAATACTACCTTAGATAAACAACTTACCACTGTTGTGAAAATGTCGATTTGTTTGTAAGGTCTGGTTATGAGTTGGAATAATTGGATATGAGCGCTTGGGGCGCATGCTGCCACGTGATGCGCCAGCTCGGGATTGCATATCCAAACTAAACAACTTCAATTTGTCATAGTTGAAAAATGAACGTTAACAAAAATACCTTGATGAGAGAAATCCATTCGAAAGGACGCGAGAAAATAAATAAGAAAAGGGAACACGAGGAATGGATGTTTTTAAAATCAATAACTGGGTTACTGTAGTGATGGGAAGCACTTAATGAAGGGTTTAACCCTGCAAATTGCTACAAGGTGGGAATTCAAAACATTCTTGACATCTGCAATGGAGATAATGTTCTTATCTTGTTCATCGATTAACGTTACAATAAAAGGACCACTCCAATAGAAATGTGTTTTACTCTTACACATTTCACAATGCAACAATACAAGTTCTCCTACAGTATAATCAAGAACCTGTGCCTTCTCATCAAATCTCTTTTTTGATGCTGCTTCTGACGCCCGCAACTCCTTTAGGACTTCATTATGAATTGATTTTAAATTTTCAAAAAGCAAATACTGACATGTGTCAAAATTATTAATTAGCAGTCCTTTTGTGGCTGCGGTGACGTCAACTGATAAGAGTGGCTCATGTCCAAAAAGGAGACTATCGGGGCTCTTCTTCATTTTCTTGTGAGGAGTGGCCCTGTATGAAAATAATGTGAGGTCTAAGAACTTTGGCCAATCTTCAGTGTTATTATAAGCAAGTTTACGCAGGCGATCAATAAGCGTGTGGTTGAAGCATTCAACCATGCCGTTACCTTGCGGGTGATATGCAGTTGTTTGGATTTTTCTTACCTTTAATAACTCACAAACTTCTCCCAGGAGTTTAGCAGGGTTCATACACAACCTGGGAACCTGGGAATGTCAGGGGATTTTTTTGTTTTTCTGGGAAACCTGGGAAAGTCAGGGGATTTTGTCACAAATTCCAGAAAATTGAAGAAAAAGAAGGAAAAGAGAAAAAGAAAGAGAATGGAAAGAAAATGAGAAGGAATGGTTTGGGGTGATTGTGGACCCTATGAGTGGGTTTACTTTTCTGACCTTTGGCTGTCTCAAAATTTTCTAGCTCCACATGTATTGCTTGGTCGCTAGGCGCCAACTTAATTAGTTTTTCACACTGTTCTCACATGAGCAATGTGCAGGGTTGGCAAAAACCAAACTTTTGAAATTTCGACTTTTTGGTTTTTTGGTTTTTTAGTGGTTTTTTAATGGTTTTTTTTGGTTTTTTAGTGGTTTTTTTCTGGTTTAATTTTTTAAAATGTTTGGTACATCTAAATAACTATGTAAAAAACTGCTAGAAGCTCCCTGTATCATCTAAGACTAGTTAGGGAGCCTTAAAATGGCAGCTAGAAGTATTAATCTTATCTGAAGTGTCATTATTTTATGCTATAGGAAATCCCTATTCAGCAATAGAAATACAGTAATAGTGAGCACATAAGAAAGGAACCATTAGTGAACAACATAAGAAAAGTAAAAATGGAACAGAGCATGCGATATGTAAGGGGCAAATTCAACGAAAAGAAGAAAAATTACAAATAAAGGGAAATATACAATACACAATGTGAGTAATCAAAACTCAAAAGAAATCAACTACAGAATTGTATCAATGCATCACATATTTACATATGCACAGAAAAGTTGAAATGACACAATACCATTTTCGATAAGAGGGTTTCAAATTGATAGATTACTACATATGTTATTAATATTATGACTATAGTTGACGGTCACACATAGACATTTCAGATGTTTCTGAATTTTTGCTTTTCAAACCTGCCTGCGAGCTATAACTACAGCAAATGGGTCTTATTATATTATACTATTCTCGCTTGCATGATAGATATATATATTTTTGTACAATTTTTTCTACTTAGTAGCAAAGTCAAGTCACATAAAAATGAGCCACTCAAAAGCTCTTCTCTTTGTTAACCTACAGTATGCTTAACCGAACTGTATAAAATTTTATTTTTGTTGTCTCATTTATATTTTGAAATTTCGAGCTAAGAAAATTAAAACGCTTACCGTAACAATAAATTCAGGATATTAAACTCAATCATATTTTATAATAATTTGATGATGATATGGATCAATGGATGTCACCCGGTATGATTGGAGTACACTCTATGAAAGATTTAGCATCCAATTTTTTGTGAGCAAATTATAGCAAACTCAGCTCATGTACTAAATGTATGCTTGCAAGATGGATACAAAGGAAAAGATGTCGATTGATTAATATCACATCTTTTGTGTGCGAAATGTATCATAAAAAACGCGACTTTTTTCTACTTTGTAGTGAAGTCAATTCAACTAAATTGATTGTTTTGTTAATTTAGATAGACACCAATACATGCCTAGAAGATCGACTAATGTGAAAAAACAGTTTCCCAATGATTTTGGAAAAAAACCAAAAAAACCAGAAACCAAAGCCTTGCCAACCCTGGCAATGTGCCTTTTGTCCGATGAGAAAGTTACTGATCGTGAATCAGCGTCTTATGTATGACTACATACAATCATCAGGTGGCCTGGAAAAAGTATGTCACATTCAGATCAGATCTTATGTTAAATATTTTCATAAAACATCATAAATTATATGACACCTTTGTTTCGATTGAGATATCTGATAAAATGCTGAGAAATGTGAAAAGCAGTGGAACACGATATCATCAATATTTAGAAGAAGAAAATTCCAAAGTGACAGCATCAAATGTTGCCAAGAAGAAACACAATTTAGTCGAAATTGAAATCAAACAGCTACAAGAAAAAAGAAAAAAATCGAAGAAACAACAGTGAAAGATAAGGAGGCTATTGATTTTCAAATTGCTGCTTTGCGAAATGTTTTGAAATAAAGAATTTTTGTGTTTGCAACCTTTTTTCAAAAGAAAAGTGATTGATATTTGGTAATATTGATATGAAAAAACCTGGGATTTTTTGCTGGGAAGACCTGGGAAACCTGGGAAAGTCAGGGGATTTTATTTACGGGAATGTGTATGAACCCTGGTTTAGATGTTTATCCTGATCTGCAATCACTAAGAAGTTGTTTTGGTGTCCCGTACATACACACAATTAATCTTACAAAGGTATCCACAATACTGGCTGCAGAGGTGTCTGGGATGAGTGCAGCTTCAACGTATTTCGTGAAGTAATCTTGGAAAACGATTATGTACAGCATTTTTTCAGAAATGTCCGAGATGTTGACAATATCGGAGGCAACAATATCAAATGGAGTGGCTGGTTGAATTGGGCATAGTGGCTGGGGTGGTTGACAATCTTTCAAGGTCTTTTGGCAAATATTGCAAGACTTGACCCTGTTTTGGATATCCTGTTCAATGCCTGGCCACCAGAAATGTTTTTTGACCAAAAATGTGATTTTGTTGATGCCTTGGTGGCCAAACAGGTTAGAACCATGAATGTGATGCAGAGCTATTTTTCGCAGAGGTTGAGGTAAAATAATTTGATCCGATTCACCCCTTGAACCTTCTCTGTGCAGAATGTTGTAAAGAGAATAGAATCCTCTTACCTGATTTTCCACCTTTTGGCGTGTCTGATCTAGAGTAGGGTCTACCTTTTGAGCATCAAAGATTTGCTGCTGCATAAATGGCCATTGATCCTGATTTGGTAGATTGGTGGGATTGACAATTTTATCTTCTTCCCGTATTTTGGGGGCCTCCAAGTCAGTTTGTGGTGCTGTGACCAGTTTTTACCTGCTTTTGGCCCTTGTGTCCACTACATTGATCAAGTCTGTGGCTTCTGCTGCTTTCGATGTTGTTGGCAGATTGGTATACATTTGGTCAACTTCATATTTTTGGCTGAGAAAATCGGCAAAAGCATTTTCCTTACCAGGAACATATTCTACCCAAAATTTAAAAGAATTTACAAAAATATACCATTTTTGGAGACGTAAATTATTTTGAGCTAGAGTATTCTTAAACATGCCCATGAGAGGCTTATGGTCTGTTCTTATAATGACATTGGAACCAAAAAGATAATGGCGGTACATCTAGAAGCCATAAACTACCGCTAAACACTTGCATTGAGTAGTGGAGTAGTGCATCTCAGGCTTGGACAGTTTTCAGCTGGAATAGGCGATTGTCCATTTGTCAGTCTGTATTTCTTGATACAATACAGCTCCAATGGCAGTCCTGCTGGCATCCCTTTGTACGACAAATGTGGCTGACCCGGACCCATCATATATCGGGTATCGCAAAAATGGCGCTGAGGTGAGGGCAGATTTGATGGCCTTAAAAGAAGAAATGTGCTGTTCAGGAATTTCCCACTTAACGTCTTTTCTGAGAAGTTTATACAAAGGATCTGCCATTTGGGCAAGACCTTTTATGAAGCGTTTACACCATTGGACCATGCCCAAGAAGCATTGTAGGGCCTTCTGATCCCAAGGAAAATCGAATTTGGTTACAGCTTTAATCTTTTTTAGATCCCGCATTATCCCGTCAGTGCTGAGGATATGCCCTAAAAAACTTACCTGTTATGGTAGAAAGTCACACTTTTCAGGTTTCAGAGTCAAGTTGGCGGCCTTAACAATCAAAAACAATTTGTCAATTTTCGAGGTGTTGTTCGAATGTCTCTGAAAAAAACAATAATGTCATCAATGTAAAGACAAATTTTCCAGACAAGATTGCAAGACTCGCTCCATTAGCCTTTGGAACTCTGCAGGAGCATTTTTGAGACCAAAGGGCATTACCGTAAACTAGTAAAGCTCATCCTGGGAGATAAACACTGTTTTCTCTTTGGAGTCTGGCGCCATAGGTACTTGCCAGTACCCACTTTTTAAATCAAGAGTTGTAAAATACCTTGCCACTCCCAAGCTGTCCAAGTAATCGTCCATCCTTGGGAGAGGGTACCTGTCGTCTTTGGTAACGTCATTTATGCCTCTAAAATCGACAACAGGGCGCCAGGAACCATCCTTCTTTGATACCAAAAATAAAGGGGCGGCCCATGGGGACTGGCTGCGTTCTATTACTTGTTTGTCGAGCATGTCCTGAATGTGTTCACGAACAATATGGCATTGCTGAATTGGTGCCCGATAATAATGTTTTGCAACAGGTTTAGCATCTCCAGTGTCAATTGAATGCTGCATCAAGTGAGTAATGATTGGTGGATCACCTGATAAACTAAAAACACTGCGATTTGCAAGCAAAAAATCGTTCAATTTACCTTTTTGAACAACATTTAGGTTTGATTTCAATACCACTTTCTCCACGTAAGGTAGGAAGCTTTGATGGTTGTTATTAGTAAGCTCGGAAGCACAGTTAGGGGAGGACATGACCTCATGCACAAGCATAGCAATTTTGCCTATAATCGCATTTTTGCTTACCTCCACAATTTCATTTGAATTGTTTATAATAACGACCGGAAAATGTTTAGCACATGGATTAACTATAGCGGGTTCAATTGAAATGGATGCAGACATATCATCAGATGATACCACGCAAGGGCTAGGCATTTTCAGCTTATCTCGCACCCATATTGTTCCTAGTATAACGTGATCTGTATAAGGGTGAATAAGAACGTTTTTGACCGCAATAATGGGGTGTTCTCCTGCAATTTCATTAATAGTTGAGGTTATTGGCGGGGACAAAATTGTTGATGGCGGGGCTGGAGGAGGCGGCAGTAGTAGTGCCTGTATTGGTGACTCAGGGTGTTGAATATCGAAAGGCACTTGTTTGTTGGCAATTTAGGGCACAGTTTCTGAAATCAATAATTGCTCCAATACTTTCATGAGCTAAAAAGTCCGTACCAAGAATAATCGTAGGTTTAGGCGAAATCAATACATTATAATGGACACTATGCGTACCCAGTTCCTCCAATTTCGTATAGAAGTTGATGGGTCCTAAAGTAGAGACATGCTGACCATTTGCTACCGTAATATACCCTGAGGTGGACAAGGTATGGGGGTCCGCATGAGTGAGGTGTCGGTACACATCACACCCCATGATGGAAGTTGTTGCTCTCGTATCTAGTAGCACTAACCCCCTCCAGTTACCAATTTTTGCCTCTATTTCTAGAGGTTGCGTGTTGTAATATCTCTGGAAGAACATACTTTCCTTTGGCATGAGTTTGCGGAAGAATCCAGGAGTCCTATCTGTTGCCCTGAGGGTGGAAATGTTGTTTTCAAAAATTTCCATTGTATCCTGAAAAATCCTAAAATTTTGTGAATTTTGAATTTTATTACCTCTGGTTCTTTCCATCAAAGGTGTCGCATCCTCACTATAAAACGACATTGTTTCATTTCCTTTACCATTGTTAGTGTTCGATTCCTGCTTACTGGGTACCTGTGGCTTATTTCTAGAAGTATTAATAGAGTTGTTTTGTATAAAAGGGGCGGCAATAGTTTGATCCTGAGATGAGGTTGAAGGTGTACAAGATACATAATAATTAGGGTTATAATATTGCCTAGGAAACTGGTTTGGCGCAGTGGGATTCTCACCTATGCTATGTATATTGGACCTGTGCTGCAGATTACTGTAATAAGTAGATGGTTTCCAAGTTGTTGGCCTCCCAGGTGGTGTGGTATAGCTACCATAACCACTGCGGGTAGTAGGTTGAGATGCAAAACAGGGTTGGCTTACATTTGGTGCATTTGCGCGCAGCTGATACAAATTATCAGGAGTATTACAATAATAAACTGATATATCTACTGTTGGATTTTGCGCCGCTTACTCTTGCAACTTGACACACGGCTCAGTTGAATGTCCGAACATGCAATGGTAACTGCGATAGAGTCATGCTCTGGCTATGCCTGATGGTGGCAGCACTGCAGGAGGTGTGGGAGTAGGCTGCGGCGCAATGTTTGTGTTTTGCAATGGGTCTATTAATTGTCCCAGAAGGGCTTTATTAGTCAAAATGGTATCATTATTGGACTGCGACACGGGTGCAGAGGTTTGCGGCGGAATTGGGGGTGTAGGGGCTGGCTGTTGCTGATGCCACGAAGGGTTATTACTGTAATTACCATTTGGGGAACCCGTGTTTTGACTACCCCTACCCCTACCCCTATAAGATGCATTATTAGAACTTCTAAAATTATTACCTCAAAAATGGCTGTAGGTTTGTGGCTGAGGTGGAGGATCCTGGTTCGGAACATGGCTTACTTGTTCTGGTGGTTTTGCCTCGTTTATCCCTAATTGGTGATGCTTTTGTAGGCGCTGCTCGAATAACTCGTCTTGTATCTTCAATTCCTTTTCGAGATTGTCGCAGAACGTTACTAAATCTTCTAAAGAGACAATTTGGCCTTTGTGTTTGTCCATGGTCGCTTGGATCACTGGCGATGCTTTGCTGTAAAATTGTGTAATAATCATTTGGTTGCATTCTTTCTCAGTTCTGTCCTGGAAAAGAGTAGGTGCATACGAATATAGACCATTTACAAGTTGCACACAACTTTCCGAGTCTCCCTGGGAGATAGTAGACCATTCTCGGTGAAGGTCACTGAGAGTACTGGATGAAGCTAAAAAACTCGAAATAATTTGCTTAGCATCGTTGTAGGAGGCACGATCTTCCATAAAATGATGTATGTCAGGGTCCGTGGTTCGTCTCAAAATTTCCAATTTTCTAAAATGTTGATCTAAAGTCTTAAAAAATTGTAACACTAACTGAGGTTTGATCCCCATTCGCAAAGTAAAGTTAGCTACACCCTGTTTAATTTGGCTCCAAATCTGCAGCATTTCTTTTGGTGTCAATTGAAAAACATTGTTACTGACATCAATATCAGTAGGGTTATCAGCTGGAAAGGTGTGGGGTGGATTCGGTAATCCATAGACCCCTTGCTCAGCGGGCAACGGGCCCAAGGGATGGAAGAAGACAGCAAATTAGAAGTACTTACAGGAAAATTACCTATCTCTAAATCTGTGATTTTCTGCAGCTACGCAATGATTTGATTTTGCATTTGGCCCAAGATGACCATCATTTTCTCCATCTGCGCCACCATGAGGTCTAGCTTGTCCTGCGCTGTGGGGGTGGCAACTGGGGGCAGCTGGGCCGTTTGTTTGGTGGTGTCGGGTGGGGGAATTGCTAATTTCAATGATACTTTCGACATGGGTTTCCAAATTTTCGACATGGGTTTCCAAATCGATTTCCATGAGAGAATGCAACGTGAGTGATTCTGTAGGCATAATGTAACACAATTTGAAATTAGGTATTCAGCACTGGACGCCTACTACTCATTATTGGTTTTCCTAGCATTTTTCCATTATGAGATAGCTATGGAAGTCGAGGTCGGATTCCACTACTTTCCGCATGATTTGATGAAAGCGGAGCAGATTCAGATAATGGCCTTCAGGCTGTACAGGTTTTTTAATATGATACATGGTGAGAACTTTCCACAGACTTTTTGCGGAAGTCCAGAAGTAGAAGAGCCGCAATCATCGGCTATTTATCACGTGATGAAACAAGAAGTGTATGCCCGTATGGCTGCCCAAATGGACACCTCATTTGGAGGCTATATGGAGTAAAGCTTCCCTCATTACGAGGCGAATCCGAATAGAGGGAGAGACGTAAGCATCCCTAAAGGTATTCATCCCGATTATACCGTCAAAGAGAAAAGTGAGAATGCCGATGGGTATGATACGGTAAGTGAAGATGAAGGGTTTGAAGAAGCTTTGTCAGAAAAGCAGATTAGAACTCGAATTACGAAGGAAGTGATAGATATGGTTAATCAAGGGAAGAGTTTCAGTAGACTTGATGAACCAGTATCTATGGTTTTGTACGAGAATTTCCTAAGGTATAGGAAAGAAACTAAGCAGTTGTTGGAGATAACATCTCTGGAGGTTGATTACCATGAGTATGAACCAGTCAGAGTATCGAATGGTAAAGACTCGTACGTAAGACAACACTGGAGTATGGATATCGCTCCTTATTCTGAAATATTGATTGAGGACAATTTTAAGAATTTAGAGGCAGTATGTAATAAACTTCCCCTTACATTTCACTTGTTTTGGCCAGCTTGTAGAGAGGAAGCGGAAGAGTACCTTACCTCTCTCCTTGACCACAACTATTTGAGATCCTTTAGCCCTGAGGGAAAGGAGCAAATCTTGAAGATGTTGTGGAGGGGAGATAGGTATGGTCAGTATTTATCGTTTTTGAATAGTCTTCCAGTGACAGAGGTGCATAGGCCAACCAAAGGCGATGCGATTACATGTTGGGGAAATCGTTTCGGATTTTTGCCGATCCGATTTTGGCCTAAAACGAAATCATGGGAGCAAAGACCAGCAGACAAGAGGAAGCATTTGGCCGAATGTCCGCAATACAAAGATAACCCGTACTGCTATTAAAGATTTTACTTCCGTCAAATAGCTGTCCGAGTGCCAGGTTTGTGATACCCGATAGATATGAGCGAGGACACTACAAAGGAGAATCAAAAGAAAAGCATGTTAGTATATCAACCGGAATACCTTCCAGGTTACGAACCGCCATTTTTTGAGCCGATATTGCCGTCCAATGCTCCAGGTTTCACAATTACACATATTGGTGACAAGGTTGTAGTGACGCCGATAGGTAAGCAGCCAACAGTGCCGGTTACAGGCACTGAGTTAAGCACAACGGTGAGTCAGCAATCTGGAGTTGATATGAGTAGTATGGATCAAGTGCAGGGGATGCAGGCTGAGCCTGTTGCAGGGCAAGCACGGCAACAAGCGATACCTGCAGACCTCAATACACCTATAGATTTAAATCAGGAAGATGATGATTTTGAAGTGGACCAAGAGGTCACTGTTGAATCATCTATCCAACTTGATGAAGAAACACAAGTAATGTCTTTGGTAGACCAGACCGAAAGTTTACTCTCTGGGATGGATGTTAGAGCAGAACAGATGTTGGAAGAAAGCAATTTGATCACAATTGCTGAAGCTCCAACAATGACAGAGATTGAAGCAAGGCTCAGGGAGCAGGCTAAAAAATAAATTGAAAGGCAAAAAGAGATTTTGTTAAAAAGCTTGAGGAGGGGAGATTAGATGAGCAGCAGAAGCAGCTGGAGCAGGTTCTGGCTGGTTATATGGCATAGCGGATGCCTCTGGCAGCATCTACAGCTGTTCAAGCTTCAGTAAAGCCACCTACTGCTTATCATATCCCGAAATTGGCAGCACAGCCAGCTAGTAGGGAGGTTACCCAACCTGCAGTCAGCAAGGCAGTGCCGGAAATTCAAGTACCAAGAGAGATCCACCATTAGATAGAGGTATTCCAAATGTCTATAGGTACTGCAGAAGAAGTGAAGAAATTTAGAGAGAGTGGTCGTAAAGACTACCAAATTAAGAAGTTAAGAAGGAGAAAGTTAGCCCAAAAGGTCAATAGGGCTAAGAAGAGAGAAGGAGAAAATGTTGTAGAGATCAGTGATGATGAAGGGGAAAAAATGGAAAGCACAATGTCTGCGGACTCAAAATTCATTTGATGGACAACATTATTGACCGATTCAACAAAGTCCAAGACGAAAACTACGCCTACAAGCCAGACACCTGGAACTATAAGTTCTATGAGTCAAGTGCACTCGACAGTAGCTACAGCAAAGGTACCTAGTGAGTCGACTACGTCGCAGGTAAGCACTACGAGTAAAAGTGCTTGAGCGTAGCCCATTTCTAAATCAGATCAGACATCACAGCAGACCCAGAGCAGTTCCTCAGGGAAAAAATATTTCCAAAACCTCTACATCAGAGTTGACTAAGTCAACCAAGAGAAGTAGAGATAAAGAAGTAACTTTGAAGTACTTGAGCTCTGTTTTGAGAGACTACTGGGAGGTCCATAAGAGATTTCCAGTAGTGAAAGGAAAGATAGATTTTTTGACACTGGAGGTGATCAAATTTTTTGCTCAGGATATGCCAGATGATGATAGGAATCAAATCATCTGGGCATTGGTGAATAATGGAATAGAAGAACTTTATGAGAACTATGGGGATCACTTTGAAGTTCAAGGTGGTTTCCTGTATGATCACATAAATGTTCTTGAACCCATTTGGGAGAACATCTGGCTCAAGATGATGCCCATATGGTTTCATAATTTTGATGCGGAAATTGTTATGACAGCCGTGAGATACTTATGTACCATGGTTCTGCTAAATTTAGAACAGCAGCAGTTGGGCCCAAGACAGTTGATGCATGGGCCAAGTCATTTGTGATGGAAAAGTATTATGCAATCTACTTGCAAGGAGAGGGTAGTACTGCATTCAGGGAAGCATATGCCGATCGAATGCAGGAACATCAGCAAACTGCAGTAGATATGGCAACAAAAAGAGGATTGTCAGAAGTGGTTCAGAGGTTTTCTGGAAAGTTCCAAAAAGCCAAAGATGATTAAGGTCAACCATTCAATTTTCCTATTTTAACACAACAGCAACCTGGAGATACATCCAAGAGTAGAAGCCAGCACTTGCGACAGTCATCTCATTCACAGGGTAGGCGACAGCCTGGAGTATTCAAGTTACCCTACGCAAGCCAGCAAAGTCAGGGTAGGTCCAGTACCTCCACCTCTGGAGTATCTTTCGTAAGTTCCACTCAGGGCATGTACCAGAGGGGAAATAGAGAGGGATATGGCCGAAGCTAGGGTCAGGGACAGGTTCAAAGAAGAGCCTTGAAGATGGTTAATCCACAGTCATATGGCGGTCAGGTGATGACCGGGGCCCCTTGTGGGACCACATCTCAAGGAGTTTTTGGGGGATTCTCCAGGGGTCGGTGGAACTGGGGTGGTCCCTATCCTTGCTGTGGCAGCTTTCTATACAGTGATTAAGGAGGTGGGGGGCAACAATAATTTCATCTAGCTGCATAATTTTTGGATCAAAAATCATTATTTCATACAAATGTTATTTCAAAACAAACAAAATACAAAAACACAAATAAAATACAAAAATACAAAAAAAATTATTACTAGCTCATCTTATTGTTGCTTTGAAATTTTTAATTTTTCACATTTCTGGCACTCAAAACTTGCCCAGCAAAATTTGTTCTTTTGGTCCCTCTTTTTGGGTGTGTTTATAGCCCTCCTATTTTTCTCTTATTTTTTTTATTTAAGGGCCTGAAAAGGATGAAGATGTGATAAATTTTACTTGTCTTTGTAAATTTAGTTTGTAATCAGGTAAATTAATGTAATATAGGGAGAAAAATATTTTTTATTGTTTAGGTTAGTATTGGATGGAGCAAGGCAATAGGTGGCCGACCATAGAGGAAGGGCACCTACAGTAACTCAACCCCTATGCTAGAAAAAGCAGTACATGGGAGAAGAAGAATGGCGGCGCCCCAGATCTAGGCACAGATCGCTTCCAAAGTCCAGACTGAACTACGTTCGAGATTGTCCCAGTAGCCTGAAAAGGAGTGCCCTGCCAAATGGTGTGGTCAAAGTCGCCATCACCTAAAGGACTTGGTAGAAGCTGGATTGCAATTTAGAGGGGGTAACCCCAAAAAGTTATTTTCCGAGGGGAAAACTGTTATGCAATGGGGGCCTCAGTATGAGACTCAGGCTGCAAAAAGGTTCTCACCTCCCATCAGTCAGATTTGAGGAGCAAGATATGTCGGGGTTGCCGTGGGTGCATGTGTTCAGCTTCCGGCGATGGTGCACAGGCGGTAGGATGTGGCGAGAAGTGGAAAAGAAAGAATAAATTTGAATGAGACTGGGGTAGGAGCTCCTGAGGTACGTGCCAAGGTGTTCTGCCTGAGGTTTGGTGAAGTACTGGAGTGTATCTGGTGAAAGGTGTGAGAGAGTTTTAGTTTATTGTATTTTGTTAGCCTGTGGTCAGAACTGTTGTAACTTCCTTTATATAAACCCAAAGGTCAGTTACATCATCCTCTACCCACAGCAGCCTAATATGTTATGGATGAATGTTTGACTCTGTTTTGTTTTTTCACGTAATTTGAAAAAAATCAAGATTTTTCTTGATTATTTTCACAAAATTGTTTTGTGGTCCTTTGGAATTTTAGGTCATTTGGGAAATGATTAAAACATCATCAGCATGGAAAAATGGCAGTGGTTCTTGCTGTTGCCATCCAAATTCTTTATTGCTCTCCTTATTCTTCAATTTCAGTTTGCCCGATTGAAAACACATTAAATTCTAGACCTCTCATGCAAGAAATACATATTAAAAATATTCATTTTCCAATGCTATAGAATATCAAAATCCAAAATTTTCTTCCAGTGCTAAGCACCAGAATTAATTAGTAATATTCATGTCCGAAGTAAAATACCTATCGTGCTTTTTATGCTTCACATAGTTTGAAAACAATCTTTTGATAAATAATTATGATTGGTAAATTACTGGCTCCGGATATATTAGATCAAAAATGGAGGAAAAATGTTTGACCTAGTGAAAAGATCATGATCAATCATTGATAGTTGGAGGGGAATGCGCTGAAAGAATAAATTTTTTAACATTTTAGAAGCTCCGAAATCGAAATTTTTAAGTGCTAGGCGTCGAATGAGTTACTTTGGCCAAACTCTTGATATTTCCTCCAAAACTCAGGAAATTCAGTTTTTAAAGTCAGGAACTGATGCTAAGTGGATGAAATACAAGGGAAACAACCTTTAATCGTTTTTCTGATGCAGCTAAGCGAATTTATCAATTTTAGTGTGATCAACTAAAAATTTATCTGGAGAAGGGTGATCTAGTTTTTGTCTTCAACAATGCATGAGAAAGGAACTGTGGCCAAACCCTGAGTCCTCATACTTTCGTCAATTATAAAGATATACAACGATATTTTAATGTGTTTTGGGATAAATTTTGCTATAATGAGATCTGTACACACCTTGGCTGTAAGAGCTCTGACCAGTTGCCTATTTGGGGAAACAACTGATAAGTTGGGGGAATTGAGGACAACTGCCTATACAGTTGAACATTTTTTGGATATGGGTCCAGCAAAACCTGTAACCTTGAAACCTTAAAGTTGCTGAAAAAAGTGTCATCATGCGAGTCATAGAACACCCAAACAGTTGGTACTTGCGATAATTGCTGAAAAGAGAGGCCTCCTGAAACATCTTTTCTTCATCTCTCTTAGGGCTGTTTAGATCAGAGAACTTTAGAAATGTCGAGTTCGAGTTTGACATTTCGAGTTCGAGTTTTAGAATTTTTTTGAGTCGAGCTAGATTAATTCACTATTGTATATAAGCATACATTTTGTTACATAAATGCTAGTCAAAATTATTATGCGCCTGGTACAAATGAACTAGGTACCTACATAGTCAAGTTACTTAGCATAACATACAGTATTGTGTGGGTGTATTATAAAAGTCCATTCTATTTCTAGTAATACAGGGTGTGCCAAAAAAAGGCGACCTGTTCTGACCTGCATAGCTTTCAAATGGGTGAAGCTTTTTTAATGCGGTTTCTTGCCGTCAATAGGTAAAACATATAGCATAAAAACTGCGAAGTTTCAGCCACATTGCTCGAATGTTGACTGACTAAAATCAAAAATAGTAAATGTCGATTTTTTCGTAAAAAAAATTTGAAAAATTGACAAAAATGAACATGTTTTACAACAGAAAAAGTCAAATAAATCCAATCATAAGAACCATATAAAAGCTGGGAACTACAAGAGGGCTGTTTTAGTGTGTCCTACTTTCTTTTTTACCAATAGTTTTAATCGTTTTTCAATCTGGACAACGACAGAATTAATTTTGTTTTTTACCAATTTCAAAACAAAAGCTATTGATTTTGGCGAAATATTGCCCATATTGAAACAAGAAGTTGATGACTTTAAGTTACGTGAATCTTACAAATCTGAGTGATTTTAAAAGTATTATTGTGGGTAAACAGCTTTAAACGTTTTTCACAATAGGACAACTTTTACTTTGATTGCACTAATTTTACTTTTTGAAAAATGACCACTTTTACTAAATTGCTGTTTGTACAGTAACCGTAAACGCTAGAAGCATGAAATTTGGCCCCTAATGCAGCAATGGCTTTGAAGAAGCTCGATTCATTCGAAAGTTATGAAAGTCAGCGCGGTCGCCTTTTTTTTGGCTCACCCTGTATAATGGTAGTGCAGGTACCTTATAAAAATGAACTGTTTAGCGTACGTAGTTATTATTTAGGTGGGTAGTAGTACTAGTATATTTATCTTAAACACTGAGCACTAAGCGGTATTTCATAATTCCGTTATATTATAAAGTTTTAACTCGAAAAGAACTCGGAATGATAGTTGACAAACATCGAGTTCTAGTTTCCAAAATTGTCGAGTTTTAATCGAGTTCGAATACTCGAAACAGTCCTAATCTCTCTCAAGAAAGTTTTCGCTCTCTTGATAGTGTGTGAGCCTCACTTTTTAGGTAATCGAAGGTGGTAATTTGGACATAAGTTTCCAATTGATCGATCCTCAAGGAAAGCCATTAGCCTCCGATCATCAAAGAATGGACAGCTTAGTCAGGTTATTTTATCTGTTTCATGCCTACACGAATTTGGAAATTAGTATGTCGTTGTATGTCTTTTCAGGATAAATGTAACCAACATCCTCGGTGATTATAAATTATGCTTCAATAATACGTTCAGTCAGCAATCCAAATTGATATTTTTTCAAATCGTGTTGGAAGACCAGACGGGAAATTCGGACGATTTGCAGTACGAACAGTTGGCGGCTGGAAATTTAGTCAATCAGATGCAAGAGTCAATTGAGGAAATCAGAGTAAATGTTCTAATATATTTCAAAAAGAAGCAAATTAATTCAAATTTTTGGTTGGTTGAATTTTAGTTGCCTGTTTTCAGTTTAAAAGAAAACATGACTAAATTGTTCAGATTCATCAAAAACAGCTTGTATTAGTTTGGATTTTGACCTTGGTTTGTGTAAGCAGCTTGCAAAAGTGAACTTCATCGAAATTCTAAAATTTACATTTATTAGATTGAAGTCACATGTTTCTAAACCGGTAGTAAAGATGTTTCATCCATTACTTTCGAATACATAATTTTTAGTGTATGATTCACTGCTTCCTTGCCCAAGCTCTTTTGCAACTTTTGCACTGAGAAAAAGTGCGAAAACAGTTTTTTTGCGAACTTTCTATCACGTCTTTCTTTGCACCGATTAATTTATAAAAATTGCAATTATCCGTGCAATACAGATATTTTCATTCAATATTAATACTAAGTAATACGATACAGAAAAGCTAAAAACTAAAAACGATTTTTGGTATACTCAAATCTTGTTAGTGTAATATACTGCTTTTGCTTTCTATCCTACCTTGTACAATACTAGAATTAAATTTCAAATTTCTTGCCGTTGGGTTTCAATAGCCATAAAATTATAAAAAATCAAAGTTAAACACCAAGTTGATACTTCCGGTGCGAAGCATTGAATTTTCAACTTGGACACTTTTCAATATCGGCTTCAAGAGGTTTGTATCGGTTCGGTTTTGAAGCCGATACAAAAAATTTTTGAGATGCCATTAAGACTCTTTTTCAGATATTATTAATTTTTAACTTATCATAGGTCCAATGGAGCAGAAGGTAGAATCTCTCAGAAATCGTGTCTTGAGATTTTTCAACTTTCGAGGTACCCTAAATCATACCTGTAATTGGGAGAGTTGGGGGGGGTCCCCACCCCCAACTTGGTCAACCCTATACCCAACCCCTCCCCCCCCCCCCAAACTCGGAAAAATTGGAAAAAAATTAAGAAGAAAGCGGCTTTTTTGGGAAAATTTTCGAAATTTTTTCGGCTTTCTTGGGGGTTTTTCGACCCCCTTCCCCAGAATTTTGGGTTTATCCTCCCCCACCCCCCCCCCCCCCAATTGGTCGGACCTCTTACAGGTATGCCCTAAATGTCACATTCTCGTTTTTTGCTTGCAGTGTTTAGCACGCGATCTATTGTTCTACAAGTTATAAAGTCGTGTGGGTCCTTTCCTCAAAATCTGGCTATTGATTCTAGAGAGGTGTGGAAGGCCCAAAAAAACTGCGTTTATTTTTTGCAGGTTACATACGAAACTCAGTAAATGTTTTGGGTGAGACATGTTTCCTTATCTTCTGATACCATTATCCAATCTTCATCGGAAGTTATTTTACAATCCAGTTCTCATCGTTTCAGGTATTATGTGCAAAAATAAAAATTAATTTGAACAATGCCGAGGGTCACCAATCGACGTTGCGCGCTTTGGAAGCCCGGGATCGAATGCTTATGGAAAGTAGTTATGAACGCGTTAATTTCTGGTCTTTTACTGCTTTAATTATCATGTTGATCGTCGGTGTCGCTCAAGTTTTTACTATAAGAACTTTGTTCATCGATGATTCGAAATTCGGAAAATTTCTTCGTGGTGGAAAGCGGTGAAGAATGTTTTTTGTACATTTCGGAACTCTAATTACGACGAAGAGTGGCATTGCGGAAAAATCTACGAGGAAATTTACAATCATCATAGGTGATTTCGTCAGAATTTGTGCAAGCTTTTCCAGAGGCCCTTGATTTATTAAAAAATAAGCCTTTGGCTTCACCATTATATTTGGGAATTTCTTTGTTTTATCGTTTCTCATGTACTTCGAATTTCCTATGCAGAAGAATGTAACCCTTTCGACCCGTAATCCGATCACAAATTTATTATTCTTCAATCTTATGAATTTGACGTTACTTTTCTTTGTTGTCAGTAGTAAATTTCGTACAGGATTTTCAAACAGCTTTCTGACCTACCGAACCATTAATTTTGCGACGATGCACAAAGGGTGCAATCGTGCATTTTCCTCTCAACCCGTTGCTTTGATGTGGTTCATCCAAGTCACGGGTCCAGGCCTTGACGTTTATGATGGGCGTTGATGCGGTCAAAACGGGCTGTACAGGGCTGAGTAGTCGGTAATAGGGAAGCTGCCGCCCAGTGGGCAAGAACCATGCATGCACGTGGGGGGGGGGGTTTGACCCCCAGCAGATTTTTTCTGACTCCAAGCAGATTTGACTTCCCCAGCAATGATCGAGAAGATGATAAAGGAAAATGTGCAAGAGAGAAAAGGAAGTCGTCGTAAAAGTGGGAATGATGCTGTACTTCAACAATTTTTCTAAACAGAAAATACTCGAAGTCCAAAAAAGTAAAATTAAAACTTTAAAAAGTGCAGTTTAAGCAAATAATTTCATATCTGACTAATATAAAATGAAGAATATGCTGCATGGATGTTAGAAGACCTATCCATAAGACCTTTTTTCGTTATCAAGAACGAAAAAAATGTGTATTCCACCCCCTATCCTGGTTGAACCCCAGCAGAATTTCTATGCTGTGCATGTATGGCGAGAACCGTAACGATTTTATCCGACTTTTATTTCACCTTGAAAAACTCAGTAGTTGGGTTGACGTAAATTTACAATGAAGTTAAGTAATTACTGCAGAATTCGGAACCACACAATTCAAAGGGAAATTTGTAGAACATTGTATTTTAGCTCTTGACCGTAACCAGTCAATTATTTTATTTTTTTATTCAACATGCTTTTTGCTATCCAGTCAGTAATGGTTGCAATCCCGTTGTGAAATGTACTTCTAGTATATTATTTGTAGTTGCTCATCAAGAAACAACCTTAATAAACCTTAATTTTCGTGATTATTTTATACATAAAACAAGTCGGTCATTCCAGGCTACTGTAACTGATTAATTGGCACGACTTGCTATGATGATACTACGCAATTTCCAATCTTTAGAATACCTACAATTGGACATTTGTAAGTTTATTGTAATAAACAATTCTATGCCATGTGTATCTAATTTCAACCTAATCGATTTAATGAAATTTTGAAAATTATAAAATAATTTTTTATTCTCGATTTTTCAAACGATCAGTCAATGAAACAGAAGACTTTTGAGTGAGAAAAGGGAAGTAAGAACAATCGGATAAAGTTGAGGATGCTGCAAAACAACCAACCTATCACTGTGTGGAGATGGTGTAATTCGTTCAACGTGTTTTCTGATCCCAGAGCGTGAAAAAAGTATGCCTGCATGGCCGGGTTTTTACGTGTACCTATAATCTATGTAGATGCAGTTATCGTAATTTTGATTTGAGAAGTTACAGTTTCGGAAAGATATTCGGGTAGGCAGCAGGGCAGTTTTGGTTTTAATTTTTAGTTGTTCCTAATAAAAATAAATAACCCCCTCCCATATCTATGTGTATATGTACCGTCGACCAGTCTTTCTACCTATTGTACAAAATTTTCTATTCTACAAAAAACAAACGATGTCTTGCTCCTAGGAATAATCTCTGTCTTCGTTATTCTGTCAAACTGCCTGCGTGCATGTTCTATTTATAAAATATTAGTTAACCAAAGAGTTCTATGGGCATTTTACCTCGAAGATGTGGCTTTGCTTATTTAGCATTTTTTATGCCTGAATGAAAGTTTAGCTTCTGAATTTCTTCTTCAGCTTTATTATTCTCTATTCTGTAAGCAACATTCGAAGGTCATGTCGTTTTCTGATATTTTTTAAAAGTGAAATAATAAGTTGGTTTCCAAAAATTGTTCTAATTTAGTTACTATGTACTACTGTCTAACGGATCATATGGATTCTTCGGGTAAATTTACGTTTGCGTGAACATCTGACAGTTGGAATCTACATATGGCATCTATCTGAAGCTAGGGGTAGTCAGCGGCCATTTTTAGTGGATGAGGTCAGTTCATGCGGCCTATTTGAGGAAAAAGTTCAGAAGTGGATCAAAAAAGCGAATTATGACCTCGATAATCATTAAAGTGTATCGAAAATATGTCTACAAGTCTCAAAAGGCTCATAAAAAGGCTTGCCATGGCTCGAAACACCTAAAAATTGACTTTTTTTATTTGATTAAAATTGACCAATTTACATTTTTTAGGTTTTGACTTTCAGATAAGTTTGTGTTTTTCCGAAATTGGCAAGTTTGCTTCCCAGGACTTCGAAATTTTTCGATTGCTTCCCAGATCAGTTAGTTGGTTGATTGGTTGACTCTTGGTTGGTTTCTTCCCAGATCAGTTATTAGTTATTTAGTTGGCTGCCAGATTACTTGGTTCGACGTTTCCTCTTTTCCTTTTCCTCTTTCGCTTTTTCTTCCCTAAATAGTGTTTTTACCGAGCCAGCGAGAGCCATAAATGTAGCTAAATAGCCAACTATTGGCTCCTGTGGCTCGACATTGCTCAGGTACGGTGATGACATTTAGCTATAGAGGGAGGATCACAAACATTTATATATTTGCCTGAAATCTACTAAAAAGATTTATTTTTGGCTCTTAAGGCGAACGAAACCAAAATAAAATGCATCGAAATTAGCGCACTATAGAAGACAATGGTCGTTTTACCACATCCAATCGCCGTCCACGGATCCTTGAGCGGTCTGGAAATACCAGCGCCCAACAGTTCAGCTGCGTGGTTATCGACTATCATTCACGCCGATGATGACCGGAAATTTTATGTCGCCAAAAATTGCGCGGATCATTCTTTATTGAAGAAAAACGTCTCCCAACCGTCCGTTGCGTCGTCCAACGTTTCGTTGGCCAATACTTGTTCGTCGTCTTCATCATTGTCCGTTTTTCGTGTTAGTCAACATTCCGCATTTTCGCCATTCGTAGCAGTCGCACAACAACAACAACGACAACAAAAACGGGAAAGCGTGGAAAACGTTACTATTGACGAGAAATATTTCGCATCAGATGTATGTTGTCCGACAGACTGTTTGGATAGAAGAATCACTTTAGACGAGGTAAAAACCATATCATAGGTGGCGCGATAGCCCCTAGTTCGCCCCTGTCTAGAGCCAAAACGGTAAGAGCTAGAACCCTAGGGTCTTTCCATAATTTCGGGCTTAGGGACAAACTGTAGGGTGCATGTGGTCATTTGACCTCTACCTGCAAATGGTGCTCGGTGGTGCCCCAAAAACATGTGAAAAAGAGCCTGTTCTGGGGCTTTTAGTTCTAGCACGCCCCACATTGGGTGGGTATCATCCCCGAGCTCGATACTTCGCCCCTTGCATCTGCTCGGTTCCCCTCAGATTACACTTTTTTCCTTTTTGAAAATATGGCCTCAATCCAATTATACTAGGGCCCAAGATCCCGAAAACTACCCAAAATTTCACAATTTTATTACATAAAGTTTATGGCTTCAAAAAAATAATTTTTTGCAGTATGTTTTTTTAAGAATGATGCAGCCATGCCCACATGTCTAGGTTTATAAAGTCATGAGGTGCATGTGGTCATGTGACCACCCTGGCCCGCAATGCTCAGACAGGCAATGGTTAAGAATAGGCTATTCTTAAGGATAGGCGGAACTATAGTCTGTTTTTCTTGAAATGCTTCTATATAATGAAAGTGGAAAGCAAGTAGTATTTCAGATTTTCACGATTTTCTAATAAACACTATATCATATAGCCCTGGAAATTCGCAAGCCTACTGACCTAACCTTTAACAATTTTTTGAGCGGAAAATTTTATCGCAAGAGCCGTATGTAGACGATTCTGACGACAGTACTGATTTGTGTCATTTTTCTGTTTGGAAGCATTTTATAAAAAACAAACTACAGTTATCCTCAACTACGTGGTCACATGAACACGAGGGGTTCCAGTAGATGGGATGGTAGCGTGTCTCAGCTTGCTTGGCATATCCAAAGGGTCACTTCCGCCACCGGGTCATCTTCATTACCGGGTCATTTCTGCCATGGGTCACTTCCACCACCAGGTCATTTCCACCACCGGGTCATCATGGCCACCGGGTCGTTTCCTCCATCGGGCCATTTTCAACTTTCACCGCTGCGTCACTTCTGCCACTGGGTTATTTCTGTCACCAAATCTTTTCCGCCATCGGATCATCTCCACCATGGCGTGTCGCTCCTGGCACTGGCCTAGTCGGGCTATCCGTGCTGCACCAAGTTGGACTATCAGAGCTCTGCCTAGTTGAACTGTGCAACCGTCCAGAGCAAGTGAGGCACAGTTGTCCGCAAGTGAAACTAGCAGTCCACGTGCGAGACGCAACCGCCTGCGAGTGAAATGCAGCTGTTCGCGTGTGAGGCACAGCTGTCCGAGAGTGAAGTCTGCAACAGGGACGCACCCGCTCGCGGGTAAAACGCAGTCGTCTGAAAGCGAGACACAGCCGTCTACAGGTGGGACATAGTCACCTATGAGGAAGACACAGCCGTTCGCACACGATACACAGCCATCCGCAAGTGAGACGCAGTTGCCTGCAAGTGAGACACAGCAATACGCGGCGATCCACAGGTGAGATGCTACAGTCCGTAAGTGAAACGCTGCCTTCCACAAGTAAGACATGCTGTGCAGCCATCCACAACTGGGACGCAGCACGACGCAGCCATTCACATGTGCGATGCAGCCGCCGCAAGTGAAACGCAGCCGTCTACAGGCATTATGACTACCTATCAGAACTCGGTCTAATTATCGAGTTCTAACTAGTCAGAACAAAATGGAACAAGATTTTTTCTTACATGAAAGATTTTTCAATTTCAAAACTATGGGGATATGACCCCCTATAACCCCCCTCGCACATGTGTGCTTCCAACTGCATTGAACTTCTTTTTACTAAATTAAGTGTCCATAAAACAGGAATCAGCTGTGGGAAGATGCCACATAAAATCCGACTCAGATTTTTTAGAGAGATAGCTACAGCACAAGGTTTTCTCAGAACTAAATCAATTGTGTGAACCAATTCCAAGCAAGTTGCGCAGACGAGGAAGAATCTGAAATTGTGTTAAAGTATAAAATAGGCTGGGAGTGTGCGCGGGATTGAAAACCTTGTCTGCTTCCCATCCGCATAGCCAATCCTGCTCCCGTCACGCTGCTGACCTGGTACCCCGTACCGCAGGATAATATTCACATATTCAGTCTTTTAACATATTTTATAGAATTTACTTCGTAAGTTTCATTGATTACAACCTTTAAACAAATTTATTTTCTGAATATAGGTGCTCGAAATCAAGTTATCACAAGTTTTTGTTAAAACTATTCAACAAAATAGCATAACAATTCTAGGATTCAAACTGCAATTTAAACTGAAATTTTGAGAAAAAATGTCGGATGGGAAGCCATTTTACCTGTCCCGCCCGCACCCGTCTCACTTTCAAAAAAGTCGTTTTTACTTGCATTCCCGCGACGGGACACAGGTGGGAGCGGAATTCAATTCACACCTTTTAAGGCAATTTAATCCGACGTTGAGATTATCCTCAGATTTGGTTGATGCAATTAACCCCAGGTTTTTTAAAGTGCCAAAGGACGCCCTTTTAATCACAACCATAGTTTGTAAAAGAACAAAATGACTATAATATGCCCATTCCTCAATATTTTCCAACTAGAGTAAGAAGCACAGTTTCGAACCAGTCAGGAGTTAGAATGCTATTGGTTCACCATTTCTATACATTTGAGATAAGTCAGACATCAGCATCATGGCATATAATATTCATTCAAAAAAATTTTACTGTAGTGAATACAATGCTCGGGAAAGGATAAGAAGCACGAAGCTGCAGAATATGCTTTTTCACAGACATAAAATTTTTTAATGAGAAAGAATGAAAATCCAATATTACAAAATTGGATTTTCTAAACTCTCACCCAATTTCTAAAAAATCTAGTCCACCCTTTTTTCTAGCTTGGCGACTATTCAAGCAAGTGTATTCTCCTTTTTCTGGCCCATCGGGGCATTTCCCAATAAACTAATTACAGTATGGTCCAAAACGTGTGGTTTTTTGTTCCGCCCATTTGTTTCATTTTTCCCTGATGCTTTTCTTCCGTTCTGATTTGATTTTATTTACTAATTTTATTATTTCTATGCGAACTAAACTAAGAGTTGAAAGAAAAATACTTTCCTGCTATGCATTACCCCACTTTCATGGAACTAAGAATTTGTAAGTTAAATTATCTGACGATTTACAATTTTTTGAGTGAATGATTTCGCAGTGAAAGCCAATGTGTAGACGATTCTGTAGACATCACTTATTTCTCTTGTTCACATTCACAATCATACATGCACGTGGGGGAGTTTGGGGGGGGTTTTGACCCCTATCACATTTTTATTGACCCCCATCAGATTCTTGCTGACCCCCAGCAGATTTGAGTTTCCCAGCAATGATTGAGAAGATGATGAAGGAAAACGAGCAAGAGAGAAGAGAAAATCGTCATAAGAATGAAAATGATGCTGTATAGTTTAGCAATTTTTCTAAACAAATCATACTCGACTCCAAAAAAGTGACATGGAAACTAAAAACTGCTGTCTAAGCAAATAAGTTCACATATCTGACTAATATAGGTTAAAGAATATGCTGCTCGGATGTTAGAAGACTTTCTGAGACCTTTCTTTTTGATATCAAGAACGAAAAAAAATTTTGTATTCCACCCCCTGTCCTGGCTGACCCCCAGCAGAATTTCTATGCTGTGCATGTATGTTCACAATTCACCATAATTTTGAAAAAAGACTGAGCACCTCGTTTAAATTTGGTTCATTTTTAGTTTCCGCTTCTGTTTCTTCAGGTTTCCTTCCGCTTGCCTTTATCCCTCCTGTTTTGTTCTATCCCATAGGCCTTCTCCCGCACAATGCGAAGTTTTTAGACGTGCCAAGAATTTTTGGTCATTTATGGCGCATAACGAAATCGTTTGAGTATAATCATAGGTGGCGTCGTTGCGTCAACCTATAATATACTTGGCCCCCTAAAATCTGACTACCCCCTAGAGCAAAAACGGTCATGTGGTTTTTTGCATATTATCCGCCTTATGGGCAAACATGGGGGTGGAAAAGGTCATTGGGGGTCTATATTCAAATGATGCTCGGTGGGGCGCCAAAAACATGTAAAAAACGGCCTTCTTTAGGGCCCCCAGTTGCAGCAGGTTCCTCAATGGACATGCATCCCTGGACCTTGATACTTTTACCCGTGCATCTATGAAATGTCCACTCGAAACGCTTTTTTTATTTTTTTAAAATATTGATTAGTCAAAATCCCCTTCGTTAGGGTTTGAAAAAATCATTTTTTGGTGAAACAGATGTAGTGTTATCTGATTATCCTGAGTGTAAAGAAAGATATTTCCGTCGTCTTATTGGGGAAGGGCTTTTCGACTATTAGGAAATCAATGTATGCGGTCGCTTTACACAAAAATATTATCCCGCGTGTAAATAAGCGTAATTTCGTGATTTTTTGGTGGAAGGGGCCTCGACCACAGGGAAGACGCGATCACTTTACACAAAAAATTATCCTGGATGTAAACAAGCGTATTCTTGTGATTTTTTGGTGCAAGGAGTTTTCGACTACAGTGAATTCAATGTATGTAGTCACTTCACTCAAAAGTCATCCTGCATGTAAAACAGAGGTATTTCCGTGGTATTTTTGGGGAAGCAGTTTTCGACAAGCAGTCGTTAAGTTCACTTGTCTACGTATGGCTATGTTGAATGTAAATACTATGCCTCACAAACTTCTTCATTCTCTATCTTAGTCATCTTTACCTTCGAATATACGTGAAAAACTTGAAGTTTTCACTATAAACACAGTTAATAAGTGGAAAAAGTGTTTTTTACTCAGTAATTCCAAAGTAATCTTGTCCAGATAGACAACACCTTAGTAAAATTATTTTCCTGTAATCTACAACTACCTACAATTTCGCGCTAGTTTTCTAGAACGTTATTGTTTACAATGTTGTTTATTATTGAGGCGCAGACATTTTTAGTTTGTTTCACTTATCTTTCAGAACAAACGTTTTGCAGTTTTGATTTTCACTACATAGCTTTTTTGTCGTACTTGATTTGACCATCGTTCATTTATTCTTTTTGTGTTTTTCATTATTTTTTCTATTGCTAAACTTTTCTTGCGGTGACTTATGCAAACAGACAGTTTTTTTCTGCACTCGGCTTTCTGCACAGTGCCCAAAAAACTTTCTGCACTGCGGTTTTTTCCAGTTACCACTGTTTTTTCCCCCGGGCCCTTTCCCCAAATTGGGGAAGGCGTCAAAATTTGTTTCCTCATTATTTTCGAAGTCGTTTTTCGCTTAAAAATGCTGATAGACGCTTTATTTATGTATTTTTGAGTTTTTCAAACTTTCTGCTGTTTTTAGAGCCTCATTTCTGCTGTGTTTAGAGATTCATTAGTATTAAGGAAACATTTTAAATTTTTGAGTTTCATCGAAGTCTAATCTACAAGCATTGTGGAACAAATTTTCCAGCAAACTATCCAAAAGCATAATGAATTTGAATTACATGAGAAATTGACAGTCAAGTCCTCTATGATGACAAGTGAGAGCCCAAAAAAGATATTAATGTCTCCTTGGCGAGCATGCGCGGGAATTCTAGACGAGCAGCTGGATCGCTGCGCGTGCTCGGAGTTGGTTCATACTTCGCGAGCAAATTGTTCCCCTAAAATGCATACTCATTTCTTTCCACGTATGAACCATAAAATCAATACCTTGAATACTTGGTTCTTTCTGAATTTCTTTGAAGACACGGTGTTTTTTCCTAGCGTCCTTGTAATCAGGGGGTTAAACGTTCCACAACAATCCCTTTTCATTAAGTTCAATAAATTCAAACTTTTCATCATCTGATAATTTTTTTCGAATAGACATGGCGAAAACTTTACAGTAAAAAAATGAAATCCCACAAATAAATCTAGCGATTGGGGATGTATCGGACCTTTTGGCCAGGTTTGCTACCCGGTCCTACCCGATGTTTTCTGACCCTAAGGGGGAAAAAAGACTTGACCTTAGCCGTTATCCAGGGTACTCTGTGCTTTGAGGTCACGGGTCAAAAAATTCAGTTGATCATTTTCACTGTTACAAGAAAAAAAGATAAAATTTTACTCTACATGAGATCAATTTAGTCACTATTACATACATTTCAAAAATAAAATTTTCTCAATAGATTTCCAAAGAAGGTAGAGAATGATCGATGTTTTGGCATCGGCTAATAATTGATTTTTTTTAAATCGGCCGATGCTTTTCTGGACGAGCTTTGATCGATAATATCCTGTTTTCTATGGCAATTGTTGCATTAATCAGTCCTGCACGTGATTTATTTACTGTGCAAGTGTGGTCACTTTTGATTATTTGTGATGAGAAAAACGTTGAATGTAACGACAGTGTTATTTTTTCGTTCAATGCATTATGATACAATTTTTGATGAATAATTTTTAACCTTCATCTGCTGAAAAACTATGCTTAAAAATCGTTCAATTTCCCAAATTCATGAAGAATTATTGAACAATCCTGATGTTAAAAGCAATGATATGCTGTCAAAAACTCTTTGAGATAAAATACTGTATCTGTAGTGAAACTTTCGTGTAAACAATGTAGTACCGATGTTGGTCATTCTTCTAATTACAAGCATTCAATAAAAAACAGACAAAAATAACTCCTTTACCTGAGAGAAAGTTTTCAGGGAGCAGTTTTTGAGATAGAGCAAAAAATGAAATTCTAAACAGAAAATTTTTCCACAGACAAGACGGGCATATCGTCGTTGGCTATCATTTCAGATTTCTTGATCTATTTCCAATAATCGTAGATCGGATTGACTTTCGTTTTTTGCCCTGAGTAAGAGAGAGAGAGATTTTGTTTAGTTCTCATTTCCCTTGTCTCGTTTCTCAAAACAGCATTGACTATTCAAAAGCAACAATATGAGTCATTTCTCATTTTCAATTATTATTTACACTAAATCATAAACAAGCATGTAATATGGCGAGTATGTGCTTGTGTTACACTTTATGAAATAAAAATATTTTTTTGACCCTTGACCTGGTTTGCTAGAGGTCTCTGACCCGACTTGGTATTTTAACCGTCTGACCCGATCCGATATTCTCTGGCCCGATACATCGCTACTACCGACCGATCAGAGCGTGCAAAATTTCGCATTGGTCGTGCGCGCATTGTTCATTTTTTGATAAATTAACCCAGTCAGGGACGTGCCTATACTTATAACGAGCTTGCCCAGCATGCTCGGAGGACTAGAAAATTTTTCCACTACCCCGAGCATCCTCGGCGAGCAAATTTTTTGTGCTCGGGGTTCTGCTCGCCGCGAGCAAATATTTACTCGGCGAGCAGCTTGCTCAAAGCTATGCTTGCCGAGCATCTCCGAGCATGCTCGCCGAGTAGCATGCTCGCCTAGTATGCTCGGGGTAAATTTGCTCGCCGATCAAAAGCATGAAATAGGCTTTGCCGAGCTTGCTCGGATCTGCGCTCGCCGAGCATCTCCGAGCACACTCGTCGAGCATCCTCGCCAAGCAACGAGCAGAAATATGAACCGGGCCTAACACGTGGGCCAATATCATGAGAGAAAAATATCCTCTCGTGCACTGCACTGCAGCTTTTTCATTTGTAAAAGTATTTATATCTACGTTCCGAGTTTCCTTTGAAAATGAATTGACTTGGAAAAAGTAGATTATGAAATGATGGTTTAACGCCGTAGGCTGAATTTCTGTTCTTGAAAGATCATAGGCCTCTTAACAAAAAAACTTGAATTACAAAATTCTGATTGTAAATGAGCTTATCTTGATCGATCTTCTGTAATAAATAGCTAAATTGTTTTTTCGATTCATTATTGCTTTCTAGTCTAGGTTTCCTTCTATATTTACTAATTCAAGAGCTCAACATTTAACTGTTCTTTCAATTTTATTCGCTTATCATTCCTTCTATATTTTCAGACCCATCATCGTGATTCCAAAGAAATTATTTCCGAAATGTGTTCAGTCAATATTAACGAACATTTGACGGGCTTTGACTACAATAGTATGAAATGTTCTCCAAAAAGCGACCCACAAGAAACTTCCGATCAGTTGGAACGAACTGATCCAACGATGATGATCAAATCATGGAAACCAAACGTATTAACGTCCCCTCGTCTCTTACAAGAAAATGTTTGCAGCAATAATCGAAGACTATGTCATCGTCGATCAAATCATTTACAATTGTCGAACGTTTTATTGCCCTTAAAATATGAAGAAATTTTTCCGCTGTGTTCTAATGGTAAAGATGAACTTCGACAGGAAGGATCGTCGGTCGATCGAAACAGTTTTTCCTCATTCGTTGAACTCAGCGCCCATGATGCGTTTGATCGTGAAAACGCATTTACACTACCGTAAGCAATTCGACCTGAAAGATTTCACTGTCAAATATGTTAAATCTGTTTGCCTATTCGAATCTTATTTCGATAAAAGTGATTAGCTAAAATCTTTAAATTTTAAACTTTTCTCTTTTCTTAGCTTGTCAAAAAATAGGATAAAACTAGAAACGTCGCGTCAAAACGACTCGCGTCGTTCGTCTATGAGAGACGTCGTTCAGAAAATTCACGAAATGGAGAAAGCCTTACGATCGTGGTCTTTACGGTAGATCGATTATTATGTTTTATGAACTTTCAAGTATAGAATGTAATTTTTCTTATGGATTGTGCTTTCCGTGGAAGCTTGTTGCTCCATAACAAGATCGTACGTCTCTAAACCGTGTCCCGAAATTTCGGACAACTCCCAACCGATGTAAATATTTTGGATGCGGATTTTAGGAACTACGGTATCAGATTATTTAAGGAGTAATGTTGTGATTGATATATTATATCCAAGTTTGATATATTAGTGTATTTTCGTATCAAAATATCAATATCAAAAATAGTTGATATCAAATGTCAATATCAAATAGCTGCCCGAGTGTGAAAAATCAATTTTTGATACTTTGGTTATCGCATTGACTCTGGTTCGTAAATCGAATGATGTATAGTCTGTTTTTTCAAATGTTTGTAACCGAAAAAGATGAAATGAAGTATACATTGCTTGTTCAAATATCGCGCGTGCGCACACTATACTGTATTACGGGAAAAAACGCGTGAATTGAAGTCATTGACGGAATTGAAGGCTATTTGTTGGGAAAACAGTTGGAAATATGAAAAAATTTTCGCACATGGTTCTCATTTAATGAAAAAAATTCGGGGATCAAGATCGTGATACAATCGGTGTGCTTTAGAAAGTTCAAATCTCAAAAACCGGCGCATCGCGCCGCGATGCTGGCCATTCGCTTAGCATTTTCTGCGCAGAGCGAATATTTTTTTGACCGTGCAAAATTTTTTTCGGATATTTCTCGCATCGGACGGAAATTATTTTTAAAAGAGTTATCGAGCTAACTTTAGAGTTAAGTCACGGTTTACAGCCGCCGGTCAATCGATTCCTAATATACAGTAGGCTATCTCGGCACGAAATTCTGCATGCGTACTAACTTTCAGCATTTTTGCGTTACAAGCATTTGAAAAAAACAGACTATAGATCCATTTTTCTCTCGTATACTTGCAAATCATGTTCTCATCAAAAAGCAATATTTCCTCTACATCATTTTATAGTGTTTTTCTTGAAATGCTTCCAAATAATGAAAGTGGAAAGCAGGTAGTATTCCAGATTTTCTGATGAACAATATATCACAGAGGAATAGAAATTTGGGAGCATACTGACATACCTTTAACAATTTTTCAAGTGAAAAATTTTACAGTAAGAGCAGTGAGTGAACGATTTTGACGACGATACTGATTTGCGTCACTTTTCTTTTTGGAAGCATTTTATAAAAAACAGGCTATAGATATGGTACTAATAAACAAACCAAAATAAAAAGCTGTAATGTCGTGAGAACACATATTATAGAGCAATAATGTGAGAAATCTGGCGATTCGTGCCGAAATGTGACAATCCATCCACCGGATCGAAATGGAGGACCAAATAGCCTGCACCAAAACGTCTACCCCGCCTAATCTCCATTTTCTATTCGACTCTAAAGAAAACCTTTTTGAAAATTCGCTATTTGGAGAATCTGTTCTGATACTTCGCTATTTTGGGTTTCGCTGAATAGGGCTGAAACCTTCCTTCATTGTTTTTTTCCCCCATCTTATCTTCTGCATCCCTTTTCTCTTAACACACTTTCGATACTCTTCTGAGGATTCGCGCTATTGAGGACTGGTGAGGCCTAAAGCATCTAGTATGAAAATTTTATTTATGACATTTGACATAAATTACATACAATGTACAACGACACCATTCAATGATGAGCATACGAAGCAAAACTTTTGTGGCTCGTTCAAGTCATGAGGTCATGGTGAATTGATGACTTATCAAAACGAACTCTAAGTCACAAAAATAAGCCGAAGAGCTTCCAACAATTTTTCACGTATTCTGTAAGCTTCACTAAGATTTACAAGGATTTCATGTTTTCTGACCTATTCTTCAATTTTTTGCCTAGCTTCGGCTAATTCCCACTCTAAACGTTCCGACCTTATACTATCCAAAAGAGTTTGCATCCACGCACGATTTCCGGCCATTTTTTCTACGACGTGTTGCTTTAGATCCCGTTCCTTGTCGAACAAAATTCGAAGTATCATTTGGAACTCATAGTTTATCAAATTACTACGATATGGAAATTTACTGAAATATTTTTCCTGAAAAAAGAATAGTTACACAGTGAAGAACATCAAAATAAAATTAAAGGCAATCTTTTCCAGTTGAATAATTAGCATTTGAGAAGCTCATCACCTTATTCAACCAGGCAACAAATTTTGAGAAAGCTGCGTCCTTTCCATCTTTGAGTCTTGACTCTCGAGATGATTTTGAATTCTGGTTTCTTGCAAGACACATCTGTGTATTGGGAGGGTTATAGTAGGGGTATTACTCTTAACAGGTCTAGTGGATACTCATTTACTATCCACGAATTTTGGACAGATAAGCATTCACTGCGTGGGTTTTTTGAACCATATGTGAGTTGTTACTAGGTCCAAGCACCGGCGCAGGTGCCTTGGTGAAAAGTGTTTCAATGGATCCAAAAACCCTTATCTTCTATAACCTATACCGGCAGTTGACCACGGCAAATAAAGCGCACGAAACTAGCTTCCAAGCCGTTATTTGTATTTTTTCCCTACATTGGCCTTAATTTTTGCGTTTTCTCCTGCTTTTTGCTAAGCTAAATATATCATGTCAGACAGTGGATGGATTCCCAAGTGCTTTTTCAGGCTGCTGTGCCCAAAGCCGCGTATATTTTGACCACCTCGGCTAATTCCTTCAGTGCAATCTAGCATATTAATGCACATGGCTTTAGTTACTTCGGTTGTCAAAATGATAAAAAAGTTACATATAATACCAGAACGACTATAGCCTATTCAATTTATAATAATAGACGCGGCGAAAAACAAAAAAGATTGCAATTTGATACGCAATTATAAATTGGTGCGAAACTTTATACAGTAGAAAAATGCTGAATTTCTACATAAGAATGAGAAAGGCAAAAATCATTGAACATGCTTATTGACCGTCGATTCGAATAAAACTGCACCGATACCTGAGTGATACTCGGGAAATTTTGACATCGTAACTTAAGTTATTAAGGGAAATTTAGGTAATTAAAGGAAATTTTTGGTTTCTTTCAATTACCTGAGTTTTTCTGCTTGCCGCTCTCTGACGACAATTTTTTCTCATTGATTACGGTGATAAGCTTACTAGTTTTTTCCGAGTGGAACTTACTTTTATGGGTTCGCCTCAGGCTTTTTTATGGTTTGAAAATCAGAAGCCAAATGGCTCCTAGGCCTAAATTTTCAGGTGCCAAATTGAAATTTTGGGAGCCAAAAATTTTTAATTGAAGAATATCGAAAATGGGCTAGGAACATACTGTGGAATGTACTATATAAATAAATTATAAAGATATTCAATCAGTTGACACGAGTTGAAAAAATCGTGTTCAAAATTTGATTTCCAAACAGCGTCTTCAGTTACAGGCTTCTTTCTACATGTAAAAAGATCGGCCGAGAAATCTTTGCGCAAAGAAATTTTTTTATGCAAAAAACACGATATTTCGTTGTTTTTTGCACAAACCTTCTTCCAAGATAGCATTTGAATTCATTTTCTTCTGACTCAAAAGTATAGGTTTTTGAAAATGCAGCTTCTGTTCTTATTGTTTTGTTGTTTCCTACATCTTTCTGGCACTAAACAACAAATTTTTTTAGAGTTTCTAAAATGCTGAAAAATCAATTTAAGGATAACTTATTGGATAAACATACATGGTTCGAAAACATGTATTTATCATTTTACAAACTGCAAAATATGTTCATACTTCATAAGTTTGACAAATTCAAATTGAACTTGAAGTTTATGAAAATCATTTGCATTATGATCATGAATTCAAACTTGGCTCCATATAGTGATCGTACGGGGTCCCCGTCCCCGTAAGGATACCGGGGATCCCCGGCGTTTTCGTCCCCGTCCCCGGTCTAAAAAAGTCATCGGGGATTCCGTTTTTCGGGGAATTTCATTTTAGTAATCCAATTCGTTCAGCATACCACATTTTCCGTTAACTAATATAACTACACTTTAATTTATTTGGTACAAAATAACGAACAAAATTATAGGAAAATATAGTATTGTACATATTATTAAGAACTTATATACTTCATTACGTACACATATTTTTGTTATTATCGTTTGTCTCGTATGTTTTCAATCTGCCTGCCAAACGAAATATCACATAATGTATACTATACTCACTGTTTTTTAGCACGGCGCTAATAAAACATGGGCCGCGCTATTGAAAAATTTTTGTCATTAGCGCGGAGCTCTAATGACCGAATTTTTGTTTCAGAATTTACAATGATGAATATACAAGGCCGTTGGGACTTTGTCGTTGATTTCGTGTCTCTCATGGAGAAAAATCTCAAAATTTTCCTTCCACTTACTACTTAACATTCAGCAGTTTCAATCAACTGAATTGTACCTCATCTCTTTTCGATTAGTTACAAGAAAACATTTTGCCGATTAATGAGATTTCCATCATACCTGTAAGACCTCCGACCAGTTGGGGGAGGGGCGCTAAAAAAACCAGTGATTATACTCTATATAATACACATTATTCCCACAAGTTGTGCTAGACACGGTTCTATTTTAGGCATTATCGAGTGTACCTGTATGGTTTTGTATAGTATAGGTAGTTATCGAGATCTTTTAGTCATGTCTAGGCTGATGCAGTCAGTTGAATATAGTACTGAATGAGGCAGACAATATTGTAAGAATATTGTCATAGCTTTTAATTGATTAGGTACTTACTTTACCTGAAAAATCAAGATTTGAGTCCTGGAAAATTCTCAACTCGCATGTTTACTCATTTAGTATTTAATGTATGTGAAAATATCTCTCCCCGTCCCCGTCCCCGAAAGAACGGGGAAAACTCGTCCCCGTCCCCGTCCTCGAAAAAATCTGTCCCCGTACGATCACTAGCTCCATACATGAAATAATAGTGAGAAAAATGGAAAAATAGAGATTTGTATCTCTTAAATGAACCGGAATTCATCTTTTCCATGTCGAACCCCCAAATTTGTTCCCTTTGTCAAGAATTTTTTCCCCAGAAAGTTTGATTTGTAGAAAAACAGTGAATTGACTAATTTAAGTAATTGTATAATGAGATCCGGTGCAAAGCGCCGGAAAATTTTCGATGTTTTATGATTTCAGAGCCTGTAAAACACTTACTTCAAGTCTAAAATTGAATGAAAATAACTACAATTCACTATAATATTAATGAATAAGTCAAAATTTTAAGGGCCAAAATGGCTTCTAGACCTAAAATTTTAGGAGCCATTTCCAAACTTTTAGGAATCCAGGGCCCTAAAATGACTTAAAAAAAGCCTGGTTCGCCTCATCGATCATTTCAAAATGAATGGAGTAGGAGCAGTAGAAAGACAAGCAGAAACTCAAAACAATACGAGAAGCTAACTTTTTCAAAATAATTCGATTCAGACACAACAATATTCAAATTTGATCAATTCGAAGCACTGTTTTTTTCTGCACAGCGCTGACTTTTTAGGCTTCGTGCAGAAATTTTTTTGGTGATATTTGCACTGGTGCAGAATTTTTTGAGTCGTGTGTTTGATCACATCGGATACAGAAAAGATGCATTTAGGCGCATTTTAGAAGGTCATAATCTCAAAATTTTGGCGCGAACTTTAATGAGCATCATTATTTATTTCCTAGCTCAGGTGCAGCTTCTAGCATGTATACCTTCACTTATCATTTAATCTTTAATAGCTTCATCATTTTAAACGTATATTATCTCATGTTCTAATTGGTAATCTTCAATATTTTATCTAGATATTTAATGAAGATTCACATTTTTTCCTTGATACATTTTTTTGAGAAAGATCAATATCTGAAGTCTGTAAAGTTTTTGAAACGATTTTTCCTTTCTTAACATAAAATCAATCGAAAAGCTTCATGGAAGTAGTTTGTAGCGCCGGAAAGATCAATATCTTTTATGGGTTCTCAGTTGTCATCATAGAGGACTTGACCGTCGATTCCTCATGTAATTCAAACTCTCTTGGATAGTTTGTTGGAAAATTTGTTTCACAATGCTTGTAGATTAGACATCGACCAAACTCAAAAATTTCGAATGTTTCCTCCATTTTAATGAACTAGGCTCTGAAAACATCAAAAGGTTTGAAAAAGCTCAAAAATACATGAATAAAGCGTCTAAGAGCATTTTTAAGCGAAAAACGAATTCGGGAAAATGGGGAAACGACCCCTTCCCCCATTCGGGGAAAAGGCGCGGGGGAAAAACAGTGGTAACAGGAGAAAAACGCAGTGCAGAAACTTTTTTTTGACTTTTCTGCACTGAGCAGAAAGCCCGGTGCAGAAAAGAACAATGATTCGAAAATTCAAAAATTAAGTGCGATTCAAAAATAAATTACCAAAATTCAAGCATCAAAAATTTAATCTGTTCATGTTGTTCATCAGAACAACATTTTTTCACAGTGTCACAGATTTGCATATAAAAAATAATTCTTATTATTTTCGGCTATTTGGACACATATTCTCATTGGAGAAATACACTCTTTTGCTTATAAGACAAAAAAAGCCAAATCGAAACTCCGGTTTTTAAATTAGTAAAACCGAAACCCTGGATTCTAAAATTCTAAAAGCGCAACCGGAAATTTCAAAAAAGTGAAACCGGGCTGTCTCTACCAGATACTTCTGAGTGAACTTTTCAAAACGGTTATTTACCCCCTCCTCCATTTACACCTACCTAAACTTTTAGAAATTGGCATAAAATAGCCAAAAAATTAGTATTGCCAGCCAAAATTGACCTTTTTAAAGAAATTTCCATTCTTCGAGCTCTATCCTGAAAAATATCCATGGACAAGTGTATGATCGTCACTAGTCTTGTTGACTACTGGAAGATACATTGCACAAATTTATATAAAATAAAAATATATCCAATAACTCAAACCCACCACTTCAGCTCTTTGTAAAAGAAATGTTTCGCTAATTAGTAGCGTAAATTGTTGTTCTCTATTCAAGGTGACGCCGATAAATTTAGTCAATTCGGCTTCGGCACGGCAAAGACGCGGTACCGGATCAAATAGGCGCAGTCGCCGTCGCCGACGCCTCATATTCAAGCAAACTAGGCGTAATCGATCAAACGATTCTTCTAATAGACGTTGCCATTCACGGACGCCTTTCAAAACTTTGTCGACTCCGTCGGTTAGGGGTTTGAGTGGAAATTCGTCAATAAAAGTACAATCATCGACTTCGTCGGACATTTCTGGTTTTCGGTGTTATTCGACGAGGGAATGAAATTATTGAAGACAATAAAACAAACTTCTAAGGAATACTTGACCCATTCACCGACATTAGACCTAACCAACGAGGAAAATATAAATTAATTTGCCAAGTGGGAAATCGACCCTCGTCGAGGTGACTTGAATTCTACTTTCCCGCAGAAAAACCGATTTTCGATATGTGTAAAAAATTAATTTTTTTCCACAACATTCCCAAAAGTAAGATTGCTTTCATTCGTCAGATTCCAAAGCATTTGTGGTAGGCCCAGAAGTTGGCTCTCGAAGCCTTGCAAAACAGTGTCTTTTTTCCAAAAACTTTTTGTCCCATTTGAAAAAACCCCCAAAAATTTTTTTCGTGGAGAAAAATCAATTTCTTTATTTTTTTTTGCTTAAAAATCGTCCAAAATCATTTCTGATGTTTCTTGAACGTTTCTCATCAACTTGCACCTTATTCCACCAAAACAGCGGCATTTTTTCCTACAAAAAGTTTCGAGCTATGACTTGCTTATAAATAAATATTTAAGTGAGTTTACAGGAGCTAAGCAAGAGAATAATCCATTTGTTTTGTTCGCAGATTGTACATTTGACTTCATTATTTGATAATTTTTCTAGCCAAGTGAATTCCGATTGCCAATGGATTCGAAACGACTGTTTTTTGTTTCGTTACAGTCTTTTTGTGCATCAATCAGCAGCATTTCTTCATCATCACCGTGATCAGTTAACTGTTCGGCATCTGAATTAATTGCATAATTCTGTAAAGCACAAGCTTCAACATCAACAACTGTTTCGGCAAATTCATTGTCATCATGAATTTTAGGTTCGGCTTGAGCAGATGTTCCAATCTAACTTCTATTTGATTGACGAAATTGTCAGAATGTACATTTTCATGACTAAGTACTGAGATTCTCAGCATGTCTCTTTTTTTGGGTAATGCAGAAAAAGTCTGTTAATTTTCGTGAAGTTGCCATAATTTTTGGCGTACAACTAGGAAATAAGGGAGCAAAGCAATCGTTGTTGGGAAATAAAAAAGCAATAAGGGATTTTCTGGGAAAATAATCTGAATCTAAGGGATTTCCTGGAAAAATAATCACGGCTGACAATCTGACATAAGAGTATGAACTTGACCCTCGAAAATTTTTTCCTCAAAGTGAGGCCTGAGCACAAAAAAATCTTCCTCAATTTCAAAAAAAAATTCCTCAAAACAGTGTTGCCGGATGGTTTTAGTGAAAAACCGTGAAATGACCTGAAAAACCGCAACAACAAATGTCAAAACCGCCAAAAAACCGCGGCACAAAACTATTGGAATATCACCAAATAAGCAATCATTTCCACAAAAAACCCATTGTAACTTTTTTAAACATTGTTAACATTCGTTTTATGAGTATTAAATCAACTATTTATTCTTCATAAAGCGAAACATTTTCAGATCAGTTTTCCTGATTTTAAGCAAAAAAGCACAGATTCTTTTACATAACAAATAAAATCAAACACTTCTACACTATCAAAAAAATTGACAATCGATTATGCAACTTGGTGTGAACAAAGCCAAATGTTCAAAAATTCTGATGATGCAGTGGACACCAAAATAGAAAACAACTGACTATAAAATGACAAAATAAATTTCGCTTGTTTGCCATTATTAGTCACCTACTCTCAAGGCAATTTTTGGAATGAAGGCCACGTTTTGCCTTCCGTCAACCAATATTGCATAGCAGATTTTTGGCTGCTCTCCTGCATTTTATACCGAAAAATATTTTTTCATCATCTTCACTTGCTGAGATCATACATATGTTCAGTGAGTTGTTTGTAAATTGTGATTTTGCAGGCTAAAAAAAGTTTGATATTTCTTTCAACATTCATACTGCTTACAACCATTCAACCAGCATCAGGGTTTTTTAGGCCAATTAGGAGCCATGGCTCCTAAAAATTCTGATTGGCTCCTAAAAATTTAAGGGCACAAGCCAAATTGACTTGCAAAAATGAGAGCCTAACCACCCTTTTTGATTAGGCTATAGGGCTTCCTGTGCAGAGATGCATTTTTATTCATTTTGAAATGAAAAATACCGAAAATTTTCCGGCGCTTTGCGCCGGATTTCGAATTTTGTATGATTCTTGGTATCATTTCTGTTGTGCGGTCAGAAAATGTCATCGTAGCTTATGCTTATAGCTTTCAGAAACCAGCATGTTATGCATGAATGTGTGACCTTGTATTGTTCTTTCCATGTATTTTCCAAGCATTTTTCTAAATTATTTTCACAAAATCGTTTTGCAGCGCTTTGGAAATTATGGCTTAGGCGAACATAACTTTTTGCATTTTGAAAATGATTAAAACATCATCAGCATGGGAAATAGCAGAGCTTATTGCTATTTAAGATAAGATAAGATAAGATAATTTATTACTACGAAAGTTAATGTTAATACAATACAAAATAAACGGAAAAGTGTAACGGCTAAATATATTTAGCAAATTTATTTACACCTCATCAAAGTATTCAAAATGCATTTTACTTATTTTGTTTGAAAAAATTTTTACATGAAAATTGAAAGAAGAAGCCATTCAGATTCATCGTTGCTTGCCCTACAGAAAACACGCTGAATTCACTGAAAAAATAGACCTTTCATGCAGGAAAAATATATTAAAGATGTGCATTTTCCAACGCTATAGAATATCATAATCTGAAATTTTCTTTCAGTGCTGAGCACCGGAGATCAAGTCCGAAGTAAAATACCTATCGCGCTTTTTTATGGCATAGATCATGTGAAAACAACCGCTTTTGATAAATAATTGTGATTGGTAAATTACTGGCTCCAGATATAAGATCAAAAATGGATGTAAAATATTTAACCTCTTCCGCCAATCAAATGGTAGGTCATCGTCAGTTGCGGTAGAATGTGCTGAAAAAATGCATTTTCCGATATTTTAGAGGCATCGAAGTCAAAATTTTTCGGCGGTGGGCACCGGACAAGTTACTTTAGCCAGACTTTTGATTTCTCACCCAAAACTCAAGAAATTCAATTTTGAAAGTCAGGAGCTGACGCGAAGTGAATGAAAAACAAGGGAAGTTTTCGGATGAAATTAAGCGAATTTATCACTTTTAGAGTGAGCAACTAAACCAAATTTTCCAACAAGTTATAGATCAATCTGGCTTGTGCAAAAAACCCTAATGATTGATTTGAATAATGAGTGATCTCATTAGTGAGCCTTATTATTCTGTGTGTGATTGAGAATGTATTAAAAATGATTGATCTGTTATGCGGGCTTCTACTGTGATTTTGAAGAGTGTTTTTGACTAAATTTGTTAAAACATTGTTTTTTTACTACCACATTTATTTAAAAACTTTTTAGTTATGGCTTGTTGAAATTCCTATTGGCCTGGAAAATTTTGACCTTAGGAGCCAAATGGCCTATCGAGAAAAAACTAAAAAAACCCTGACCAGCATACTCGGCGGTTCATTTTCAGCCTGGGTTTGGACTAAAAAAGGCGCTAACTGCCTCTCTCCCCAGCGGGTCTGCTGTCTCCCTCAAAATTTTAGGGCTGCTCAAGTCAGCTCTCGAACTGCTGATGGCTATGAGCAGTAGGTATAGCAAACGCTTTGAGTAACAGTTACAAGTAAGGCTGTGTATTGCTCACCAGTCACCAGCACTGCTCAATGACTCATGAGCAGTAAAATCTGCCTAATGTTCAGACAAACTACCGAATCAAATCAACTTCAGCCAAACAACAATTCCAACATAAATTAAATTTATTGAATATAAATCTTTAGCTTTTCGATTAGAATGAGTCAACTCAACAGAACAGTCATAGGAACCGAATCAAATGGCGCTAAAAAGTCTCCTGAATTGACAATTTGCGAAAGCATTTGATTTGTTTGTTGTGTTGTGTGATCTCATCTCAAATCTGTTGTAATGTCAGTGTCAGAAAAGACTGCATTGCAGTTACTAAAGTTGGCTCAACTCTCAATTTGATTGTTAAATCAGGATGACACTTGTATTTTGACAACAAAATGAAAAAAATGAATCTTCTTCTTAAAAAACCCAAAAATGTCCAATTTTCCAACCCAAAAATCTAATGCCCGCCAACCCTGATCTTGCGTTCATGTGGTAAGCAAAAATTGAAAACCGCAAAAACCTAAAAAGCACGGCAAAAACCGCCAAATAGTCAAACCGCCGCAAAAATCGCCAGAGAGGACGAAAACCGCGAAGATGGCGGGAAATAGCCGCATTTGGCAGCACTGCCTCAAAAATGGTTTTTGGCACAAAAAAATTTGGAATGGCACAGCGTTTGTGCCAATTGGCACAAAATTTTTGGTTGGTCAAACATTAAATTTCCTTGATTTTAGACGTTTTAGGAGCTGAAAACGCTAAAAATTGTCGGCGCTTCGCGCCGAATCATAGGTGCTGCGACAGCGTCAACCTATAATATACTTGGCTCCCAAATTTCATGCCCCCCCTAGAGCCAAAACGGTAAGAGCTAGAACCTTCGGGTTTTTTGCATAATATCGGGCATAGGGGCTAACTATGGGGTGCCTTTTGTCATTTTGCCTCCATCTGCAAGTGGTGCTCAGTGGGGCCCCAAAAACAGGTAAAAAACGCACTTTTTAAGACCCCCCAGTTCCACCATGCCCAGCAATCGGTGTGCCATATACAACCTCCATACTTCGGCCTAAGCATCTTGGGGGTGTAATCTCAAATGCGAATTTTTTGTTTTTTGAAATATGGCCTCAATTCAATTATATGGTTGTCCAAAGTCCCGGAAAACGCCAAATTCCCCAATTTTGTTATATAATACTTATGGTTTCAAAAAAATAATTTTTTTGCAGCATAATGCACTACTAATTTTTTAGCAGTTTCAAATAAACCCGTAGCCTTATTGAGATTTTTGGGCTGCAAGGGTTTTCGACCATTGGGAATTTGATAGACGCGGTCACTTTACACGAAAAATTATCCCGGGTGTAAACAAGCGTATTTCCGTGTTTTTTCAGTGGAGGGAGTTTTCGACTGCGGGGAATTCAATAGACGTCCTCACTTGACATAAATAAATTATCCACGGTGTAAACAAGCGTACTGCCGTAATTTTCTTGTGGAGGGGATTTTCGACCACGAGGAATTCAATGAATGTGATCACTTTACACCAAAAATTATTTCGTGTGTAAACAAACGTATTTACGTGATTTTTTGCTGGAAGGGGTTTTCGACCACGGGGAATTTGATGAATGCGATCACTTTACAGAAAAACTTATCCCGGTTGTAAACAAACGTATTTTCGTGATTTCCCGGTGGGCGGGGTTTTTGATCACGGAGAATTTGACGAATGCGATCATCTTACAAAAAAACCATCGCAGGTGTAAACAAGCATATTTTCGTGATTTTTATGGAAGGGGCTTCTGCGGGGAATTCAATGGATGTGTCACTTTACACAAAAAATTATTCCGGATTTAATCAAGCCTGTTTTCGTGAGTTTTTTTGTGGGAGGGGTTTTCGACCACTGGGAATTCAATGAAAGTGATCACTTTACAAACTAATTCATATTGAATGTAAAGAAATGTATTTCTGCGATTTTTGAGGGAAGATGTTTCTGACCATGGGGAATTCAATGGACGGAGTCAGTTTACACGAAAAAAAGTCATTTGTGTAAACAAAGGTATTTCAGCGATTTTCTGGGTTGAAGGATTCTAAACCATGAGGAATTCAATAGATATGGTCACCTTTCAGTATCTTTACAAAGTTCTTAAAGTACTAAGCGGTTTACACATCCTTTACTTTTGCCGGAGGTGAGAATTCGTTGCTCGGAGTTTTTTAGTGTTTTTTGAAGTAGATGACCAAATTTAAAACTTCAATGTGCTTCTATGAAAGTTTTCGTGCATGGTTGAGGCCCACTAAAAAGAGGTGAACACCTGAACAAATTTAAAAAAAACTCAATTTGCATGAAAGTTG
This sequence comes from Romanomermis culicivorax, assembly GCA_963922205.1. Lineage (NCBI taxonomy): Eukaryota > Metazoa > Nematoda > Enoplea > Mermithida > Mermithidae > Romanomermis > Romanomermis culicivorax. The sequence goes on along the minus strand of CAWUHX010000026.1, from coordinate 555,769 downwards.
GCTGTTTCAAAAATTAGGGCCTTATAGCCGAACCTTTGTTCTATATTTTTGCCATCTTTCATACAAATTGAGACATATAGTCAAAAATGCCACACATAAATGTAAACATTTTTCACGAAATTGCGTGCATGTCACCCCCCACGGTACAGAAAAATCCTACCTACATCAAGAATCGAACCTGGTCCACCAGCCCATGGACTTGATGCGTTTACCACTACACAATTTCACCAGAAAGTATAAACACTATGTTCCTTTAAGACTCTTGATACTATTTTAACTAACAACTTCATTTGGAAGAGCCTCAACAGCGCTGAGGGCGCAGCTGCTGTACCCTAAGCCTAAGCCTAAGGAAAATTTTAAAGGAAAAATAAATGTTTACTCACTAGTCACAGAAATCCATGCTCAAAATCAACAAACAACTCATATAAAATAATTAGGCTAAAGATCGGGAATCGACTTTATAAAATTAAGCCGTGAACTGTTTTCTTGTACAGTTTTTTCTTATTTCACTGACACGATTAGCTGAAAAATAGGTTGGTCACGATTCTTACAAAAAATTATTGCACTAAACATGGCTTTAATGCCAGGTTATTATTATCAAACTTTTGGCCAAAAGCTTTTCCGCAGTTTTCAGTACCTACTTATGTTCAGGGTTGGCGGGCATTGGGTTTTTGGGTTGATGGGTTTTTTTTGGGTTGAAAAATTGGACATTTCTGGGTTTTGGGGTTTTTTAAGAAAAAAATTCATTTTTTTGTTCTCAGGAATACAAGTTTCTTCCTAATTTGACAATCAAATTGAGAGTTGAGTCAACTTTAGTTACTGCAATGCAGTCTTTTCTGACACTGAAATGACAACAGATTTGAGATGAGATCACACAACACAAAAAACAAATCAAATGCTGTCGTAAATTTTCAATTCAGGAGACTTTTTAGTGCCATTAGATTCGGTTCCTACGACTGTTCTGTTGAGTTGAATTATTCTAATAGAAAAGCTAAAGATTCATATACAATAAACTCAACTTATGTTTAAATTGTCTTTTGGCTGAAGTTGATTTGATTCGGTAGTTTATCTTAATATCGGGCAGATTTTATTGCTATGGGTTCTGAGCACTTATGAGTAGTGCTAGTGCTGCTAAAGTTTTTATTATACCTACTGCTAACAGCCATTAGCATTTCGTGAGCTGACTTGAGCAGCTCTAAAATTTTGAGGCAGACAGCAGACCCACTGGAAAAAGAGGCAGCTGACATCTGCCTTCTGGGTCCAAAAACGGGCTAGAAATGAACCGCCAAGTATGATGGCCGAATGGCTGTAAGCAGTATAAATGTTGAAGAACGAAACATCAAACTTTTTTCTCCATGCAAAGTCACAATTTACAAACAACTCAACGACTAAAAGATCTCGGCAAGTGAAGATGAAGAAAAAACACGTTTCGTTACAAAATGCTGAAGAGTGACCAAAAATCTGCTATACAATATTGGTTGACGGAAGGCAAAACGTGACCTTAGTTCCAAAAAATTGCCTTGAGAGTGCCTTTTCAAGACTAATAATGGCAAGCAAGCGACATTTTTTTGTCATGTTATAATCAGGTGTTTTCTATTTTGGTGTCCACTGCGTCGTTAAAATGTAATTTTTCAACATTCGGCCTTATTCACACCAAGTTGCATAATCGATTGTCATCTTCATCGGTCAAAAAGCTAGTTTTCATGAATTTCAATGCCAAAAATTTTCTTGACGGTGCATTAGTATATGATTTTATCTGTTATGATGAGGAATCTGTGTATTTTTGCTTAAAATCAGGAAAAATGATCTGAAAATGTTTTGCTTTACGAAGAATAAAGCTTTAGAGATGTTGCATTTGCTTTTATTTTATACTTAACTCAGATCCACAATTCTGGAATAAAAAAACCCTGATTAAACGTACCTGTAAGAGGTCCGACCATTTGGGGGAGGAAGGTAAATCCAAAATTTTAGAGTGGGGGTCCCAAGATTTGCAGAATTTTGGGGAGGGCATACATGTAATTGGGGGGGGGGGGTTGGAGGGGCCCCCATTCCCAACTTGGCCAACCATATACCCAACCCCCTACTTTGGAAAAAATTAAAAAAATTTGCAAAAAAGTGTATGTTTTTGGGGCTTTTTTTGGAAAAATTTCGACATTTTTCGACCCCCCCCCAACTGGTCGGACCTCTTACAGGTCATTAGTGCGCATTTTAGAGTTATTATGAGTAACAGTAATATCAATCCGATTATCGCATAGAACCTTGAACGCTAAGTACTTCCGAAGTGAAAGTAATATCCATCAAAACCTAATTCGAGTTTTCGTTATGGCATACCAAAGGACATGCTTCAAGATGATACATTTTGATTTCCGACACAGTTGTATGTGGCCGAAGCTTTTATGACTTTTCACCGACTTCATCTGCTGCTTATGCACGATCTTGATAGCCGAAATCTAAGAAATCTTAGAATTTACAAAACTTCTCTCCATGTTAACTTTAAAAAGCATCTGATAGCTTATTCGATAGCATTTTTAATTTTCAATCGTTACATAGAATATAGAGATTAAAAGAGTGGTCGAGTTCATTGTAAACTGTGGGAAACAGAATAGCCTTAGTTCAACTTTTATCTATGGCAGGAATACTGACTCTATCCAAAAAAACCTCTTTGTGTTAGTCAAAAATCTTTAATCTTCAATTTGAGCCATAAATCATGAAAAATGGACTACAACAGAAGTTTTGTGCTTTGGAAAAAATTTCGTGGTACTGTATATTTCAATTTCGGATAGATTCATACCTTTCAAGCAATTTTCGTCAGTTCTATCCATTTCATCACAAATTTACAACAATATGGATTGGTCAAATTACACTTTCCTGATGTAAAATTCTATTCTGCATTTGAGTAAACCTTTGTCGCGCTTTAGTTTTGAGTTGTTCTTGACATATGCGTCGACGACTGACAATAACCCGGATCACCTTTGAACTCACGTGAGGTATGGGGGAGGGGGGTCAAAAAACCCGCTAAAAAGTCGAAAAAATTTCGAAAATTTTCCCAAAAAGGCCAAAAAAGCCACTTTTTTCCTGATTTTTTCCAATTTTTCCGAGTTTGGGGGGGTTGGGTAAAGGGTTGACCAAGTTTGGGGGTGGGGGTCCCCTCCAACCTCCCCCCAATCATACCCATAACTGTGGGGGACCCCTCGACATACCTTAAGACCTCCGACTAGTTGCGGTGGGGGGGGGGGGGGTAAATCTGAAATTTGGGGGGAGGGTGTTGAAAAAAGTCGAAATTTTTCCCAAAAAGGCCAAAAAACATACACTTTTCTGCAAATTTTTTAAATTTTTTCCAAACTGGGGGGTGGAGGGTTGGGGGAGGGTTGGGTGATGTTGGGTATATGGTTGGCCAAGTTGGGGGGGGGGGTCCCCCCAACCTCCCCAAGTACAGATATGCCCCCTAACTTGGCCATCCATATACCTAAACCCCCCAGTTTGGAAAAAATTTAAGAAATTTGCAAAAAAGTGTATGTTTTTTGGCCTTTTTGGGAAAAATTTCGGCTTTTTTCGACCCCCCCTGTTACTAATAGTAAACAAAATGCGAAAAAAACATATTAAAGATGCGAGGATAGGCGAAAAATGATTACAGTAAATCACACTGCAAGTAATAGGGAGCACAGGTTGCTATGCGTAACAGAACTAATGCATAACCCCCAAGATACAGTACGGGACAAATTCGTTGCAGCACCAGTAATCTTTTGGTGAATGACTTGGCGATATACTGGGTGTTTACTGGTAGAAATTTCGAGATGAAATAGTGGATTACTGGTGCTTTACTAGTTGATAAGTTTGCCGGTCGTGACGCATTACTGGTGGATTACTGGTAACATACAGTCACATGCAAAATTATAGCCCCCCTCCTGATATTTTCGAAAACCATAAATTTATTCAACAAAAACGATCCCAAATAACTTTTAAATGCATGCAACAATAAATACTAATAATTAATAGGTCCTCCTTTTGCATTCACAACCATAGACATCTGTTTTGGCATGGAAGCAATCAATTTTTTACAATATTCAACACTGATACTTTTCCAAACATTCAACAGTTTTACATGTAATTCATCATCACTTCGCCCATGAAAACTAATTTTTTGCAACTCTATCTTCATCACATGCTACAAATTCTCAATAGGATTGAGGTCGGGAGAATGTGGCGGCCATTCTAGCACAACAATCTTTTTATCACTGAAAAATTTGGTCGTTATTTTGGCCTTATGTTTAGGGTCATTGTCCTGTTGAAAAATCCAACCGGTTGTAGACGATAAAGGTAGAGCAGAATCCAACGAGTCTGTCAAATTTTCTTCTAATAGCGAAATGTAAGATGCAGCAGTAAATTTAGGATCTGTTGGTTTGTTGGGAATGAATACCAAAGAGCCCACACCGCACAAACCGAATGCACCCCACACTAAAACGCCTTTACCGCCACCATGTTTGACACTACCGACCATGCACTTCATAGCATATTTTTCACCAAGTCACCAAGTCGACGACGTACAAGCACCCTATTTTTCTGAGTAAACCGCTCAAACTTTGACTCATTGGAAAACAACACTTTGCTCCAATCGGACACTGTCCAGTTGAGATGATTGATCGCAAACTGTAGTCTCTTCTTTCGGTTGACTTCTGATATGAAGGGTTTTTTGGATGCAACCCGAGTGGTAAAGCCTAAAAGAAATAAAAAAATAAAAATATCTTCAACTAGTGTATTTTTTGCATGAAAATGTACCTAGTTTGTTTAGCCGACGGCTGATTGTTGATCGGTGAACAATAGTGCCTCCACCGCTGGCAAGATCTTACGTCAATTCCAGGATAGATTTTTGGTGGTTCTGTTCCACTAAACTTCGGAGTCTTCTATCGTCCCTTTCACCAAGTTTCGATGGTCTACCAACATGCTTATCATCGCAAAAAGAGCCTGTTCTGATGAATTTAGCGATAGTTCTTCTGATAATGCGCCGATCGATATTCAGTCGCTGAGAAATTTCATGTTTCGATACTTTAGCAACGTTATGTAATGCGTAAATTGACGCCCGTTTTGTCGGTGAGATACTACATCCACGACCCATTATTGAATCCAGGAGAACAAAACACACACCAACGAAGAAGAACACACTTTACACTAACTCATTTTTTGCTCAGAGTCCATTTTATTATTTTATTTTATTCAAATTCAAAATATACTCATTTCTTGGGGGGGGGGGCTATAATTTTTCACGTGACTGTACTTCAATAAAATGCACGCATACTATTTATATGCAGGTAATCAATAATATGTCCATAGTTTTAGCCTTCAATCTGCTTTGCGTTTTTCTCCTCCACAAAAATACGGGCGTCCGCCATCTTCATGAATATAAATGACGCAAAAAGGAGAAATGACATTTTATTGTGGGCGTTCTGCCACTTAGTATTACAGCTACTGTACAATTTTAATGAAATTAAGCTGACACTGCATGCATCAATGTAGTGTTTTCATCTATGTCTTGATTTATCCACTACTCATTTGTTTGTATCCGTTTTTATTTTGAAATGATAACTTTTCCAAAAGCAATCAAAATGTACATTTTTCTAATTCTGCTATTACCGCATTACTTGAACTGACTTGTTTACACTTTACATGAAAAATGATAACTAAAACAGTATTGGTGCCTGAAGTTACAGAAAACTTTCATAAACAAAGACTGTATCAGTCTCAGTTACTGAAATGTGCTTGTGGCCAAATCGAGACACACATTAGAAATTAAATACACGCTATTGTTTATACACATGAACATGATAGAACATCAATCTTTAAGTATATTTATTCAGAAATTTCGGGTTGAAAACTAGGAAGAATTATGATTTTTCTACATTTAAAAATAGATCACATCTCAGTATGCTTCAAACTTTAATGCACACCTATAATCATCTTCTTGATGAAACCTAAAAATAACTTTCACTATGGTTCTCAAAAGGAACCATAAGCATAAAGAACTATAAGATATTTTGTCAAAAAACTCTTCACTTGCACTGTCATTAGCCTGAACACAGCCTGCTCAATGTTCACCTTTACCGAGTAGGAAACTGAAAAGAATTTAAAAAGAATACAAAAGTCACATAAAAACTGCACAAGTTCCTTCTATCTGAAAATTGAGGGTCATAATCTTTCCAATTTGATGGCATTATAGTATGCATCTTGAAGTGCATCTAAACTAAAACCTAGAAAGCAAGTATCAGTTCATATTTAACTAGAAGTATTCAGTGGCTGAAACGGTCACAATAAAACCCCATTCCTCCTTTCTGGTTTTTTTTCCGTTACACAACTTTTAGGCGAGAAAACAACTAAATGCTTTTCGATTCATTAATATTCATGAGGATGGCTGACACCGGTATTTTTGTTAAGGAGAAAAATGCAAGACAGACTGAAGGACAAAACTACAGACATTGTATTGATTACTTGCATATAAATTGTATGCGTGTATTTTATTCAAGTATGTTACCAGTAATCCACCAGCAATGCGTCATGGCCGCCAAACTTATCAACTAGTAAAGCTATTTCATCTCGAAATTTCTGCCAGTAAAGACCCAGTATATTGCCAAGACATTCACCAAAAGATTACTGGTGCTGCAACAAATTTGTCCCGTACTGTACCTTGAAAAATCTTTTTTTGACACTGTAGTTTTAAAGGCCTGTAGATTGGAAGAACTAATAACATCATTTGGGATGTCATTCCATATGTTGACATATCTGTTCGAGAAATCATAAAGCCTTGCATTTGTTTTGGCTTTACCAGTAATCAGTTTGTAGTCATTTTTACGGTGAGTAAAGTCAGAACTGCTGCTAATGAAAAAATCTGATGGTATTGGTTCTTAAAGATTTGGAACATGAGATTTAATGCAGATAACAGTCGACGAACTTCTAGGCATTTTATACCCAGTTTTGGTAAGCGCTGGTCGTAGGAAAGTTCACACTTAAAACCAAAAATTCGCTTAGTAAACCTCCTCTGAACATTTTTAACTAAGTGGATATCAGAAGCATAATAGGGATTCCAAACAGTGGAACAATACTCTAATATTGGTCTAACATAAACTGTAAAGGCACGGATAAGATTAGAGGTGTTACGAGAAGTAAATGTTTTGATTATCAAATAGCTCCATTGGTAAGCCTTTTTAATTATATGATTGAGGTGATTGCCGAAATTTAAATTTTGGGAGATAAGTATACCAAGATCTACAACGTATGGATTGTTGCCGGGAATAACGGAATTACCCATTGTGTAATTGTATTTTGGATTTGAAGAACCCAAATATAGAACAGTACTTTTTTCAGCAGAAATTTCTAATTGCCATTTTTTGGACCAATTGAAAATTTGATCAAGATCATTTTGGAGGATACGTTTGTTTCTGGAACAATTAAAGATCTTAACATCATCAGCAAAAAGATAGATATCAGATTTTAGATTGTCAGGGAGATCACTGATGAATAACAAGAAAAGTGTAGGACCTAGAACACTACCCTGAGGAACACCACTAGAGACGGGAGCAAACTGAGAAGTGACATTAGACTCTCTGGGTCCGAGTTGAGAGGAAATTTAAGATCCACTTTTTAAGAAAGCCTGAGATACCATAGGTTTTCAATTTAAGCATCAATTTTTTGTGAGAAACGGAATCAAAGGCTTTCTTGATATCAATGTAAATTGTGTCGATTGGCAAGCCGGAATCAATGTGTTTGGACCATACATTTTTACATTGAAGTAATTGTGTTTCACAAGATTTTGTTGGGAGGAAACCAAACTGGCATGGAGTTAAGAGAGAATTATTTCTCAGATAAAACATGATAGAGGAGTTAATGATACTTTCCATAATCTTGCAAGGGACACTGCACAGAGATAGGCCGATAGTTGGAAGGAAGAGCAGGGTCGCCTTTTTTGAATACAGGAACAATGTTGGCCCTTTTCCACAATAAGGGGAGTGATCCAGTTCTGAAAGAAACTTCGAAAATATGTGAGAATGGTTCAGCCAAACAGGCAGAAAGTTTCTACAGGAAATAGGCACACAAGCCATCCAGGCATAGAGCTAGAGAGGGTTTTATTTTTTTGAGTGCTATACCAACCAAGTCTACTGTGAATGAAACGGAGGAAATTTTGGAAGTTGTTATGGGAAGGATATTAAGAGTGGAGTCATCATCATGAGTAAAAACTGAACAAAAATATTCATTGAAAAGTGTACACTTTTGAAGATCATCAAGAATGATAGTGTCACTGTTACTTACTAAAGCGGGGATAGTTTTCTTTGATTGAATTTTAGAGTTGACCAATTTGAAAAATGATTTGGGGTCAGATTTTTTGATCAGATTTTGTTCAATATCCACCTGATGAGAACGCATCAGTGTTTTTACACACTTACAATGAATTTGGTACTTTGACTTGTCAGTAGGTAATTTTGTTTTTTTATACTTTTTCCAAAGTCTTAGTTTTTTAGTGAGAGATTTCCGAATGTTGTTTGGATAACGTGTTTTAAACTTTTTTTTGGGCAACCATGTACCCAAATTCACTTGGCCAACCATGTACCCAAATTCATCCAACCCCCCCCCAGGTTGGAAAAAATTAAAAAAATTTGCAAAAAAGTGAATGTTTTTTGGCCTTTTTTGGGAAAAATTTCGACTTTTTCTACCCCCCCCCCCCCCACCAACTGGTCGGAGGTCTTACAGGTATGTTTTTGATGTCTGATTCTAACAGAAAAATTGACATTGTTGGCACAATTTTTCAACCAAAAATTTACGCGACACAACTTACAGACTTCCTTAATTTAATCTCTCCATCGTTGTTAAGAAGAAATTCGTAGCTGAAAATTGAAATATAAACTTCCTAAGACCTTACTTACTTATATAACATAAATAAAATATCCGAATTGAATTCTTTCAGCATTTGATTTCTTTCTGAAACATATAAACCGGTTTTCCGATCAGTTTCTCTTATCTCACTGACGTGGTTAGATAAAAAGAGGCAGGCACATTTTTTGTGCCTAATAGTGCGTTGGAAGTGTCCTATCTTTGGTTTACTTATGTTTTTATCAAACTTTTGGCATAAAACTTTTTAAAGGTTTTTAGTATGTCTTAACGCTGAAAAATTTTTTTGTGCCATTAGCACAAATTTTTTTGGCCTTTTGTCATACCTGTAAGACCTCCGACCAGTTGGGGGGGGGGGCTAAATCCGAAATTTTGAAGGGGGAGGGTAGAAAAAAGTCGAAATTATTCCCAAAAAAGGCCAAAAAACCTACACTTTTTTGCAAATTTTTTCAATTTTTTCCAAACTGGGTGGGGGCATACCATACCTGTACTTGGGGCGGGGGGGGGGGGTTGGGGGGAACCCCCCCCAACTTGGCCAACCCAGTACCCAAAATCATTTACCACCCCACCAGTTTGGAAAAAATTTGCAAAAAAGTGTATGTTTTTTGGCTTTTTTTGGGAAAAATTTCGACTTTTTTCTACCCCCCCCCCCCCAACTGGTCGGAGGTCTTACAGGTATCGGGGAGGGGGTAAATGATTTTGGGTACAGGGTTGGCCAACTTGGGGGGTCCCCCCAACCCCCCCAAGTACAGGTATGCCTTTTGTGCCAATTGGCACAAATGTCTGTGCACAAAACAAAACACTGGCCAAAACCGAAAAAAATCAGTGAACATACAGTAATCAATTTATGATTCTATACGCTTGAACAATGCTGTGTACTTGTCGTTTATATACAATAATTAACGAAGCAGAAAGTCCGATTTGCTTCGCACACGTAATATTCACTTTCATTCCGAAGAAAATAGACCATAGCAGAAGTTAAATATTGCTTGCTTTCCAGTTTCATTACTTGGGAATATTTCAAGAAAGAATATAAACAAGATGCACAGGAAGTCGATTTGTAACTTTTTGTCAGCTTTTCTTGAAGAGCTCCTAAATGATTAATGTGGAAATGAAGTGCTATCTTAAGCCCAATTCAGAGGTACAGTCGCCGGTTGTCGGCGATAAATATCCTAGAATTTTTGCACTACTGAATTGGGCTATCTGCAAATTGCCTATTCATTCCATGTCGCCGACTGCGATTTATATTTTAACGATTTTCCCATAAACCATATCATATAGGACTGAAAATTTACGAGCACGCTCGACTGGCTTGTAACAATGTTCTGAATGGGAAATCTCTTGAAACTTCATGCAAACGATTAAGGAATTTCACGTTTTAATTTACAAGTATGTCATAGAAAACAGGAGGCAGTTTACAACATTCTATTCGACAGTTTTCACATCATACTTGATTTTGGTATTCATCAGTCTGACGATCATGGGAACAGCGCCACCGTCGACTCGTTTGTTGGGTCAAATAGTCCGTCGAGAAATAGTAAGGAAACGGCGGCTCGTGTCTCGCGATGGGCTGATCATTCGACTGTTTCCTGATGAAGATGAAGACTTGAAAACATCGATTCAATTGAGTAAGGGTAACATCAGCATCTATAGTTTGACAAAATCTAAACATGGCCAATATGAATGTACAAGTTGAGGTGTAAAAACAAGTTGCAAGCGTAATAGTTGAGAAATTTGTGGTGTAACGACCAGTTTTCTATTCTTTTACTTGCTTTTAACGATTGCACTTTACACGGCCCAGGGAATGTGGCGATACAAATTACAACGACAATAAGGTAATAAAATAAACAACGATCCATCGAAAATTCTTTGCGTCAATGTACACACAATATAAAATACCTCACAACACGTCGCGCCTAAAACGCTTTCCTCAATTTACATAAATCTTAATAAAATCTGTCTTTTTCCGCATTCTTCTGTCTTTTATACCGCCTCTTTGATCCACGCCCTCGCATCGTGGGAGGTCCGCTTCTGTCGGCTCGCCTAACCAATCGCTGCTTCGCTTACCTGTTCCCCCTACTGTATGTTTCTTTCGCCACGCTTCTTGCTTTTAATTTACTCCTAATTTCCACGCTCACATGCCCTTCAACCTACAGTATGCTTTGTAGCCTATGTTTTTTTAGTTTTTCATGTGTTTTTCGGTTTTCCATGCATTCCTCCTAAATCTTCTGTCTGGGTCGGGATTTCTGTACTTTCTACATGGGCAGGTGTGTTTACGCGTTTTGGCGGGGATTATTGCACCTACAGAATGTGTATCTTCATGTGCATTACGAGGGCCAGGTGCCAATGTGGAAATAATTATGTCCGTCTTTAATTGGGTCAATGGGGTGTGGGATGATCAAAACAAAGTGCTTCATATAAATTTATAAGAATATTTGGGTGTGAATTCCAGACACCCTTGAGACGATAAAATAGGAAAATGAAATATTATTTAATAAATGTCTATCACATACAGTATGCTATATATATTTACAGTACTGCATTAGCAGGTACGTTACATTTCCCTCCTTCGGGAGTTGAACGTCCTCGTTCAAGGGGGTTGAGGGAGAGAGGGTTTTGGGGTGGAAGACTTGGAGGGATAAGGGATTTTGTCTGAAGGATTGACCCACCAGTTTTACATGAAGGGGAAGTGCTTTGATTGATAACATCAGCTTTCTTAAGTTGCTCAACTTTTTGTTTGGTGCTTTGTTTTGCTTTTGGTGGTTTTCGAAAAAGGGGTCTGTGTCTGTGTTTATAATTACTTGTACCAATGCTGTGGGAGACAAGTGGCCTGTGACTCACATGTGTTTTCGACTCAGTGTGAAGGGGCTGATATTTGGATAAGAAATTGATTAACTCAGCTTTTTCTGTTTCAATCCTGTCACTCTTGGTCGATTTTATTTTGTTTTTTAGCCATGGGAATGTATGGAGACGTTTCTGTTTGTTTTGGGTGGGAAAATGAGATTGGGCGATTGAATTTTTCACTGGGAGGGGACAAGAAACAGGGGCAATGCATGTATCGGGATGGGGGATTTGGGGCTTGCTGACGTCGTTTGAGCTAGAACTGCAGATACCACTACTTTTACTCTGGGAAATGCTAGCTGCAAAATGAATTTTACAATTTTCTTGTGCTTTGGGGGTAGGAAGAGAAGTTTTTCGCCTGGGGAATGTGTTGGGGTCTGTGGGGAGGCCCTGCAATTGTGAAAACATTGGGCGTTCCTTTTTGTATGCTGGTTCAGGTTTGGACGTCTCACTGGTTTCAGGATGTTTATGTTTCTGTGCAATTTTTGGCTGGGGGAGTTTGGATTTCAACATGTCACTGCTTTTTGGTGATGCAATTTTTGAAGTGCTGCTTGTATCAGGAAGGGGTATGTCAAGGACATACTGGGGGTCAAACTGCTTATGACTGCTGGGCAGAACTGTATTTAAAGCATGTTGAGGTTGATGCTGGACAGTGGGCAATGTGGAGTACATGACTGGGACATCAATGTTCATTTGTGGTGGGGGTAGTCTCTCTTCAATGTGATTTTGGACGTTAGGGGTCATTTGGTTGGGGCAATATCTACTCGTGTGACCTTTCTGCTTACAAAGAAAACACTCTACATTTGAGTAGCTTTTGGATATGCAATGGCTGCATCTGTGACCAGTCTGAGAACAGTGAATGCATTTGCTTTTACAGTCTCGAGTCATGTGATTACTCCTAAAGCAAATTTCGCATGATTTCTGAGTGCCTGGCCAGTTACAATTTCTGGCGAAATGCCCGATTTGATTGCATTGAAAACATGTGATCTGTCTCAAATGACTGTTATCATGCTGGGGTTGGGTTTGAGAATTTCGCAGTATTTGCAATTGCAACTCCATGACTTGTTCTAATTTATGTAGGATTCCTTGCTGTTGAGTGTAATTGCCTAATGAAAGGATGGGTTCTGATTCAGGGGATATGAGGGGTATGGGGCTAGATTTCAATCTGGTTCTGAAAATTTGTTGTTCAACATAAGCTGCCTCGTCAGACATGTCTGTTAGGGAGGTGAATCATTTGTACTTGAGTGCCTCTCTAATTTCTGTCTGCATGCCTTCCATGAAAAGGGGTTTGATTATCATTTCTCGTGCCTCTGAATTGAAATTGGGGTAGGCGAGGGTTGCAATGACAGTTTCCCATCTTTTTTGTTTCCGTTCATGCAAAAAATGTTGGTGTAAATCTGTGTCTCTGTGGTCGGGGAAACATGCTTGTAATGCAGTTTTATACTGTTCATACGTTTGGGGTGGGTTTTCAGAATTTTCTAAGCTTTTGAATTTTGCTAATGCTGCACCACCCAAATGAATTTCAAAACATGCTAATTTGAGTTGCCCGTCAATATCTTTCATGCCTTGTAGTATCATGAACTGCTCTAGTCGCTCGCTCCATTCGCCCAAATGTTGGGTTACTCCTCCCGTAAATACTGTAGGTTTTGCATAAAAATTGTTCACCATACTGTTATGGATGTTGGCTGTTCTTAAATCGTCTATCAGGGTGGGATTCATAGTGTTTTTGCTCAATTGTGTGTGTAGAGTTTGGAAATGTTCTGCAAAAAGTTCGTTGATCTGCTCTCTTACAATTTCTCCTAAGTGGTCTCTTGTATGGTGGGTCATTTTCAGTTTGTGCTTTTACGAATGTCTGTCCTACTGTAGGAAACGATTACGACTGTATGCGATTACTGCTTAGGGATGCCCGGATATAGGATGCACCTTAATGGGGCAGGGAGTTCCAGTGGTTAAGGGTACGGTATGGTCACCAAAAATATGTAACGACCAGTTTTCTATTCTACTTTTACTTGCTTTTAACGATTGCACTTTACACAGCCCAGGGAATGCGGGGATACAAGTTACAACGACAATAAGGTAATAAAATAAACAACGATCTGTCGACAATTCTTTGCGTCAATGTACACACAATATAAAATACCTCAGGACACGTCCTGCCTAAAACGCTTTCCTCAATTTACATAAATCTTAATAAAATCTGTCTTTTTCGGCATTCTTCTGTCTTTTATACCACCTCTTTGATCCACGCCCTCGCATCGTGGGAGGTCCGCTTCCGTCGGCTCGCCTAACCAATCGCTGCTTCGCTTACCTGTTCCGCCTACTGTATGTTTCTTTCGCCACACCTCTTGCTTTTAATTTACTCTTAATTTCCACGCTCACATGCCCTTCAACCTACAGTATGCTTTGCGGCCTATGTTTTTTTAGTTTTTCATGTGTTTTTCGGTTTTCCATGCATTCCTCCTAAATCTTCTGTCTGGGTTGGGATTTCTGCACTTTCTACATGGGCAGGTGTGTTTACGCATTTTGGAGGGGATTATTGTACCTACAGAATGTGTATCTTCATGTGCATTACGAGGGCCAGGTGCCAATGTGGAAATAATTATGTCCGTCTTTAATTGGGTCAATGGGGTGTGGGATGATCAAAACAAAATGCTTCATATAAATTTATAAGAATATTCGGGTGTGAATTCCAGACACCCTTGAGATGATAAAATAGGAAAATAAAATATTATTTAATAAATGTCTATCACATACAGTATGCTATATATATTTACAGTACTGCATTAGCAGGTACGTTACAGTGGCATCTGTGCTCTGATATTTCATAAAACAGAGTACTGCGTAGTTCAAGACACAATTTCTGTAAGAATCAACTGAGGCCAGTCCGTACGTAGTCAAGCGTGATAACTAAAAAATTAATCTTACCACAAAAAAATTTCTGTGGTTTCTTGCGGTGAAAAACATGCCAGTATCTGTTTGATCTAAAAATCAAAATTCACGTTGAAACATCAAAACAAAGGTTGAAATTTCTCCCAACTTTCGAAATTTTAAGTCACAATCATTGAAGGCCTACATGTAATCAGATATGCAATTTCGATCAATAATTTTGTCAATGTATGTAACAATGATTATTGAATGGCATATATGTAGCATCAGAATTATGGTTTACATCACACTTTAAATTCCAATTTTCAGCAGTTGTCAATGACCTATATTCATACATTTTTGTATCCCAAAAAGTCAAATAATGCGTGTCATTAATCAAACTCCACTATGTTATGGCAGGATCCCTTGGCCACGTACCCACAAAGTTTTATCAAAATTAAAGAACCATTGAGTGTGCTACAGTGGAACAGATGGAAGCCATTTTTGAATCAAATTATGAAATTTTTCTGTATAAAAATGCACTTATTCACTCAAAATTGTAATTATCTGAGTAAGACTTTTGTGCACTGCAGGCCGACCTCTCGAGCATGTACACACAAGGTTTGGTCAGAATATCTCTTATATGGGAAATTTTAAAAATTAAAACACATTTTTGATTTTGTTGAAAAAACTTCGGGTGAAACTTAGTGTTCCATTCATTTGAAATATCGTTTATTCAAATCGAATCATTTCACATTTACTTAACTTCATCAACGAACCAAATGAAGCTCATTTAGGTCTAAGCTGTAGCACTCTGCTTTGTATGCTAGATTATTGTACGGCTACTACAAAGAATGCTTTCCTCGCACATGGTTCCGTTTTTTACTTTTACTCTGGGATGGAAGCTATTGACACTTCAATCAAAGTTATTAAAGCAATAAGAGTGCAAATAGAACCCGCGTGGACACAGGAAACTACACAAAAACTAAAAAAAAATTGTATTTGAAAGACGATTATCGACTGCACATAAATCCAAAATCACATATTTCTGATCATAGTTCATTGCATGCTGTTAGTGACCCAATCCATCCAAAGTTACAAGAGAAATGTATAGATCAGATTCATGATGTGAAGTGTGACAATTGTGAGCAGTTACAGAAGACACTGAAAGACATCGAAAAAGCAATGACTCAATCCCAATCTGCAAAACCAAATTGATGAAGTTGAAGCCAAATATTTAGCTAATGAAAGTATCAATAACGTATTGGAATGACATCAACACCCGCTCAGACCAATGCACTAAGACGTAGCATGGAAAGATATCATTGACAACCTCCAGGAGAATCACGTTTACCTCCAGCTTGGTTGGCAATGAAATTTCTGCCTTCCAATGGTTGTGTTGTGCAGGTCTTTCCTTAGAAGTAAAGAAAGAGTATTAGTCTGAAGACTAGTTGGAACTACTCTTTGGCTCAGCCTTGGACCTAGTGCAAGAATTGGTGCCCAGACCTGGCAACAACCAACAATAATACTAATTAATGAGCCTTCAAAGAGCAGACCTCATAGACTCCCAGAGGAAAAAGTATACTTACTGGAAGGAATGGGGTTGAAAAGACCCACAATGGTTTGTCTCCTACCTGACGTCTGCATCTGCACAAGGAAAAGCTTTTAATCAGTGAGACAACAGCACGAACCCCACACCGCTCCGAAAAATAAAAACCATGAATAATTTATCATAATCATTTTCTTCTTTCTTTTGGATTCCGTTTCTATGCAAATGGTATGCGCCAGCACTTTCCAATAGCGAAAAGGGCTGCAACAAGGGGGTCAGTGCCAGATCCGCTACCTAGTGCACATCCGCTACCTAGTGCACAACCCCTACCTAGTACACATCCGCTGCCATAGTCAGATCCGCTACCTAGTGCACATCTGCTACTTTCTGCTGAGGTATATAAGTAACACATTAAATTTGCTTTTTGCGTTGAATACCCTAGGCAGGATTTCGTTATGGAAGAATATACAGTATGCATTTACAAATTATTAGGCTCATTCAATTTTGTTTACTAATTAGATGGCGCATATATCGTGAAAATTAAAAATTTCATCCGTTAAAAATAGGGAAATATGCAGTTGCAACCGATGCGCATCAAAATTTTCAATTTGCCCCGTATTTTCAGAAGTAAATGCAAGAAATTGTGTTCTGCCAAATACGTGTCACAAACCCCAGTGAGATGCAGTGGTTTGTTGTTCTAGGCCCAGGGTTATCGCAATAGTTTTCGATAGAAATGGGACAATTGCATTGGATCCCCGTTTGCTGAAAATAATTAGTCCTTGTTCTACTCGGGAGGTACATTCAACAATAGTTTTTTTTTTAAATTTTGAACTCAAAATGACAAAATATTTGAAAATAATTAAAAAAAGTCTTTGAAAAAAATTAGAAAACAAAATGAAAACGATATTTTCATCACCCGGATTGGTACAGGTAAAGAATGAAGAACGTCCGTCTAGGCTGATTGTTCTGTCACTCGAAGTGCTTGTGTGGTCACTTTGTTATGTAAATAAGAATTCTTCACGCATTAGAATCTGGTTGCATGGTCATTTTTATGATTTTATACTCATTAGTGACTTATCTTCAGGTAGACTCTCTGTAGTATTACGTTTTTTAACCATTCTTGCGGTTCCATAAAAGTGACAAAAAATATTTTTTACCATGCAGAACGCCTACAGTATTCCATTTTCTTTTGTTCTCTTGTCTTCGGAAAACCCTTATGAAAACAATAGCAAAACCTTTTTCACATTTTTTGCTGCTTAGTAGCGGACCTGACTATGGTAGCGGATGTGCAGTAGGTAGCGGATCTTCTACCCAATCGCAACAAGGTGCCCAACAGATGGGAAGACCAATCAATATGGTTTGGTAAGCTTTGTTTGCCATGGCACATCATGCATGTCCTTGTGATGGAAAGTAGACTGCTACACCACTGCACATTCGTCTATGTTTTCAACTTGCTTGCACAAGACAATAATGCAATTATTGGAATACTGGCTGACACATTGACAAAAATAAAGGCAGAGCAACCTACAATCGACACAGCTTTTGTGCAATCTGACAATGCTGCATGTTTTTATAGCTGCCCAATCTTGCTCACGGTGCAAACAATATCTCAGAAAAAAGATGTGACTATCAAGAACTGGGACTTCTCTGAACCCCAATTTGGTTAAGGCCTATGCGACTCAATTGCTGCACTAATAAAGAGGCAAGCTTGAGAGTGTATAGATGAAAATAATCGGTGTACAACTGCTGAAGAATTCATCAGTTGCCGGTTTCAAGAAAGTATCTCTCATGCGAAAATTTGCTTTGACTCTCCATTTCTGCTGTTTTGGCTCTCCAAGAGATAAAAGAGAGAAGTTGGATTCCACGAAATTTTCTCTGACAGACAGTTGCTTTGAGAGTCGGCTTTATTAGAGAGGAGCTCTGTAAAATGGCTCTGCAGATAGTTTAGGGCCAAGTGGTTTCCACAAACCAAAAAAAGTGCTCACATGAGCGAGAGCAGAGCCAACAGAGACAATCGTAAGCCAGAATGTTGGGGTTGGCTTACGATTGTCTCTGTTTTGTCCCTCTTATATTTTTACTACGTATTAGGTCATGAATTGAGACTACATTATGCAGCATTATACATAGTAATTATCCGTTATGCAGCCTTGAATAAAGTAATCATTCATGTTTGAAGTTGCTCATAGCTCCTCTCTATTGCTCTGTTTTCCTCGTGCTGCAATTTTGAAGGCGTTTTATAAAAAATTGATGTTTTTCAGATCCAAAAATTGACATCTTGTACAGATAGGGTCATTGGTAGCCAAAAATTATTTCAGGGGCCGAGACAATAAAGAAAAAAATCGATTTTTTCGACTAAAAAGTTTGCAAATCACTTCAAAGAGTACTTTTTATCTACAAAATCACGAAAAAATGACGATCCAAAAACTTTACGTTTTTGACCATTTTTTGTTTCAGAAAACACAATTTTTCAGCAAAACCAACATTTTTTACAGTTTTTTCCCAAATTACCTGACAAGAAAATTGACATTTTAGTCTATTTTTTCTTCAAAAATTAACATTTCTATTAGGGAATTGATCTTTTTGATCGCATACCTGTTAGTGATGTTCATCGGATATTCGGATATCCCAGATATAACCGTACAAAAAGGAAGTAAAGGTTACTGCAAAGTAAGGTGCTACATTATGGGGTATTCTCATGTGAGCGATTCCCAAGTTAGCAATTCTCAAGTGAGAGAATTCCCAATTGAGCGATTCCCATGTGTGCGATTCATAATCGAGCGAATTCCGAATTGGGCGATTCCAAATGAGCGATCAAGAATGTAATAACACTTTCTTCACATTTTCATTCTTTCTCTTATATTTGTCTTTGTATATATTTCTTTTTTCGTTCATTCTGTGTCTTGCTCATGTTTTCGTTTATATATATATGCTTTTATATATATGTGCTTTACCTTCTTTTTTCATTTTCTTCCGTCTTGTCATCCAATTTTTTTGCTCATGATACAATACATTACAAGTTGTCATTTTAAATAACCATAGTCTTCCCTATAATTTTTGTACAGTTCAGCAAGCTTGAGTCTTTCATCGCTGTAAGTGCGAAAATCTTCATAAAAAATAAAAACAAAAGAATGCTGGAAGAAACAAAACATCAAGAGAGGAAACAAAAAAAATAAAAAAAATTAGAAGAAGAAAAAAACATAAAAAAGCGACAAAAAAGAAGAAGCAAGATAGGAAAAGCAGCAAGGGTATAGAAAAAATTATGTGAAAAAAGAACAAAAGAAAAAGAATCGGAAAAACATAAAAAGACAAAGATAAAGATAAAGAAGTAAAAGCAAAAAACCAAGACAAAAAGTAATTAAGAACGAGTAAAAAATCACAAAGGATAAAATAAATAGGAAATAGAGCATGCCGAAGAGAATTTCATGGGAGACAATGCTTATTAAAAATGACAACATGTAATGTATATATTGTTTTATGAGCAAAAAGAAAAAAGTAGATGACAATAAAAAAGAAAATGAAAGAAAGCAGAGACAAATGATCAGAATGGAAAAACATACGTAAACGAAAACATGAGCAACACACAGAACGAAAGAAAAAAGAAATATATGGGAAAAAAAGAAAATGTGAAGAAAGTGTTATTACGTTACCTATTGCTGTTTGGAATCGCTCAGTTGGGAATATACCTTTACATTATTATGCAAAGTTTCAGCAACAAAACAACAAAACGTTTAGTAGTATTGTAGTTGACCCAGTATTACTCGATATGCGACTTCTTTTTACCTCTTTGCAAACAAAATTAAAAATATTCGGATATCCAAAGGTGCAAAAAACACGGATATCTGGATTTAAAATTTTTTCTGGCGCACATCACTAATACCTGTAAGAGGTCCGGACCGTTGGGTACACAATAAAAGCCATTTTTAGGGGGAGGGAGTAGACAACTTCCTAGAGTCAAGGGAAGGGGGTCAGACAGTGCTCAAAAATGTGTTTTTCGGCCAAAAACACGCCCCTGATCAATAAATTCTTACTTCGAAATAGTCATTTTCAACTAAAAAGTAATGTATTTTTCGTAAATTTCCAGCCGGCTGGAGGGGTGGCTGTCGACAACTCGAAGTTTGGGAGGGAGTTGTCGACAACCGTCTAAACGATTTGAAATTTTGGGATTACGTTTCCCACCAATCCTCCCAACTACAGGTATGTTTGATCGCTTTTTGTTGAAAGATCGAAATACTTTCAGAAAAATGACATTTTCGATCATTTTATGTTCAGAACCTACCATGTTCTACTAAAAAATTGAAATTTTCGACCATTTTTGTTGAGAAATTACTATTGAGTGCCAGAAAAATTATTTTTCTGACCTTCTCGTTCAGAAACCACCATTTTCGACCAGAAAATTAACGTTTTTGACTATTTAATGTTCGAGAAATGACCACTATCTACCGAAGAGCTGACATTTTGATTTTTTATACGAAAATTTCTATTGTACACAGAAAATTAACGATTTCGAGGTTTTTTTTGCTCAAAAATGATCATTTTCCACCGAAAATTAAAGTTTTCGACCATTTTTTGTTCCAAAAAAGAATTCTGTGCCAAAATTTTTGACGTTTTTCAGAAATCACCAGTTCTTGCTGAAAAATTGATAACTTTAACCGTTTTTTTCTTGTTCAAAAATGACCCTATTCCAAGGTAAATGATCACTTTCAATCAAATCTGACTATTTCCAAGCAAAGATTGACAATGGTTACTAATTTTCGTTCGAAAGTCACGATTTTCTAGCAAAAGTTGATATTTTCAATCGTTTTTCGTACAAAAATCATTATATTATAGCGAAAAATTTCACATTTTTGACCGTTTTCTGTTCAAAAATGAGTATTTTCTACCAAAACGCAAGATTTTTCACCGTTTTTTGCTAAAGACTCTGGCTCTTGCGAGCAAGCTCGTGATCACATTTGTGTAACAGATTTCCAGAGCCAACTCAGAGCAGTCTCATGAGAGACTGTCTCAGCCGAGCCAAGAAACTGGCTCTATCTCTACTCTAAACTGGCCCTCGGAGAGCAATATTCATCGAACCGGCTGCAGGTACGCTATGACACATGGAAAAGTCAAGAAAACATCACTCATCATTGGCAACCTCAAAATCTCACACAAGAAGATGAACCTTAAAGCAGTTGATATCAAGAGCTACTTCAATTTCCAGTTGACATCTACCAAAATCAAGGCAACTAAAGCTTACAAGGTCAGTACTAGGAGCATATTCAAGACGAAAATATTGAAGCTCAAACAGTTAAAAAAGCTTAAAACCCATCATGTGGTTCATGAAGACCAGCCAGAGGTTGCACCCCTCCAAACATCAAAGTTCTGGATTGTTATTGATCCAAAAATCACAATCACCAGCATCAAAGCTGAATCTGAAGATCTTCCAGCTGTCACTGGTGAACCATATAAAATGGAAGGCAATGCCTTCAACTGTCTTGAAGGAGGCTGTACTTCATCCCAACTTGGGCAACATTTTATTTTGTGTAACTACAAGCTAATGCCACAGAGAACAAGTTAACGTGATATGACAATACAAAGCTACAGTAGAACACTAGGAAGTGTTTGATTGACTCATGGGTTGCCTGAGGTTCATGAAGCGCTTCAATTTTTCTATGAAGCTCACTGAACAAGATTGGACTTTAGAGAAGCATAAGATATGCCGCCCCTTCACAGAAATGCAACCTGAATACTTGCTGAAAAAATACAATAGTGATATTATACATCGAGTGCCCCATGGGAAGGGGTACGCCCTACCTAAAGTTCTAAAAAACGAGCACTGGCTGCCTAATTTAGAGACAAAATGACGTGTTTAAAGGACATTTAGCTAACACTACCTCCACAAATTTTCAATTTTATCCCTAACCTGAAAAAACCTGACCTTGGGGACCTCTGTTGTACATTATCAATAACTCAGCACTGAAGTTGTCACTGAAGAAATGAGGAGAAATCTATCTTTTGCCAGATCTGACTTCCTCACACCACAACAGATTACCAGATTCTGGGCTAGGGAAGCCAGCTGTCTTCGAGAAGAACTTACTAAATTCTATAGTGGAAAACTTGAAGGAGAATGCGGTGGTGAAGATGAAGAAGAATCCTACAAAGATCCAGCGATGTATAGAATATAAAAGTGAACTACTAAAACAATAACTGTTTCAATTAAAATTGAATAACTGTTTCAATAATCAGAACATTTTTTTAAACAAATTTAAAAAAAAATTTCATCTGGTTTAGAGCAAATATTTCTATTGGATCTAAGTGGATTTCTTTGAGGTCTTATGAGCTAGAAATGATCCAAAGAGTTTGTCAGTTTTCGTTGAAAATTTGAACAATCTTCCATCCTATAGTTAAACAATAGAACATGGATTTTCTAGCTTTTTAATACACAACGGGTGCGTGTCAATAGTTTGATGCAACTTGGTGGGTATGTAGCTACATATTCTGGCTGCAATGCAGTGGATTTTGACTTGAATTAATAATATTTCGACTAAATGGAACACAAATTTGCACCTGAAGTTTTTTCAAGAATATTAAAAATGCGTTTTACTTGGTATAATTTCTTATGAATAGATAACGATATTCTGACCAAACCCTGTGGGTACATAGTCAAGAGGTGGGCCTGCAATGCGTAAAAGTTTTACTTAGATTATTACAATTTTGAGTGAATGATTGCATGTTTAAACAAAAAATGCATAATTTGATTTAAAAATGGCTTCCGTCTGTTCTACTGTGGCACACTCAATGGTTCTTTAATTTTGATAAAACTTTGTGGGTATGTGGCCAAAGGGTCCAATCACAACAAAGTGGAGTTTGATCAATGACACTCATCATTTGACTTTAAGGGATACAAAAATGTGAAAATTTGCACCATTGACAATGGTTGAAATTACAATTTAAAGTGTAGTCTAAACCATATTTTGATGCTACATACAGCTATATGTGCCATGCATATACAATAGACACTGTTACATACACTGATAAAACATTATCAACCGACATCGCATACCTGATTACCTATAGACCTTCAACGATTGTGACCTAAAATCTTGAAAATTGCAAAGCATTTCAACCTCCGGATTGGTGTTTCAATGCAAATTTTGATTTTTAGATAAAACAAATATAGGTATGTTGTTCAGCGCCAAAAAGTGTAAAAATATTTTTTTCTGAGGTATGATTAATTTTTTACTTACCTTAGTTGAGCCTTAGAGAAGTTGCGTCTTAATTGAGACATCTTCCTCAAAATATTATATTCTGTTTTACTACTAAATTGGAAAACTATGCAACTGTCATCTAATTATTGGTAAAATTTTCACTCTGAAGGTTGGTTATGGTTAAAGCTGAATATGCCCACAAATTTTCATTTCTTGGTGACATATGATCTAGAAGTGCCGTACATCAGCAGTAAGAAACGCTTGAGCAGGTCAAACAAATTTTAACCTAACTTTAATTTACCTGTAACTTCGTCAAAAGTGGGGGACACACCATTTTAAATCATATCAAATTTGTTGTGGTGAGAAATTAAAAGGATATATTTGGCTCTGAAATGGGCCCAATGAAATGATCTATAATTTAAATTCAATTTGACTCAACTTTCAGGGGGAGTATACCCAGAGGTCCCCAATGTCATATTCCTAAGATAGGGGTAGTGCTTCACACGGGATACACGTGTATTTCGGGCATACTCGCGTACCCGGGTCAATTTTCTAAATGAAACAAAGGGTGCTACCCGGATACAAGGTGTCAACAAGACATATAAGTAGAATATTTATATACTATTGTTTTATTTATGTGCAGTTACAGTGAACTAACGTATTTTCCTTCATTAGTTCAGTGCATGGATCTATTCAACCTATTAACAAGACCGCTTATAGCTCACAAAAAGTTACCGTAGCGTATTTTTAGCAACAAAAAATCTGTGTTTTGACAATGAAGCACGAGAGGAAGATATAAAGAAGTCTTCGAGAAATTATGCCTGTGTGAAATATTCCTACTGGATACAGTATAAGAAAGCAATAAAAGTTGTAGAGATGCATTATGTGTAAAACCAACTATGCATAAAAAATGATGATGATGAACTGGTAGAGACAGTTGAACCTGAATCTAGTGGGATATCTAGTTTGGAAATGGATTCATCAGATAGTTGTGATGTGTGACCAGGTCAGCACGATTTTCTTTAAAGTGTAACGTTCATTTGAAGAAAATGTGCTATTAGTCTATCCTAACTTTTGTTTCCTAGCACTTTGCAAGTTCATAAAGTCAAAATTCATGAGTTTTCTAAAAATTTTCATGAAGTGCGTTCATTCAATAACTATTTAAATACTTGCATATAAAACCCAGGTACAAGAAATACCCGGGCACTCTAAAGACTGGGTACCCGGGTTCTAAAATTTTGAAAGTGTGAGGCACTAGATAGGGGTAAAGTTAAAAATTTGCCTGGATAGTAGGGATGGGATGAATCCAGTTTTATGTAGTTTCCGAATCTGATTACGAATCCAGGAGATTAGTAAGTACCGAATCTAAATCCGAATCTGACATTTAGGATTATGGCGAATCTGAATCCTACATTAATTTTTGCCAAATCAAATGCGCACCATTTATCAACGACATTTTGTGTAGGTTAATGTAATTATTTTACTTTAACATATCTATTTTATAGAAGCAGGGTTTCTCTGCTTCTAGCAGACTATTAAGGGTTGGAGCAGAAATTTTTTCATGCTTTTCTGCGCAGAGCAGAAAAACTATAGAATAAAATTTTCAAAAAGCAAAGCTCTATATTGAGCTGCAAGTTGAAGAGCATTTAATTCAACAAATATTGCTTGTAGAAAATTTAGTATCAATTGTGAGTTGAAACATAAAAATGACGCATTGAGAGGCGAAATGGGCAGAATTTAATTGAAGAAATCAATAAAATCAGACATTCATAATATTAATGTACATCTAAATGTGGAACGTAGACGAGACAGGACGTGTTGCTATTTTTCATGTTAATACATATGAGAATAGGGCGGTTTGTTTAGTCTTATTTGTTTATAGACTAAATTACTATTACATTTTTTGCAGTTTTACAAAACCACCCATTTTGTGGACATTTTCTTAAATTTTAAGAAATTAAGAATGGATTCGGTCAAAAATTTTGGGCAAGACTACCAAGTCCGAATCCGAATTTGGAAAGTCAGCGAAGTCGAATCTGAATCCGAATCCAGAATAAAAGACCGAATCCAGCCGAATCCGAATCCGGGATTTGTCTCATCCCAACTGGATAGTGTAGCTAAACTTTATCTAAAACACACCATTTTGTTTCAAACTTGGGCAACCAGTCATTAATTTTTAGGACTTCAGGTAGATGTAATACTCCCTCATACCCCTCTCTATGGGGCAGTCTGAGTATACTTATATTGTAAGAGACATTGTAGATGTATCCGCAGACATATTTTGAAAATATCCGGTCCGGTTCTGAAACTTTAAGAATATCAGATTCTGGTCCAACAAAATGATCGGGTAATTTCGGGTCTCGTTTTAGGTCTGGGTACCCGATGCATCTCTAGTATACGCCAAGAACGTCCTGCTGCATCTATATTATCTCATGAGTGAACAAATTATCATATTCAGGCGAACCAGACTGGATAAAAGCCAGATTTTCATTGATGAACGCCACTCATACGTTTGAAATCGCCTATAAAATTTTGCCAAGTGATCAATATTTCGTATCTATTACACCAGATCGTGGTTTTCTGAAGCCGAAAGAGGAGATTGAAATTGTGGTAAAGATTTTTTTCAATTTAACTGATTTGATTTGACTGAGTGATACTTGGTTACAGTTGTATATAGCGTCGTCCAAAAAAGATGGTAAACCTAAAATCACACGCACGGGCACGCACACATTGAGAAATTTTTCTGATGATAACTTTCGAGCTCACTCACTTTACATTGGCGGTAATCATTTCTTCAGTAAGCCTACATTGCAATTGACGAGTACTGCTGATAACGAACTTTTTAAGAGATCAAAAGACAATGGCTCCCTATGAATGAGTACAACTCATAAAATACTATTGGCATAGGCATTATATTTTAAGAAAGTTTGCTTAAAATAAACTCACGAACAAAACTCAATCACGCCCTCGACTCTGGCTAAATTATTACAGGCCTTCTACGGCGGTCCGCTTTTCGCCGCCCAATATTATATCTAGGATCAGGCAGGTACGTAATTGGTAGACGTCATAAAAAATATTCATTGCGATTCTCCGCATCTGAGAAATTCGCAAAGAATTACGATTTAAATTTTAGATAGTAGAAATTATTGGATTGACTGAAAATCATTTGCATTCATGTCATAAAACTTAAGATTTTCAATAATAGGTATACTAACAAAAAATTATTTTATTCTCATACTCTATTCAATTTTCGACGAATTCAAATGATTTAGATTTTTCGAAAATCTATTTTTCATCCATTGTATACATTTTCAGGCCAAAATTCCTACCCGACTATTGGCTACGCGAGCGGCAGTGGATTTTAAACAAAATTTAATCGTTTTCTACGCCGAAGCTATAGAAAAATCAAATCCGCCAGGTTTTGTCGATGACCTACGTCTGGAAATTATATTTTTTGATTATTGCCGAACGAAAAAATTGACGATCGATTTCAAATCGGAAGAATATATTAATAACTTGGAAAAGCGGAACATCAAAGCATACATTCATTTCCCGATTAACTGATTTATGACGAGATCAGCCAACTTTGAAATTAAGCAGAAATTTTTGATCATTAGTTCGCTTATTAAAAAAATTAATGAGCATTAGAGTGAATCAACAGGTCGATATATCGTGAAAATTTCGGACAGCGTCACAGAAGCCAAATCATTTGGTTTTGAACATTTTATTTTTCTATATAGATATATAGACACTCATCCCTCACAGAAAAAATTCATATGATCTATTATATGCATCAGAAAATACAGGAATCGACACAGTACCGATTTTCTTCATTATATCACTCGTGATCAACTGTGAATAATTTCGGTTATCTTGCCTGAAAAAAACTGTTCCAAAACGCATAATTTTGATTAAAAAGACATACAAGTAATGGTGGAATTCTTGCGTACTGTGGATGAAAATTTTATGTCCGAAAATGCTAACTGCGGAAACCAACGTTCGAACAGTTTTTGATAATCGTCACTCTTGTAAAGTGGCAGAGGTCCCCAAGATCACATTTTTCAAGTAGGGGTGGGTAAAGCTGAAAATATTGCAGGGGTGGTGTAGCTGAATGTCTACTAAACACATCATTTTGTCTTAAAATTAAGCAACTAGTCATCAATTTCTAGGACTTTTGGTAGGGGTAATACTTTCCTATAGGGCAGTCTGTAGAGCGTATAAATGATTTAATGGATAAATGTATAAATGATTTATAAATGTATAAATGATTTAATGGAGATAATTGATGACGCTATGCACGCCAAGTGCTCATTTACGGAACTGAGAAATCAGCAGTAATTGTGCATGCCCAAATATATTTTCAACTTACTTTTGTTAATCGTCCTCATCATCGCCAACAAAATCCATTTCGCGCTGAGTCATCTTCAGACGAGACACGGCATTTGACAATTCATCTCTGAAATTGCCGAAGGGTAATCTAGAATGCAGTCGAATCGTAGAATTTTGCGCTTCTCGTCCACCGAAAAAGTTATCCATCGATTGTTCATCTGAATTGTCAGCTCCGATATTTTTAAAAGCGAAAGACTGCTGCTTGAATTCGTCGAAAGTTATATTTTGCTTCTCCGATACCACTTTCCATTCACGTTCCAACATTAAATCATGCCTAACGGTCAAAACTGATTTTAATTCCATTAATAAATTTGATTTTGAACGATCATCGATTTTTGAACGAACATCATCGCTCGCGTTCTTGAGCGTTACTTCCGTTGTTTGCACAGATTCCGCTATACAAGCTTCGAAAACCTCAAAATAAGTGCAAACGCAAAATTTACGATGGTTTAAGGGGCGACTGTGTATAGGTTCTACGTTATTAAATTTCACGGTAAATCCGTAAAACATTGATCATTACAAGCTATAGAAAATTTTTAAGAAGTTCTGTCCTAGTTTACTTACTCGACTCAATGTCTTTCTACGAACTAAAGGGTTCGAAAAACAGCTAAAATGAAAAGCCTGCTTTACATCAGTCAGTTAGTCAGGTTAGTATTCGAGTTTTGCTCATAAGATTGCTTTTCTGCTATAATTTCTTTCCATAAAATTGCTTCAGTATGTGATGAGCCATGCTTATTCATAGGAAGGCACTGCTTTTTATGTGAATTTTTACTTCACTTTTTCAAAATTGAATAATAATGTTCAGCTATAACAATATAAGTTTACCCTAAAAATACATCAACACAAACAAAAACCGAAGGGAATAAACAGTGGACGCCTTCCTTCTGAGCTGCAATGATTAACTTTTATAATCATGAATGAAAGTGCAGTTTCTATTTTCTAAAATGTTCATTGCTTTTTGGATTGAAAACTGCAGAACAATTCGAAATGTTTTAAAGATAATTGAAATCAAATTTTCATAGAAGAGAATTTCACTTTTCACTGAAACTTTTTTCTTGGAAAACTCTACAGCAGTATTTTTTCGTTGACTTTATCGATTTATCTGGAATCTGTTGAAAAAATAATTAATGAAATACCACATAAATGAGTGGTTTTGCCTCCTGCTATACCAACGAGTCTGTGTTGAACATGGATGAAATTCTGATATACATGATAGTTATTTTTCTATCGAAAAATACCAATAGTTAGTTAACGTAAGAAAAAATTTATCGGCGGACCGTTTTCTGTACCACTCAATTTTTTCTTGCTTTCTCGTCGCACAACGTTCTGACGTTTAAACCTGCCATCTCAGCTGCCATTGGGCTAAGCAGAGTAGCGAACCTTCTTATAGTATGTATTAATAAATAAGTAACCTCATCTTTGATCGGTAAAATATTCGATTCGTCGAAGAGCGCGGGTTGCTGATTAATGTCAATTCGAATATTGTCCAATGGATGTGGACAAGCATAAGGTTCGAGAGCAGCTGAACATTAAATTTTATTGAATAAAAAATTGTAGCATATAAAATTTCACTTTTCGTCTGTAAATTTCGGATCTGTTCGATACAAATCGTAGCCGCTTTTAACTGAAATTCCACAAAGTTCAGGAGCTCTTTGAAACTTTCATTTTCATGAGACGTCAATCTAAAAGAAGGAATGTATCGAAAAGTCATTTGTGCTGCGAGATTTTCAAAATTAGAAAAGAAATAAACGGAAAAAATCGACTTTAAGAAGCGTTCATCGAAAAAATGCTAACCTCTCCAAAGCAAGTTGAGTATGTAATAATAAGCTGCGGAAATTCATTTCTTCCAAACTTGCATACAATTTGGTATTAATCGGTTTTACTTCGCGCTTGAGAATCGATTCCGCCGAATTGAGTCTGATTAGAACTTCTACGTTTTCACATATTTTCATCGAACAATTTTGAACATCGATTATACAATTTTGACATGCACGTACAAAATCTATTAAGCCCCATCGAAAATTTTCGTTTTTTATATTGAAACAAAAAATGATCAAAATTAGACGTAAAAATTCAGATCTTTGTAGACATATGTATTGCAGGCACGTCTAAAATATGAGAAAGAAGATGGTTATTTATAAGAAGACAATAATACTTTCAAATACATTTCTGGATTCCAGGGTTCATACACATTCCCGTAAATAAAATCCCCTGACTTTCCCAGGTTTCCCAGGTCTTCCCAGCAAAAAATCCCAGGTTTTTTCATATCAATATTACCGAATATCAATCACTTTTCTTTTGAAAAAAAGAGTGCAAACACAAAAATTCTTTATTTCAAAACATTTCGCAAAGCAGCAATTTGAAAATCAATAGCTTCCTTATCTTTCACAGTTGTTTCTTCGATTTTTTTCTTTTTTTCTTGTAGCTGTTTGATTTCAATTTCGACTAATTTGTGTTTCTTCTTGGCAACATTTGATGCTGTCACTTTGGAATTTTCTTCTTCTAAATATTGATGATATCGTGTTCGACTGCTTTTCACATTTCTCAGCATTTTATCAGATATCTCAATCTAAACAAAGGTGTCGTATAATTTCTGATGTTTCATGAAAATATTTAACATAAGATCTGATCTGAATGTGACATAACTTTTCCAAGCCACCTGATGATTGTATGTAGTCATACATAAGACGCTGATTCACGATCAGTAACTTTCTCTAACTGTATCGGACGACAGGCACATTGCCAGGGTTGGCAAGGCTTTGGTTTCTGGTTTTTTTGGTTTTTTTCCAAAATCATTGGGAAACTGTTTTTTCACATTAGTCAATCTTCTAGGCATGTATTGGTGTCTATCTAAATTAACAAAACAATCAATTTAGTTGAATTGACTTCACTACAAAGTAGAAAAAGGTCGCGTTTATTACGATACATTTCGCACACAAAAGATGTGATATTAATCAATCGATATCCTTTCCTTTGTATCCATCTTGCAAGCATACATTTAGTACATGAGCTGAGTTTGCTATAATTTGCTCACAAAAAATTGGATGCTAAATCTTTCATAGAGTGTACTCCGAGGTGACATCCATTGATCCATATCATCATCAAAATGTTATAAAATATGATTGAGTTTAATATCCTGAATTTATTGTAACGGTAAGCTTTTTAATTTTCCAAGCTCGAAACTTCAAAATATAAATTAGACAACAAAAATTAAATTTTATACAGATCAGTTAAGCTAACAAAGAGAAGAGCTTTTGAATGGCTGATTTTTATGTGACTTGACTTTGCTACTAAGTAGAAAAAATTGTGCAAAAATATATATATATATCATGCAAGCGAGAATAGTATAATATAATAAGACCCATTTGCTGTAGTTATAGCTCGCAGGCAGGTTTGAAAAGCAAAAACTCGGAAACATCTGAAATGTCTATGTGTGACCGTCAACTATAGTCGTAATATTAATAACATATGTAGTAATCTATCAATTTGAAACCCCCTTATCGAAAACGGTATTGTGTCATTTCAACTTTTCTCTGCATAATGTGATGCATTGATACAATTCTGTAGTTGATTTCTTTTGAGTTTTGATTACTTACATTGTGTATTGTATATTTCCCTTTATTCGTAATTTTTCTTCTTTTCGTTGAATTTGCCCCTTACATATCGCATGCTCTGTTCCATTTTTACTTTTCTTATGTTGTTCACTAATGGTTCCTTTCTTATGTGCTCACTATTACTGTATTTCTATTGCTATAATAGGGATTTCCTATAGCATAAAATAATGACACTTCCGATAAGATTAATACTTCTAGCTGCCATTTTAAGGCTCCCTAACTAGTCTTAGATGATACAGGGAGCTTCTAGCAGTTTTTTACATAGTTATTTTGATGTACCAAACATTTTAAAAAATTAAACCAGAAAAAAACCACTAGAAAACCAAAAAAAAAACCATTAAAAAACCACTAAAAAACCAAAAAACCAAAAAGTCGAAATTTCAAAAGTTTGGTTTTTGCCAACCCTGCACATTGCTCATGTGAGAACAGTGTGAAAAACTAATTAAGTTGGCGCCTAGCGACCAAGCAATACATGTGGAGCTAGAAAATTTTGAGACAGCCAAAGGTCAGAAAAGTAAAACCACTCATAGGGTCCACAACCACCCCAAGCCATTCCTTCTCATTTTCTTTCCATTCTCTTTCTTTTTCTCTTTTCCTTCTTTTTCTTCAATTTTCTGGAATTTGTGACATCCCAGGTTTCCCAGAAAAACAAAAAAATCCCCTGACATTCCCAGGTTTCCCAGGTTCCCAGGTTGTGTATGAACCCTGGGATTCGTGACAAAAACAATGACTCTTAATGTCGAAAACTTGGGCTAGATTATGAACAATACGGTTTAGTAGTCGCTTTTTAAATTCTCTGTCTCTGAGTTGAAGCCTCTATAGTTACATTTCATAACAAGCTCGAAAAAATTTCTCACCATGAGAGTATCAATAGTGATCGAATCTTCATTCTCCTTCAGAGCCTGAAAATCGTTCAAGCTCATTCGAACTAAATTACAGCAGTTCTTGAATAGATCTTCGTCATGTTGCATCTTCCTCCACTTTTTCCACCTTAAATTATACAACAGATGAAAACTGAAACATAACGTCATAATAAATTCTCACTTTTCAAACAAACTCGTCGTGGCGTCGCGCAAAGCTAAAAATTGATTCACTAGAGACGAATGAAGCAAATTTCTGGCGTCTGTCAAGTTCGATACCGAAGAAATTTCTCGCAAAGTGGCATTGTCAAACGATGATATTGGAGTTTTAAGCCTTAAAAGAACGACCGAATAAGACAAATCATAGATTATAATCTGGTACTGAAATTTAACAAAAATGCGGCTACAGACTTCGAATGATTACACAGAATAAAATTGAATTGAGGCATGTTTTTCGTGGAGCAGAAAAAAATGTCTCTCGTATACAACACATCTGGCTTCAGAACTAAGTCATAATCGTTGAAATAGTGACAGCCGTTGGTCAAATCGCTGTAAGTATTGATTTTCTGACCGAAAATTACCAAAAACCCGCAACCAATAAGGCTGCTTTACTGCTCTAGCTATAGTCTAATGACTACACTATCAATTTTATGACGACTAGAAGTGTCATCATACATGCACATAGGGCGTAGGGGGGTAAACCCCCTCACCTGACACCCTGGCCACTCCCCTGAACTTTTTCCAAGACAGCTTTTTAAATGATTTTTGTGCATATTTTTATTGAAAACCAGGCTAATAGAACTTTTTTAGTTTTTTTCCTCGCCCACCCCCTACCCCCTGGATAAAAAGTCCAAGGAACCTCCCCTTGAAAAATTCTTGCCGTGCATGTCTGAGTGTCATTTACTATAAACCTGAATAAAATTCATAAACTTGCATACATTAAGTAACCGCGAAGGATTATTTCTCGTTCTTTCAACTCTTTAATCAATCGTTTGGCATTTGCACTCAACACTTTCTGATTCTTGACAAATTTGTTCAATAAATGCAATAAGTTTTGAGTCGAATTTTTCAGCATAAAACAGTAAGTAATAAGAAGCGGCAAAATAATTCCAATCGCGACGGCGACAAAAATTAAATGCAACTTTGGCAAAATACCGACGGATAATATCGGTAAAATAGCAAAGAATATCATTAAAATGACGTTCGATCCGTCGTTAGCCGTTTCTGACGTTCTGCAATTCAAAATGCTACATACGTAGTCCATGTCGTCGTCATCCATGAGTTGCGAATAGAATATGATCG
Source organism: Romanomermis culicivorax (assembly GCA_963922205.1). NCBI lineage: Eukaryota > Metazoa > Nematoda > Enoplea > Mermithida > Mermithidae > Romanomermis > Romanomermis culicivorax. The sequence continues at coordinate 522,294 of CAWUHX010000026.1, read as the reverse complement.
ACTTAAGTTCGTGAGACCAATAATCATATTGCTGAAACATAGTAATGGTGAGTTAAAAAAGTGAACACGAGGAGTTTAACAATAAATTAGTCATTCTTAGAACGTAAAAAATACTTCTGACATGATTAGTGTTTCTTGTTTTTTTGTACGAGCTCCTTTGTACCTGTACAAAGATTGGCCGAAAATCTCCGTACAGAAATTTTTTTTTGTACATAAAAAACTACGACTTTGGGTGCATTTTTGCAGAAGCCATCTACTAGATAACATTTGAGTTCATGTCCTTTATCAGAGCAACCCATGGGAGGGGTATGGGGGGGGTATTACCCCCGTCATAGATTTGGAAATTCATTTACTACCCCCATAAAAACACATCACTCTAGCAAAAAATTTTGGTAGACTTCATCTTCTCCCCAGTAGGTTATACCAATTCAAGAAAAATTGCAGAATGTGTGATTCTGAGGAATTACTCACTGCTCTTTTTGACACATTTACTGAGCAAATGATAATGGAAAAGTGTGCAACTTCTGTGCCATATAGCGATTTTTAGGAAAGGATATCAGCACATTAATATATACTACTTGTAGGAAATCATTATAAATATAATTGGGAGATGAAATAATGACTTATGTACATGTGATTAATAAAAAAATCGCCCCTTGGGAAGAAAAACATTATGTTCTTAAAATCTTTCCTCTTCATACCCTCCTTTCCTTTTTCCCTTTTTCCCACTTCTGCGTTGAGTCTTCTGTGCGCATATGGTTATATTTCTCCACCCAAGCTGTGGCATACTTTCCTGCTAAGAGTTGAGACATGCGAGGTCCGTTGAAACTCGTGGTTCATAATCTAATGGGATCCACATTCGGCAGCAACACTTTCAATTGGAAGCACTGTTCGAAGCCTAATCAGTGATGGGATAAGCCCATACTGCTGAAGATGCTGGTTGAAACAATGTTTCCAAACGTATGTTGTGCCCGATTCTTGAAATGTGCAGGAATCAGTTGGCACAACAGTGTGAAAGTGTGACTATTCTGTACGTATAATTACTGTATTAAACTTGCGTGATTGGGAGCTGGAAAATGGAGTTGAAATAGTAAATGTTATAAGACTGTAAAAAGCATAAAGTAGTGGCATTACTCATTTTTGTAAGTTCTATGTGGTTAGAGTACTACAACTCCCCCTCGTTCGCAAAAAGTTGGGAGCAAAAAAAAGGTCACAGCATATTTCAGGTACTACTCTTAAAATTTACCATTTTACCCCTACCTAAATTTTCGACCTTGGGGACCTCTGTCCTTTATGTATACAAAGGATAAAAGGCATTAAAAAATGCAGCTTCTGTTCTTATTCCTTCTGTCTTGTAATTTTTCTGGAGCAAAGCGCTGAAAATTTTTTTAGGTTCTGACATTATGAAGTTTTGGAAAATTAATTTTTCGATAAGTTATTCAAGTAACATAAATTCAGATTCTCCGTTCAAAAACATGTAGTTTTACAAATTGAAAAAATACACTCGTAGTTTCATTTCAAAATTTCAAGTTTAACTGCAAATTTCTGAAAATGATGTCCACGATGCTTCTGAATTCAAACTCGGCTCCACCTTTAGAATTATCGTCGCAGAAAAATTAGAAAAATTGAGACTATGAATGTCTAAATGCATTAAGACATCTATTTCATGTTGAATCTCCAACATTTTTTCCATTTCTAAAATTTTTCGCCAAAAAGAATGATTTGGGGAGAAACAGTGAATAGAGCAAACCGAAGAATCATAAAATAAAACACGAAGATCCCAAAAAAATTTTGTATGCGAACAAATTACCAAAAAGACATCTAGGAATCGGGCAAGGAACAATCGCAGTCGACATATAATTGTAGTGGATGCCAACTCTCCGTTTTTTCGTATTTGGAATACTCGATTTTGTAACTCCGATGCATTTACTTCGTTGCTTTCGGCACATGTGCCGTCTCCCAACCCTATTTGAGCCAAATATTGTCCCAAAGGTGAATTCTAAACTACAAAAACAGTTTTATTTTTCAAAGTTAGGAACACATAAATAACAACGCAAAGACATTTCAACCTAGACACAAAACCACAAAATGAATTCCTAATGACGGATCAATTAAATTGCGAATTTCAAAATTTTAATCACAAAAAAGTTTTTAAATTTAAGTGGAAAATAACTTGTCAGAAATGAGGAAAAAATTTGTCGAAGCCTACTTTTACTTCTCAACCTACTTTCTTCAAAAGTATCTTAGTTGTGCGACAGCTCATCTTTTATATACACATTTGTCAGAAAATTCTATTTGGTTTTGTCATTATTTTGATTGGAAACTAAAAGCAACAAGATTAGACATCAAAAATACAGATAATACTGATGAATACTGATGAGATACAAAAATACTGATGAGAATACAAATAAGGGAAATTTTCTTCCAGAATTGATAAATCAGAATTTGCAGGAAATTTCACAGTAGGAATTTTTTTGTTGACCCACTACTACTTACGGCTAAGAAGACTTCCTCTTCCAGTTCTTCGTTTCTCATTTTCGATCAGAATTCCACTGAATGACGTCTAAAACGCAATAAATGTTTAAGCGGAGGGTAATCTCGTTCCAACTGTTGAGAAAGCTTGTTTAGATTTATAACGAGAGTGATTTTTATTCAAAATTTTTGTGGGAGTAGATGACAATGTGCTAGGATGTTATGCAAATTTCAGCTCGATTTGTCGAGTATTCGAGGAGCTAGGGCACTTCTTGTAAACCTATACTCGGTCTGAAGAACTGGGTGCGAAAACCTAGTCAACCTTGACAAGTGCTTGTGCAATAGCTAACTTACCAATTGGTTTGAAATTTTTTCTACAAGCACAACTTCCGAGTCTGAACATACACAGGGCCGTGCGCAGGATTTTTTCATGGGGGGAGCGGACTAAATTTTTTCACTAAATAGCCCCAGAAAATGTTGATTTTACGCGGTACAATGTGTGCATAGTGCCTCAATAGGGGAGGGGGCGGCCGCCCCCCCCGTCCCCCCTTGTGCACGGCCCTGTAACTATACTATGCAAATTGGGCGAAATCCAGTCTTTGTACTATTATGTGAGGGGCTTGACAAAAAAATGCAAATTTATGCTCATTTTCGAAGCCAAATTTCCCTATTGCGCCCACCCTCGATCTTTTCATTTTTGCCACCATTGGGGAGAACACATTTTTTACTTCAGGAATTCTGTTAAAGCAGTGATTTTTTTCTATATAAGGTCTTTATTTGCCTCAAAAGTGTTTTACTATGAGCATGATGCCTGATTCGAAGCGGGTCATGCTGATGTCGTCTAAACGACGACAACTAGGCTTCATCAGAAGTACGTAAGAAAGATAACAGTTAGCATTTTCTTCCAGTGTGTTACTCACTACAGTATGAACATACAATATGATGTGCAGGCACTGTTTCTCTATATCAATTTCACCAAAAGCTTTCCAAATTTCTAGATTGTATTCTAGAATGTGCCATATGACTCTTGTATCCTAAGCTCACAGTATATAAGCAGCAATCTGACTATGATTGACGATGTGGATTCAGAACTTAGCCGATGTGCTATTGGGCAATTGGATATTTCCGCATGCCATATTACTAGATTCATTCAAGGAAAGCATGGCCTGAAATTAATCAGTGTGTATTACATTGCGGCTTTCAACCAATATATTTTCCCAGGTTCACAGAGGTTAAACCAGATGGGTGTCAAGCGTAAGGCACTCGTGATGACCAAACACAGCCTAGAAAGTTTCAGACAACAGAGGTCAAGAGCCAACATAAGTTTAAAGTGCCTGACGTTCCACCTGGGGCTAAAAACAACAGCCGTCTATGCAGCAATCATCAACTTCGACAAGTCAGATGTCTTTTATGGAGCCCTCCAATTCTTCTTACAAAAGCCAATCTTCTAAATCTCAACCATCAGCTTCTAAATCTCAAAATTCTACTTTTCAACCCCAAAATCAACAATATAGCAGCTCCCAAAGTAGCGGATCATCACAGAGACAACAGAGAAGAGATGATGTCTTCGCCAACCATGCCATGTACCGAGGAACACTGGGGTATGGTAGAGGTCAGGCCAGAGGGGGTTTTTGAGGGCTTGCCCTGTGTTCTTACAGGGGCTGAGGATATTGGCAGTACCAAAACCAAGACCCGGCAGTGCAGTTTCACAATCTGAATTTCCAACCACATGGTATCCGAACCAAGGAGGCCAAAGTCAAGACTAAGATGGTGGTAAGACCCATGGCCGAGGTCAATGGGGAGGCAACACCAATTACTGAGGAAGACATCAAAGAGGTTATGGAGGTGGCGGACAACAGCAGTAACCAGCCGCACAATTTTAGCCCAAATTTTTCATTTTTGCATAATATTTTTACTTCTTTCATAAAAAATACAAAACCCAAAGACAATATGAAATCACAAAAATCCTAAAAAAATATAAAATCACAAAATCCAAAAATATTATTTCAAATTTTTCAGCGCTGTTGGCCTTCAAAAAATTTGCATTTCACTAACCTGTGCAAAAAGCTACCATAAAATCTTTTCAAACTTTTGGAAACATTTTGGCTCAATTTTTGCACATTTTTAATTAGTGATAATCATACATTCCCATGTTGCTTTTTTGGAATCATACTAATTCAGTAATTTAGTTTATTTAAAAAAAAATGAAAGCGGAGAAGGTAAATTTGCATGCTCAACTAAACTGATCAGCCAATGACTTTTGCAGAACATGCAGACCAAAGATCGAGTCTGAAATCGACCTGATTTGGCATCAATAGCAACGTCAACTCCTTAGGGTGCGAAGTTATTTTTCCAAGTCGAGGTCAATATGGACATCATTTGCCAGCTATCGCAGTAAAGCCCTTGGGGTTCGTTGTGTCCGGCAACCTAGTAAGTACGGGACTAATCAAACTGACAGACTAGCTTGGTGGGAGCTGGTGAAATTAGGGCAGGAAATTTCGAGGACATCAGGGTAACCTGACTGAGAAATTTTCTACCTCCTATAGTTTGGTTTTGATGCATGAAGGATGCTGGGCATTCTGTTGCTGCCTAAGCCGCGATCGGGAGTACATGCAAATCAGGCAATGGATGATTGGTAGCACAGACAAATTTGCATAGCAATGGAGCACCAAAGAAAGAAGAGAAAATGATTGTGAAATCATTGGATGTTTTTATAATAATTTTTGGTTTATACTGGCACCTACTATTGAAACTTTTACACAGCAACTTGTTTTAGATTAGCATAATTATTTAGTGGTCCATCCATCTTCTTCAATATTATTGTTTGCTTCATAAAGATATTTATATATTTGCGTCAGTATTATGGTGAGTGAAGGAAGGGCCGACCCCTGTAGGGAGGGACTCTTCTGTGTCATTCCTTCCAGTGGGTGTACATTTTACATTTTCCTCTGGGAGGCTAGGAGGTCCCGTTGTGAGGGCCCATCTAGTGGTGTGTTCTTTGTTAATGCCAAGTCTGGGCAAGAATTGTTGCCAAGCCAAGGAGCAGTTCCAACTAGTTTCAACCAACCTATCTTTCTTTATCCCTAAGGAAAGGCCTGCACAACAAGTGGTAGCTTTTAACACCTCATAATAGAACTTCATAGTCAGAATAGGGTAAAAGAATATCCACCACATTGCTATAGGAGGTTAGCAGGATTTAGAATGCCAAACAGGAAAATACTGAGAGGTAAAACTTTGAATAGATCACCACCCAGAGTGGCAAGTGGGCAAAAAAACAAAAAAAGCTCCACAATTATGTTTTTCATACAAAAAATACACATAAAAATAATCAAAAAAAACTGTCTTTAAAAAAGTTCAGGGGAGGTGTTAAATGATTTTTTTCAGGGGAGAGGGGTCTCAGGTAGGAGAGTTTACCCCCCCCACCATACATGGACATAGGGGGTAAACCCTCATACCTGAGACCCCGGCCACCCCACTGGCCAAAAAATTGTCAAACATCCCCTGAACTTTTTCCAAGACAGCTTTTTTCATGATCTTTGTGCATATTTTGTATGAAAACAGGCTTGCAGAACTTTTTTTGTTTTTTCGCTCACCCACCCCCTACCTCCAGGGAAAAATTCCATGGACCCTCTCTCCTGGAAAATTCTTGCTGTGCACGTCTACCCCCCACACCCACTATGTGCATGTGTGAATAAGTTGAACATGCTAAAAGGTGCATCTGAGATACAAAAAACAACAAATATTAATGTTAGTTGATGTGAAGTGCCCGAAAATTTTGAAATTTGGTTATTCTAAAATCCACCAAGATGCCTCTTTTGTATGCCTTATCTGCAAAAATTTTTTTAGGAGAAGAAAAAGCATAAAATACAATTTTAAATGTATAACAAGTCAATTGTAAATATGATAATTTCAAATCAGACACCAACCTGGCCTACACCCACGCTCAAAATTGTTATTTGCAGGAAACTCAAAAACACTTATTTTCATTGTACACCATCATGCTGAATGGTTACATCAAAATTACGCAGGCTGCCTAAAGTGCCGAAAGTTCATCTGCTGCAATTTAAAAAGTGTCTACACCATCTGCAATAATAGTTGTCAGCATACCTGGACAATACGTTCAGCTGGATGCAACTCGGTACCAGATGACTTGATTCTCAGCACCAGATCATACTTCGTGTGTGAACTGATTTTAACAGTAAAAACGGGATAGAGGACTTTGAAATAGACCATAAACCACTAAAACTAGATAATTAATCAACTAGGAAATAAGCCAACCAACCACCTTATTATGGAACAATATATCAATCAACCAAGCAATCAAATAATCAATCAACCAGAAGATCAGGGAAACAACTAACCAGCAAGAACATCCATTAACCAACCAGCCAGTAAATTAATCAGCCAATAAACCAAACCCAGAATATGATAAACAACCAGCTAACCAGGGAAAAAATGAACAAACCAACCATGAAATCAACCAACCACCAAATCCAACCACAGAATCAATCACAAATCAGGAAGTCAACCAACCGATTTGGGAATCAACCAACAAATCAGGGATTAATGAACAAACTAACCAGAAAATCAGCCATCCACCCAATCCAATCAAGGAATCAACCCACTAATTGAAAAATCAACCAACTGATCATAGAATCAACCTAATAATTAGGGAATCAAACAACCGATCAGGGAATCAACCAGTTAATCAGGGAATCGATGCACTAGAAAATTTTGAGATTTTGACCTTCTAAAATGCATCAGAATTTACTTTTTCAAATTCCCTGACTTTTTATGATTTCAAGCATATTTTTTTTGTCTGAACTTCCAGGTTTCAAAGGTTTGCTAGGTACAGTGGAACGTCCTAAAAAGTGTGTAGACTCTGAAATAAGATTGGAAATCAATGCTGACTGCATTCTGTATATTTTGTACAAGATGGATGTACTATAAATCTGGTTCCCTTCCCTACCCCTGTTTGGCTTGACAATCACCGAAAAGATTCGACAAATGGCAACCAACCAAATTTTTGGGCTGGCTGGTACCACATGAAATAATAGGGTTTGTCCAGGTATGGTTGTCAGGACAGCGACAGCTACCTAAATCGTGGTTGAAACCAATCACCAAATCAATCAAAGCAGCCACAATCACCTATGAGGTCAAAGCATTGCGGGGGCTGTGGTTCGACACATAACACGTATTTATCGCCCGATTGCAAAGTGAAGGACAGCAAATGCTACGATTGTGGTCATAAGGGACATTTTGCAAATTATTGCGAGCGACATCAAGGCAAGTCAAATCAATCGAGTGACAAGGGAAAAACTATCAAGACAATCTACTTATGAAGTGTTACACATAGCACTGCCACCTCCTACAAGTGTATGTTTCATGTTATCCATCCAAATGGAAAAGACTGTTACACCAGTGTTATTGTTGATTCCAGAGCTTAAGCATCATTGTTGCTGCATTCGCTCTACACGAAATGGATTGCTCAGCGAATTGAAGGTTTGATTGAACAACTTTGATAATACGGAAATTTCTGCTCTTAAGGCCCTGTCATACTTCACTGCGCGCCGCCGCACGGTACCGACCGGCGCCGCGCAGCGCTGGTTTTCCTATTCATACTAACAGGCGGCGCCACTTTTTTACTTTTGGATTTTGCTCTTCTCAAAAAATGTGTATTGGTTTAGTTGAAACCTAATGGGGCGCCGCGCGGCGCCGCAAAAATTACAAAAACCTATTCATACTTCAAAGGGGGTACCGCGCGGCACCGACCGGCGCCGCTTTTTAGTATGAATAGAACAACTGGTGCCGCGCGGTGAAGTATGACAGGGCCTTTAGGACTGTTTATTGTGACAATTGAATACAATGGTCACCAAGTGGAGGTAACTTTACTCATTCTAGATACAATCAAAGTCACAACCTGGGGTACTGATACAATAGAGGCATTACAATTAGTCATTGATGGAGCCATATGATCAACTTTGTCCAACCAACTGATTTGACACCACCAGTGGCTGCAGTCCAGCTGGCACAAAGTATGTCTGTTCCAAGTCACAGATACCCCAGTGATATCACCTGTGACTTCCCAAAACTCATTGCCATCAGCATGGGAACGTTTCCAGACTTTGAGCATTGCATTACGCTTACGGATAAAGCCATTCCCATAGCCCAACTAGTCAGATGAGTGCCCATTGCTCACCATGCCAATGGTCACTGATAACATTTAGGAATGAGTTACAATGTCTGGTGCATAGGTCCTCAACCTTGTTACAGTTCTGAAGCCTGATGGCACAATTCAAATTAGGATAGATTTCTCGCCTCTTAAGAACTTTGTTGTTCCAGAACGCCATCTACTGCCACAATTCAATGATTTGTACATGCAGTTGCAAGGAGCCATGATGTTCACCAAGCTTGACTTGTTGAAGGGATCTTTCCACATTGCATTGGCGCCTGAGTCTTGTCCACTTATGATGAAAATTATGCAATACGGTTTGTTCCAATACAGATGATTGCTGATGGGATTGAAATATGCTGCCCCCATGTTCCAGCACTTTGTCTCACAAATGCTTGTGGGATGCGAAGGATGCATTAGCTACCTTGATGACATATTGGTGTTTGGTCCTACGGCCACGCGACATGATGCACGACTATGAGCCATGCTGCAATGCCTCAGTGACAAAGATTTTGGTCTCAATGTTGCGAAATAACAATTTACTGTCACTGATGTTCCATTCCTAGGACATTTGGTATCAAGCGCCGGCATCAAGTCCGATCCAAGGAGCCTTGATGCAATCAGAAACATGCTGATCCCCCAGTCAATCACCAATGTCTGCAGTTTCCTCAGTCCATCAGCTACCTCCACAAATTTTTGACACATCTTGCTGATCATGTCAAGCTGCTCCAGCATTTTTCCTGTATGTTTGAGCAAACCTAATTCGAATGAAGCGACCAATGTATGACAGCATTCAACAAATTGAAATCACTGCTAACGAATGATTTACAACTAGCAATATTTGATCCCGATTGTCTGACTATTTTAGCCACCAATGTATCCAACATTGTCTCTGCGCCTGCTTGTCACAGATAGCTCAAGGATGATTAGTGCTGATTGCATTTTCCAGCAAAACACTTACCAACCAGGAACGAGTTTACGCCATGAATGAATGGGAAGCTCTAGGTTGTGTTTGGGCTAGTGAACATTTTTCTAACTTTTTGCTGTGCCAAAAATTTATGCTGATCACAGATCACCAAGCCCTTGTTTCAATATTGGTGCAATCCAGCAGCAGATGCAAGGCCAACAAATTTGATTGATGGCATGCCCGACTAGCTGAGTTTGACTATGAGATTCAAACACAAGCTAGGGTTGGATGCTGTCATCCCCCATTTGCTATCTCATTTGCCGCAAACACCACCTATGAAAATCAATTTGATATGATCAAATTAGTCAACAAATGTCGTTGGAAGGCCAACCATTGCCAGGACAACGACCTCACTCTGTGTTACATTGTTTGAAATGATTTAGTTTCAAGGATTACTGCCCAAAACCAATTGAATTGTTGTGCCAACAGAGATATGCAGACAACTGATGAACAAGGCATAGGAAGGTCATCCCAGCATCATCAGAGTAGAAATCAAGTTACTTGAAACATATTGGTGGCCCAGTATCCCTGCCGATATCGAAGAGACCATTCCCCATTGTCAAGGTTGTCAAGACTCAGCGAAGTCAAACCCACATTTGACGATTCCAACTGATCCATTGCTGCTTCTAGAAGCCACCTGGGAAAAAATTGTGATCGATGTCACTGGACCATTTGCAACAGCACCATACCAAAATTGATTTGTGATTGTCATCATTGATTACCTCTCCCGTTTCCACGAAGTTTGATTGTGCCCCAACTACACTGCTGAAAGGAGGATTGAATTCCTATCTGAACTTTTTGCCTGCTATGATAATCCTGCCATTCTTATTTCAGATAATAGACCTGAATATCAATTGGACACTTTTACCAAATTCGTCTCAAAGGGCCACATACAGTATCAAGCAATGCCAGTTTACCACCTGCAGTCAAAGGGTAAAGTGGGAGTGTTTAATCACTTGCTTAAGTTCCAGGTGCAGGCAAGTGCTACCTCAAATATGCCTTTTGCCAAAGCAATAACCAAATTGTTGGCTCGATTCCATGCAGAGAATCCTGAAACAATGTCGCCACCAGAGATAATGTTCAATCGATGTGTCCACTTACCATTTGAACCACATCAAAGCATCAGTGAGCCTGCTACGCCACAATCAAAAAAGTCGAAACAATGTGACTGCTTTGAGGAAAAAGGACATCCAAAGCAAGGAAAGCCTCATTCTGGAAATCTTTTGTTCAATATTGATGACAAAGTCTGCATTTGACCACCAACCAGCCTTATAAAGAAGGGGGAGTTTCCTTGCTCTGATGCTATTGAAGTTGTTGAAGTCATTAGCGACTATGTTTTCAAACATCTGGAACACAGGACACATGCCAAAATATTATCTGCCAATGGTGATGAATATTCCAGCTGATGATACTGCCGAAACAATTCCCAAATTACAATGCACCACATGTTCAACTCCCTGCCATGCTCCCCAACGATTTTCATCCAGTTGAAGACATTTCAAGAAGGGGGCAGTGATGTGTTTCCATGTGCACATCATGTTGGTGCACGTGCATTGGGCATGCAAATTATGCCCATGTTTTGGTGTAGTATTTTTGGTCCACTGTGGACCTATGTAAATTTATTGTTGCATCGTTTTTCATGTATAAATAGTTGGGCTTTTAGCAAACTATTCTTTTGTCTTCTTTCACCTTTGTTTTCCTCGTTATTAATTGTAGTTCATAATAATGAATAAATTATGCAAACTGGCCAGCATAACGTATACCTCATCCACTACATTGTGTGTGTGGGCCGCCAGTAGAGGATAAACCTACTGACCCACACAACAATTTGTATCACAGCAGCAAACTAATATGTAGCTTGGCAATGACTGATGAATGAGTAGAAATTTTGATATTCCATAGTGAGGGATTGCAAACTAAAATTCATATTTCGGGTACTTGATTCAAATAGAAAAACTGACAATTTTTGGTTCAATTTTTCAACCAAAAATTTGCATAACTCTGAAGTTACTCTTTTAGGACAATGCAATTTTAGACATCCTTAACTCAATCTTTACGTCATTGTTAAAATAAAATTTGTAGCTCAAAATTAAAGTCAAATATGAGCTCTCTGACCAATTCTATGGAAATATTTCAATTGTGACAGCATTTTATTTTGGTTTGAATTGCGAATTTACTGCGCTGATGATTTTAGCTTTACTACACAGCTTTTTTCTTCTATCAACCATTTTTGAGGAATTTTTTTAAAATTGAGGAAAATTTTTTTGTGCTTAGGCATCACTTAGGGTAACAGCAATTGCATTGCTCCCTTATTTCTTAGTTCTACGTCACAAATTATGGCAACTTCATGAAAATTAACAGACTTCTTCTGCATTAACCAAAAGAAGAGAAATGCTGAGAATCTCATTAGTCATGAAAATGTACATTCTGACAACTGTGATGATCAAATGGAAGTTGGAACATCTGCTCAAGCTGAACCCGAAATTCATGATGACAATGACAGGGTTGGCGGGCGTTGGGTTTTTGGATTGATAGGTTTTTTAGGTTGGAAAATTGGGCATTTATGGATTTTTGAAGATAAAAAATCCATTTTTTCCAATTTGCTTTCGAGGATACAAATTTCTACTTGATTCAATAATAAATTGAGAGTTAATCCAGTTGTAGTAACTGCAATGGAGTCTCTTTCCTGACACTGACATGACAACAGGATTACACAACACAAAGCTTTGGATGAAGTTGATTTGTTTTGGTAGTTTATCTGAATATTTGGCAGATTTTACTGCTCATGAGTTGTGAGCAGTCATGAGCAGTTCTAGTGAGCCCATACCTGGGCAATGCTGGGCTGCCCAAGCCACCAGGTAGCTAAGTTGTTGTGCCTGATCACTATGTTGGTGGCTGTGGGTGGCTCAAGAAAATCAACACTTCCTGGAAGGAAGAGGAAGGCAAAACGGAGAAAAAGAGGGAAAGAAAGAAAAGAAAGAAAAAAAACGAGAAGAGAGAAGGATAGAAAGAGAAACAGAGTCAGCCAATCAATCAACCAACTTGAAAAAAGTTCACCACCCAACCAGTCTGGGAAACAACAAACTAAAGGCTCTGTAATACTTCCCCGCGAGATACTGCCTGGCGCCAGTTGTCCTACTCATACTAACAAGCGGCCCCGCACAGTGGCTTGTCATACTTTCCCACAGAGCACCCCACGGGGGGGAAGGGTATGGGGGGTATTACCCCCCTCTCAGATTAGGAAATTCATTTACTACCCCCATGAAAACAGCTCACTATAGCAAAAAATTTTGGTAGACTTCATCCTCTCCCCAGTAGGTTATACTAATTTGAGAAAAATTGCAGAATGTGTCATTCTGAGGAATTACTCACTGCTCTTTTTGACACATTTACTGAGCAAATGATAATGGGAAAGTATGCAACTTCTGTGCCATATAGTGATTTTTAGGAAAGGATATCAGCACATTAATATATACTACTTGTAGGAAATCATTATAAATATAATTGGGAGATGAAATAATGCGTTATTTATATGAGATTAATAAAAAATCGCCTCTTGGGAAGAAAAACATTATGTTCTTAAAATTCTGCATCTTCATGTTCTCCTTTCCTTTTCCCTGCTTCTGCGTTGGGTCTTCTGTGCGCATATGGTTACCCAAGCTGTGGCATACTTTCCTGCTATGAGTTGAGACATGTGAGGTCTGTTGACGTGGATCAGGAGTGGTACTTGGTTTCAAACTCGTAGTTCATAGTGTAATGGGATTAATAATACTAAAGCCACATTCAGCATCAGGACTTTCAATTGGAAGCACTGTTCCAAGCCTAATCAGTGATGGGATAAGCCCATACTGCTGAAGATGCTGGTTGAAACAATGATTCAAACGTATGTTGTGCCCGATTCTTGAAATGTGCAGGAATCAGTCGGCACAACAGTCCTCAAAGTGTGACTATTCTGTACGTATAATTAGTGCATTAAAGTTGCATGATTGGGAGCTGAAAAATGGAGTTGAAATAGTAAATGTTTTTTGACTGTAAAAAGCATAAAGTAGGGGCATTAATCAGTTTTGTAAGTTCGAGAAATTACAACCCCCCCTCCTTAGCAAGAAGCTGAGAGCAAAAAAAAGGTCACAGCATATTTCAAGTACTACCCTTAAAATTTAAGATTTTACCCCTACCTAAATTTTCGACCTTGGGGGCCTCTGCTTTCCCGCAGGGTAACAGGCGGTGCCGCTTTTTTACTTTTGGATTTTGCTCGTCTCAAAAAATGTGTATTGCTCATCTTGAGAAACGCAAAATACAAAAAATGCAAAAAAGATGAAAATACAAAAAAAAATCGAAAAATAAAAAACACAAAAGAAAAATAAAAATCGATCATTCCTGCATGGTGCAGATAAAAGCTTGCAAAAAAGCCTAGCCTAAAGATTATGGGCTCTTGCTTCAATTTGCTTCTCATTCCAAAGAGCTCTTGAACTGCTGAGAAATACTAATTTATATAAATTGATTTTAAAAAATTGAATATATACACATGATTATTCATTCACATATGTGCTATATACAGAATCCAGATCTGATCTGGGTCTGGTCGGACCTGCTGTTTAGGACCCAGATTCAAAATGGATCCATCTCCTTTCCTTAGTATTCGGGAAATCAGGACATTCAGGGAATAGAGACTGATGCATTTTTTGGGGAAATAGGAAATTTATTCATTATTCAGGTAATCGGGACCTACAGGAAATATAGACTTTTGGACCATTGAGATATTTGTGGAAAAGGGGTGTTGGGGGAATAAAGACACAATCGAAATGTGCGAGTACACTTGCTGTAGGAACATGTTTACACCTACTTTGCATATTAATAATTTTTACACATTAATGTCTTCATTGCAAATTGAGTGATCAACTTCTTAGTAAATCTTCACTGAAAATTAAGTAATCATTTGGTAAAATAATTTGACAAGTGTCAGATTTCAACATTTGAGTGAAAAATAGGATTTAACTACATGTATAGATGTCACAGTATGCAACAGTATGTTATAACAACAGTATGCTGCAACTTTAGAACACATAAGTTGTTCCAAAATTTCGGTTCAGTTGAAACTTGATAGCGGCGCTACTTTTTAGTATGGATAGAACAACCGGCGCCGCATGGTGCTGCGCAGTGAAGTATGACAGGGCCCTTAGGGATATGGTGAGATACCAACTAATTTGGGAAAGCAATCAACCAACTGATCTAAGAAGTTACCAACCAAATGATCTGGAAAGCAACCAACTGATCTGGGAGTCAACCAACCAACCATCTGATCAAGGAACCAACCAACCAATTTGGGAAACAACCAACCAAATGATATGGAAAGCAACCAACCCATCTGGGATCTATGAATGATCTGCGAAGCAACCAACAAATTTGGAAAAAACCAATCAACTTATTGAAAAAGCAACCAACCAATCTGGAAAAAAACAGACCAAGTGATTTGGAAAGCAACCAGCCAGCTGATTTGGAAAGCAACCAATAAACTGACCTGGGAAGCAACCAATCAATCTGGGAAATAACCAACTCTGTGATCTGGAAAACAACCAGCTAACTGAACTGGAAACAACCAATTTAAGAAACAACCAGCCAAGTTATGTCGAAAGCAACCAGCTGACTGATCTGAGAAGCAACCAATGGATTTGAAAAAAACCAACCAATTAAGTAAACAATCAACCAAGTGATCTGGAAAGCAACCAATCACCTGACACATAGGAAGCAACCCACGGATCTAGGAAACATTCAACCAACAAATCCAGGAATTAACCAACCAATCTAGATGTCAACCAACCAACTGGTCTGGGAAGCAATCAACTGATGTGGCAAACTACCAACCAACTGATCTGGAAACTAACCAACTAACCAATCTGGGAAACAATAAACCAGCCAATCTGGGAAACAATCGACCAAGTGATCTGGAAAGCAGCCAACCACCTGATATTTAGGAAGCAACCAATGAATCTATAGGAAACATCCTACCAACAAATCCAGGAATCAACCGACCAACCAATCTAGATGCCAACCAACCAACTGATCTGGGAAGCAACCAATTAACTAAGCTGGGAAGTAAACAACCAATTTATAGAACAACCAATCAATCTGGGAGTCAAACAACTGACCAACTGGTCAGTGAGGCAACCAACAAGTTTGGGAAACAGTCAATCAGGACGTCAACCAAAAAAATTTGGGTAGAACCAAGCAATTCGAGAGTCAAACTTGACAAACAGCCAACAAAGCCAACCAAGGAATCAGCCCACCAACCAGGGAGTGTCAGCCATCCAACTAATCTGGGAAGAACCAATTGATTCAGAAAAAAATCATGGAGTCAACAACTGCCATCAAACAAATTCAAGAAGCTACCAACTAATTTAATAGTAAAGTGTCAAATTGCCCAAGATACTAATGAATATGTGACTTGTACTTTGTGCATCCCTGTAGACCTTTTGTAATCACGGAGCCACCATAATATAAACCTCTGGGACTTTGTATGAGTTCAGCATTGCAGAAGTGCATTTTTAGAAAACTACCTAATGCTTCACACACATTATTTTCACACACACTTTCAACCCCAATTTTCTGAGTTTTGGAAAGAAAATGAAAAAGGTTTGATAAGGACTAACTTGTTCGGCGCGTATTTTTTTGGATTTGGATATTCTGAAAAGCTATAAAATGAATCTTTTCACTTTTTATTTCCTAGACAGAAAGTTTAATTTTTCAGTGAAGTTCGATAAATTTTCAGTCGGGCAAGCTACAATTTAAAAACTAGGGAAGCAAATAAGAATTTCAGTTCTTCAACCATAAAGAATTTCGACTTGGACATGTTTTAATTGTACAAGTGTCAAAATTTTTGTAAAAGATCGTTAAAAAAAAATGTTTGGGGAATAGCAGAGAAGAATCTTTCTGTTCATTAAAGTCCTGAAAAAAACAACACAGGATCATACCTTTATCCATAATATGTTGATAATTAAAAGCAATAAGTATTAGCTAGAAAGACATTTTCTAACTGCGCAATGGAATAATGTAGAAAAATTATTAAATAATTAAAATCCGGCACGAAGCACGGGAAAATGTTCACTATTTTCCATTTTATAACACAAATCTTATTTGGAAATTGTGATGTATAAGTACAATCAGGCCCGTAACTAGGAATTTTTTTCAGGGGGGGAATCACCAAAATGTTTTGACCTACTCAAAACTCGGCGAATGGAGGTCGCGCAGCGACCAACCAGTGGGCTGAGGGTTCCAGGGTGGCGCGCTTAAGCACCCCCTGGTGGGCTGGGGCGGAGCCCCAGAAAAAATTAAATTTTAGCGCTGTTAGTGCTCGAAAAATTTCTTAAAACGCTATATTTAAAATACATAATTGAGAAAACTCAAGATCAAAATTTATTGGCACTATACAACTAATAAAATCTATTCAAAATTAATCAAGTGCTATTCTTCATTTTCTGAATTCAAAATTATAATTCATTGTGCATCGACATTTTTTGTTTGAATTGAACTAACCTGCTGATGATGCTACTGAAAGGTCTGCTGGCCTCAACGATTCTGTAGAAGCCATAGTTGACGCTAGCATTACAACTGGATTACTATTTAAATAAATTTTAATTCATTAGAGGGATGATACA
Source organism: Romanomermis culicivorax (assembly GCA_963922205.1). NCBI lineage: Eukaryota > Metazoa > Nematoda > Enoplea > Mermithida > Mermithidae > Romanomermis > Romanomermis culicivorax. The sequence continues at coordinate 505,031 of CAWUHX010000026.1, read as the reverse complement.
ATTTTATTCTAACTAACCTGTTGATTCTGAAGGTTTTTGAGAATCATTCCCAGCCTAGATTCACATGAAGAAGCTGAATTTGATGCTACACATTGACGTTTGTTGTTTAAATTTGAAGATGTAAAATAGCTAGTGATATGCTTCATATTGTATTAGATTCAAAAGTTGAAACAATCCCGAAAAAATTTTCATAAACTTCAACCCCTACTATACATCCAATGCAAATTATGAAATACGTACAGCAAGAAAAGGCATAATATTATGTAGGAAACAGCAAAATGAAAGTCAATCAATATTCAACAAATGCATTACACTGTCAGACATGCAAATTTTATTATAAAATATAATATTTGTACCTTTAACCCTTCATTTTTATGATTCAATAGAGGAATAGAAAAAAATTCACAGGTGCCAAGAGTCGTCACTTGTTCACATACATGCGCTCGATCAGATAGGCTAAAATTTTTTTTCGGATTTCATTTCAGGGGGGAATTCCCCCTATTCCCCCCCTAGTTACAGGGTTGAGTACAATGATATTGCTGAAAATTTTATATGTAAAAAAATTTAGGGGGGAATTCCTCCCTCTAAATACGGGCCTGGGGGGACCCCCACCCCCAACATGGTCAAACCCTATACCCAAATGTTGGGACCTCCACCCTCAACTTGGTCAACCCTATACCCACCCCTGCAAACTCATAAAACTTGGAAAAAATTAGGAAAAAGTGGCTTTTTTGGGGAAATTTTTGTAATTTTTTAAACTTTTTGGGGGGTTTTTCGACCCCCCTCCCCAAAATCTTGGGTTTACCCTCCCCACCCAACTGGTCGGATCTTTTGCAAGTACAGGATTGGCAGGCATTGGGTTTTTGGGTTGGAAAATTAGACATTCCTGGGTTTTGGGGTTTTTCAAGAAAAAAATTCATTTTTTCCATTTTGTTCTCAAGAATAAAGTTTCTTCCTGATTTAATCATCAAAATGAGAGTTGAGCCAACTTTGGTAACTGCAATGCAGTCTTTTCTGACACTGACATTACAACAGAGTTGAGATGAGATCACACAAGAAACAAATTGAATGCGATTCAGGAGACTTCTTTTCTTTATTCGATTCGATTCCTATGACTGTTCTGTTGAGTTGACTTATTCTAATCGAAAAGCTGAAGATTTATATTCAATAAATCTAACTTATGTTTGAATTGTCTTTTGGCTGGAGTTGATTTGATTCGGTAGTTCATCTGAATATTAGGCAGATTTTGCTGCTCATGAGTCATGAGTACTTATGAGCAGTGCTAGTGAGCAATACACAGCATTACTTATGACTGCTAAAGTCTGCTCACAGTCATCAGCATTTGGTGAGCTGACTTGAGCAGCCCTAAAATTTTGAGGGAGGCAGCAGACCCACTGGAGAAAGAGGCAGCTGACAACTTTTTGGGTTCAATAATGGGTTGAGAATGAACCACCAACCAAGTATTCTGGTTGAATGGCTGTGAGCAGTATGAATGTTGGAGAAAGAAACATCTAACTTTTCAGCCTGCAAAAACACAATTTACAATTAACTCAATGAATAAATGATCTTGGCCAGTGAAGATGATGAAAAAAATACGTTTTGTTACAATATGCTGTAGACAGGCCAAAAATCTGCTATGCAATATTGGTTGACAGAAGGCAAAACGTGGCTCTCATTTCAAAAAATTGCCTTGAGAGTACGTTTTTTAAGACTATTAATGGCGAGCAAGCGAAATTTATTTTGTCATGTCATAATCAAGTGTTTCCCATTTTGGTGTCCACTGCGTCATCAGAACATAATTTTTCAATATTTGGCTTTGTTCACAGCAAGTTGCATAATCGATTGCCATCTGCATCAGTCGAAAAGCTAGTCTTCATAAAATTCAATGCCAAAAATTTTTTCGATGCAGCATTAGTATATGATTTTATTTGTTGTGATAAAGAATCTGTATTTTTTGCTCAAAATCAGGAAAAATGATATAAAAAATTTTTGCATTATGAAAAATAAAACTTTAGCTATGTTGCATTTACTTTTATTTCATACTTAATTCTGATCCACAATTGTAAAATTAAAAAAAAAACCTGATTAAACCCAGAAAACCCCATAAAAAACCTAAAAAACCCATAAAAAGCCCTAAAAAATCCAAAAAACCCCTAAAAACCCAAATTCAAACTGTCAGAAATGGGTTTTTTCCCAACCCTGTACATGTATGTTAAATATTTATTTATAAGCAAGTCATAGCTTGAAACTTTGTGCAAAAATCTCCATTTTTTGGTGGAATAAGATGCACGTTAATGAAAAATGTTCAAAAAATACATCAGAAATGATTTTTAATGATTTCTAAGCAAAGAGACTGAAAAATCGATTTTCCTCATGGGGAAAATTTTTTGGGGTTTTTCCTCGAATAATGGAAAAAAGCTTTTGGCAAAAGAACATTGCGTTTTTACGTTTCTATCAAAATTTTGGCATAAAACTGTTCCAAAGTTTTCAGTATGTTTCTAGGAAAAATTTTTTAGTGGCATTGGCACAAATTTTTCTGGCCTTTTGTATCAATTGATACATATGTAAAAAAACACTCCAACAAAGGGCAGTGGCTAAAAAGTCGCGCGGCAGTTTATCTAAAACATATCCTTTTGGCTAAACAGCCACGCGGCTGCTGAGCCAAAACATACCCTACTCTTTGACCTTTCAGCTCAGCGTTTTTTCTGGATGGACATTTGGGCCAATTGGCACAAAGGGCCAAAAAAATTTGTGCCAACAGCACAAAAAAATTTTCCAGCTTGAAAACATATACTGAAAACGTTTAAAAAGTTTTATGCCAAAGGTTTGATAAAAACTAGGCCTGCCCCTAACTAAAGATATCTTCGCCGCACTAATTTGCATAAAAATCGTGCAAACTCTATATATTATGGCTGTACCAGGGTCACCATGTAACGGTTCTCACAACCTGGGTGGTAGCTTCTCTACCACCAACTGCACAGCCCTGCATCTCCTGTTGCGACTGCAGCAGTGTCCATCACAAAAATCCAGGTCTGGGCCCATGACTTGGATGAGCAACATCAAGTCTACGGGTTCAGAGGAAAATCCATGATGGCACCTTTAGCGCATGGTCACATTCTCCTCCTAGGGAAGTGTGACCCCCTTGTCACAACATCCCTCCCCCTGCTGAGGCAGGCAAGGGGCACCCTGGTACGGTCACCATGTAACAGTTCTCACACAATGGGTGGTAGCTTCTCTACCACTGACTGCACAGCCCTGCATGGCCTGTTGCGACTGCAGCAGTGCCCGTAACACAAATCCAGGTCTGGGCCCATGACTTGGATGAGCAACATCAAGTCTATGGGTTCAGAGGAAAATGCACAATGGGACCTTTTGCGCATCGTCACAATGGGAAAGAACATAATTGTTGATGAAACACAGATGTTGTAGATTGATGATTCAAAATTTTCATGAACAGCGCCTAAAGGTTTTGGTGGTTCCAATCCAATGCTACTGACAACGTACTTCCGATGGTAAGAAGTGAAAATTTTCCGACCTACATTCTACATGGCCATTCTATTGTTGAAAACATTCAATCTGATGATTGTGGCATTTTTTCCATGCCGGATGCAAATTTAAAAGAAATAGGATGTGTGGCCACTTTTATCACAAATTTACCCTCTAAAGCTTTGATCTGTTTGAGGGAACTCACAACATCACAAATGAAAATGGTTGTTACAACATGAAATATAGGCCTCCACAAGTATAAACTATAAACACAGGGATTTAAAATTATTCTGTTCTCAGCAAGAGACAAAGAAGTTATTTAAATTGAGTCCAACTAATTAAATTCATCATACTTCAAAATAAATCATATTAGTTCTTTCAATGCATTTCTATATTTATAGATGCTGGATCTGTTAAAGAAGATAATTATCGAAATTCATAATCATTTGCCTGGCTTAAAGATTATCATTAGTACACTCTTGCCACAACCAAAATATTGCAGAAAAACCAATAGGTGCCCTACTATTTCACTAAAGCCGTTACCCAGATAACAATATCAAAGAAAGGAATAGATTCTTAGTTATTTTCAGAAACTAATAACCAGAGATAGAGCATTTCCATTTTTTATAGCTCCTATCTTCGAGTCAACCACTGAAATACAGGGTTCATTTTACTTTTTAAGCTGTTGTTATCTGATACATGAAAAAGTCAGTCAGCAGGCTTTTTTGGGAACCAAAAATTTGTTATTCATCAAAAAATGGGCTTGTAAAACACTGTGCAATGCAATTGAATTATAATTAAATTTTAGGAGCCAAATGGCTCCTAGATCCAAAATTTTGGGAGCCATTTCTACATTTTTAGGGGTCCAGGCCCCTAAAATGACTACGAAAAGCTTGTCAAAGTGCTGATTTAGGTTCAGAGGCTTACTTTTAAAGGATTTCTAACTAAGCTATGATGTTTTACACTTTTGATTTCAATTCTTTCCCAAGACATGCAACTCGATGTTATGGACAGAATGCACAAAAATAACAGTGGGGACAATAACAAGATGTACCATACCCCATCATAACTGTGATTGGGGGTTGGGAGGGACCCCCCACCTACCCCCAACTTGGTCAACCACCCAACTCCCCTTTAAACTACGATAAATTGGGAAAAATTAGGAAAAAAGTGTTTTTTTGGGAAAATTTTTGGAACTTTTCCAACTTTTTGAGGTCTTTTCGACTCCTCAAAATTTAGGAAATTTCGAGACCCCCAACTGGTTGGACCTCTTACAGGTATGACCTGCATCATACCTGTAATTGAGGGTGGGGTTGGGGGACCCGCCATCTTGACCAAGCATTTACCAAACCCCCCAGACTTAAAAAAATTAGGAAAAATCAGCAAAAATTGCCTTTTTTTGGGAAAAATTTTGACTTTTTTCGACCCCCCCCCCTATACCTGTAAGAGGTCCAAGTAGTTGGGGGAGGTAAACCCGAAATTTTGGGGGAGGGGGAGTCGGAAAAGGTCAATTTTTTCTAATTTTTCAAGTCAGGGGGGGTTGGGTATATGGTTGGTCAAATCGAGGGGGTACATACCTGTAAGACCTCCGACCAGTTGGGGGGGGGGGAATAAATCCAAAATTTTGGGGGGGGTAGAAAAAAGTCGAAATTTTTCCCAAAAAAATACACTTTTTGAAAATTTTTTTAATTTTTTCAAACTGGGGGGGGGGGGTTGGGGGGAAATGATTTTGGGTACTGGATTGGCCAAGTTGAGGGGGGGGTCCCCCCAACCCCCCCCTAAGTACAGGTATGGGGGGTACCCCCCAGTTACAGGTATGCCCCCCCAAACTGGTCTGATCTCTTACAGGTATGACCCATATGCAGGATTTTTGAAAAAGGGGGGAATTTTCCAAAAATTTTCAGAATTTATTGAATGAAAAGAAAACCTTTTTGCAAAAGATGACTTATTTTCTATTAGTGGCTAAATTCTTTGTTTGACGAAGAGTATGCAAATATAATAACTTAATTTGGGAATTGTGATGTATAAGTACAATGATATTGCTGAAAATTTTTTATGTAAAAAAATTTAGGGGGGAATTCCTCCCTCTAAATATGGACTTGAGATCATACCTGTAAGAGGTATGAGCAGGCCTGTAACTAGGGGGGAATAGGGGGAATTCCCCCCTGAAATGAAATCTGAAAAAATTTTTAGCCTATCTGATCGAGCGCATGTATGTGAACAAGGGACTACTCTTGGCACCTGTGAATTTTTTTTCTATTCCTTTATTGAATCATAAAAATGAAGGGTTAAAGGTATAAATATTATATTTTATAATAAAATGTGCATGTCTAACAGTGTAATGCATTTGTTGAATATTGATTGACTTTCATTTCGCTGTTTCCTACATAATTACACTTTTTCTTGCTGTACATATTTTATAATTTGTGTTGGATGTATAGAAGGGGTTGAAGTTTATGAAAATTTTTTCGGGATTGTTTCAACTTTTGAATCTAATACAATATGAAGCGTATCACTAGCTATTTTACATCTTCAAATTTAAACAATAAACATCAATGTGTAGCATCAAATTCAGCTTTTTCATGTGAATCTTGTGCTGTGAATGATTGCCAACTTCAGAATCAACAGGTTAGTTAGAATAAAATTGTATCATCTTTCTAATGAGTTAAGATTTATTTAAATATTAATCCAGTTGTAACACTAGCATCAACTACCACTCCTACAGAATTGTCGACGCCAGCAGACCTTTGAGTAGCATCATCAGCAGGTGATGCACTATGAATTATAATATAAATTTTGATCTTAAGTTTTCTCAATTATGTATTTTAAATATAGCATTTTAAGAAATTTTATGAGCACTAACAGTGATAAAAAATTGATTTTTTCTGGGGCTTCGCCCCAGACTCCACCAGGGGGTGCTTAAGTGCGCCACCCTGGACCCCTCAGCCTACTGGTCCGTCGCTGTGCGACCTCCTTTTGCTGAGTTTCGAGTAAGTCAAAACATTTTGGTGATTCCCCCCCTGAAAAAAATTCCTAGTTACGGGCCTGGGTACGACCATTGTTTTTTTGTACTCTACAAAGATTTTTTCCCTTGTACAAAGAAAATATTTGACAATCTTTGTACATGTACAAAGATTTTTTTCTCCAGGAGGAATGATGTACGTCAGTCTTGAGCTATTGCCAATGTTGTCATTGTAGCTGCATACAAAATTGAATCCTGATGTTTGAAATTCGAGCAATACATCAGTGTAAACCGACTGTTTTCTCCAGTTGTGTGTTTTGTTTTTTCATGCATGCACATAGCTGTATTATGCAATGGCACAAATATCAATTGATAGTTTCTTTAACAAAGCAGTACCACTACCACCCTCTCAGCAAAGTAATTTAAGCAGCAGTAGCTTGGCTGAAGATGAAATCGATGAGTCAGCAACTATTTCAATGAGGAAGAGCAGCAAGAACCTGGTTGTGTTTATTTCCATAGCTCAAGCTCGTGTCAGAAAGAGAGAAGAAAGTTGTGTGCCGATATGGTTGAGATGAGAAAGTTCAATCACAATAGGCCAGTATTAAAATCTTACCAAATCGGTGCATCGACGCGTTTCGTTTTCGAATTTGGACTGAATTAATAGTAGTAGTCAGTCTGGTTTTTTGTTGTTTTTTGTTTGTTGTTGTACCTGATTGAGGTAATAAAATTTTTTGCTCTTTTGATGCTATGTAGAGAGTGATTATGGAACTGACTGATACTATCAGGATTACTAAAAAGTATTTACGAAATGAAAATTTTTTTGTACAAAGAAAAAATAAAATGTACAAAGACTTTTGACTTCAATCTTTGTACAAGTACAAAGGCGTGTTGTACAAAAAAAACAGTGGGTACGACCAGTTGGAGGGGAAGGTAAACCCAAAATTTTGGGGTGGGGGTCGAAAAACCATCTAAAAAGTCGAAAAAATTTCAAAAATTTTCCCAAAAAGACCAAAAATAGCTACTTTTTTCCTGATTTTTTCCAGTTTTTCTCAGTACGGAGGAGGGGGTGAACCAAGTTGGGGGTGGGGGTCCCAACATTTGGGTATAGGGTTCGACCAAGTTGGAGGTGGGGGTCATACCTGGACAAACCCTATCGGTTCATCTGGTACCTGCCAGTCCGGAAAGCTGGTTGGTTCCCGAACCATTTTGAAGATTGTCATGCCAAATGAGGGTAGGGAACCAGATGCATAGTGAATTTATCTTGTAGAAAACAAACTGAATGCAATCTCTCAAGTTTATTCAAGAATCAACAAACTCTTTAGGACATACCAGTGTATGCAAACCTGGAAAGTCGGAAGAAAAAAATTATGCTTGGGAAATCTGGAAAAGTCTGAGAACTTGAAAAAGTACATTTTTGTGCATTCGAAAAGATCAAAATTTCCTTTTGCCTCATACTGATTTTTATAAATCAGATTTGGCTCGGGTGTGATACTCTGAAGGTCAAATACAATTAACATTTAATTCGATTTTTCTGCTGATCTTATTTATATATTTTCTCACTCAGAGAGTGTTATAAATCATGATAGCTATAGATGGTTTGAAACAGAAAAAATCATCATGATTAAGATTTTGCTGCATGCTTTGTACATTTATACTTCTCACCATTTTAGGATTTGGATAAAAAAAACTGAAAAAACTGGAAAATTCTGGGAAAATGACTCCTACAACTACCATATGGCTAGCCATAGGATAGGAAAATCCTGGGGAGGGGGGTCACCCAATGACTATCCATATGGTCGACGATTTCCGGGAGGGGTTCCCATAGCACTTCCCCCAAATACATGTATGATGAGTACCATAACCAGGTTTTGTCTGAGGGGGCGGATTTTCAAAAAATTTTCAAAGTATCATTTTATGTAGCCTACTGAGTCCTGAAATTCAACTAGATGAAGAATTTTATACAGATGTATAATCTATCAGCAAATAATGTCTAATTTTTAGCAAATTTATATAAGTATATATTCAGTAAAAAATTTTCATTGCTAAGGGGGGCAGCTGCCTCCTGGGTATGGCACTGGAGAGTACTACAAATTATCTCTACCAGGCCTATAGGCGGGGGGGGGTTCGAGGGCATGCCCCCCAAATGTTTCAAGTCTTAAAGAAATTAGAGAAAAACTGTTAAAAAAGCTAAGAAGCAATGACTTTCTATTATTATCTTCAAGAAAAAGTAAAGTCAGAAATGTGAATGTAAATTGTGTGAAAAAATGTGTGCCCCCCGAAAAAATTCCTGGCTGCAGGCTTGATCTTTACAATACATTTTCCAACATTTCAGTAGCTCCTGTGTTTAAAAATTTTCTGGTGCTACACACCAGAAAAGTTAAACGTGCATGGTTTTCATGAATTGAAGTTCTTCATCTCATTTGTTGAAAAATCAATTGAAATCTATAAATCTTCAGCTCTAATCACAGAAATGATGGCAGTAACTACTAATTTTGATCAAACAGTTTAAAACAATGTTTTGAGTTAGAAAACCAGATAATTTTCAAGCTTTTCTTGGCAATCTACAATTTCCCTCATTTTACACATTTCTAAAATGATTTCAACTTGGAATGGCAAAAGTTTTCATGCACAGAAAAATATTGAGTCCCTTCTGCACAGCACTGATGAAAGCATGTGAAAAAACCTGATCTGGAAGAAGGTTTGTGCAAAAATACACTTGAAATCGTGGTTTTTATAAAGAAAAAAAGATTTGGCTGATCTTCGTACATCTATGAAAGGGCTCATACAAATAAAACACTGGAGTTGCACCCATTTTTTAATCATAAACAAGATAATAACTAGTAGCTTCGGATCAAGCCTTTGCACTCTGACGAATCTATGAGGATCAAAATCAATGGTTCATCAATTGAAAGTGTCAATCCAAAAAATATAATGCTCAATGGCCCAGTTTGCGAGGTGATGATCCTACTATGCAAGCAAAAACCAAATCATCAGATAAAAATATATATACTCATCTGCTTAAGCACATACCTGTAAATAGGGGGGCCCAACTTGGTCGAACCCTTTACCCAAATTTTGGGACCTCCTAACCATACCTGGACAAATCCTATCCGTTCATCTGGTACCAGCCAGCCCAAAAATTTGGTTGGTTGCCAAATCATTTTGGTGGTTGTTAAGCCAAACAGGGGTAGGGAAGGAAATCAGATTTAAAGTACATTTATCTTGTACAAAATATACAGAATTCACTCAACATTGATTTCCAAGCTTATTTCAGAGTGTACACACTTTTTAGGACGTTCCATTGTACCTAGCAAACCTGGAAGGTCAGACAAAAAAAATATGCTTGGAATCATAAAAAGTCAGAGAACTTGAAAAAGTGAATTCTAGTGTGTTTTAGAAAGTCAAAATCTCAAAACTTTTTAGTGTATCGCATTAATTGATTCTCTGATTAACTGGTTGATTCCATGATCGGTTGCTTGATTCCCTGATTAACTGATTGATTCTAGGATCAGATGGTTGATTTCCCGATTAGTAGGTTGATTCCTCTATTGGATTGGGTGGTTGGCTGATTTTCTGGTTAGTTTGTTCATTAATCCCTGATTTGTTGGTTGATTCCCTAATCGATTGGTTGACTTCCTGATTGGTGTGGTGATTCCATGATTGGATTTGGTTGGTTGATTTCATGGTTGGTTTGTTCATTGTGATTCCCTGTTCAGCGGGTTGATTCTCTGATTCAATCCTTGGTCAGTTGATTCGCTGGTTGATTGTTATGCTAATTCCTTGATTGGTGGGCTGATTTCCTGATGCTATGGTTGGGTGGTTGACTGATTGATTGCTTGCTTACCTAGTTAGTGGTTGGTTGGTTCTCTGGTTAGTTGGTTGTTTATCATATTCTCCATTTGGTTCATTGGCTCTCTGATTTCCTGATTAACTTACTGGCTGGTTGGTTAATTGATGTTCTTGCTAGTTAGTGGGTTCTCTGATCTTTTGGTTGGTTGATTACCTGATTGTTTGGTTGATTGATGGATTGTTCCATAATAATTTGGTGGTTGGCTTATTTCCTAGTTGGTTAATTATCTAGTTTTTAGTGGTTTATGATCTATCTCGAAGTCCTCTATCCCGCTTTTGATGTTAAAATCGGTTCACACACAAAGTATGATCTGGTGCTGAGTGAGAATCAAATCATCTGGTACCGAAGTCCCCTCATCTGGTACCGAGGTGCATTCAGTTGAATTTATTGTCCAGGTATGCTCCTAACTCGGAAAAATTGGAAAAAATTAGCTTCTTTGGCGTTTTTTGGAAAAATTTTCGAAATTTTTAGTTTTTTTTGTGGACCCACAAAATTATGGGACTCCAACCCAAAAATGTGAAGTTAACCCACTCTATAATTGATCGAATCTCTTACAGGTATGCTTAAACAATTATATCACCACTAAGTCATGTATAACTACTTCACTGGATTCCATCGGTGATTGGTGATCATGTGATGGCTAATTACTTAATTTATTGGTTTCTTTTCCTCATTGTTTGATTGATTCACTTTTTGGCTGATTGCTTGATCCTTAAATTAATCAGTCGATTAGTTGAGGTTGGTTTCCTGCTCAGCTGGTTCATTGACACTGTGATTCGGTTGGTAATTTCCTAACTCGCTGTTAAGTTGGCTGATTCAACTAAACAGTCAATTTACAAATTACCTGCAAATTATAATTACTATTAATACATTTATTCACATATTGAATCAACCAACCAACAAGGAAATTAAAGAAAGTTGCTTTTCCTTGTTGATTGGTTGATCTCCCTACAGTTGGATTTTGTTTACTCCCAGATTAGTATTCAGTTGATTGATTTCATGATTTACTAGGTGGTTGGTGGTTGATTCCTTGATTGGCTATTTGGTTGGTTCATTCATTCCCTGGTTAGTTGGTTGATTTCCTGATGGGTTGAATGATTGATTCCTCGAATAAGTAGCTGGTTGGTTCAGTGATTCTCTGGTTGGTTGTTTAGTTCATTGATTCACTGATTGATTGATTTGTCGATTGGTTGGTTGGTTGATTCTTCGATTTGTTAGTCCATCGATTTATCGATTTCTTGGTTGGCTGGTTGATACCCAATTGGTAGTGATTGGTTGGTTGGTTCATTGATTCCCTGGTTGGTTGTTTGATTTCCTGATTGGATTGTTCTTGATTCCATGATTGGTTGGTTGATTGGTTCATTGATTCCCTGGTTGGTAGGTTGGTTGATTCCCCGATTGACTAGTTGATTGATGCCTCAATTAGTTAGTTGGTTGATTCATTGATTCTATGGTTGGTTGGGTGATGCCCTGGTTGGTTGGTTGATTTGCTGATTGGTTGATTGGTCATTTCCAGGATTGGTTGATTCCCTGATTGGTTGTTTGTTTTATTGATTGGTTGTTCATTGATTCCCTGATTGGTTGGTTGGTATATTCATTGATTCTTTAGATTGATATGTTGGTTGTTTCCCTGATTGGTTGCTTGGTTGATTCCTGGGTTGGTTGGTTGATTCCTTCATTGATTGGTTGCTTGGTTGATTCCTGGATTGGTTGGTTGATTCCTTCATTGATTGGTTGGTTGGTTCATTGATTCCATGGTTAGTTTTTTTCCCAATTGACTGATTGAGTGGTTCATTGATTCCTGGTTTATTGATTTACTGATTAGTTGGTTCACTGATTCCCTGACTGATTGGTTGGTTAGTTGATTCCCTGGTTTATTGGCTGATTCTCTCACTACTTGGTTAACGCTTGAATTCCCAATTGCATTTTCTTGGTTAAAATCGGTTCACACACAAAACATGATCTGGTACTGAGAATCAAGTCATCTGGTACCAAGGTCGCCTCATCTGGTATGGAGTTGCATCCAGTTGAACCTATTGTCCAGGTATAGTGGGGGTTCTACCCCCCAATTACAGGTAGCTTGAGATGAACAATAAAACCAACGAAAAAAGTTCGGTTCAGTCCGCAGTTTTTTTTCCCTCAATTAATGCTTTTTGAGGAATTTTTTTTGAAATTGAGGAAAATTTTTTTTGTACCTAGGCACCACTTTGAGGAAAAATTTTTTGATGGTTTCCTGTCTGGAGATGCATTTTACCCGTTATAAAACCGGAAATTGTTGAAATTTTCTGGCGCTTCGCGCCGAATGTTAGTTATTTAATAATTTTTCTTCATTATTCCAATGCACGGTTAGAAAATTTCATTCCAGCTAATGCTTATAGCTTTTAATTATCAATATATTATGAATAAATGTTTGATCCTGTGTCGTTTTTTAGAATTTAACGAAAAGCAAGATTTTTCTCAGTTTATTTTCCCAAACAAAGTCCTTTTGCAGTCTTTAAAAAGATTTTGACATTTGTGTGATTAAAACTTTCCGAGTACAAGTGGGAATTCTTGCTGGTTGAAGAATCAAAATTCGTGGTTGTTTCCCTAGTTGTTGAATTCAAGTCTGTCCGACTAAAAATTTATTGAATATCAATTCACTGAAAAATAAAACCTTCAGCCCAGGGTTTTTTTTGACCTAGGAGTCACAAGCCAAGTGGCTTGTTGACCTAAAATTTTACAAGCTATTCCAAATTTTTACAGGCCAATTTTATAATATCAGTATATGTGAATAAATTCCAATGCTAGGTTATTTTTTAAAGAAATGTATATATTGAGCATCAGGACAATCGATCAAACAAGAGATGTCATTCAACATTTATTGAATAACATTCTAGAGCTGTTAATTCATTAAAATTCACCAAACATTTGAAATTTTTGAGTTTGATCAAAGTCTAATCTACAAGCATTGTGGAACAAATTTTCCAGCAAAGCAAACTATCCAAGAACATGATGACTTTGAATTACATGAGAGATCAACGGTTAAGTCCTCTATGATGACAATAGAGAGCCCAAAAAAACTATTAATCTCTCCTGTCTGAAACACCAGGAAAATTTTTTGGGTATGGACATTCTGCGATGCTGGAAAATCAATTTTCCAAACACTTATTTGAAGAATTAGATTTGAATTTTCTGTTCAAAAATCGTAATTTCTAGAATTTAATGTTTGAAAAATTTTAAAACCATTATTTTATTCCCACACTCTCATGAACTTGGCCAAAAAGATATGAGTAAGAAGAGTAGAAATTTCCGAAAACTACTTCCATGAAGCTTTTGGATTGATTTTATGTTAAGAAAGGAATAATTGCTTCAAAAAGTTTACAGACTTTATGTATTGATCTTTCTCAAAAAATATGTCTAGGGAAAAATGTGAATCTTCATTAAATATCAAGAAAAATATTGAAGATTACCAACCAAAACATGAGATGATACATTTAAGATGATTAAAACTATTGAAGATTAAATGATAAGTGAAGGTAGACATGTTAGAAGCAGCACCTGAGCTACGAAATAAATAATAATGCTTATTCAAGCTATAACCGGCGCTTCGCGCCGCCGGAAGATTGTGAGATTATGACCTTCTAAAATGCACCAAAATGCATCTTTTCTGCATCCAATATGATCAAACACATGACTCAAAAAATTCTGACAAGCTATTTTCGCTTGCTGAACTAAAATTCTACAAGCCGTTTTGTCAGTCCAACAAGCCATGGCTTATAAAATGCTAAAAAAACTATGCTTCTGCCTAGGAAATAAAAGCTGTAAATTTTCATTTTCCAGCGTTCTAGAATATCAATATTCCACAAAAATTTTTGGCACAAGGCGCCGAAAAAGTTACTCATACCAATCTTTTCATTTTCTCTTCAAACTCAAAAAATTTGGTTTCAAAAGCCTGAAACGGATGCGAATCGAATGAAATAGAAGAAACCAGCTTTTGGTATTTTTTCCTATAAAATTAAGCCAATGTATTGATTTTAGAGTGAACAACCAAAAATTTATCTGTGCGACCAAAATTTTTTCCGAAGTTGCACAATGGAACTTGGCTTTTTCAGAAAAAAAGCCCTGTGGTTCAGTTCATACTTTTATGTCAGATTGTCAGCTATTCAGAATCAGTTTTAAAATTATATTTTTCATTGTTATCTTTTTATCAAAGTTTACTGTTTGATTTACTTGTTGCTAAAATTTGGTTGTTTTATGTCATCAAAGAAATATAAGATATAAAGGTTATGCTGTTGAATTATTCTCTTGCTAAACTCACTTAAATATTCATCAACAAACAGGTCATAGCTCGAGTATTTTTGCAAAAAAATGTCGGTTTATTGGGGGAATCACTGTTTTTTTTCCACAAACTTCTTTCCACAAATGCGAAGAGGGGTCAAATTTTTTTCCACATGTATAAAAAAATTTTTTTGGTCTCAAAATCCTCGTTTTTGGCTAATACGTTTAAGATGATGAAAGCTATTGAAGATTAAATGGTAAGTGAAGGTAGACATGCTAAAAGCCGCGCCTGAGCTTGGTATTAAATAATAATGACTATTAAAGTTATTACCAGTGCGAAGTGCCAGAAAATTTTTAGATTCGGACCTCCTAAAATTACCCAAAATGCATCTTTTCAATATGAAACCCCAAAATTTTTCTTCCACATTTGTGGAAAGATCTCAAAAATTTTTTCAACACTCCAGATTTTTTCCCACATTATAGTGCAAATCAGCGTTTTTTTTGTGCACGGACATTTGTGCCAATTGGCACAAGAGGCTAAAAAAAATTGTGCCAATGGCACAACAAATTTTTTTCTACCAGAAACATACTGAAAACTGCGGAATAGTTTTATGTCAAAAGTTTGATAAAAATTTAAGGTTTAAAACGCATTAATTTTTTGTCAAAATCGTGCTCAACCTATTTTTCAGCTAAACCACATCAGTCAGATAAGAAAAAACAGTGCACGAAAATGGTTTATGACGAATCTAAAAGAAATGGAATGCTGCACGAAGTTCAAATTGATCCATTTTTCGAATTCGACTACAGATATGAGTTATCTATATATATATACATGGCCGTGCGCAAGGGGGGGCGGGGGCCGCCGCCCCCTCCCCATTGAGGCAGTAACTAAACCGAAAACATGCGTTTTGGTGGACTTTAAAAGGTCAAAATCTCAAAATTTTTCGGCGCTTCACGCCAGTCATGGGTATAATTATAACTATATTCTATCAGGCGCGGCCGTTAGCATACCAATCAAGTTAGCTCATTTCATTTTCTAATCGTTTACAGTCAATTATGTCGCCGAAAATAGAGATTTTTCATCAAGTCTCTCAATTTTTTCTCTCGATGATTGGAATTTTTTTAACGATTGCAATCTGAACTTTTGCGTTTATTGAAGGTGGAAATTGAAGACATTACTCTAGAAGGCGATTTCAAAATATTTGTTCACGAATTATCTGTTGGAGAGATTTATTTTTCAGCGTTTTATAATACAAAAACCCGAAAATTTTTCCGGCGCATAGCGCCAGAATGGGAGGCAAATTACGCTTCATCAATCTGATTTTAATTTATTTCCCAACATTATGAAAGTTCATTTTCCAGTGTTTTAGAAAGTGAAAATTAAAGAAACTCGGCACCGGACAATTCTATAGAACACCAATATATTCTTCATGAGCTCATTTTGACTAACATAAACAGAATTTTCTCAATTTTTTTCCTCACTTTTGCAGGTTTCTGACTACAAATACAACAAAATGCTTGGGTATGCTCCTAAAATGCATAAAAAAGGATCCGTAGCCACATTATAAGTGTTTTTAAAAATGCGGAAAATTTTTGGAAGATGAGGAAAAAAATTTTGGGTCCCGTTCTCATGTGGAAAAAATCTTAGAGGAAAAAAACAGTGATGCACACAGTATATCCGCGTAAGATCAACATTTTCTGGGGCTATTCAGTGAAAAAATCTAGTCCGCCCCCCCATGAAAAAATCCTGTGCACGGCCCTGTATATATATATATATATATATATAACAACGTAAAGACTAGGCAAAATAAAGTCGAAAATTGTGCAAATTTTCGGCCGAAATATTGTACCATTACCAACAATATCGATTTGTCTATCTGAATCAATCAAACACCAATAGTAAGAATTTCAGTTTTGCATCCAAATTTGGCTGAATTAACTGAGAATATTCAAAATTTCTTCTCATTCATCAGTCATTGACAGCCTATAAAATTTGCTGCAAGCATACTAATACACTGTTGGAATAGAAATCGTTTGCTTTCGGGTCAAATATAGGAATAGGAAATATTATATCCATTGATGCATCATACATCCACATAGGGGGGGTCAGGGGAGGTAAACTCTCCTGCATGAGACACTGGACACCCCTCCCTGGCCCGAAAAAAAAACGTCAAACACACCTCCCTGAACTTCTTGGACGACAGTTTTTTGATTATTTTTATGCATATTTTGTATCAAAAACATACTTATAGAGCTTTTTTGTTTTTTTTCGCTCACACATCCTCACCCCCCTGATGAAAAGTCCGAGGACCCCGTCCCCTGGAAAATTCTTGCCGTGCATGTCTGGTATGCAGTCATTGAAAATATTCAACATAGAGGGTTCAATCAAGCTTAATTGATCTGTATAAAATTTCAATATTGTTGTCTCATTTATGTTTTGAAATTTCGAGCTAAGAAAATCAAAAAGCTTACTGTAACAATAAATTTAGAATATTGAACTCAATCATATTTTATGAAATTTTGATGATGATATGGATCAATGGATGTCATCCCGCATGGTCGGATCGGAATACACTCTACGGGTTTAATTTTTTTTTGAAGAAACTATAGCAAACTCGACTTACGTACGAAAAGTGCGCTCGCATTATGGAAACATGATTGATTCATATACATCTTTCATGTGCGAAATGTATCATATAAAAATACGAATTTTTTCTAACATTGTAGTGAAGTCAGTTCAACCAAGTTAATGGTTTAGTTGATTGACATAGACTTCAATATATGCCTAGAAGATCGGATAATGTGAAAAAACAGTTGGTTTCTTTAAAAAACCAACAAAACTAAAAACCAAAAAACCAAAACCTTGCCAACCCTGGTTTTCACCCCTAAAACGTCTAAAAATCAAAGAAATTTAATGTTTGACCAGCCAAAAAATTTGTGCCAATTGTAAGCGCTCAAAATTTTTTGTGCCATTCCAAATTTTTTTGTGCCAAAAGCCATGTTTTGGCACAAAAAACACTGGTGCAAATGTGGAGAAAAAACAGCGGGCGGAATAAGATGCAAGTTAATGAGAAACGTTCAAAAATCACATCAAAAATAATTTTGAGCGATTTTTAAGCAAGGAAACTTTAAAAAATTGATTTTTCCTCATGAGGAAAATTTTTTTGGGGTTTTTCCTCAAATGGGGCAAAAAGTTTTGAGTAAAAAAAAACACTGGTCCGGTCGGATTGAAAAAGAAAGGGCAGTGTCTATTGACCCGATCCGGTCAATATTTTTTTAGCTATTGACAGGATCAGGGCGGGAGAAGATGCTATAACTAAGCATTAGGGACGAAGTGTTAGCCCTCTTCTGATTGGCCGAAATTACCGCCCCTTGTTGATTGGTCGAAATTTCCAAGATGTCGAAAATGCATGATATGCGTTTTAAATGGTTTTAACTAACAACTTCATTTGGAGAAGCCCTAAGCCTAAAGAAAACTTTAAAGGAAAAATTGGGTAAATCAGGGGTGGCAGTGGCTGCCAAATTCACCCTACCTTTAAAATTTTCCTTAGGCTTAGGCTTAGGGTACAGCAGCGCTGTTGAGGCTCTTCCAAATGAATAATTTGAAGAACGATGAAGAAGAAAAGATGGACGAATATGGGGACATCATTGCATAAGTGAGGTGAGTCACATGCAAATTTTTTCCCGTAACTTCGCTTTGGCGCTTTTCCCATGCATAATTTCACTTGTTCTTCCTTCCCTTCATCACGGAAACCTCCAAAAACGGGCGTCAGAGAAATTTCGGCGTGGCCACCGCCATCCCTAAAAATTCCGAAAAATTAATGAAAAATACACATTGAGCGAAAAAAACGGGCACTTATCCACTTTGGTCCACCTGCCGCAGCGTCAACCGTTGGCGTCTACAGTAATTGAGCAGCTATCCTGTGTGGAGCCACGTAGGCGGGCACGTAGCGCCCGTCCCGTTAAATCTCCTCCAATAATCTGTCTTCAGTCTATATTTAAGCATTGTGCTCAAGTGTAACTGCCTACATCAGCTACAGTAATTCCCTGGTGACGCATGTCACGTGATTATTGACTGAATTTTGCACCAGTAGGGTTGATGTTCCATTCCAAAGGTAGAATCAACCGAAAAATCCTTGCCTCAACGCGCATGGCCATGGGTCTGCGCGGGCGCCCTCGGTGCTTCAGCTCTTGACGCTGGCTCCGCTTCATGGGTGTCTGTGATCTTTGTCGACTGTTGACTTGGATCGGGGATGCTCGAATGGAAATACGATCAGTAGGTTTGTATTTCTGTTCAACAGGAATCGACAGCTGTCTTACTTTAAACGCCAGCGGTTGACACCAAGGGACTAGGTGGACCATACATGTAACGGAGCTTCGAGGTCTGGGGGGGGGGGGGTCGGAGCACTTTTTTGGGGCCGGGGGTCAGAAATTCCCAAAATTTTGGGGGGAGAGGTCCCTGAAAGAAAAAAAATTCGATTTTTTCCATGAAAAATGTCCGAAAAACGGTTTAAAAAGTAGTAATTTTTGTCTACTAAAACTATGGGGGTCGGTCCCTAGGGTTACCATATGGCTAGCCATAGGATTGGAAAATCCTGGGGGGGGTCGCCCAATGGCTAGCCATATGGTCGACGATTTCTGGGGGGGGTTCCCATAGCACTTCCCCCCCCCAATTACATGTATGAGGTGGACCAAACTGGATAAATGCCAAAAAACGTCTGGGGGCGGTAATTTCGGCCAATCAGAAGAGGGCTAACACTTCGTCCTTAATGCTTAGTAGATACTATATATATGGGAACAGCGTTTTTTTTGTGCACGGACATTTGTGCCAATTGGCAAAAAGGGCCAAAAGATTTGTGCCAATGGCACAAAAAAATTTTTCACTCTAAAAACGTACTGAAAACCATAAAACTGTTTTGTGCCAAAAGTTATAACAATATGCCCTGTTCTCGATCTAAATTGAGTCATTTTTTTAAGCTCAATGCGCACGTGCTTTTGTCATGTCCATGAGCTTTCCTGTATTATTGATTTCCTTGTATTTCTTTGCATTTAATAAATTTCTTTTCTTTCTTTTTTTCAAGTTTGATAAAAACTAACTAAAGATACTTTCACCGCATTCATTTGCATAAAAATCGTGCTGGCTCTATTTTCTCTAACCACGTCAGCGAGATAAGAAAAACTGATCTAAAAAACGGTTTCTACGATCCGAAAAGAAATTGAATGCTTCGAAAACTCAGATATTTTTATAGACTTTTTGTCATGAAGTTTTCCTTTACTTTTCGGCCTCCTTCCCAGGGTTGGCAAAAACCAAACTTTTGAAATTTCGACCTTTTTGGTTTTTTTGGTTTTTTATGGTTTAATTCTTTAGAATGTTTGGTACATCAAAATAACTATGTAAAAAACTGCTGGAAGCTCCCTGTATCATCTAAGACTAGTTAGGGAGCCGTAAATGGCAGCTAGAAGTATTAATCTTATCAGAAGTGTCATTATTTTATGCTATAGGAAATCCCTATTTAGCAATAGAAATACAGTAATAGTGGGCACACAAAAAAGGAACCATGAGTGAAGAACACAAGAAAAATATAGATGGAACAGAGCATGCGATATGTAAGGGGCGAATTCAAGGAAAAGAAGAAAAATTACAAATAAAGAGAAATATACAATACACAATGTACGTAATCAAAACTCAAAAGAAATCAACTGCAGAATTGTGTCAACGAATCACACATATACATATGCACAGAGAAGTTGAAATGACACAATTTTTAGGTATACCGTTCTCGATAAAAGGGTTTTAAATTGATAGATTATTAGATATGTTATTAATATTACAAGCTGCAGTTGAAGGTCACACATAGACATTTCAAATGTTTCCAAATTTTTGCTTTTCAAACCTGTCTGCGAGCTATAACTACAGCAAATGGGTCTTATTATATATACTATTCTCGCTTGCATGATAGATACATATTTTCGTACGATTTTTTCTACTTAGTAGCGACGTCAAGTCCCATAAAAATGAACCACTCAAAAGCTCTTCTCTTTGTCAACCTACAGTATGCTTAACTGATCTGTATAAAATTTTATTACTGTTGTCTCATTTATATTTTGAAATTTCGAGCTGAGAAAATTAAAA
Organism: Romanomermis culicivorax; assembly: GCA_963922205.1. Taxonomy (NCBI): domain Eukaryota; kingdom Metazoa; phylum Nematoda; class Enoplea; order Mermithida; family Mermithidae; genus Romanomermis; species Romanomermis culicivorax. The sequence goes on along the minus strand of CAWUHX010000026.1, from coordinate 484,343 downwards.
AGACCACTGTAACAATAAATTCAGTATATTAAACTCAATCATGTTTTATAACATTTTGATGATGATACGGATCAATGGATGTCACCCCGTATGGTCGGAGTACACTCCATGAAAGATTTAGTATCTACTTTTTTGTGAGCAAATTTATAGCAAAGTTGACTCATGTACTAAATGTGTGCTTGCAAGATGAATACAAAGGACATCGATTGATTTATATTACATCTTTTGAGTACGAAATGTATCATAAAAATACGACTTTTATCTACTCGGTAGTGAAGTCAATTCAACTAAAATTAATTGTTTTGTTGATTCAGATCGACACCAATACATGCCTAGAAGATCGACTAATGTGAAAAAACAGTTGCCCAATAATTTTGGAAAAAAACCAAAAAAACCAAAAAACCAGAGATTTTCCAATTTTTTGGTTTTTTTAAAAAACCAAAAACCAAAAAACCAAAGCCTTGCCAACCCTGCTCCTTCCTAACAACTATATCAAAGATTGAATTAGGATGTCTTGTCTATAACTGTTTTCTCCTGAAAAAAGCTGAGTCGAAGGTCGCTTCACGTAGACTTTTGGTTGAATAATTGTGTCAAAAATGTAAACTTTTTTCTTTGAATCAATCGCTAAAAATATAAGTTTCGGTTCTCAATCTAACTGAATGAACAGAGGAAGTGAAGTTAACAATTTCTGTTCTTTAGCCGGTCATTGACAATCTCAAAGTCTGTTGCGATAATACAAATAAATTATTCGAATAGAATCCACTCGCGTTCGAGACAAAGGAAAGTAGTCAATATTAAACCCATTGAATCGGCGCGGAGCGCCGAGAAAATTTTGCGTTTTCAGCCCTTAAAATGACTAAAAATCAAAGAAATTTAGCCATAGACCAGTCAAAAAATTTGTGCCGATTGACACAAACGCTCAAAATTTTTTGTGCCATTCCAAATTTTTTGTGCCAAAAACCATGTTTTGACACAAAAAAAACACTGTATGGGACTGGGAGGGAGCGTGATATTGACGAGACGAAAAGTACAGTAGAACAATCGATCACCTGATCGGGTATGCGGAACGTTAAAAACCTGCAAAGTACTTGCAGAAACACACATAGCCGATTCCGACGAGCTTTTTATTGTATAAAGCACAATAAAAATTCAAACTTATAAAACACAGTAGTCACTGCTTTCTATCATTTTTTCATATCAGAAATACATGCTCATAGGGGCGGGGGGTAGGGGAGGGGTGAACCCCCCCCCCGCCCGACTCTGGCTCATAAAAATCGTGAAACACCACCCAGAACGTTTTTCAAGACAGTTTTTTCAATGATTTTCGTGCATATTTTGTATGAAAAACAAGCCTGCAGATTTTTTTCTGTTTTTTGCTGGCCCACCCCCTAGCCCATGGATTAAAAGTCCAAGGACCCTGTATCGACCAGTTCTTAGTGATACTTTACTTGTTTCTAAACGAACGGAAGGGGTGCATACAACGGTGCGGGATATGGTAGACAAAGATAATATAAAAACGAAATCGATGATCGCTTTGCTCGTTGACAAAAAGAAATGCACACGCTTGGTTGCAAATAAAACGAATCGCTTAATCATGTCAGAAGTGTCACTTTTACAATAAAACACTTGCAAATAAAAGAATGCTGGAATCACAAATCTGACGAAATCATGGTTTGCTTCTCTTCAAATACAGCTTCTGTGGCCACTCCCTTGGCATTGTGGGAGGTCTTGTTTTGGTCAATCTTCTTCCGCCAATCGCTGCTTCTTGCTTCGTTATTCTCACTAACTTGGTCACAACTTCCAATGCTTTCCTAGTACTGTATGCTTTTGGTGTTTTCCTTATGCTTGCTTTGTACGGTGGGCTTAGCCATACCTATTTCTTCTGCGTACACATGCTTTGTGGGACCATTGCTACCCTTCCACTTGAGACTACTGTCTGGCGGGGCTGTTGATTACGATTTTAATGAGAAATTAATGTAGCCGTGGAATGTGTACATTAGTGTAGGTTCTAGGGGACCAGCTGCCGATGTGCAAATTAATTGGGGCGTCTTAACTGGGTCAATAGTGGCTACTGGGGTGTGTGTCAGAATATGCAAAAATTTATATCTACAGTATGAAACTATGCATGCCAGAACATATTTCACTTTTTCCTTCATGTAACTTTTGGTCCACATATTTTTATTTTTTTATCAGTTCATCTTGAGTCTAAGTTTTGCATCTATGACCTTTCTAAAAGCATTTGCGGTTTACTTAGCTAAATGTTTGACCATGTTATCTCTTGTGACCCGCTTTTCTGACCATAACTTTATGTTACAATAACGGAAATGCAGTTTTGGGTTTTTGTATAAATACCGATTTTGGTCATGCTACGATTAATTATGATTATTTTATCATTAATTTTCGCCTGTACTATATTTTCGGTGGAATTTGCATTTTTTCGCCTCTATTTGATGTACCAAATAAAGTTATATTTTTCGGGATTTGACTTTGCTTATCAAGAAGTAAGAACCTGTGTCACAGGGTGTGACAAATCTTGGCGAGGCTGGCAGTTCCTTGATTGCTATTCCCTGCTCATTTTGTTGTTTAGGTGGGTTCAGATTTGTCCGTTTGTTTTCTTTTGTTATTCGAAAATCAGGGATTTTTGAATATTCTCATTGAAATCAGGGATTTCATTGCTTTTTCTTTAGAAACAGGGTTTCTCAGAAGTCCTCGATTGCTATTGATATCAGGGATTTCATTGCCTTTTCTTTAGAAACAGGGTTTCTAAGAAGTCGTCAATTGCTATTGAAATCAGGGATTTCATTGCTCTTTCTTTAGAAACAGGGTTTCTAAGAAGTCGTTAATTGCTATTGAAATCAGGGATTTCATTGCTTTTTCTTTAGAAACAGGGTTTCTAAGAAGTTGTCGATTGCTATTGAAATCAGGGATTTCATTGCTTTTTCTTTAGAAACAGGGTTTCTAAGAAGTCGTCAATTGCTAGTAAAATCAGGGATTTCATTGATTTTTCTTTAGAAACAGGGTTTCTAAGAAGTCGTCAATTGCTATTGAAATCAGGGATTTCTTGCATTTTCTTTAGAAACAGGGTTTCTAAGAAGTCGTCAATTGCTAGTGAAATCAGGGATTTCATTGATTTTTCTTTAGAAACAGGGTTTCTAAAAAGTAGTCAATTGCTAGTGAAATCAGGGATTTCTTGTGTTCTCTTTATAGAAACAGGGTTTCTAAATGTAAGGATAGTAATTATTACTGAAATCAGGGATTTCATTAATAAAATTCTTGGGCATTGTTGGAATTTTCAAATTGATTCACCCTTTTATTGAAATCAATTTTTTTGAACAGGGTTCAAAACGGACAAATCTAGGCCCGCTGAACACGATACATTCGAGCAGATTGTTAAAAAAGCAAAGGAATCTTTTGATTTGAAACATTCAACACGAAGTGCATCAAAATCTAAAGTTGAAAACATGCCTTTTGATGATGATCAGGCCAGGGCTCTGAAACGGACGGTAAAAAGAGCATTAGATGATGTTACTCAACCCATAAGAGATGGACTGGAAAATTTGAGAGTTAAAGTGGAAGAAACGGAAAGTGCAAAATGAGGCAAATTTAAGACAGTCCTTTCACCGTTATAATCCATTCATGAACTTCAGGTCTCCACCTCCATTTTCTGGAAGTTTTGGAGAATCATTTTCTGAATGGATCCAAAAATTGAATCATTTCATGATTTTACAAGGTGTTTATGATAACGATGATCTGTATAAAGTTGCTTATTTGGAATCAAATCTGACTGGTTCACCACTTGCTTCTTTGCATGAGCTGCAAAAAACGTTGCAACAAACTAATTTTGTTTCTTTGGTTCAAGGCTTGAAGGGCGTGTATCCAGATGATAAGGATAGTGATCTATATCAACAGCTTTTGTATGATCGTAAACAAAAGAAATCTGAATCAGTTGTTGAATTTTTGGATAAGTTAAGAAAATTGGCTAAATCTGCATACCCAACTTTATCTGATGATGCTAGAGATCAACTTTTAAAGCCGATTTTTGTAAGGGGAGTAAAAACAGATATTTACCAAGGTATTAAGTATCGAGAATTTATGACCCTAACTGATGCAGTTAAAATGGCTAGGTACATTGAGTCACAAGTTTTCTGTGATGATGTGAATTTTAACTCGATTTCTAACATTAATTCAAATTTAGAAATGGCGTCAGTTAAGGATTTAGAAAAAGAATTGAAAGATATTAAAAGTTTGTTACAATTGGCCTTCGACAAATGGAATCAACCCAGGCACGAGAATTTACAACCAAGACCGAGTGTATTCAAACGAATACCAATCAAACGTGTGCCAATGAACACTGCTCCCCAATGCCATGCCTGCACAGAGTATGGACACATAGCAAGATATTGCCAAGTACAATGCCGGCACTGTGATGGTTTTGGACACCATCTGGATCGTTGCAAATACCGTCCAATTCGAACTCAACAAACAACAAAACCCGTACCAGTGGCCAAAGCCAGTCAAAACAACAAACGTAAAGGTGATGCTTTCCAAAACTCTTCCTTTTATCAACAAGGAGGGTCAAATCTGACAAATGCAGTAAATAATAATTGGAGAGAACCATTGGAAAACTATCAAGGTTTTGATGACCCCTTTTTGGTTGCTGGGGCTGAACAAAATTTTGATGATGGTTCAGTCATAAATATGAATGCATCGACAAATTTGGAATGTCAGAGACATTCATGTAAACTAGTTGATGAAGCTCGTCATGAAACCAATCAACAAGGCTTTGGTTGCAGAAATGGTAATTGGTTTGAATGGAAGGAATGTGAACCTTCCGCACCTCTACTTAAAACTGATAATGATGATGACATGATGTCCGTGCATTTAGATGATTTTGTTCTTAATTATGAAAATTCTGAAAGTGTTGAGGATAGAAAATTGAAATGGCAATTCCCTATACCTTTTGTAATCAACCATGGGATTGATTATGAAATGGATGAGCAAATTTCTTTGAAATTAAAATTAGAGACTAGCTATATAAAGCCAACATATGATGACATTCACCACCATTATGCAAATGACTATGATGCAATGAATGCATTTCTGGACAAATTTGGTCTAATTAAAGTTGGATATGATCAAATAGTTGAAAATGGTAGCGAGAATTGTTCCAAAAAAATTGATAATTTACGAATTAAAAATGAAACAAATGTTTTTGCATATGACATTCCATTGAATGGTTTTGTGCCTGGCTCGTTTTATCACTGTCCACCCAACCCGATTGATCAAAATTTTGATGATGTCATTGATATTTCGTGTTTATTTGAACATGAAGAAAATCATAGTGGCACGCATACCAGTGAGAAAAAGACTCATAACATGTGTAAATTTTGTAAAAAAAATTATGTTGCATCTTGTTTAGCTACAATGGAACTGTGTATCTGCTTTGTGTGCCTGCTGCATGGCAAAAACAGAGTAGAAAAATCATCAGTTCCTATCGATGATGAGCCCAATGGAAAAGAATCGGAAAATGAATCTACGCCAGCCACGCCTGGTCGAAATTTACAATTGTCATCTGGTAAAAAGAAAATTTCCAGATTGTTTTGCGGTGTATGGCTTAAATTGAACATATTGTTCTAGATGATGAAGCCGATAATGAAAAAACCGCGGAATAAATTATGGTTGATCGATGGAAAATTTGAAAATAGAAAAAATAAATTGATTTTTAAAATATTATTAGCCCATAAATTTACTCGTATTTATTCATGTTTCATTATATTGTTACTTATTTTATTATGGTCAAATTATGTTCGTGCTTTTGAAAATTTTCAAATTTGTGGAACCAGCAGGTCAGGTCACGCACTGGACACACCTAAGAAAGTTACCTGCAGGAATCCAGTGAAAAACTTAGAAAAAACTTATCCTGTGAATATTAATGTTTTCATACCTAGAACTGAACCACAATCCTCTCATGCCTATGAATGTATGCTACGTGTAAGAACAATATGTACAAACACTGGTTTTTTTAGCTCAAAACGAATCATTGGGGATGAATTCACTAACATTCCTGTGATGGATGTAGAATGCAAATTAGTATTTTTGGCAAAAAGGTACAAAAACCAAGTTTTAAGCCAAATATCCTCAAAATTTTGGTCAACAAACAATTCTCTAACAGTTGCATATAAATGGTGTTGTCACGATTTTTGTCAATCAGTAACTAATTTCTTTATCGAAGAGGGGAAGGCAGCTTTGTGGAATGGTGAAGCATTATTTACTGATTTGGGTGACATTGGTGGATGTCAGGCCCGTGATGGACATTGTGTAATGTGATAGTACTATTATATGGAATGAAATTAATTTTCAAATGTCTGCCCAGTAGTTTTGAAGGGGCGATACATTGCTATTTTGAGTGGAAAACATGTCATTATTGGTGAATTGCAAGCTGCTGTGGAATTAGGTTAAAAATATGAACGATGCTCTGACAATTTGAATAATGCTCTTCAAACCCGCCAGGGTATAGTCGTAAAAATACATGGGAAAAAGTTTAAGGCTCCACATACGATTAGCCCCATGCAAGGGACTCATAATCTAAGTGAAGCTGATGCAGTAAATGCAAAGCTGAATTATCTCGAATATAGGATCATGCAAAACGAAATTGATAACTTCCGAGCAGTATGGATGCAGCTATGTCATCATGCACAAAGATATTTGGATGTGGTATGGCAACTATTAAAATTTGATGCCACTCTTGGTGCTCGTGCATTCCTTCAAAGAACAGATATAACAGCTGAGTTTACAGGTGACGTCTTATCAGTGTGGACATGTAAAAATGTCACAGCATCAAAAATCTACACTGATTACAAAGTTGGCAATGATTGCTATAAGTTATTACCCATTGAAGTGAATGGCAACCTTATGTTTGTATCACCGGGAGGAAAAGATTTGGTCCATTTCAGTGAAACCAAAAACTGTTTGCATCATGTTATAGGCATTTTTAACCGAAAAGGAAAGTGGGTTACAAATTCGGGCCCTGTGCATGTAAGTAAAGTCCCCTTTGAATTAATTTGGAACGGTGAACAAAAAGTCTTGCAATTTGACGCCCCAGCTTTGTTTCATAATACATTAGCTAATCCATATAACAATTTTGCTCTTTTCAAACAACATGTAAATAAGATGCATCGGCTTGAAAGCCTCACCAATCGATTAGTGAATTTCACTGCACAGATGTCACTGCAACCAAATGTAATCTATGACACTCTAGCAGGAACCGGAGAAGGCATCTCCAACATTGTTGAGGTTGCAGGTTCATCCTTGGAACATGTAATTGATGATACACAAAAAAATATGGTTTCTGGTCTAAATAGTCTATTGAAAGGGCCAGTGCAATTATTGATCAATTCATTGATATTTGTATTGATACTATTTGGATGTGGTTATGGCATATATTTGTATATAATGAAAAATAAGTGCCGCTCTAGCATATTAGGAATAGAGCAAAAGTCGAGTCTCAGGGAGACATTGGGTGGTGCTTTGTTGTGGTTATCAGAAATAAGGACAAGGAATTCAGCTAGGAAAGAAGAGTTTAATAGGGAACGCCCAAAAGCTCAAGCTGAAGAACATGAACTTGAAGAAATCATTAGCACAGAAAATAGAGTGACCCCAGTCAAATTTGCAAAAGAGATATTACGGACACCGATACACCATTACTTAATGAGTCAGTTAGAGCAAAAGCTCTTTTAGATTACGGTGCAGTATTCTCATTGGTGGATCATTCAATTGTTAAAGAAATACCGAATATTGTGATTAAGCCAACAAAACTAAAGCCAATTGCGGCGAATAGATGTGAAATCCCAGTTGAGGGATGCATAATGATTACAGTTCGATGTGGAGATGTTTGTGAAACAATTTTTGCGTGTGTTCAAAAAGGATGTACCGCTGAAATTATTCTTGGAACGAATTTTCTGTATCGCTTCAAGACAGTCACTTTTCACAATGCATGTGCTATGGTGCAGTTTAAAAGTACAAAAATACCATGTGACGGAATGGAATATAGTCCACCAGAAAAACGTGGTTTAGTGAAACTATTCGAAAATGCTTGTATACCCCCAAGAAGCATACCTATCATTGATGGTGTTGTGTCAGAAATGTACGCTATGATAAAAAATGTGAAATTTGAACCAAACACTAGAAAGGATGTTTATTTTGCGTCTGGAATTTGTTCCATAAATAACCGTAGAATTCCACTTCAAATCATGAACACAAACTCTTTTTCAGTTCAGTTATACAAGAATATGCAAGTTGGACATGTTTCGTGTTATTCAGATGATGATTTGAATGGGATAAAATCACAACGTTTTGTAATGGGCAAGTCAAATATCAGTGTAAAATCTTACAATTTCAAAAATTGGATAAAAGAAAATGCTGATATTGGTACAGATTTGTCTTCACAGCAAAAAGAAGAAATAGTTAACTTGCTAGCTAGATACCCAAATTTGTATGCCCAAGACGAGAAGGACAGTGGAAGAACAGAATTGGTCACACACAGAATTGATACTGAAGACTGCAAACCAATTAGAAAATTACCATATCGTAGTTCACCAATTGAAAAGAAAATCATCATTGAAGAGGTTAAGAATTTACTAAATAACGGTGTCATTCCACCTAGTCAGTCCCCTTGGTCGACTAATGTTATTTTAGTTCGAAAGAAGGATGGAAAACATAGAATGTGTATTAATTTTAGAGGGCTAAATGAGGTAACAAAAAAGGATGTGTACCCCCTCCCTCGTATTGACGACATTCTCGATGCTTTGAATGGCATGAAATACTTCACTACATTGGATCAAGCTAACACATATTGGTCAATACCAATAGAGGAAAATGATAAGGAGAAAACTGCTTTTTCCACTCCAGTGTGTTTATTTGAGTTCAATTATCTGCCGTTTGGTCTATGCAATGCCCCAGCTTCATTTCAGAGATTGATGGACGTAATCCTATCAGGATTACAGTGGCAGAGTTGTCTCCTGTACCTGGATGATGTTTTGATTTTTGCTAAATCTCACGAACAAATGTTGGAACGGTTGAATGACTTGCTTGATAGGCTTGATCGCGGAAATATGAAATTAAGATTGAATAAATGCAAATTTAATCACAAGTCTACCGAATATTTGGGTCACGTTATAACTGCTGAGGGCATATTGCCAGATAATAAAAAGCTTGAAGCCATAAAGAATATTCCTGTACCAACTAGTGTAAAAACGCTGAAATCATTTCTTGGACTTGTCTCATATTACAGAAAATTTGTGAAAAATTGTGCACAAATAATGAAACCATTGACAGATTTGTTGAAAAAGAATAAACAGTTCGTGTGGCTGGATGAACATCAGCAAGCATTCAAACTACTCAAAAATAAGTTGATCACTCCACCATTGTTGAAACATCCTGATTTTTCTAAGCCATTTTTGTTGCAAACAGATGCTTCTATAAATGGGATTGGTGCAGTTTTGGGTCAACCGGATGAGCAGGAAACGAACATCCAGTAGCATATGCCAGTAGATGTTTGAAACCGGCTGGAAAAAATTATCCAATTACTGAACTAGAAACTCTAGCTGTAGTGGAATTTGTAAAATATTTCCGTTCATATCTATACGAGCATGAAGTTCACGTTGAGACAGACCATAGTGCCATGAAATCGGTACTGCAGAAACCAAATCCATCACCAAGAATTGCTAGGTGGGGACTAGCTCTCGCTGATGTGAAACTTGTTATAGAAACAAGAAAAGGCACAGCAAATAGAAATGCTGATTGTTTGTCTCGAATTCCAAATGCAAATGAAAAGAAATACTTTGATATTGATGAAAATTGTTTTGTGAATGTTAATCAAGAGAAAAGAACAAGTGAGTTATGGGACAAAAATAAAGTTATTGACTTGTTTGAATTACAAAAGCACGATCCTGAATTGTCAAAATTGATCATGGTGGCCAAAAATGAACCTGAAAACGGCAAATATGTTCTGGAAAACTCATTATTGTACCATGTTGAAAATGAAGTAAAAAGGATTGCAATCCCTTGTGTACTAAGAAAGTTGATAATTTGTACTCACCATGACGACGAATTTGCTGGCCATTACAGTGGAAAGAAAACACTTCAATTAATTTCACGAAAGTATTTTTGGGATTGCATGAGAAAAGATATCGTGGACTACTGCAAAGTATGCAAAGTTTGCCAACTAAATAAACCTGCACAAAAAAAAGTTGTAGCTGAATTAAAGCCAATCCCAATTTCAGGACCATTTGAGCGACTTGGAGTCGACTGCATGGGTCCTTTACCAATTACCGAGTCAGGCAATAGATTTCTTGTTGTATCCATTGATTATTTCACAAAATATGTTGAGGCGTTTGCCACCCCAAACACAACAGCCGAAACAATTGCACGTTTATTTGTGAATGAGATCATTTGTCGGCATGGCGCCCCTCAGACATTACAATCTGATAGAGGATCAGATTTTGTATCGAATTTAATGAAGGAGATAACAAAACTTTTTAATACTAAAAAGGTGCATACCACTGCGTATCATCCCATGGCAAATGGGGAAGTCGAAAGAATGAATCAAACACTAATTACTAGGATTCGTATGTATGTTGATCGTAATCAGCTCTATTGGGATGACCATTTAGCATATGCAAAATTCGCAACAAACATTCATGTGAATGAAAGTACATCTCATAGTGCATTTGAACTTGTGTATGGCAGAGAACCGATTTTACCGATTGACAGCACCTTGAACTTTAGTGTACCAATCTATTTGACAGACATGCAAATGTATGATCAAGAAGTGAAAAGGCATTTCACAAATGCACTGACTATAATTCAAAAGAAAATTGAAGATTCACAGAAGAAATATCAGGAACAATATGATAAGAAAGCACATAGAATTGAATATAAAGTAAATGACCTGGTTTTGAAAGAATCAGATTTTGTCAGAAAGGGTCTGATCAAAAAATTGATGTCCGTTTTTGTCGGACCCTACGAAATTATTGAAATTCGTTATCCAAATGTTATTGTACGGTTGTGTGACAATCCAAACGTTGTTGAAACTTTGCACATCAATCGAACCAAGCGATTCCATCCAACCACCAGTGCTGCACAATCGACGCCACAAGATAACATCAAGAAACGTGCGCTTGAAGACAGATCGCAGAACACGGGATCAACTACGTCCAAGATTATCAACGGCTACATTCCATACTCTGGAAATGACACCTTGGAAGAAGAGGCCGATTCATCAAACGAGGACATTTGATCCGCTAAGGAGGGCCGTGTCAGAATAAGCAAAAATTTATATCTACAGTATGAAACTATGCATGCAAGAACATATTTCGCTTTTTCCTTCGTGTAACTTTTGGTCCACATATTTTTATTTTTTTTATCAGTTCATCTCGAGTCTAAGTTTTACGTCTATGATCTTTCTAAAAGCATTTTCGGTTTACTTAGCTAAATGTTTGACCATGTTATCTATTGTGACCCGCTTTTCTGACCATAACTTTATGTTACGATAATGGAAATGCAGTTTTGGGTTTTTGTATAAATACCGATTTTGGTCATGCTACGATTCATTATGATTATTTTATCATTAATTTTCGCCTGTACTATATTTTCGGTGGAATTTGCATTTTTTCGCCTCTATTTGATGTACCAAATAAAGTTATATTTTTCGGGATTCGACTTTGCTTATCAAGAAGTAAGAACCTGTGTCACAGGGTGTGACAAATCTTGGCGAGGCTGGCAGTTTCTTGGTTGCTATTCCCTGCTCGTTTTGTTGTTTAGGTGGGTTCAGATTTGTCCGTTTGTTTTCTTTTGTTATTCGAAAATCAGGGATTTTTGAATATTCTCATTGAAATCAGGGATTTCATTGCTTTTTCTTTAGAAACAGGGTTTCTCAGAAGTCCTCGATTGCTATTGATATCAGGGATTTCATTGCCTTTTCTTTAGAAACAGGGTTTCTAAGAAGTCGTCAATTGCTATTGGAATCAGGGATTTCATTGCTCTTTCTTTAGAAACAGGGTTTCTAAGAAGTCGTTAATTGCTATTGAAATCAGGGATTTCATTGTTTTTCTTTAGAAACAGGGTTTCTAAGAAGTTGTCGATTGCTATTGAAATCAGGGATTTCATTGCTTTTTCTTTAGAAACAGGGTTTCTAAGAAGTCGTCAATTGCTAGTAAAATCAGGGATTTCTTGCATTTTCTTTAGAAGCAGGGTTTCTAAGAAGTCGTCAATTGCTAGGGATTTCATTGATTTTTCTTTATAAACAGGGTTTCTAAAAAGTAGTCAATTGCTAGTGAAATCAGGGATTTCTGGTGTTCTCTTTATAGAAACAGGGTTTCTAAACGTAACGATAGTAATTGTTACTGAAATCAGGGATTTCATTAATAAAATTCTTGGGCATTGTTGGAATTTTCAAATTGATTCCCCCTTTTATTGAAATCAATTTTTTTGAACAGGGTTCAAAACGGACAAATCTAGGCCCACTGAACACGATACATTCGAGCAGATTGTTAAAAAAGCAAAGGAATCTTTCGATTTGAAACATTCAACACGAAGTGCATCAAAATCTAAAGTTGAAAACATGCCTTTTGATGATGATCAGGCCAGGGCTCTGGAACGGACGGTAAAAAGAGCATTAGATGATGTTACTCAACCCATAAGAGATGGACTGGAAAATTTGAGAATTAAAGTGGAAGAAACGGAAAGTGCAAAATGAGGCAAATTTAAGACAGTCCTTTCACCGTTATAATCCATTCATGAACTTCAGGTCTCCACCTCCATTTTCGGGAAGTTTTGGAGAATCATTTTCTGAATGGATCCAAAAATTGAATTATTTCATGATTTTACAAGGTGTTTATGATAACGATGATCTGTATAAAGTTGCTTATTTGGAATCAAATCTGACTGGTTCACCACTTGCTTCTTTGCATGAGCTGCAAAAAACGTTGCAACAAATGTGACATACAGTTTAGGAGAAAATCGTTAAATAATAAATATTCCTTGCTCTCCATTTCAGTTCTATTATTTGCCAGCATTTCAAGAAAAACAGACTATAGTTGTGATAGCAGACAATTCGGACCATGGGCACAGAATCGGATATCCATTTTGCTTGGATTCATGCTGCATTGCCATTGTTTCTGAAAAAATTTATGAATGTTGAAACATTAATATTCAAAACAATATCATAGACACTCATAGCAATTCCCATAGCATGACCCGATCCTCAAATTATAACACTTGTACAACTTTTGAGAGAAAGGGTCACATTAGGGGCATTTGCTTCGTGTTGCAGTCCCAAATTTTGGACACTGCTAATTTAAGTGCAGCATGAATAAAAATAACAATATATTCAATGTGATCACGTATCACACGCTTTAAAATCAAACAATGGTATGAAATTACAACAGCGCTGTCACGTACAGACAAAATCAGAGATTTCAGTGTCAATAATTGAAGTAATATATTAATATTGAACATACAATGACGTAATAGTAGTATGCTTCGATAAATGCAACATTAAAATAGTGTACACGCCACACAGAGCACATAAATGCCATAAAATTGATAAACCAGTGTTTTTTTTTGTGCATGGACATTTGTGCTAATTGGGACAAAGAGCCAAAAAAAATTGTGTCAATGACACAGAAAAAAATTGTCACCTCAAAAATGTGCTGAAAACCTTTAAAAAGTTTTATGCCAAAACAGGTTTTTTGGGCCAATCAGGAGCTATGGCTCCTAAAAATTCTGACTGGCTTCTAAAATTTTAGAGGCACAAGCCAAATTGGCTTGTAAAAATTAGAGCCTTAACGACACTTTTAATAAGGTGAGTTTCCTATCCGGAGATGCATCGCTATGCATTTTAATAAAGTAATACTAAAAATTTTCTGGCATTTCGCGCTGGATTTTAAATCAGGGTATGACTAAAATTCGGATCAGGTTCACGGATCCGGATCCGTGGACCCGATCGGGGTTTTAGTTGTCACATTAACTGAATTTGGAGCCATGTCACATTAAACAGAGGTGGTGATCAGTCACATTGACGGGCAACCCCGTACCATGTCCCATAGGAGATGTGGCCATGACACGGTAGGTGCCATGCTGTGACCCCGTGGGGTGGCTCCAGTATGTGTTTTCAGTTCGGGAACCCAACCCAGCTGATACTACCACAGGTAAACCTATGGTGTATCTCGGCCTTGTCCTGGGGTTAATGCTGTAGAATAATGGACAACGCGGCCGGGTCGGGGGTGTCAATCCCTAATCCTCATTCTACGGAATGGGGGACGGTGCCATTCGGAGAATGGCTTACTGTAGGGGACCCGATTGTTAACCTAAATCCCCTTTATTGGCCCTGACCTTAAGGGTCTGAGGGCTTTCTTAACTGAGGGTCCTTCCGAGGGAAAACTAGCTTAGGGGAGACTCCCACAAATATACCCTCAATAACAATAACCCCTGAGAGGACTCACGATACTCCTTCTCAAGTTACTCGGCGCTGGGCGACGGATTCGGGGTCAAACGCGGGGTCCTACGGACGGCGATGTGGGAACGAACTCTGAGCGATTCGGCGTGGGGATTCGGCGGCTGCTAAACGGCAGGCGGCGACAATTAACGTTTCCTCGGCGAGGGGTGACGGGTCTCTACACTAACGGCGACGGTGACGGGTTCCTACTGTCGGGTTACTGTAGGCGACGGTGTGTATGTGTAGGTATGTAGGTCGGGGTCCGAATATGGTAATTTATTGGACGTGTGACGGCAACGCAGTTGACAACAATAAAAATATAATAAAATATATCGACGGCGGACGCGACGTGAAGCTAAACGACGAAAAACCAGTTAGGCTCAAAGAGAGTCCCAAAAACACACAGAACATGCCCTTTTAAAGGGCTCCATAGACTACAGTATGCCTTGGGCGGAGTTAACACTCCCCCAAGCTAACTTCTGCAGCGGAAATCGTTGCAGAAGATGCCTATGATCACATAGACATTTTCGGTTCACAACGTTAAGCATTGGGGCGAGTTTTCACTCTCCATGCTTAACATAGGAACGTCACTAGTGAAGAATTTCAACTAGTCGTTTCACGTTGTGAAACGTCGCTAGTTTTTACTGATAAGAAGTGCACGTTGTGCTCTAATTACAGCGATGAGCTCGGAGAGCTTATCTTTAACGGAAATTCTTGACTAGCGGGCACATACCGTAGTCTACGTGTGCGATTGAAAATAATAAATCGAAACGGAAATAAATGTGCGCAAAAGCAACAGAAATAAACATAAAAAGTACACACATAAATTGCATGTAAAAAGTATAAAAACGAAACGCAAAATTGATGTAAATTACTGTAACACAAAACATAACGAAAAACATAATGAAAAATTGTGATGTGAATCACGTGACGTTCGACGAAATCCGTCGGCACGTGACATAGTCATACCCTTCAAATCATTTATGATTCTTGGTACATATCATTTCTGTTGTGCAGTTGGAAAATGTCGGCCTAGCTTAGGCTTACAGCATGTTATGGATGAATGTTTGACCTTGTATTGCTTTTTAACATATTTGACGAAAAGCTAGATCAGTTTCACAAAATAGTTTTTTAGTCCTTAAGAATTTTCGACTTGTGAACATAACTTTTTGCATTTGGAAAATGGTTAAGACATCAACAGCATGGAAAAGTGGCAGACCTTCTCCTATCTGGAAAAGCCATTCAAATTCTTTGTCGCTTGCTTAATTTTTTAATTTTAGTTTGCCTGACTGAAAACACATTGAATTCACTGAAAATTAGACCTTTCATGCTGGAAATAGATACTAAAAATACTCATTTTTCAACGTTATAGAATATCAAAATCCAAATTTTCTTCCGGTCCTAAGCGCCGGCATTGATTACTGATATCTAAGTCCGGAGTAAAATACCTACCGCGCTTTTTATGCTTTATCCATTTGAAAACAACCATAAATAATTATGATTGGTGTAAATTCCAGATATATTAGATCGAAAATGTTAGAGAAGCGTTTGAACGCTTCCGCCAACCAAATGGTGAAAACTAACGATCGGTCATCGGCAGTTGCAGTAGAATGTGCTGAAAAATGCATTTTCCGACATTTTAGAGGCCTCGAAATCAATATTTTTCGGCGCTGGGCGCCGAACAAGTTACTGTAGCTAGCCTTTTGATTTATCCTCCAAAACACAGGAAAGTCAGTTCTAAAATCCTGGAACTAAAGTCTGGAACTGAGTGAATGAAATACAAGAGAAGTGACTTTTTATCATTTTTCTGATGAAACTAAGCGAATTTATAAATTTTAATGTGAGCAACTAAAAATGAATCAGTGCAGCTAAAATTTTCCGTTTGCAAAAAAAAACACTGATGATTGATTTGAATAATGACTGATCTAATATGTGAGCATTGTTATTCTTTGTTTGATTGAGTACGTATTCAAAATGATTGATCGGTTACGTGGGCTTCTACTGTGATTTTGAAGAGCGTTTTTGAATAAATTTGTTGAAAGAAGCATTGTTTATATACTCCCACATTTGTTTACAATACTTTCACCGCACTAATTTGCATCAAAATCGCGCCTACTCCAGTTCATCCGACCGTCAGTGAGGTTAGAAAAACTGGTCGATAAAACGGTTTATACATACGATTCGAAAAGAAATCGAATGCTGCTAGAATTCAAATCTTTTTATAGAATTTGTCAGGCAGTCAATACTTTTGTTTTGACTTTCTTCATAAGATCGATGTAAATATTAATTCAACGATGTTTATAATTGCTTTCTCCTGATAGTCCTGTCGCGCAAATTTTTGGTTGAAAAATTGTGCCAACAAAACAATGTTAGTTTTTCTGTTCGAATCAAACACCAAACAATTCCTACTCATTCATCATTCATTGACAATCTTCAAGTCTGTTGCGATCATACAAACATACTATTCGAATAGAATTCGCTCGCGTTCTAGGCAAATAAAAGTAATATTACAGGACTGGGCCTCGTTGCATAAAAGACTTGTTGTACAACAAGTCCATACACGTTCGACAAAACAAGTAAATTTGCGTTGCATAAAAATTTTCTAAGAAGCAACAAGCAACAAGTTCAAAACAAGTGAAATGCAACAAGTCAACAAGCTTGTTTGGAAATGAGCGTTGCATAAAAATTTGTTAACAAGCAACAAGTAACAAGTGTAGGCCTAATTCCCACGTATCCTTTAACACAGGGACAAAGTCGGTGAAATTTCCAACAAGTGAAGCGTTGCATAAAATTTCCCTTGTGTTGACAACTATAGTACTATTTTTTCGCACACTAAATTTCGCGGTGCTTTTTTGACTCATTATATTCAACAAGTCTGCGAATTTTAAATTAATTACTAGCTTTACGTCAGCTTAATATACTTTATCTTATAGAGAAATTATTCCTCTATACAATGATGCTTTTTTTGTCTATGTATTACAATAATTGAATGTGAAAAATTGATTTTTCTAAAAGTGGTCATTTTTTGTTGGATGAAATACAATAAGTATAATAGCGTATAATAAAAGCACTAATTTTTCATTTTCTTTTAAAGGCATCTAAAAATGAAAAATGTAATTAATTAGTACATTATTTATAGACACATTATAATAAACTAACATTGATTAATATAAATAATTAATTAAACCTAAACGAAATAAATCCCGAAATAAAAAATGGCTTAGAAAAACGTGTCACAACGTGTCACCAATATTGCAACAAGTAATATGACTTTTACACAACGCTTGTTGCAAGTTGCAACAACTTGTGTGGGAATACAAGAAGTTAGGTTTGAACTTGTTGACTCGTTGCTTGTTTTTTATGCAACGCTCATTTATTGGACTTGTTGCAAATAGTCCTTGTTACTTGTTGCTTGTCACTAATTCTTTCTATGCAACGGGCCCCAGGGCGCGAAGCGCCTTGAAAATTTTGCGTTTTCAGCCCCACAGATGACTAAAAATCAAGGAAATTCAGTTTTAAACCAGTCAAAAAAATTGTGCCAATTAACACAAACGCTCAAAACTTTTTGTGCCATTTCAATTTTTTTGTGCCAAAAGACCACTGGGATAAACATGAAAAACGTGTTTATAGATTTCATACCTACAGTAACTGAATACTGCAACATCAATTATAGTCTGTTTTTTATAAAATGCTTCTGAATAGAAAAGTAACACAAATCAGTACTGTCGTCAAAATCGCTTACACAGAGTTTTTGCCGTAAAATTTTTCACTCGAAAAATTGTTAAAGGTGGGATTAGTATGCTCAGAAATTTTCAGACCTATATCGTGTATTATTCATTAGAAAATCTGAAATACTACTTGCTTCCCACTTTTATTATTTAGAAGCATTTCAAGAAAAACAGACTATAGCTGAAAACCATTGCACTTGATTTTGTATAGTGTTGACGCCAGAACGCAGTATTTGCCTTCTTCGACCAGGCATAATCATGACGTTATATACATCGGATGAGGTTTTCATTGAGGAACCGAGTGTACATTTCTGTAAGTGACCGACAGGTTTTCATGTTATGCACGTTGAAAACAAGTGATCGATTGTTTTACTGTATCTTTTGTTCGGTCAATAACACGAATCCTGTCAACAGCTAAAAAAATATTTATTTTCTTTTCCTTGAACCGAAAAAAATTACTTTTTTGCTGATCATGTACTTTGTTCTGCAAAGTTAATCAGTTCAGGCAGGGGCGGGTGCATTTATTTTCGTCACTCTAGTTTTATGATAAAGCTGGCACGCAGGCCACGGAAATGTACACATGAAGACGTTGCCTAAATTTCAGTATATACATGATGTTTGAAAAAGAAATTTGTATACAATGACGCCAAATAGTGCGTAATTTCGGTGCGAAAATTCGCTGCAATTGAAAAGACCTTAAAGAAAAATTACAGTTACTAAATTAGCGATTTGGATACATTAAGCCTTCTGGATGGCGAATTTTTGATATAGCAATTTTTGGCGTTGTCGGATTTCCAACGGCCATGTAGTTTAATGAGGTTGTGGGAAACTCCTGCTTCTGCTGCTGCGCTAGCCCCACCTGATCTTAAACTATGAGTTCCGTAGTGGGACGCATTCAAGCCGATTTGTTCGTAAAGTTTTTTCAATTATTCCCGGGCCCTTCCACATCCTAATCTACGATCTGTCATCTTTTCGACTGCATGATGCCTGACTATTGTACGAAACAAGTATTCTGATGAGTTGAGCTGTAATTTTGCTACACTGATGTGAAGGAGGAGGGCTGTGCAAGGGCAAGATGGTTTGTTTGTTCGTGCGATTACAACTGATTGCCCTTCTCTGTAAGTGTCTGTCTTGCTGTGTGGCAGATTTATTCTGACATGGTCTCGAAATATTTTTAAATCTGACATTTTCATGTTCAATGTTTCTGAAATTCGTAGAAAACCGGCGAAGGATATTAGTACTAGGGCTAGAAGACGTGTATTAGTTAGTGTTGGTTCGTTCAGCAGGAGGTTGGCGATTTTTTCGGCGTCTGATACTGCTAATGGCTCCTTGCGATTTATAATAATCCTTTTTCGTCTAGCTGATTTTAAGAGGGATGAAATTATTGGATGTTGAGCTAGATCTTTGAAGCCCGACAGCTGGTGAATCCATGATATGGCCGGAAAAAACTTGTGCAGTTGTTGATGAGCTTAAGTTGATCTTGTTTAAATATGATAAATAGATGGCCACATGCAGAGGGTTGGCAGGCAGAGGACAGACATTCTTCTGTGAGCTCCATTGGAACCATTTTTCTAGTTTCGAAGAATATATTTTCACGGTCGAAGTTGATTTTGATGCTAAAATACTGGATTTGAGCGTTTGGATTTCTTGAGGACTGAAATTTGCATGATCTTCTAGTGATCTCCACCAGCCGACGTTGAATAGCATGCCTGAAAAGTGTCGATATGGAAGCAAAATGTGCAGGGTGGGTGGGTGGGCATGCGGAACTCAAAAATCGTGAGTTGGGAAAATAATATGTGGTGCAAAAAATTTTGAAGGAAATTGTATGAAAAGAGTAGGATTCATGACGAAAAAAATGACCAAAGTGGAAGGGGCGGAGTTAAAATCTCTATTTATATGCAAATTTGTGATTCGCAAGTTCTGGCTGTGGGAGCTTTGCTCTCAAAGCTACAGTATACCGCAAAAAAGTTCATTGACCGGATCCGGTCGATAGACACTGCCAAAACAAAGTAGTTTCATCCCTATTGTACAGTAAATTTTGGCAAAACACCTAAGTCAAAAGCCCCTAAAAACTTGACTCCTGAAAGATGCTAGTTGTCTGCCGGAAACTGGGCGTTGTGCCAGATTCAAATAATGGCAAATCATCGCAAACAGTGTCAGATCTGGCATCAAAAATGTCAGTCTGGCAAGTGTCACCATGGTTTTTGGCACAAAAAAATCAACCCCAGTCGACCGTATTGCATTAGTACAGTAGACTAAACCTACAGCACCTTCCCAAGAATGAGTACAATTCGACTTTTACTCAAATTCTCACACCAAAGCTTGCGCAACGCGCCAAATGAAGAATCAGAATTCATAAATCTTCATCAACAATATTTTGCACTCAAATAACTGATAATTTGGCGTAATTCAACAAACATAGATTTCGCGAAAACAGTTCGTCGAGCTTATTCCATTCATCCTTCTGCTTTTCTGCAACTAGAGACAAAAGATCGTTCAAATTTTCATTTTCGAGCTCAGATGCATCATTCGAAATGTCTTCTGTCCATAAAACGTCCCTATGCAATTTGACGAACAACGACAAATAAGAACTGACTAATTCGAAATCTTTGAAGCTCGAAAATTTCGCTAAAATCATGAATAAAAACTGGCGGCAATGTTTTATCGACCCGCCGTAAAATGGGCTCAGAATTCGCAGTTCAGTTTCGATCGACGACGGATTTTGAGATTTCAAGATTTCAAAAACTTGTGAAAAATCTTCTTCGCTAGCGGCCACTGATAGTTGTCGGCCGAAATTCGATTCTGTATCTAAATGACCTACTTTAATGACTGATTTCGTTTTATCAATCTCTTGTTCCATCGCAGCATCGTCGATTTTAAATTTAGGATTCAATTCGGTTGTTGTGGGCAGAAAAAAAGGCGCTTGTTTAGGCTTCTGTGGCGGCTCTTTGGGCTTATTCCGTTCTTTGATGGTTTCCCAGTCGATGAGAAAAGCCCACCTTGGCGTACTCAACGATGAATAGGTCAGTAGATTTTCTGACAATTGTGTTGGCGAAATATACGCATTCTGAAAAATAACATTTGTTAGTTCATAAATAATATGAGAGTGTAATACATATAAAAGTTGAGCATTATACAAAAGATTAGAATGCTATTAACAAATATCAAGCAGACCGATGCCCGAATACAGCAAGAATATACGCAAAAATCTAAGGCATATCTGGCACAAATATAGAAAACGTCATCATCTATTATATCCTTCTCAGAGTGCAAAGTTTCAACGTAATTTTTAGTCAAATTGAAAGCCAAAATTCGGATACCATTTTCTCTCCAACGTCGTCTATTTCCATGCATTCTACCGATCGGCGATCGTCTAACATTTTCGGCAATTGCGTTATATTTTTCGGCTTGAAATCTAACGGTAAAGCTCTGACGCTAATTTTGGCGTACATGCTTTTTAACGCCCACAAATAAACGCCCAAAAGTCCGTCGTGCACGGTGGCCAAATACTCGCCTGTTGGACTAAACGTCAAGCTTAAACACGGCCGTTCTAGAGCGATAACGTCGATCAACGACGACGACACTAAATCCCAAATTTTCACCGTTTTATCTAGGCTAGCGGTCAAGAGCCAATGTCCGCTGTTGTTAAAAGTCATGTCAATAATTGATGCCGAATGAACACGATCGAAAAATCGCGTAATGCGATGAAATTCCGGGTCGACGATGGCAAATGAATGATTTTCGAAGCTTACCGCAATAAAATTGTTATCCTGATGTAGAATCATGCCATTGATGTTATACTCGAGTTTCAACGATTTTCGTAGCTTTTTTGTCTAAAAAGGAACGGACTGAGAAAATAGAAGTTTTTTCCTGTGGTCACTTGAATATTTCAAAAAGCTGATTAACTTGATAAGTTATCCGTGCTATACAAGTCTTAAACCATTATTTTCGGTATGAACTTTTCAAACAACATTAACAAATTAATTTCACATAAAATAATATCTACACACAAAAGCTCGTAAGGAAAGCAAATGTTTGTATGTGAGGATAGACTTGTGCAGCACTTTTCGACGCCGATCAAAAACTATGAGCAAAAAGTAAATATCCTATGGTCATCACTTCGTCAACTTACTTTAAAATGCCAAAATTTCAAAAATCCTTGCGAGCACGACGTCACAGTAAACGAATTCAAATAATCGCCGCAAATACCGGTGATGTTTACCGCATGGGCTCGATCAGAAACTGAGAAATTATTTTTGTTATTGGTCGATACTAACGCATATAAATTAGCTTCAGGATCAACAAAAGTGCCCCGATATATGCCAGATTGAATGTTGAAAACGTCAACGTGACCGGTAGAATAGCCTAAAAACGAATGTACTATATAATATAAAAGGGGAATTCAAGAAAACAGGGATAGAAATCCGTAAGAAGCTTGACAACCTAAGAGCCTGTTTTTTAATTGATTTTAAATAATGAAAATGAAAAGCAACTAGTATTCAATATTTTTAAAATTTTCTACTGAAGCAGATACACGATGACGCTGGAACTTTTAAGTAATAAATTCTTCAGTAAGAGCATTGTGTGCATGATTTTGACGACCACAGTAGTCTTTGAAGAAATTGAAAAAATTGTCTGATATTCACACAATAAATTGTTGATCAATTAAATCGCCACATATCCTGTGATGTAATTGTGCTTCGTTTCCCGAATCACAAAAAATCAAAATCTACATGCCGCCGCAAATTCCTTATCCCCAGTAGTATATATACCACAAAATCGCCGAATCTAATTAAGAAATGCGAAAAATATCTATTAAAAAGAGCTAGGAGACTGCTGTAGAGCCATTAAACAGCATATGGGGAATATTCTTCCGTATTTACCAATGGCAACAAAATTGCCGCACGAAGTGACGTAGCATTTCGAGGCGATAAGCTTCTTGGCCAAATATGAATTTTTAGTGAAACGTCCGTGACACAAATGATGATCGCCTAAACGGTTTCTGCGACTAGTCCATGTAGTAACTAAAGGATGATCTTTGTGGCAACAAGCTACATTGTCCCACCCTTCTTCGCGACAAATATTAGATGAAATGTAAATGCACGGGGGTAGACGGATGCGTTCCCAGTCCAAAGATTTCTTCTGAGCGACCTAGCATTAAACAAAAGCGTTTACAAATTCACAATATGAATTCAAGAAAAAAACATTCACTTTAGAAAATCATCAATGAATAAAATATCGGGAGATTAAATTTTCAAATTTCACAAAGAGTATTATTGTAAATATATCTGTATTGACTGATTTATTCGTTGCTCAGGTCAAGCTCATGGGAAAAATTTCACCTGCTTCCGCATCGTACCCGCAGATCCCAAATTTTTATGCAAATGATCTTTACGCGTATGAAAAGCCTTAACGGTGCCGTCGAGACCGGCCGACAAAATGTAAGAACCGTCCGGATTATTGAATCTAATAAAATTCGGCGGTAATTTGTGGCCGTCGCGTAAATGTAATAAACGAGCTTGACCGTCGGCTCTGTCAAATATCCACATTTTGATGCTATTGTCCTCGCCCGAAGTAACCAACAAAGGTTCGTTAAGCAAAGTAATCAAAGTGTGCACGTGGCCGTTGTGTACCGATCTCATTTGAGCTTTTAATTTACGTTTCTCGAGGTCCCAAACAGCCAAATGACCTGCACATACAACTAAAATAGATCAAGAAAATAGCACGTAATTAACGGAAAAAGCAGAATCCTGAAATGAAAATCAATTTTGTTACTCGATATCAAAAAGAGATCAAAACCACAAGCGAAATTTCTTTCGAAATTGACGATGAATTCCAACAAATCGGCGACAAATTTTTTAAATCGAAAAACGCTTCACAAATTGCGACGAAATGCACTAATATTATGTTTACCATCGTGACAGGCACTAATCATGAGTGGCGTCCCGTCGGTTCGACAAGATATAGCGCTAACTGCTCCCCAATCTTGCTTAAAAGTCATTAAAGTTTCGTCAACTTTCAAATTGTGAACGCAAATTCGACCGTCGGATAAACCAACCATAACGACGTCGACTGCTGGCGATTGTTCTAGACATGAAATTGGCGAATGCCAGCCTGAAACAAGAAAGTTCTAATGAATGAATATCAAGAAAAGTCAGTAGAGAGGTGAAATTTGTGTCAATACGCAGCCAAAGTTTAAAAATATGTTCATTTCCTGCAAATTGGCGAGCATAATTATTTTTTAAAATGACTATACCTTGGAATAAGATTATTGGACAAAAAGTTCAGAACTTAGTATACACTCTCAAAAATATCAAGGGAAAAATATATTTTCTCTTCAAACTTATTTTAAGTACTTTTTACCACGTAAATAATCTCTTGCAATGACTTGCCTTTAAATTCGTATATCATCTTATTTGTTTTAACATTGAACAATTTCAACGGTCCTTGACGCGATCCTAACAAAACCTTATTTAAATAAGTCGCAGGGTGGCATAAGGCCGAAATTTCGAAGGACGTCGTATCAAAATTCGTCGAATTCAAAACATCGCCCGATTGGATGTCAAAAACGTGCAGATGTGATTTACCATCGACGCTCATCAAATGATCACCAAGCACCAACATAAATTTGATATCGCTTTCGGTTACACGATCTGATTCCTGGGTAAAAATGACTTGCAATTTTAATAAAAGAAATTGCATCAAGTCAAAAGATAAAACAGCTGACATTAAATAACTATATCGAGGATAAAATTGAAATTCATTTGGAAGCCTTGATCTTCAATACGAAAAAACTCAGAAATCCCACATAGGAAGATTGACTATCTGACCCATGACTGCGGCGGAAGTATAGAATCTGATCTGATTTTCTGATTTTTTCTGATCTGATTTTCGTTGAAGATGGCTTCGGACAGCAAATTGGTCAATAATGTGATTCAATTTTCCTGACTTTCCGACCGAAATTACGATCGAAGATCTTCCAGGTTATACTTTCTGCGTTAGATAGCATGAGATTGTAAATCGAAAATCGAAGAATATTCTTGAAGTACAAAAAATAGCTATTAAAGTATAAATAACTTTTCATGAAATTTGAGTTAATAGTAGAGATAACACAAAAGCGTGGTGGATTTTTGGCGATTTAAACTTAACTAGGATGCACAGTTTTTCTACCTAGGAACCACTGTTTCTATCCCGATTCGAAATCTGGGAATAGTGGTCGGGATGAGGATTTTTCCGTAAACGTTTTACGACGGAATGTGATATGGGTGAAGGACCTTTCAGATGAACTTTTAAACTTCGACGGGATAAACATATTTCGCAATCAACGTCTCAGCGTGTCTGATAACATAAACAAGCTTTTTGTTTGTTTATGCTAATAAGTCAAAACGTTCAAGTTAACTCTTTCCCATCGGATTTATCGCAAACATAATGTACTCTTTAATGAAGTCCGGAGACATATACCTCATCCGGTGTAAAATTCGATAAAGAAGCACTGTACGTGCGAGCGACATTGCGCCCAAAATATAAAGCGTAAATTTTCGAACCGCAGGCGGCGAAAATGTATCGCTCGGTGGCGGCGATACAATTAATATCGGAGGGCAGCGGCGCACTGACTCCCCAAAGCGCTAATTTTCGACTACGGTACGTGTGTATGACGTTACCCACTGCTAAAACGATGGCGTGCAATTTCGCATTGGTCACGTAGACTACGGCAGCTGGTACATTACCGCTCACCAAGCCCAACGCTTTGTAACTGGCGAATAGAATACTTTCACGGGCGGCCATTCTGGAAAATTAAAAGTAGACTTACTTCTGTTGTCGAAATGTTATAGCTCCGTAATAAAATTTTTTTACATTTATAAATTTTTTTGTCATTGAATAATTCAATATTTTCAAATTTTTAATTTTTACCCAACGACAAATTCCAGACTTTCGTATACCAAAACGTATGTTTTTACTTCACGGGCCAACCACTTTTCTTTCTATTTTGGCCTTTTTAGTGGAATCTAAAAAAGTTAAAAATAGACTTTAAAAACGCACAACCCTCTGAAAAACCATAGAAGTATGTACAAGTGAGCGATCATTGACTACATATGAGTCTACAAAAAATAACGATGTATAAATAATATACTTCAAAATCAATAAATATAAATTTACAAATGAGTAACCTGAAGATATTATAATATAAAAATGCATATCGTAGCCTAAGCCCGCGTAATTATTAACAATTTAAAAGTTTTCCGTTACTAGCAAATAAAATTAACTTATTGTGAGTTCGAAATTCTAGTCAAAAATTTAAAATTCTCTAACCAGTCATATAAATTCAGTTTTTTCACGAGGAATAATCACAAAAATCGATATTAAATTTAATTTTTCCTAAATTTGATCGATCACTAAAAATTCTTGAGGCTTCCATACCTGCGTTATATACTACCGTTTTATAAATAAATGTACTCAGCTTATAATCATCTTATAAATCATTGAGCAAACGTTACTAGATGCGCGTTTCTCGGTACATTATCACCCACTTGGCACAAAATTTTATCTACCGTACGTTCACCGGGCGACTTGATTACGTATTCCATTTTCATTGCGACCATCACAATTAACGGATCGTTGGCACTGACCGTCGAACCAGGTTTCACCAAAACTTTCTCGATAACTCCGGGCATGGGAGCTAAGCAATCGTTCAATGCACCCAAACCACTCAATTTCTTCAATTTATCTACGAAATTTGGTCGAACATTTTCGAACTCGTAGAGATCGCAAGATTTCTTGTCGAAAATAGTAAACGTATCGTCGAAGGCCACTAAATTGATTGTAGACAGTTGTGAATTAATTTCGGCCGATACTTTCATATGACATCGATTTGCGTCAGAGTTGAACTTAACACTAATTAGTTTGACATCGAATTTAAAACCATCAACTTCGATTATGAACTGGTTCTTGTTTACGAACCTAACCTCGGC
Organism: Romanomermis culicivorax; assembly: GCA_963922205.1. Taxonomy (NCBI): domain Eukaryota; kingdom Metazoa; phylum Nematoda; class Enoplea; order Mermithida; family Mermithidae; genus Romanomermis; species Romanomermis culicivorax. The sequence goes on along the minus strand of CAWUHX010000026.1, from coordinate 457,152 downwards.
CTGCAAATAAATTTTTAAAACGCCTTAAATTTTTCAGGACATTTATTTGTTGTGTCATTAAAACATTTCAAAGAAAAATTCAACTATTCAATCTTAAAGAAATTTTTATATGTACCTTATGCTTAATATCATTTTGTTTCAACTGGTAAATACTCGATGCCGTAAGGTTATTATGAAAATGATCATAAATATTGAATGGATCGTCGGACCTTTCATATCCACTAAAATTTCTTTCCAATAAAATCGAGGCTAAAACAGCCTGACTGACAATTTCTTTGCTTGACGAACAAGTAGATTTTTTGGAGAACAAATCATCTGCATAATCCCGTATAAAATCCGTATACACATTTCCTTTTTCAAACTCGCGATGTTTAGCAAGCCGATCCAAAAATGAAACGTTCGTTTTCAAGCCTATAAGCTTGTAACCAGCTAAAACGCTGCGAAGCTTGGCTAAAGCCATCCTACGACCATCTGGCGACCAAACAACAAGTTTGGCTATCATCGGATCGTAATGTACAGATACTTGATCGCCTTCTTCGATGCCGGTTTCTACACGAACATGTGGGTCTTTGGCCAAGTTTGCGTCTAACGAAAGATAAGGTACAAAACCAGAGCCAGGAACAAAATTGTTTTCAGGATCTTCGGCGTAGATGCGAGCTTCGAAACTATGACCTGAAATCATTAGTGAACTTAACCAGCGTTTAAAACATAAGCTCTTGCAACATGCAACGGAACCGAGGTCTGGGAGAGTTTGGTGAATTTTTCGGGGCCAGGGTGTTCCCCGAAATTTTTGGGGAGGGTCTATCAACAAAAAAATGCCATTTTCTCGAAAAAAAATCCAAAAAATAGTTTCAAAAAATAGTAATTTTTGTCTAAAAAACCGTAAAAAAATGTATTCACTGCGCGAAGCGCCGAGAAAATTGACATTTTCCATAAGAAAAATTGAAATTTCTCAGTATTTTTCCGATCAAAAGTACAGGGGTCCCTATGGCTATCCGTAGGATTAGTGAATCCTGTGGGAGGATCACCCAATAGCTAGCCATATGGTCGACGATTTCTGGGGGACGTTCCTTTCCTATGACACTTCCTCCCTAATTACATGTATGTCTTGCAACGAAAGCACGAATTCATTCTTGAGCCTATTATTTTGTCTGATTGCACCTCATGCATTTGAATCTGCATTGAAACATTCGTGAAAACCGTTGAATTTTCCATCTAAAGAATGGACAAAAAATGTCAAATATGTCGAAACTTGGCGTAAATACCCAAACGGAAAGAATTCTTTCCACAAAAATTCAAAATTTTACAAGCTTTTGATCTTTTACTTGAATCGGATGAACTGACCTTTCAATTCAATTCTATCTTGATTAGATACCGGCAAACACTCTCCACTCGCTACACGCAATTGCCATTCGACAAGATCAAATCCTGTTATCATTTCTGTAACTGGATGTTCAACCTAAAGCAGTGACTACAAAATTAAGTTTTTTCCATTTATAATCATAAGTCAGCCTTACCTGTAAACGAGTATTCATTTCCATGAAGAAAAATTTCTGGTCAGCATCCATTATAAATTCAACGGTTCCAGCACCGACGTAGCCTACTGCTGCGGCTGCCCTACAGGCCGTTTGACCCAAACTGTGTCTAGTTTTATCTAGAAAATTGACTTCAAAATAAGAAAAGCTTTGCAAACCGTGGATTTATTATTTTCCTTTTTATTCGTCTTAGGTAGACGGTCATGTGCCCAACAATGTGTTGGCAGTAGAATAATTATTTTGTGTTGAAGGGACACGTATGCAGAAACTTTTCGTGTCTACGAAAATGCTTTGTCTGAAAAAAGACAGCATTCGCCTGGACTAAGCTTGCCAGCAGAATTTTTTAAAATCATCCTAAGCTCAGAAGCACGCCTACCTGAGATATTCGGTGCAGGAGCTTCTTCGATAATTTTTTGATGACGTCGTTGAACGCTGCAATCCCGTTCAAACAAGTAAACGTAATTATTATGACAATCGCCAAAAACTTGAACTTCGACGTGACGGGGATTTTCAACAAATTTTTCCACAATCATATCGTCATTGGCAAAAGATTTCAAAGCTTCACGTCGAGCTGATTCGAGTTGAGAATCAAAATCTTGCGCAGATTTGCATATCCGCATGCCTAGATGTATGGCAATGATGCAGAGAACCAACATTATAAAGGTGACTTTTATAAGGACCATTGGACTAAATAAAGATAAACATTTGTCAGGTGTCCGAACTGTCTAATGGGAAATTATCAACAAAATTCATATGTACGAGACGTCGATATGAATAAGACGTATTTCTTTTTGATTCCGGCAATAGGTTATAAATTTTCATACAATGCGCACATAGCTTATTGGAAGGGTATGGGATTGCTGAGTCCTGAAGGATTAGGCAGCGGTTTGCTCAGGTCCATTTTCCGAAAGCTAAATAATTTTCATGAACAAAAAACTACAATAATGACAAGTACTGACAATCGACTGGCCTTTGACATTCTTTCCAGCCAAGGACAAACATTAAGCCCGGTTCACACGGCGACATTTCACCCGACATACATGTTGCAACATTATATGCTTTTTCCAAAAATGTCGTGACATTAAGATGTTCACGCGTGCGACATATATGTGCGACATACGATATGACATATAGTGCGACATTTTCCACCTCAGTATTATTTTTCGGTGTCTCGAAAAGAGAGTCTCTTGCTATTCTTAGTCTTTTCCTACTTTTGGACGACGAGTTTTTTTTGCGTCTGTCACGATTACATGCACCAAGCACACAAATAGTACCAAATGTCGCGCTGTATGTCGGCCAAAATAGCCAGTTGAGCGAAAAAGCAAACTGTATGTCGCTTATATGTCGGGCTTATGTCGCGCCCGTTCACACCTGACGATTTTACTTAACATACGTATGTCGCGTATATGTCGCGACATGTATGTCGGGTATATGTTGCGCAAAATGTCGCCGTGTGAACCGGCCTTTAGTGGTTTTAAGCCAGAATATTTTGATGCAGATGTCCCCAAAGATGGAAATTCGGTTAGGGGTGAAATTCTATACGGTAAGGGTAGTACTTCCCCCAAGAAGCCGTGACCTTTTTTTGCTCGCAGTGTCAGGTCAGTGGCGGTGTATATTTTGGTGATTCCCTGAATACAATAGGCGTACAGCGATGTAGAAAGTACAAATCACTTATTTCCCAATAACTTGGCCTATTTCACATGTTCACCTCCACCAAAATTGTTTTTTCAAGTTCAATCTTCATCATTCCCCTTTTATGAATATTTCTTCCAAAAGAAACAAATCTGGGAGAAAACGTCACCCAAATGGTTTGCCCAATCGAAAGAATAAGAAAATAGACCCTGGTGCGGGGCACCAAAAAACTTTTTCGATTTCTGGTTGTGCAGCCAGGAGAGCCGTTTTCTGACCATGTTATATCCACAAAATGTCTTTCTGCTCTATAGAACATGTAAAAAAATGTTCATACGGAGCCAAAAATGTTTTTTTTGCACAAAAATAGTGGTGCTGTACAGCAGCCGGTTCCAAGAAAGTGTCTCTAGGTGAAAATTGACTTTATCTCTCGATTTTTGCTGTTTTCGCCTCAGAGAAACAAAAGAGCGGAATGGATTCCACAAATTGTTCTCCGGGCGGGAGAAGCCCTGAGATCTGGCTCTGTTAGAGAGCGGCTCTGCGAGATGCCGTTTGCAAGAGACAGTTTAGAGCCAAATGGGTTCCGATAACCAAAAAAGTGCTCACACTTTCAACGAAAAAATCGGTCTTCTTCATTGGTTTCCGCCTGGCCGGAGGGAGATAGTTGTCGACAACTGGAAGTTGAGGAAGTCGTTTGCTTGTGGGGACCCTTTCCCCAATTAGAGGTATATTTGATCGTTTTTTGTTGAAAGATCAAAATTGACTTCCAGAAGAATGACATCTTTTTCAGAATCCACTATTTTCTACTAAAAAATTGGTATTTTTAACAATTTTTGTTGATAAATTACAACTTAGTGCCAAAAAAAAATACTTTTTTGACCTTTTTGTTAAAAACCATCATTTTCGACCAAAAAATTGACATTACTGATCTTGTATTTTCGAAAATGACTATTCTCTACAAAAAAATAACATCGATGACCACTTTTTGTTCAGAAATGACCACGTTGTACCAAAGTACTCTAACACTATTGATTGTTTTTTTATTCGAAAATTTCATTTCTGGACAAAATTTTTGAATAAAAAATTAACGTTTTCAAGCGTTTTTTGTTCAAAAATGATCATTTTCTACCGAAAATTAAAGTTTTCGACCGTATTTCTTGACGTTTTTTCAAAAATTACCACTTTCCACCAAAAAATTGATAATTTTAACCGTCTTTTTTCTTGTTCAAAAATTTTTCTATTCTACGGAAAATGAGAACTATTGACCACATCTGAACATTTCCCAACAAGGATTTAACATTTTTCATTATTTTCCGTTCAAAAGTCAGCGTTTTCTACCAAAAGTTTACATTTTTCACGATTTTCCGTTCAAAAACCAATCTTTTCTACCACCGAAAAGTTGAACTACTTATTTTTTAAATAGTTAGCCTGTTGGTAGTGATGTGCGCCAGAAAAATCTCCATATCTGGACATTTCTAATGTTGTTTGCAAAGAGGTAAAAAGAAATTACATATAAAGGGTTAACTACAATACTATACAATAATATTCAATAGGTGCAATAACTTTTTGTTTTATATTTACGTTAACCGTGGTTCGTATAAAAATATTTTACTTTTTTAAACTGCAATATCCCAGGAAGTACTGCGGGAAAATACAGCTTTTATGTTTTTATGCTTTTTTCATCTTGGTTTTAGTGAAAAGTTAAAAAGCTGTTCGGTGGACAGATTCTAAAAAATATTGATCTGCTTTTGCTACGTGTCTCTAGAATTTCAGAAGATCAAGCCATATATTGGAGCTGAATCCGCATCTTGTATTTTTTGTTCGGTCTGGATTTTACTCTCGAATCATTGGATCCGACAGCTCCGGTAAAAACTGACTTCTAAGAACTTAGCGACTTTTGAGGAAAAATTACTTTTAAACCACATTTTGAACTTCAATTATTCAAAAGCCTTTGCATTTCAGAGTAAACAGAACTTTATATAATCTTTTTTATGCTTCTTAATCGAAGACGGACTGCATTAATCACTGTTGAAGTCGTCTACACAACGCTTTTACAGTATGATTCTCACTCTGTTTAAGATTGGTTTAGTATGCCAAATCTGATGTAACGTATATAGCAAGGATTTTTAGCACGATGCAAATGACTGAAATGGAGAAATTTTGGAAAAAAGTTCGAGAAGAAAGTTGAGAATATCAAAAAGTCCAGGTGAAAAATCAAAAATCGCCGTTTTCACAAATAGTTCCAGATACAATTAAAAGATGTAAACGTTTATCGAAACAGAATGCGAATTTAGGGATTCCTAAAAGTATTACTGTCAAACTAACTACGGCATATTTACTTGTCGGTCAACTAATCAAGTGCATAATGTAAGACTGAACTGATTTGGTTAGAATCAGATGAGAGCCTTATTCCTTTTAATAATACTAATATCAAGCATAATTTCATGCGTTTATACAATAAAAGCATGTTATCAGAATTGACAAATTCGCCGAGTCGCACATTAGTTTGACACCGAAGTAACATTTGTCGACAGTGCTAACTATGCTAATGAAATATTTTTTCATTAGCACGAATGCTAATATGGGACTCGAGCTAAAAAAACATGCAGTGAATAGTATATGACACTTATATAATTTGAACCTTTTCTTGTTTTGTTGTTGAAACCTTGTGTAATAATGTAGCAGCTAACTTCTCAGTAACCTTTACTTCTTTTTTGAACAGTGAAAATATCCGGATATCCGACGTACATCACTAATGTGGGGGATATATTTACGATAGCAGTCATCTCATGTATGCAACATTGTACGGACGGAAGGACGCCAATATTGTAAGAAAGTTTGATAGTGATTCATTCTTCTTTCACAAATTGGTTTTCATCATTTGTCATTGTAGTGACTATACTATTATTTACATATTATTTTAGTATTATTTATCGCTTGCCTTATTAGTGGAAATGGGAGCCGATGTGGGCCGCCGGAATTATAGCTGGAGGATCCTATTCCTCACGGACGTTGAGTATAGTGAGTTTCTAGTTTTAAGTAGGACCCTGCAGGAAGCAGCTTGAGAAACTCCTGCATGCTTTTTTTTGTTGGATTCCAGTTACCGTAGCTTAGCTTATGCAGTGACTGAATAGTCTGCTAAACAACTGTTGCACAGTCTTTACCAATAGGAAACTCCTGTGAGTGACCTACAGTAATTAGTTGGGTAGAAGCCAATATTTTCCTTAGTTATATTGCTGACGTTTTTTGACCAAAGCAGAAACCTAAACATGACACAGAAAAAATTAGCAGAAACACAGAAACGCATGCAAACATTGTTTTGAACCAAGCACTGTTTTTTTAGCGCATGGGCTGCGCTAATGAAAAATTTTGATTTCAGAATTTACTATACAAGGCGGGATGCTGCCGCCATCCCCTTGGGACGTTGTCACATGCCAATTTGGTGTTTCAGTTTCACAGAGAAGAATCTAACAATTTTCCGGCGCTTTGCGCCGGTATTAGCATATCTACTTTCACTTACTAATTAACATTTAGTAGTTTCAATCAACTGAATTGTACCTCATCTCTTTTTTTCAGTAAGTTACAAGGAAACATTTTGCCGATTAATGAGATTTTCCATCAATTTTTACAATTTTTTCTCTCGTCTCGTTTGGAAATGAGGACAAAATTTTGGGCATGATTTTCATAAGAAAAAAATTTTTTCACTTCAAAACCAAATGATTCATATTGGTGAACTTCAGAAGGTCAAAACCTCAAAATTTTCGCCGGTCATGAGTATAACAGTCATCGCTTTTTATCAGGCGCGGCTGTTGGCATATCTACTTCCACTTACTAATTAACCTTCATCAGTTTCTATCAATTTAATTACTTCATCTCTTTTTTACTAATTTAGTCAAGAGTCAATAATTTGCTGATAATCGAGATTTTCATCACTTCTCAGAATTTTGTTCTCTTGCTTCATTTGGAGTTTTCCAACGTTTTGAAACGTAAACCTTCCCAGTCTGCGATTGAAAAACGATAAAAACGTCGTCACAAGACTGTAAATTTAGAGCTTCTATCCGGGAATAATTGTTTGCGAACATACATTTTCCAGCATTTTGGAACACAAAAATACCAAAATTTAAGAAAGGTACTACGATGCAATAGTTTGATTCCGATTTATTTTCTCTGTTATGAAGATTCATTTTCCAGTTTTTTAGAATGTAAAAACCTGAAAATTTTCGCGGCGCTGGGCGCCGAAAATTTCTTTTTGTCTGGTCCGCCCTCTCCTTAAAAAATGCCTGACTACGGCCCTGTGAATATAGGTAAGTACGTTTTCAAGAACGCTGTCAAAAAATAAATTTACAATAACGCATTTTTCAATAATGCTTAATACAGTCACTAAAAACTTGGTCACTATTGTAAAAAGAAATACTGTGCGGTAATAAAATTTTTCTGCGCTAATGGAGTCAAACTGCCATTAGCGGCACTGCTAATGGGTGTGCCGCTGAAAAACACTGGAACCAAGTGAACAGATAAAAAATTGATGAAGGAAGTGATAAAGCGTCAAAATAACGTAAATTTTATCTCAGAGTGGTCGCTCTTCTTGGTTTCTTTTTGACCCTCGTGAGAAAGCTCGCGAGCAAGTTTGTGGAATTTAAAGGGTACTCGAAAAGTCCGGGAACCCTCCCCCTTGGGAAATTCTTGCCGCGCATGTCTGGACCGCACTATAGGAGCCATCCAGAAATGGTAGTCGTATGGCTAGTATATGTGTGCATAGCCAGTCGACCTGAGGGGAGTAAGCTGGGATTGTTAAGGCACTAAATGGCTTTGTCTAAGAAAACCCAAGCAGAGAAAGCTCAAACGGCCAAAATCTTTTGGTAGTGACTGGGCTCCTGACAAAAAATTCAAGTGGAGCAGCTTCTTGGTTAGAAAGTCTGGTAGCAACTCACATATGGTTCAAAAAGCCCGCAAAATAAATGCTATCTGTTTGCGTAGTAAATACGCATCCGATAGGTTTGGTAGGGATAATACCCCTACTATACCCCACTGTTTTTTTTGTACTCTACAAAGATTTTTTCCCTTGTACAAAGAAAAATTTTGACAATCTTTGTACATGTACAAAGATTTTTTCTCCAGGAGGAACGATGTACGTCAGTCTCGAGCTATTGCCAATGTTGTCGTCGTAGCTGCATACAAAATTGAATCCTGATGTTCGAAATTCCAAAATTCAGAAAATTGAGTTTTGAAAGTTGAAAACCGACGTGAATCAAATGAGGTTTAAGAAAGCTAGCTCCTGACAGCTTATTTATTGATTTTAGAGCGAGCGACCAAAAATCTATCTGTGCCACTAAAATTTTTTCCCAAGTTGCACATGGCAACCTGGCCTGTACAAAAAAAAACTGAATCCATCTAAGCATACCTAGAAATAAATTAAGATCAGAAACTAAAAGACATCAAATAATGAAAGAGATGAATCTTGTTGAAGCTGGAGAGTTACACCAATTTTATCAGTATGTGAATAGTAAACTTTCTGCATCTAGGTATTCCTGATCATAAATATCAGTCCTATTGATAAATAAATAACTGATTTGCTAAATGATTATTTTTCCTCTATTTCTACCAAACCTGAAAATATTCCTGATCCTAACCTTACTTCTGATAAAAATTTGAACATAAATTCTCTTGTAGTTTTGATTTCCTCCCTGTCCTTTCAGTGCTCAAAAATCTCAAACCAACGTTATCACTGGGTTCAGGATTACTAAAAAGTATTTACGAAATGAAAATTTTTTTGTACAAAGAAAAATTAAAATGTACAAAGACTTGACTTCAATTTTTGTACAAGTACAAAGGGGTGTTGTACAAAAAAACAGTGCTATACCCACCAATGCATAGGTATGATGGCTACTTATAGAAAATCTATTTTTTGGACGAAGAACTGAAAAATGTAACTTTTTCGGTAAAAAAATATTCATTTTTGAACAAAAAGAGTCAAAAATGCCAATTTTTCCGGCGCTTCGCATTAGACAAGTTTTAGTTTTCAAACCATTTTTCTGACTTTTCAGGCAAAAAAAATCGTGTAGCTGATTTTCAATGGGGTGTAGCCGATTGCCCTTTCTCATTTGCGCTTTTGCCAATTGCGCCATGTGTTATATGCACCGGAAATTGGGCCATTTTTTATATGACTGAATGCGCATTGTTCATTTGCGCCATGATTCTTCTTGGGCTAAAACAGCGCACGAACATACCTGTACTTGGGGGGGGGGGTTGGTGGGGGGGACCCCCACAACTTGGCCAACCCTGTACCCAAAATCATTTACCCCCCCCCAACCCCCTCCAGTTTGGAAAAAATTAAAAAAATTTGCAAAAAAGTGTATGTTTTTTGGGAAAAATTTCGACTTTTTTCTACCCCCCCCCCAACTGGTCGGAGGTCTCACAGGTATGCGCAAGAAATGGAATAATGTAAACATAATACAGTTATGAAGATCACCCAGCCTGGGCAAAACCGACAGTATTGTTATTTATGTGACAGTCATACAGGCACTATTCACATAGCCACGGGGTTGTAAATTATCATGAGTCTGCAAATTTTTCGTATTTTGAAGACATCCTGCATTAATGAAATGAATGGGTGATAATCTACATTTTGTAATCTTTTTCATGGAATTTTCAGTATGCAAAAAGCTAAACTTGCTTGCGGCTTTGATGGCTTCATTTATCGATCAGTTGCCGTATTAACGGAGGAAATGGAGCTGTGTAAAGGAAGACAGCTCTCGTAGAAATATTTGTTTTCTTACTCCAAAAATTATCATTGCATGAATTTTCAGATTTCATCATTTTGACCCGTTAACTCAAGTAAAATTTAGAAAAAAGTTTATTGCCCTGTTTCTGAAGATATCCCAGTTACCGAGGCGCAGGACGATGAAAAGATATGATGAAAAACATCGAAGAAAATAACGAAAATTTAACATGGTTAACAAAGTAGAAGTCTGAGGAAATAGAGACTCTGCTGACAAATTTCGTATTTTGTAAATTTCTGTCAATTGTCATTTTTTTACGTGTTTACAGATGTATCAGTGTTTTTGCGAAACGTAAACACAAAGACGGCGCATTCTCAAAAAGCGCATATGCAGTTGGCGCATTATACACATAGCGCAAATGCGTAGTGCGCATATAACAATGGCCCATTTGAAAATCGGTGCAATTGGCCAGGGTGCAACTGGGAAAGCACAAGGCTACAAACCCCTTTCGATGATCCCTGAAACTGTAGGCAATCGGTGACGTGACCCTACTCATAAAAGAATGTGGAAAAAATTATTGAGGTCTTTCCACAAATGTGGAAGAAAAATTTGGGGTTTTCATATTGAAAAGATGCATTTTGGTGCATTTTAGGAGGTCCAAATCTCAAAATTTTCCGGCGCTTCGCGCCGGTTATAACTTCAATAATCATCATTATTCATTAAGTAGCTCAGGTGCGGCTTTTATCTGTCTACCTTCATTTATCACTTAATATATAATAGTTTTCATCATCTTGAACGTAGTATCTCATGTTTTAATTGGTCATCTTCAACATTTTATCATAATATTTAATGAAGATTCACATTTTTTCCTTTTGAGAAAGATCAATACGTCAAGTCTCTATGCTTTATGATGCGATTATTTCTTTGCTAACGTAAAATCAATTCAAAAGCTTCATGGAAATATCTTTCGGAAATTTATACTCTTCTTACTCATATATTTTCGACCAAGTTCATGAGTTAACAAATAAATTACAGATTTTAAAATTTTTCAAGTAAAATTCTAGAAATTACGACTCTTGAACACAAAATTGGAATCTAATTCTTGAAATAAATGTTCGGAAAATTGATTTTCCAGCATCCTAGAATGTCAATATACACAAAAAATTTTCCGGCGCTCGGCGCCGGAAAGATCACCACCTTTTTTGGGCTTCCACTTGTCACCATAGAGGACCATCGATTTCTCATGTAATTCAAAGTCAATTATGCTCTTGGATAGTTTGTTAGAAAATTTGTTCCACAATGATTGTAGATTAGGCTTTAAAAGCGAAAATTTCAATTTTTTCTTCAATTTTAATGAATTAACTTCTCTAAAAAAACCGGAAGGTTTGAAAAAGCTCAAAAACAGTGCGATAAAGCGTCTGTGAGCATTTTTGAGCCAAAAAACGAGGATTTTAAGACGAAAAAAATTTTTTTCCACATGTGGAAAAAAATTTGACCCCTTTCCACATTTGTGGAAAAAAGTTCGTGGAAAAAAACAGTGGTTCTGTTACACGTATGATTTACAAAATAATTGTTTACTGGTTTTGACCATACATGTGACGGGGCACCGACGTCCGGGGGTGGGGTCGGGCGATTTTTTTTGGGCCGGGGATCAGTAATTCTTAAAATTTTGGGGGGAAGAGTCTCTCAAGAAAAAAATCGATTTTTTTTAACGAAAAGAGTCCGAAAAATAGTTCAAAAAATAGTAAATTTTTTCTAAGAGTGAAAAAATGTATTCATGGCGCGAAGCGCCGAGAAAATTCACATTTTTGATCATTTTTTGTTCAAAAATCGACATTTTTCAGTATTTTTTTGATCAAAAGTATGGGGGTTCCTACGGCTACCATATGGCTAGCTATAGGATTAGAAAACCCAGGGGGCGGTCGCCCAATGGCTAGCCATATGGTCGACGATTTCTGGGGGAATCCCATAGCACTTCCCCCCCCCCAATTACTTGTATGGTTTTGACCACAGGAGAATCATGACGTCGATTACTCAAAGATTACTAAATAAACCAACTAATGCAAAATGTCTGATCAACCTCACCTTTTCCACCACCGCCGCGAACAGCTTTCAGCATGACTGGAAAACCAATGCGCTCCGCTTCTGTCTTTAAAAATTAGATTTAGTAGGAACTCGAGATAATCGGCGAAAGCAACGAGAAGTTTATTAAATATTCATTTCAGCTATAAGCCCAACCAAAATTTGGACATGCATTGCCATATCATTCTGTTTAATTTGGCAGGACTACAAAAATCTTATATTATATGTAACTCTCGCGAGATATTAAAATTAGAGAACATTAAAACATAACACTTGCGAAACGTTTTTTTACATTTGACGAGTCAAGTCAAGTCAAGAAGTATTATGAACTTGTTTTTAAAAATTTACCTTAAGATACTTATTGTCTTGATTTTCGCCGTGATATCCTTCGATAATAGGCACACCGGCGGAATGCATTATGCTTTTGGCAGTATTCTTAAGGCCCATACTTCTAATAGCTGAAGCAGGCGGTCCGACGAAAATTATATTTTTTTTAACCAATAATTCCACGAATTCTGCGTTTTCTGACAAAAATCCATAGCCGGGATGAACGGCTCTAGCACCAGATTGTTCTATTACGTTCATTATTTTTTGCATGTTCAAATAACTTTCCTGAAAGAATTATGAATTTGATCATGTATACTAAGGAACTGGAAATAGTCGCTGCCTTCCCTGAAACTATCGAAAATTAAATAGGAAGATTGATTACCTTGCATTTGATAGCTCAGAGTGGTTTGAGTCTCCTGAACGACCAATTTCAGGAAATTCGCCACCAGCAGATGCATTTGTCTCCTCCTAACTTTATTTGGCTCAGTGATGGCATAGACCCAATATTTTTCCTCACCAAGTCGGCGTTTTTGGCACAAAAAATTTTGAAAATGCGAAGAATTGGGGCTTTTTCGCCAAATGGAGATTATTTTGTTGCGGGTTTGGGGTCGAAAAAATGCATTTCAGGTCAAAGCATCAGAACTTTTTGGCACTTCGTGCCGGCAATAGTTGTACACATCATTATTTGCTATCATCCAGTTGAGGCAAGACCGTTGGCATGTCTGATTCAGGTATCAGTAAACCATTAATAGTCTTTGTCATCTAAAATGTATTATTTCATTTTTAAGTCAGTAATGTTTGATATTTTGTTTGAATATTGGACGAAAATTAGGATTTTTGTGGTTAATTTTCATGAAATATTTTTCCTGAATTCGAATATTTTCTCATCGAAAATTTCTCACGTTCGGAATATAATTAAAATATTAGCACTGTGCAATGACAGAACTTCATGCTAGTCGAATCCAAACTTTTTGTGCTTGACTTTTAAACTTTAGTTCTATTCATTCATTTCCAAATCAATTGGTATGATTTTCGCTATTTCGCCAGGGTTTATATAAATCATTTTCCAAGTAGTTGACTGATTGAAAACGTCAGCACGTTCAGCAGGCCTAACCACCATTTTAGTTAGATTGAAAAATTAAACCTTAAATCTAGGAATAAGTGTTGAAAATATCCCTTCTAGAGTGCCAAAACCTATAAATTTTTCAGATTTTTCGTGCCGGAAGGATGTAGGATTTTCATTTTAGCACGCTGCTAACGAAGTTAGACCTGTTCTAATGAAAATTTTAGTCGTGCTAAGAAAAAGTCATACAAATTAAGGAAAGTTAGCGGCTGCGCTAAATGGGACTGGTGCTAAAAAAAAACCTGGAAGGATGATTTATCCCTTTTGGCTGATCACCGACATGTCAGCGGTAGGATTTATTCGTAATTAGCTTTTTTATGCTCCAGATCGTTTGAATATTTGTATAATTAGTGCTTTCTACTTTGAAAATATTAGAGCGCGGGCAGGACCGTGCGCAGGATTTTTTCATGGGGGGGGGGGCTTGGATTCTAACTGGTTGATCATCGGTTTCTGACTCCGAAATATTAGGGCAAACGTTAATTTACTGTAAGTAACTGATAAATACAATTTATAGTACAGGGTGCTTAAAAAACACTCCCGGATGTTTCACACTGTAGTTTTTGTTATACTAAAGTAATCTAGTCTTTTTTTGCCAATTTTTTTTTTATTGTAGCTCACGTTTTCCTGAGAGTTTAGTACAATGGGAAGAATTTTCCCCCAGGTCCAGAGCTTTTGTTCAAAAGTTGGTAAATTCTGGTTATGATGCAAAGTGGATTTTTAATTACTTTTATCAGCCCCATTGAAACTTCTACGGAATCCAGACGTTAGTTGAGAACATGGAACAAATGGAAACTGACAAATGTAAGAAGGGTAGCGGATTCCCCCACAACTTCAACAACGCCTCAAAATTGGCGAGAAGTGATAAATCTTGCTGTTAGTCCAGCTGATGCTGCTGGTAGTGGTAGCCATATTTTGATTTGGAAAATTGCGCGAAAAACTGGTATTAATCAATCCAGCGTCTACTGCATCATCAAAAAAGAAAAATTGAACGTTTTCAAGCGAGTTCCATGTCGAAAATTATCGGATTCTTTTAGATTGAAATGTTTCAACTGCTCAAAACGTTTGCAGCAAAAAGGGAAATGGGATTAATTAGATAAGGTTATTTTTAGTGATGAAAAAGACTTTTTAATAGACTCTATTCCGGTTGATACGCAAAACAATGGAATTTTCGCCTATGAATCGCTGACAAGAATGTTAAACCGAGAAATTAGCCTTAGAAAGGTAAAATTATCCATGAAACTCAAAGTATGGGCGGAAGCAGACAACCCCATGGGGAGGGGTATGAGGGGGGTATTACCCCTATCTAGAGTCCTTAAAATTGATCACTGGTTGCCTAATTTTGAGACAAAATGACGCGTTTAGTGGACATTTAGGCTACACTATCCCCGAAAATTTTGAATTTTACCCCTACCTGGAATATTTGACCTTGGGGACCTCTGGGGGGAAGTATTTAAAAACAGACAAACGAAACGACTATTCAGTTTATTAACCTAGGGTCAAAAGTAGACAAGCATCGTTAGATGTTCATATTGAGAAAAGTAAGGCCCGAATTTACAAAAATGTATCCGAATGGTAATTACATCTTTCAGCAAGATGGTTCCACGTTGCATAGCGCCAAGTTGACCATTCAGTGGATGAGAGACAATTTCAATTAATTTATTTCACCTGAAGATTGGCTGCCGAAATCGCCAGACTTGAACCCATTAGACTATCAGGTGTGGAAGACTTTACAGGGACTTGTCTATCAAATAAAAACCAAAAACGTTGGCCATTTGAAACGGCAAATACGTTGGGCATGGAAACGTTTGAATCAGGAAACAATTAATTGTGTCATTGATGAATTTTGTAAACGTTTGAAATTGATTATTGCTGCTGAAGGAGGGCATTATGAATTAAAGCTATTATAGAGATTGTTTGTGTAGTGTTTCCATAAATTTCTGTTGTCTATAACTGGCGTAGTTTGGAAAATATGGCAGGCAAAAAATCAAGTTCTAGTCTCAAGTATTACGCGTTCTACTATATAAATATTTTGTACACAAATCTTGTTGAAACCCGGGTAGCAGATACTCGGTGCAAAGCACTATGTATAACCAAATTTTATCTATTCTTATAATCAGATGCAAAACCTGGACATTTCTATATTCCTTCATTTTTACTGATTCCAGAAACATCAGAATGTACATACTAGCTGAAGAAAGCATAATTAAAACATCTGCAAGAGTTTTAGACCAGAAAAACGACTTTGAAAATTTTATGGAAAAGACGTTGAATTGTTTCACCAATTGACGAAAAAGCCGTAAAAAATTGTGCATTGGCCAACACTTTTCTGTATGGTGATGGGGATCCCACCATACTTTTGGTCAAAAAAATACTGAAAAATTTCAATTTTTTGATGAAAAATATCAATTTTTGAACAAAAAGTGGCCAAAAACGTCAATTTTCTCAGCGTTTCGCACCATGGATACATTTTTACAGTTTTTTGTACTGTTTTCGGACTTTTTTGGTGAAAAAATTTTTTCCTTCAAAGACCTCGCCCGAAAATATTTGAGGAGTTAGTGACACCCGGCCTCAAAAAAGTCGTCCAAGCCCCCCCCCCAGACCTCGGGGCCCCGTTACATGTATGATCGTAGATCAGTTCTTTTACAGAAGTCGACTGTAGCGACATATACAAAAAAACAACACAAATTTATGTAACAGCATAGAATCGCCGGTTTTCTTTAATTTTTTTCTTACTTGCGAGGTTCAATTCGATACATGTACAATAGTCGCAGTTAAGGCACTTATGGACTTTATGGCCTATCGAATTTTTCCCAAGTTTTTTAACGTTTAAGGTGTACACAGCATATGCGTATAGGCAACGTAGGTGGTATATACAACGTGCATGTCTACGCGAGATAGTGTGAACTGATATTAGTGTAAAGATGACCATCAACCCCAAAGTAACGTGAACTACGGTGTATTGCTCGTCATTTACCTATTTAATTCTTGAGGATAATTATACTTGCCTTTTTCGGCGGAACGGAACGGAATGCAATCGACACAACGTTATCGAACGAAAGGGAAATTTTCGTTCCGTTCGGTTGGGGGCTACCGTAGGTCATTTTCTAGAAAATTGCAGTTACCCTTTCCGATTGAAAGTGGATTTTCAAGCTGTTAACGATCGGTTCCGTTCCGTCGAAAAAGGCAAGTATAAATAACCCTTCAGGCTTAAGGGCGGAGCGGAGCCACGTAGGCGGGTGCGTAACGTCCGTGTTGCCAGGGGCATCTTCAAAATGAAATCCATTCTGATAGCTGTGCACGAATTGTACAAGGATGGGTGCTTTTTTTCTGCATCTACTGGTTTACACGCCCAAGGACACTTCGATACTTTCAGTGTCAAAAATATCTTTTCAGAGTGAGTGGAAGGGAGACGGAGGCACGTTGAAAACCTAGCTGGCGTACCCGGTGTATATACTTTACACGTTTAAAAACTTGGAAAAAATTCGATAGACCATAAATTGCATACGTACCGCAGTTAACACAGGACGTTATTAGATTTAAATTTGCATAAAACTAGTCACTCATGGTGCCTTCGTTTATGCCACATGATCTCAGGAATCATGAGTGATACAAGGATACGGAAAGATGCATTTTCTAGAACCCACTAGGCTATGGAAACTACTCAATATGCTCAGAAACAGATCATATTGTTTCCTCACAAAAATCTGTCGATTAAATGTGTTTGCATGGTCTACGCTTTTTCGTTTGGGAAACCAGATAGGCAAACCAACTACGATCCTGACCTGTAATCCGGGAAGTTGGGGGGACCGCACCCCTACTTGATCGAACACCCCACCCCCAACTTGGTCAGCCTTATACTCATACATATAACGGGGCGACGAAGTCTGAGGGCGGGTTGAGCGACTTTTTTTGGGCCAGAGGTCAGTAATTTCCTAAATTTTGGGAGGAGGGGTCTCTCGAGGAAAAAAATCGATTTTTTCACGAAAAAAGTCCAAAAAAAAGTTTAAAAATAGTAATTTTTCCAAAAAAGACCGAAAAAATGTAGTTATGGTGCGAAGCGCCGAGAAAATTCACATTTTTGACCATTTTTTGTTCAAAAATTGACATTTTTCATCCAAAAAATTGACATTGTTCTGTATTTTTCCGACCAAAAGTATGGGGGTCCCAACAGCTACAAATATGGTTAGCCATAGGATTGAAAAATCCTGGGGGGTCACCCAATGGATAGCCATATGATCGACGATTTCTTGGGGGGGGGGGGGGTTCCCATAGCACTTCCCCCCAATTACATTTATGCTCATACTCAAGCCCCTTAACTCGGAAGAATTTGGAAAAAGTAGCTTTTTATAGCCTTTTTTGGTAAAATTTTCGGAATTTTTCGACTTTTTGAGGTCTTGTAGCCAGGATTTTTTTCCGAAGGGGAGGCACATTATTTGATATAAAATTGGCGTTTCTGACTTGACTTTTCCTCGAGGAAAAAAACGAAAGGTCCCTCTCTACCTTTGTCTTTTTCAACACTTAAAACATTTCGGCGGTGGACATGGCCCCCAACCAAGTGCGGATTTAGGGGGGCGGGGGGTGGGGGCGGTCGTCCCCCTAAACTTTTGAAATACAATTTTTTTCTATATACCTATGGGCAAATTTGAAAAATGTTTAAATTTTTTTTGGAAAAATACTTAATTTTGAGCACCGCCCCCCTGAAAAAAATTTCTGGGTCAACCACTGCCCCCAACCCCCACCCTGACAGGCCTGGTCATACTAATCATTATTATTTACCAATGAAGGGGCAGGGCCCAATAAATATGCTTTGTCAGCATTTCGTATGTGTAACGCAGATCTATCCGCATCGCTGTAAACGGCAATAGTCGGAATTCCTAATTTTCGAGCAGTTTTTATGATTCGACATGCAATTTCCCCGCGGTTCGCAATCAATAATGGACTAACGGAGTCGAAATTCAAGACACTGGTATCGCTTCTGTAGCTCCGATGTGATCGTCGTCTTGGCGTGAAAGCAAAATTAGCGTTACATGGTCGCTGCTGTATTTTTACAACGGATCGGCAAGATAAGAACATATCTAGAACAATTAAAGAAAGGTATATAAAATATGGCTGACAGCAGCGCAGACAACAGGACCAGCTAAATGAGGAATGGGAATGAAATTTGGAGAGTGAAACAGGTTACCCCTGGCCCAAAAAAAGTCGCCCGATCCCTCCCCAGATCTTAGGTCCCGTTACATGTATGTCTGAAACCCAACCAAATCATAAAGTTCTATTAATTTCAAAAAATATATATTATTTCCAAGTCATGGTAGTAAAAAAGGCAGAAAATATGACGAAATAAATTCAAGTCACTATTTTAGAAACCTCTACCCCAGGCTAAAATAACTGACTTGAATAAAGTTGATTTTGGAGGAAAGTCGACTTTTCAAAGTCGGTTTCACAAACGCTGGATTGCTTGTTAGGTCGACTCTGCATTCTTTCTTGGAACCAGCTGCAGGCCTTTATTCATTCCCAACTTATAAGCTGTTTGGTTCCACGGACGAAATTTTTTAAGCCAAAAGTTAAAAATGATAAATTTGGGTACAAAACTGTATACTGGAATACTTCCAGACAGACATACACGGCCAAGATTTCCAGGAGTCCTTTGACGGGGGGTCAGTGAGCAGAAAACAAAGAGAGCATTATTATCGTATATAATTTTCGAAAGATACCAAAAAATTCTTCAAAAAAGTTCAGTGACAATTTTTTCAGGCCAGGGGATGGTATCTTGGGTCCCCAGCACATCTATGCTTCCAGAGCCTTACGAGCCACAAAAATTGATTTTGAACAGTCTTATCCACATAAAAAAGACGGATCTCAACTTGATAGGATCAGAAGCTACTACTGAGCAGAAATGCAGCGACATGACGTGACATTCATACGTTTCAACTTTTTCAGAGAAGACTCATGCTTCAACATGAATGATAAAATATCTGATTTGAATGGAAGATTTTTATGACGAAAGACGAAACATAAAAGGAAAGATATGGAAAGACGAAACATAAAAGTTTCCACAAACCTAATTGTCTTTCGAAGTAGACGCTATTTTGTTATTTTGAGAGGTGAATGGCTACAATCTAGCCCAAAAAAGCCTAGACTAGATACTCCTGGGAGCAGAAAAATCATGAATGGTACTATTGTAAATATTTAAAATATATAAGGAAAGTAACCTTTAAACTATAAAATTGAGTCTTTGTTAATATGCCAATGTAAATCGAAGTAGGAAAGAATCGTCTATCATTTTTAGGTAGGTCATAGTACTCATTTCTGAGGCAAGACCGAAGTGCTTGTTCAGGAATGACTTCCTTGGATACGAGAATGCATGTAAGAGGTCGGACCCGATGGGCACACGATAAAAAGCCACTTCAGCGGGAGGGGGTAGCCAACTTGCGAACGTTTAGGGCGAGAAAGTCAGCAAGAGCCTAAAAATGTGTTTTTTCATTCAAAAACTGAACAAAACACGCCTATGAGACCGTGAGTCGTGACTAATGAATTTTTGCTTTAAAGGTAATACCGAGCATTAAATCGACACGAAGCGCCTAAAATTTTCCTCTTTTCTACCGACTTTTGCTCCAAAGAAGTCATTGGTATTTTAGGTAAATTTCCGACTGGCTGGAGGGGGTGTACCTATAGACAACTGAAGGTTGGGGGAGAGGGTCATCGACAACTGCCTATACGATTGAAAATTTGGAGAACCCCTCTCCTCGATCTATATAAGTGTGGATACGAGATTTCTTCTGTAAGCTATTAGTACTCGTATGATCATGAACCAATGCTCATTCAGCTCAGTTCGTGACAAATACTCAATCAAAAGTGTAACGTAACGACGTTATCAGACATGCAAGGCAAGAATTTTCCAGGGTCCTTGAGCTTTTTATCCAGGGGGTAGGGGGGTGGATGAGCAAAAAAACAAAAAAAGTTCTGAAAGCTTTAATACAAAATATGCACAAAAATCATCAAAAAAGCTGTCTTACAAAAGTTCAGGGGGGTGTTTGCCGATTTTTTTAGGCCAGGGGGGTGACCAGGGTCTCAGGTATGGGGGCTTACCACCCCTACCCCCTCCTATGTGCATGTATGGACGTTATATATTTTCATCTATATGTATTTTATTTATGCGAGTTAATTGTTAAAAGCTAGAATCTTAATCCATGTGTCATGCTGACGGCATAGTCCATTGGAATCATTGCCGCCTAAAGATCAGATGGCATTCTTGATGGACAAGCCAGGAAAATATCAGTTTCTTGTTGTATTCCACCTTGCAAGAGACGTTTTTTAAATGAAAAAATAACAACTAAAATTGACTAAATTTGACCTAATAACATCAGGACAGCTTTTATCATTCCTCCAGCCTGAAGGTCGGAAAAAATCCCGATTTGCCCGACCCGAGACCGGGGCCCCAGTTCTGACGGATCAATAGTTGAGAAGATTCATTTACCAGCGTTTTAGATGATAACATTTTTTATTTACTGACATAAATATCAGTAGCAGCTAGAGATGGACCGGTTCCATTTTTTGGGATTTTCCAGTTTCAGTTTTGCATTTTCGGTTTTGGTATATTATATTATCACAACAAGTTTTGAGTCAATGACTGATGAATGAATGGAAATTCTCAACTTCCTCTGTTCATTTAGTGGGATTGCGGACTGAAATTTTATTTTTGGTGTTTGATTTAAAAAAATTGACATTGTTGCATGGTATTTTAACACAAGTCTCATTAGCAAGGCCGCTCCTTAATTTGTATTACTTTTTCTTAACATGACTGAACTTTTCATTAGTACGATCCTAACTCCATTAGCACCGTGCTAAAAAGAGAACCATGTCGGGGATGGACATAGTCTATCTCATGGTTGTGAAAAATAGCCAAGTCAACGCATTTTGTGTCGACACCAATTTGCATAGACGTCGCGTCGCACATAAAAAGCCTGGTTGTCTATGTTTTTGGTCATTCTTTGTTTGTTTATTTTTATTAAAGAAAATCGGCGGCCAGACCGGCCATATTATTATTTTTATATTGATTTGTATATTTGTGGATTCAAAGCCCAAATAAAACGTCCCTGCCTGGACATAATCGATTCATCTCGCAGCGGAGGGAATGCAGGTTAGACCCCGGATCTCAGGAGTACCGCCCTGCGTGCAAGTCTGCATTTACAACTCAATTCTCGGCCTGACTTCTCGGTTTTGTCTGGTGATTGGAAATTACCTGAGCTCAGAATGTTATCAGATAATCTGCAATTCTTTGGCTTTGGCTGAGCACCTGATCATTTTGTTGAAATTGGGATTGACCAAACTGTTGCGAACTATTTCTACCTAAGGTTTCAGCCTGATTAGGTGAATTAGCTAGTGACTGATTAGGTCCTTTTCGAATCTCTTCTATATTTCTTTAATTACATCAAGTTCCATTTCGACAACCATGCATTGTTGGTACAATTTTTCAACCAAAAATTTACGCAACTTTCGACATAGTTTCTTCCGGAAAACCAATGTATAATCCTCAAGTTAATCCTTACATCGTTGTTATAAAAAAATTCTTAGACAAAAATTGAAGAAAATTATAAACTTCCTGACCAATTCTGTAAAAATATTAGAATTCTCGCATCATTCAATTTTTTTCTCGACGTTTTCTCGATCAGTTTTTCTTGTCTCACTGGTTGAATAAAAATAGAGCAGGCACGATTTTCATGTAAATTAATATGGTGAAAGCATACATATAATCGGGGGTGCTATAAAAAGCCCCCCTAGAAATCGTCGGCCATATGGGTAGCCATTGTGCGAATCCCCTCCCCCAAATTTTCCAATATGGCTAGGCATATGATAGCCATAGGGACCCTCAGACTTTTGGTCTGAAAAACACTGAAAAATGTTGATTTTTTGATGAAAAATGTCAATTTTTTAACAGAAAATATTCGGAAACGTCAATTGTCTCGGTACTTCGCGCCATGAATACA
Organism: Romanomermis culicivorax; assembly: GCA_963922205.1. NCBI lineage: Eukaryota > Metazoa > Nematoda > Enoplea > Mermithida > Mermithidae > Romanomermis > Romanomermis culicivorax. Next base: position 434,753 of record CAWUHX010000026.1, on the reverse strand, counting down.
TTTTTTATGGTTTTTAAGACAGAAATTACTATTTTTTCGGACTTTTCTGGATAAATACAGAATTTTTTCCTTCAGAGACCCCTCCTCCGAAATTTTGACGGGCCGTAAAAATCGCCCAACCCTCCCCCAGACCTCGGGGCCCCGTTACATGTACGGGTGAAAGTATCTCTAATTATGTTTCTATTAACCCAGTGTTTTGTGTGCCGGACATTTGTGCCAATTGGCACATTAAGCCAAAAAATATGTGCCAATGGCACAAAGAAGATCTTCCCCAGTAAAAACATAGGTTACTGAAAATTTTTAAAACGTTTTATGCCAAAAGTCTGATGGAAACATATTTAAAAATACTTCCACCACACTAATTTACATAAAAATCGTGCCTACCCTATTTTGATCTATAATCATGTCAGTGAGATAAGAAAAAATAATCGAGAAAACAGTTTACAAAATTCGAAAAAATAATCGAATGCTGCAAGAATTCAAGTATTTCTATGTTCTTGGTCAGGAAGTTTATATTTTTCTTTAGTTTTTGGCTAGGAACTTTCTTGAACAATGATGTAAATAGTAAATTAAGGAGGTCTATTATGGCATTCTCATGAAGGATACTAAGTCAAAAGTTGCGTAAATACTTGGTCGAAAAATTGTGGAAACAATGTCATGTCAATTTTTCTGTTTGTATCAAGCACCAAAAATAAAAATTTCAGTTTTCAATCTGACTGAATGAGCAGCGAGAGTTAGGAATTTCTAGGGATGTTCCGGTTCACCAAAACTGAAACTGTGAAAACCGTCATTTTTTCTGAAACCGAAACCGAAACTGTGAAACTCAAAATTGGAAAACCGAAACCGAAACTAGTATTTTGGAGTTCAATTTTAGGGTTTTCACGGTTGTCTGTATAGTTTTAAAAGTAAGGCATAAGAGCAGCAGAATTTTCAACTCCATGGGAAGATAAAAATAATGCTGATCAAATGAAAACTTTATTTAATAGCAGAATTGATTTCCCAATCACAAAATTCAATTTTTTTCATTATTTGAAAAATTCAATAAAATTATACTTCAAAAATGATAACTTCACCACTGATTCCCCTGACATATGATTTGTTAGTGGCTGAAAGATGATTCCTGCATCACTGAATAGCTGTTCTGAATGCAGAGTTGTGGCTGGTGCACTGAGGTAACACCTTGCAAGTTTTACCAAAGTTGGGTACATTTTTTATTGATTTGCCACCATTGAAGTGGATCTATTTCATGGGATACCTGTTTTTTGTTTAGATTTGTTTCAAGTTCCTGTAAAAATAATGTAATTCTTGGAAAATAATATTTCTCTTTGAAGGGTTTCACTTTACTATTCATTTCTTAACAGCCTTCTACTTCATCATCACGAATGCCTTGTACAAACAGAGTCCAGTGTTTCAAGGAACATGGTGTGATGATTTGCATCTTTCTTGGTGGAGTTGTCAATTGGTCCATAAAATTCTTGTCAGCAATATCATTTACCATTTTTTTGACTTCAACTTTGACAATAATTATTTTAGATGCATTTTTTAACATTTTTCCTTTTGTATCTTGGATCTGAAGCTGTGGCCAATTAGATCTCATCTTTTTGGTTCAATTCCATTTATGTATTCCACCGAAGAAATTTTCATCAGAAGAGTCCATAATGTACTGGTTTTACCAAATTTACTGATGATCTTCTTTCGGCGAAATTTGCAAGTACATAGCTGTTTCTTTGTCTTGTCCGGAATCAAAATATTCATAAATCAAACTTTTCATTCTTGGAATGATTAGTCTAGGTAGCTGTAAATAATTTGCCTGAAGATGTACAAGAAAAGATAAGGATATCTATTGTAACCACCCAATGAAACATTATAGAATGATAAGTACAATATCAATATGCATGAATATATTCGTTGAATGTCATCAGTTGCAAAAAACCTGCAAGACAACAGAAAAAAATTATTTCCAGTAGACAAATAAAATTGACTTTTCTAAGCGTGTACTGCTTAACTATAAAATAAAGCGTGAAAACCGAAACTGCGGTTTTGAAAATTTGAAAACCGTAACCAAAACCATAAATTCAAAATCAAAACTGAAACTGAAACCAGGAAAGTGAAACCAGTCCATCCCTAGGAATTTCTACTCATTCATCAGTCATTGGCAATCTCAAAGTTTGTTGCAATAATCTAAATGTGCTATTCGAATAGAATTCGATTGCGTTCGAGGCAAATAAAAATAGTCAATCAGTGTTTTTTTATTTGTACTTTACAAACGAAATGGTCCAGAGTTCAAACGAAAATTTTAGCTTCGTTTGTACTGGTACAAACAAAAATTTTAGGACAAAAAAATTTTTTGTCACTCAACAGCCATCAGTACCAATAATGGACTTGTTTGTTATGCATCCCCATCGATAACGACGTACTATAGCATCTATAGCATAATAAAAGCTTTTTGTGGAGTATTTCACTAGTGCCTGTTCTGTGTTTTATGTGTCTGAATTCGTAGCCTTTCTATGTGTCTCGTGAAAATAGCCAACGTATGTCACAGCATGTTTGTTGCATTTTATAACAATGAATGTTCTTTTTAGCAATTTTTCGCAAATTTTGGAGTACAAACCGTTTTTGAGAGGTCGTTTGTACCAGTACAAATGAACCGAGTACAAAAAAAAAACACTGGTCAATAGTATAAAATTTTGCGTTTTCAGTCCCTAAAATGGCTGAAAATCAAGATAATTTAGTGTTGGATGACTCAACGAGTTTGTGCTAATTGACGCAAAGGCTCAAAATTTTTCTGTGCCATTACTTGTATTTATGTGCAGTTACACTGAATGAACGTATTTTCCTTTATTAATTCAGTGCATATCTAGTTTGGAAATGGATTCATCAAATAGTTGTGATGCGTGACCAGGTCCCCACAATTTGCTTTAAAGGGTAAAAATTTTTGAAATATTCCTTTTCTTCAGACGAAAAAAAAATTTTTCTGGAAAAAAAATTTGTTTGAAGAAAATGTGTTATTGGGTTTTCCTAACTTTTGTGTCAGGGATGGACATAGTCTATCTCCAGGTTGTGAAGAAATAGCCAAAGTCGACGCGTTTTGCGTCGACGCCGATTTGCATAGACACTGTGCATAAATATGCCGGTCGTCTATGTTTTTGGTCATTCGTTGATTGTTTGTTTTGTTTTTATTAAAGAAGAAATCGGCGGCCCAATAAGGCATTATTTTATATTATTTTGTTATATTATTTGTGGTGGAGCATTTCCGCCTTAAATACAACGACCCGCGGCCGACAGCCTTTGGATTACTCGCAGCGGAGGGAACGCAGGTTAGACCCCGGACTTCTGGAGAGCCACCCAGCGTGCAAGTCTACATTTACAACTCAGTTCTCGGCCTGACTTCTGATTTTGTCCCTGGTTTGAAGTTACTTGAGCTCAGGGTGTTATCTAATCTTCTGCAGTTCTCCGGGACGAAAGCAGGGGATCTTTGTTGATTTTGAGACTGACCGAACTGTTGCAAACTGATTCTACCTAAGGTTTCGGCCTGATTAGGTGAATTAGCTAGTGACTGATTAGGTCTATTTTTGATACTAAATCCTTTAATATATTTCTCGACCTCAACACAAGTCTCATTTCAACATTTGTTTAGTAGCACTTTGCAAGGCTCATGCCTCAAAACTTACGAGTTTTCTGAAAATTTCCATGGAGTGGGTTGATTCACTAACTTTTTGAATACTCGCATATAGAACCCGGGTACCCGAAATACCCAGGTAACCCGGATGCCCTAAAGACCAGGTACCCGGGTCCTAGAATTTTGTAAGTGTGAAGCACTACATGTGGAAAAAAAATTGATTTCTTCCATATCCGTGGAAGAAAGTTCATGGAAAAAACAGGGCACTTACGAAGTTTAGGGGGTACGAAATTTTTTTCCAAAATTTTTCCAAATTTGCATATTTCCGACTAAAATGGATGACGCTGATTACGAATATGTTAGTAGTTTTCCATAAAATCGAATATTTCAACTGCAAACAGGATGTCCTATGACAAAATTTTTTACAAAAAGTTCCAAAAGACCGTGGTCTAGTGCCCACCTAATAGCTTCATACACACTGCACTGACTCGAAGTAATAAACTATTTTTTACGCAATACACTGCAACGTTGATAAAAAATGTTCACTTTAAATGTTTTTTGATCAATATGTTTGATTGCATGCAATACTACCGGCATATTCGTAATCAGCATCATCGATTTGCCCATAAGTAAGTCACACATATGCAAATATTGCGAACAATTTTTGTCACAGGACACCCTGCTTGCAGTTGAATTATTCGATTTCATTGAGAACTAGTAAGATATTCGTAATCAGCGTCATCATTTCAGTCGGAAATGTGGAAATTTGGAAAAATTTTGGAAAAAAGTTCCATACCCCCTAAGCTCCATAAAGTACCAAAAACAGTGGTTTCCGTTTTTTTCCTCAATCGATCAATTTTTAGGGATTTTGGTTGGAATTGAGGAAAATTTTTTTGTGCTTAGGCACCATTTTGAGTAAAAATTTTTTGATGTTCAAGCTGACTGCCCTTTTGATTAGGTTATAGGGTTTCCTGTCCGGAGATGCATTTTCACGCAGTATAAAATGGAAAATTGTTGAAATTTTCAGGCGCTTCGCGCCGGATTTTAATTATTTCATAATTTTTCTACATTATTCCAGTGTGCGGTTGGAAAATGTCATACTAGCCAATGCTTCTATAGCTTTTCCTCATCAACATATTATGGATAAATATTTGATCCTGTCCCGTTTTTTGAGAATTTGACGAAAAGTAAGATTTTTCTCCATATATTCCGAAAATCTTTTTGCGATCTTTAAAAGCGTTTTGAAATTTGTGTGATACATTTTAGGTCCAAGTGGAAATTCTTGCTGGTTAAAGAATCAAAATTCTTGGTTGCTTTCCTAGCGTTTGAATTGTAGTCTTCCCGACTGAAAATTCATTGAATTCACTAAAAAATTAAGCCTTCTGTCTAGGAAAGAAAAACTGAAAAGGTTCATTTTCTAGCGTTCTAGAATATAAAAATCCCAGAAAAATTTTGGCGCTAGGCGCCGAACAAGTTACTCATGCCCATACCCGTATTCAGGATTTTTAAAAAAGAGGTTGAATTTCCCAAACTTTTTGTAGAATTTAATGAATAAAAAGAAAATCATTTTTGCAGTAAAGACGACTTATTTTCAGTTAATTTATGTGTGCTTGGTTGGATTAGTAGCTAAATTATGTTTGAGAAAGTATGTAAATATAATAATTTAATTTGGGAATTGTGACGTATAAGTGCAATGATTTTGCTGAATTTTAAATGTAAAAAAAATTAGGAAGGATAACCCCCCCTTCCCCTCTAAATACGGGTCTGTTCATATACCAACTTTTTCATTTTCTCTTCAAAAGTCATAAAATTTGGTTTGAAAGCCTAAAACCGACGCGAATCAAATGAAATACAAGAAAGCTAGCTTTTGGTGGGTTTTCGGATAAAATTAAGCTAATTTATTGATTTTAGAGTGAGCAACCAACATTGTTCCCCAAATTGCACATTGCAACCTGGCCTGTGCAACAAAAAGCCCTGTGGTCAAGTTCATATTTTCATGTCAGATTGTCAGCTGTTCGGATTTCGGAATCAGTTTTAAAATTTCATTTTTTACTGTTACCTTTTTATCAAAGTTTACTGTTTGATTTACTTGTTGTTATGTCAAAATTAGTAGTTGTTTCATGTCATCAAAAAAATATAAGAAATAAAGGTTGTGCCGTTAAATTATTTTCTTGCTTGGCTAATGTAAACTCACTAAAATATTTATTTATAAGCAGGTCACTCATAGCTCGAAACCTTTTGCAAAAAATGTCGGTTTTTTGGTGGAGGAGAATAAGATGCGTAATAATGAGAAACGTTCAAAAAACACATCAGAAATGATTTTAAACTATTTTCAAGCAAAGAAACTAAAAGAATTGATTTTTCCTCATGAAGAAAAATTTTTTGAGGTTTTTCCTCACTTGGGGCAAGTCTTTGGCAAAAAAAAACAACTGAGTAGTTTAGCAGCAAAACAAAGAAAGCATTGTAGAGCGAGATCTGCCATCATTTTGATTGGTCGAAAAAATTTATTGATTTTTATAGTTGTTTCTGGCGAATTGTCTGGCTTAGGCTTAGGTTTACACTTAGGCTTGGGCTTATGATTAGGTTTAGTCTTAGGTTTAGGCTTAGGCTGGGGCTTGGGCTCACGGTTAGAAAGGAGTGGACTACAATTTTTCCACTAATCAAATTGAAGGTATGGAATTTTTCGACTAATCAAATTGATGACAGATACTGGTGCGCAACACTGTTTTTTTCCACGAACTTTTTTCCACAGATGTGGAAAGAGGTCAAATTTTTTTTCCACATGCGGAAAACGACTGGTTCAAATTCTGCAGGGTATTTTGCCATAAGATTTACATATAACTATTTTCAGACTTTTATGTATATTATGCAAATTTTCAGACCATGTTGGAAATATAACTTCATTGTCGAAAGTCAACGAATTTGGAAATCTAATTTGAGTTTAGTATTTTAATAATTCCGCTTTTCATCAATTTTGGCGCAGCGCTGTTGAGGCTCTTCCAAATGAAATTGTTAGTTTAAATATAGTATCAAGGGTCTTAAAGCAATACAGTGTTGATAATTTCTGGGGAAATTGTGTAGTGGAACTAGCATTAAGTCCGTAGGCTGGTGGACCAGGTTCGATTCTTGATGTAGGTAGGATTTTTCTGTAGGGCCCATTCCGCGCTTTGAAAATTTACTGGCTGGCTTCTCAAATGCCAAACTACTTGATAAAGTCCAATTTGAGAAAATTTGAGAGTTTCAGCTAAAATGCACTCGTTCGTATCCTGATAATCATTCTGATCATATATCTCAAAAATAAGATTTGAATTTTGTGTTCATAAATCGTAATTTCTAGAAATTTGTCATTCGAGAAATTTTAAAACCATTAATTTGTTCGTATAAATTTGGCCGAAAAGCTATGAGTCTGAAGCATAGAAATTTTCCAAAAATACTTCCATGAAGCTTTTGAATTCAATTCGTTAAGAAAGGAACAAACGCTTCAGAAAGTTGACGTGTTGATCTTTCTCAAAAAATCTATGAGGGAAAAAATGCGCATATCGTCATTTAATAGCTAATTAAACTTGAAATAATACGTTTAAGATTATGAAAACTATTAAAGATTAAATTGTAAAAAAGTAGACATGCTAAAAGCCGCGCCTGAGCTTAAAATTAAACCGCCGCGAAGTGCCGGAAAATTTTGAGATTTGGACTTCCCAAAATGCACCAAAATGCATCTTTTCAATATGAAAACCCCAAATTTTTCTTCCACATTTGTGGAAAGACCTCAAAAATTTTTTCCACATTCCAGATTTTTTTCCAGATTATAGTGCAAATGTAGAAAAAAACAGTGCTGACGTCAGACGTTGACTGCTGCGCTATGCTTTGTGCAAAACAAGGAGTAGATCAGTGTTGCCAGATAGTTTTAGTGAAAAACCGCGAAATGACCTGAAAAAACCGCAAAAAGGAATGTGAAAACCGCCGCACAAAAAGTGCCAGAAAAGACTGCATTGCAGTTACTAAAGTTGGCTGGATTCTCAATTTGATTGTTAAATCAGGGAGAAACGCGTATTCTTGAGAACAAAATGGAAAAAACATGAATTTTTTAATTAAAAAACTCAAAAATGTCCAATTTTCCAACCTAAAAAACGACTCAACCGAAGAATACAATGCCCGCCGCCAACCAGTGTTTTTTTGTGTGCCAAAACATGGCTTTTTTGCACAAAAAAAAATTGGAATGGTACAAAAAAATATGAGCTTTTGTGCCAATGGGCACAAAACTTTTGGCTGGACAAACATTAAATTTCCTTGATTTTTGGACGTTTCAGGGGCTAAAAATGCAGAAAATTTTCGGCGCTTCGCGCCGAATTAATGAATATAATATTTTCTTTTCGTATTGTATTTGACCCGAACGCGAACGATTTCTCTTCGAACAGTCTATTAATATCGTTGCAGAAAGCTTTATAGGCTGTCAACGACTGATGAATGAAAACAAATTCTGAATATTCTTTGTTAATTCTGTCACTGTCAGATTCGGATTTGAAACTGAAATTCTTACTTCTTTGTGTTTGATTGATTCAAATAGAAAAATCGACATTGTTGTTCAACCGAAGATTTACTCAATTTTCGACTTTATTTTCTCTAGTCTTTACATTGTTATTAAATATATCCTATTCATATTCGTAGTCGAAAATTGAATCAATCCGAACTTCCTGAACAATTCTAGAGTTATTTAAATTCTCTCAGCATTCCATTTGTTTTCGAGTCGTCGTGAACTATTTTCTTGCAGAGTTTTTTTATCTCACTGACATATCTAGCTGAGAAATAGGTTGGGCACGATTTTCACAAAAAATTAATGCGTGAAACATTAAGTTTTTATCAAACTTCCGGCCTAAAACTTTTTTGCAGTTTTCAGACGTTTCTGATATAAAAAATTTATTGTGCTATTGACACAAGTTTTTTTGGCCTCCTGTGTTAAATAGCACAAATGTCCGTGCACCAGTTTTTTTTGTGCCAAAACATGGATTTTGGCACAACAAAATTTGGAATGGCACAAAAAATTGTGGGCGTTTGTGCCAATTGGCACAAATTTTTTGACTGGTCGAAGGCCGAATTTCCTTGTTTTTTAGTTATTTTAGGGGCTGAAAAGGCAAAATTTTCTTGGCGCTTCGCGCCGAGTCAATAAGTATAATAATTCATAACTGTACTTGAGGGGGGGGACCTCCCCCAACTTGGCCAACCATATACCCAACATCACCCAACCCCCCCCCCAGCTTGGAAAAAATTAAAAAAATTTGCAAAAAAGTATGTTTTTTTTGGCCTTTGTTGGGAAAAATTTCGACTTTTTTCGACCCCTCCCCCCAAATTTCGGATTTACCCCCCCCCCCCTCAACTGGTCGGAGGTCTTACAGGTATAAATTAATAAGGTAAAGTGGGCTGACTTTGATCAGAATTTGCTAAATGAATGGCATTTGATAACTATGTGAGATCAGCAGGTCATTTTTGCTGTGCAGACAACCCCTACTGTGAGCTATCATACTGTAGAAAAATTAATCATTTACCAAAAAAACTACTGCCGTTATTAAATTTCAAAGTGTCAAATGTTGAAAAGCTGTTTTTTTGTGCCACAAAAATTTGGGTTCCACTCATCGTAGAATTACTTTTTTCAGCCTACACAGCTTTTCGATAGTGAGGAAAACGACAAACATAGTTGTTCTGCACAAAAATTCACCTAAGAGCCGTAGTAAAATTAGGGGTTTGTGGGTGACTTTGATCAGAGTGACTTACTTTGATCATACTATAATTTTTTTGTGAATCTATCAGGCAATTGAAATACAGGGTTATTAGTTTGTTTTTCTTTTCAGGTTATTCCATAATCATCGTTATGGTTAGAATCTATCAATGTAAACCATATTCAAGAGCTCTTGTGTCACAGATTATTCCACTGTCGATTTGCAAGAAGAAATCGATTCAGTCAGGACAGGAATGACAATTCGCAGAGCAGCACATACTTTCTAAATCCTGTATGGAACTTTGTACAACAAACTTCAAAACCATCACATGAACACAATTGGCGGCCGACAATATTTGTCGGACGAAGAAGAGCTTTTGTTGGTCAAGTTGATCCATTCCTTGGCGTTTGTTGGAATGCCACTATCAAAAGACTATCTTCTGGCAATAGTCGATGATTATATTCGTAAAAACAAACCCAAAAGCCTGAACATTTTCGTCCAGGATTCCAAGGCAGTGGCTTGTACCTGATTGATAGAGACAAGGTGAAAGCGAAGTTTTGTTCCGAAAGTGAAGGATTTTTATTGCCAATCGAAAGTGAGTTTTCACCATGTAGAATATACCTACCAGTGGTCCCTAAGGTCAAATTTTTTAGGTAGGGGTAAAGTTGAAAATTTGCGGGGCTGGTGTGGCTAAATGACCACTAAACCGTTCATTTTGTCTGCAAAATAGGCAACCAGTGATCAATTTTTAGGACTTTAGGTAGGGGTAATACCCCCTCATACCCCTCCCCATGGGGCGGTTTGATACCTACTATTCACATCTTAAAAATATGGTTTTCAGATGCAATAAATCATACCGATTCATCAATCAATAATGCTCATTTGGAGGCAGAAGTCGCTGCAACAAGTAACAATAACCTAATTTAACCATACATGTAATTGGGGGGGAAGTGCTATGGGAACCCCCCCCCCCCCACAGAAATCATCGACCATATGGCTAGCCATTGAGCAACCGCCCCCCAGGATTTACCAATCTTATGGCTAGCCATATGGTAACTGTAGGAACCCCATACTTCTGGTCGGAAAAATACTGAAAAATGTTAATTTTTTGATGAAAAATGTCAATTTTTGAACAAAAAATGATCAAAGATGTGGATTTTCTGGGTCCTTCACAACCATAAATACATTTTCCGGTCTTTTTAGAAAAAAATGAACTATTTTTCGGACTTTTTTCGTGAAAAAAATTTATTTTTTTTATCTCAAGAGACTCCTCCTCCCAAAATTTTGGGAATTACTGACCCCCGGCCCAAAAAAGTCATCGGACCCCCCAGACGTCAGAGCTTCATTACAAGTATGAATTTAACTCTGGTATTTCTATGTTGTATGTATGCATTCAATGGTTTCAGGTCGGGGAGCAGCCAGTCTAAGTCCAGCAAAATGAATGACGAAAAGTGTCATCGATTTCTTCAAAACGATTCATGCAAAAAAGCGACCCTAAAAAATCACCCAAGCGGCTCAATCATGCTTTTGGTCAGTTGTTAACAGCTCCTGAAGTCATGGAGCAGCTGAAGGTGCTGAAAGAAGCCAAGAAAACGAAAAAGGTGTCAAGTGCCAATAAGTGTCGAATTTGTTTTATTGCGTGGTTGAATTACAAGAAGAAGTTTAAGGCCAACTGGGCTGAATGTGATGAGTGCGATGGACGGATTTGTGGAAATTGCTTGATGGACGATTTTGACGACGAAGCTGATTTTACATGCCAAATTTGCGTTACTAGAAGAGAAGATTTAACTGGTTTCTTTTTCTATTATTCCAATAATCTCATTGTTTTTTATGCCCTAAAGGCACTCGATCGACATAAATAAAGTTCTGAAGGCATCATAATATAATTCTTTGAATATCTACTCATTCAGTGAAGGATTTGTTCAATTTCGAAGCTTTAATGCTCTTTCATTTAAACAAAACATATCTGCATCTAGATACTATAGAAAATGTCGATTTAGTGATTTAACATCACCTTATATATTTGTTTTTGTTGATCAATGTTTTTGTTTGTTTGTTGTTTGTTTTTTTGCATGATTTTTGCATGTTGATTTGTTGATCAAAGTCACCCACTTTAAAGTGATTTTCAAGTATTATTGTTGTGCAAATACGTTAGTCCATGATTCTACTCATTACTAAAGATCTTAATTAATGATTTCATGTTGTTGATCAAAGTAACCCACATATTTGTCGCATAAAAATGGTTGCATAAATAAATTTTTTTCCATGGAAAGAATTATGTTTTTGATCTGATAATTTGATCAGTCAGCTATCAATGGTTGTATAACCTCGTGTCAAGACCGTTTCTCACCAATTTGTTTTGTTTTCTAAGGAATCACAAAAAAGTGTCAAAAACGGACCATTGATATCACGTTACTATGGCGATCAAAGTCACCCACAGGGTGAATTACTTTGATCGCAAAGTGAGGGTTCTTGAAACTTGAAATTTTCTATTAAATCCAGCCGAAACAAAAAAATATTAGCGCAGTTTCATTAGAAAATGATTGATCTTTCCAAATATACTCATATCACCCAACGAAAATTATTTTTAAAGACAATACAGCATGTCAAAGTGGATATATACCTTTTTTGATCAAAGTCACCATTCTTTACCTTAATCAGTTACTTTTATTTGTGTAGAATCTCAGAGAATTGCATTCGAATAATAGTATATTTGTATGATCGCAACAAACTTTGAGATTGTCAATGACTGCAAAATGAATAGGAATGGTTAACTTCCACTGTTCACTCAGTGTGATGATTGGAAACCGAAATTTCAATTTTTGGTGTTTGATTCGAACAGAAAAATTGAGATTGTTGGCCCAATTTTGCAACCAAAAATATACGAGACGCGAACTTCGGCTTAGTTTTTCTTCAGGAGAAAGCAATTATGGACACCCTTAATTTATTTACAGCGGTGTTGTTAAGAAAAAATTCGTAGCCGAAAATTAAAGAAAAATATAAAACGTCTGAAAATATTAAAAAATATCTGAATTGTCTCAGCATCTGATTCCTTTTCGAATCATATAGACTGCTTTCTCGATCAATTTTTCTTATCGCACTGACGTGCTTAGACAAAATAGAGTTAGCTGTTAGCACGATTTTTATGTAAATTAGTATGGCGAAAGTATCTTTAGTTATGTTTTATTATACCTGTACTGGGGGTTGGGGGGAGGGCCCCCCAAGTTGGCCAACCATGTACCCAACATCACTTAACCCCCCCCAACCTCCCTCCCCAGTTTGGAAATTAAAAAAATCTGCAAAAAAGTGTATGTTTTTGACCTTTTTTGGGAAAAATTTCGGCTTTTTTCTACCCCCCCCCCATACTGGTCGGAGGTCTTACAGGTATGGTTTTTATCAAACTTTTGGCATAAAACTTTTTGAAGGTTTTCACTATGTTTTTCGGCTGGAAAAATTTATTTGTGCTATTGGCACAAATTTTTTTAGCCCTTTGTGCCAATTGGCACAAATGTCCGTGCACAAAAAACGCTGCCGCCACCAACCTTGATCTTGCGTTCAATGTGGTAAGCAAAAAATTGAAAGCCACCAAAACCACCGCAAAAATTCAAAAAGCGCAGCAAAAACCGCCAGAGGGATCTGAAAACAGCGAAAAGGGCGGGAAATAGCCGCATCTGGCAACACTGGAGTAGACATCAGTGTTGCCAAGTAGTCGCCTTCAAAAACCCCAATTTTTTCCGCCAAAAAACCTCAATCGTTCCAAAAAACCCAGAAAACCTCAAAAAATTTTGAAAACCTAGAAAAACCCTAATTTTTGAAAACCTAGAAAAACCCTAATTTTTGAAAACATAGAATAAATTTAATTCATTAGGAAAAAAATAAATTAAACATAAGTTTATTAAGAATCAACAACTTTATTCAGCCGCTAGCTGTGGAATTTCATCTTCATCATCACATTCAGCTGATTGCTGCAGCAAACTGTTTAAATGACTATACATGCCTGACGTAAATTTTTTCAACATAGGTTTTGTTACAGTAAAAAAGTTACAACTTTCATTCCTTAAAGCCAAGCCATATCGCACACATAGAATACTGTCCGACAACACTGTCAGAAAACTATGGATTTCAAACTTCAAAGATCAAACTAGATTAAACATGTAACTTTGAAAAGATTCACAAATTTAGTTAGAAGCTTCTTAAATAAAGCCTAAGACTCAGCTTGCAGTGCTTGCACAAATACAACATAAAATCTCTAACTTATAAGCCTCCTAATCCTTATTCTAATCCATAATCAGTGATTTTTTCTGCGCGGAGCAAAATTTTTTCCATATTTCCCGAAGTCGTTTTTATCACTTAAAAATGCTTATAGATTTTTTACTTATGTGTTTTTGAGCTTTTTAAAAACTTCTGGTGTTTTTAGAGCCGTTAATTTATCAAAATTGACGGAAAAAATTTCGAGTTTCATCCAGGTCTAATCTACAAGAACGTGGAGCAAATTTTCCAGCAAACTATCTAGGAGCATACTGACTTTGAATTACATGAGAAATCGATGCTTAAGTCCTTTATGATGTTAATCTTTCCAGCACGGAGCGCCAGAAAAAATTTTTGGGTATTGACATTCTGCGATGTTGGAAAATCAATTTTCCGAACATTTATTTCAAGAATTAGATTAGGATTTTGTGTTCAAAAGCTGTAATTTCTAGAATTTTATTATTTGAATAATTTCAAAACCAGTAATTTATTCGTAAACTCTCATGAACTTGACTGGAAAGAAATGAGTAAGAAGAGTAGAAATTTGCGAAAACTACTTCCATGAAGCTTTTGAAATGATTTCACATTAAGAAAGGAATAGTCGCTTCAAGAAGTTTAGAGACTTGACGTATTAATCTTTGTCAAAAAATGATGTGTCGAGGAAAAAATGTGAATCTTCCTTAAATTTCAAGATAGAATATTGAAGGTTACCAATTGAATCAAACATAAGATAATATACGTTTGATGAAAACTATTATAAAGATAAAGTGATAAGTGAAGGTAGAAATGCTAAAAGCCGCGCCTGATCTATGCAATACATAATCATGTTTATGGAAGTTATAACTGGCGCGAAGCGCCGAAAAATTTTGAGATTATGATCTTCTGAAATGCACCAAAATGCATTTTACCGTATCAGAAACCCAAAATTTTTTTCCCCAAATGGGGAAAGAGCCCAAATTTTGTTTCCTTTACTGAAATTTTTTCCAAAAAAAACGATTTGGGGGGAAAAACACTGCCTGCTACAATAAAATAATAGTGAATATAGTGAAAATGCAAATTAAATGTGTAATTCAATGTTAAATTTGAACGAATTTATAGTTTTTTACTAGGCATTTCAAAATCTTAAAATAAGAAAAATTATGGATTTTAAAGGTTCAGAATCAATGACTGACACATTATAGAAGAATATGTGATCAAGCACAGGACTCAAACAATTCTGCACGAGAGCAGAAATCATCAAAAAAAAAATTTGCACAAAGCCTACAAAGTCTGCATTGTGTAGAAAAAACGCTGTCTATACTTATAATAAGCCTGCTTAGTTGAGAGCTAAAAGGTAGACTTCAATCCCAACGTGAATTCTTGGTTGAGTTTGATGATAATGATCAAGAGTAAGAGGGTCAGGGTTGGAAAAGATGGGTTTTGAGTTTCTTGGATTTTAATCACCAAATTTTGGATTTTTTGGTTTACGTCTACAACAACGAAAAAAGGAAAAGAAAAAGAAGAAAAAATGTTTACTAAATTTTTTTATTTATTTTGTTATAAACTTGGATTATAAAACTTTTAAATGATTTATTATACTTAAGAGCATCGTACATACTAGGCCATTTCAAACTTGCTTCTGCCCAAAAAGTTGCACTTTTTAAAAACTAAATTTCTAGTGGCTCATCGGCAGAAATAGTCATAAGCTTTTCGTGTTATTTTAATAGAATTTTAAGTGCATTTGATTAAGTTTTTATGTATCTAATCATGTTTCAAATAGTTCCTATGGCGCTTATAAAGTTTAGCCCTGGAACTTATATACACTATAGACTAAGCCCAGGCTTTTTTTTTTTGGTTTGAAAACCAGGAGCCAAATGGCTTCTAGGCCTAAATTTTTAGGGGCCAAATTAAAATTTTGGGAGCCAAAAATTTTTAATTGAAGAATATTGAAAAACGTGCTTGTAACACACTGTAGAACGTACTATGTAATTAAATTACGTAGATATTCAATCAGTTGATACGAGTTTTAAAAAATCACTGTTCAAAATTTGATTTCCACTCAGCGTTTTCAGTTACAGGCATCTTTCCACACGTACAAACATCGGCCGAGAAATCTTTGTGCAAAGAAAATTTTTTATGCAAAAAACGCGATATTTCGTTTAATTTTGCACAAATCTTCATCCAAGATTGCACTTGAGTTCATTTCCTTCCGACTCAAAAGTATAGGGTTTTGAAATTGTAGCTTCTGTTCTCATTGTTCTGTTGTTTCCTATATCTTTCCGGCGCTATGCAACGATTTTTTTTCAGATTTTGACACTCTAAATGCTGAAAAATCAATTTAAGGATAACTTATTCGATAAACATACATGGTTCGAAAACATGTATTATATCATTTTACAAACAAAAAAATATGTTCATACTTTCATAAGTTTGACAAGCTCAAATTAAACTTGAAATTTTTGAAAATCAGCTCCATTATAATCATGAATTCAAACTCCATATTTAAAATAATAGTAACAAAAATGGAAAAATTGAGATTCTGATCACCAGAATTCTTTTGCACCAAATGCACCAAAATTCATCTTTTCCATGTCGAACCCCCATGTTTTTCCCTTCGTCGAGAATTTTTTTTCTAGAAAGTTTGATTTGTAGAGAAACAGTGAATAGACTAATTAAAAAAATTATATAATTTTCGATGTTTTATGATTTTAGAGCCTGTAAAACACTTACTTCAAATCTAAAATTGAATGAAAACAGCTACAATTCACTATAATATAAATGAATATATCAAAATTTTAGGAGCCAAAATGGCTCCTAGACCTAAAATTTTAGGAGCCATTTCCAAACTTTTAGGGGCCCAGGCCCCTAAAATGACTAAAAAAAAAAGCCTGACTAAGCCTAAGCCCAATGGTAAGACTAATTCTGATTGCCCAAAAAACAATCAATTGAATGAAAGTCTCACCAGTCGATGAGTAGCAGTTGTGACTACCTGGCCTGGCACTAAACTTGACTAGTGCCCATAGTTTTTTTTAGCATTTTACAAGTCATGGCTTGTTGGACTGACAAAATGGCTTGTAGAATTTTTGTCCAACAAGCCAAAATGGCTAGTCAGAATTTTTTGAGCCATGTGTTTGATCATATCGGATACAGAAAAGATGCATTTTGGTGCATTTTAGAAGGTGATAATCTCAAAATTTTCCGGCGCTTCGCGCCGGTTATAACTTAAATAAGCATTATTATTTATTTCCTGGCTCAGGCGCTGCTTCTAACATGTCTACCTTCATTTATTATTTAATCTTTAGTAGTTTTAATCATCTTAAACGTATTATCTCATGTTTTAATTGGAAATCTTCAATATTTCATCTTGATATTTAATGAAGATTCACATTTTTCCCTTGACACATTTTTTGAAAAAGATCAATACGTCAAGTCTGTAAACTTTTTGAAGCGATTCTTCCTTTCTTAACGTAAAATCAATCCAAAAGCTTCATGGAAGTAGTTTTCGGAAATTTCTACTCTTTTTACTCATATCTTTTCGGCCAAGTTCATGAGTGTGTGTGAATAAAATGATGGTTTTAAAATTTTTCAAAAATAAAAATTCTAGAAGTTACGACTTTTGAACAGAAAATTCGAATCTAATTCTTCAAATAAGTGTTTGGAAAATTAATTTTCCAGCATCGCAGAATGTCAATACCCAAAAAATTTTCCGGCGTTTCAGGCAGGAAAGATTAATAGCTTTTTTGAGCTCTCACTTGTCATCATAGAGGATTTAACCGCAGATTTCTCATGTAATTCAAAGTCATTATGTTCTTGGATAGTTTGCTGGAAAATTTGTTCCACAATGCTTGTAGATTCGACTTCGATCAAACTCAAAAATTTCAAATGTTTCCTGAATTTTAATGAATTAACTGCTCTAAAATGTTATTAAATAAATGTTGAATGACATCTCTTTTTTGATCGATTGCCATGATGCTCAATATATACATTTCTTTAAAAAACAACCTAGCATTGGAATTTATTCACGTATATACTGATATTATAAAATTGACTTGTAGAAATTTGGAATGGCTTGTAAGATTTTAGGTCAACAAGCCACTTGGCTTGTGACTTGTAGGTCAAAAAAACCCCTGCTAGTGCCATTCCTACTAATGCTTTGAAATGAGTACAAAATAAAACTCACATCACATTAAACTAAAAGACCCACAATAAACCGAAGAAACCCCAGCAAAAAGCAAATAAAATCCAAAAGTTCAAATTTTGAGAAACTGTTTATTCAATCTCTGAAAGAATCTGCAGTGTGCACGCCGCCTCAAACATGTCAACAGAGTATTTTTACACCAAACCAACGTACTTTTCCCCAAAACGTTCATTTTGGGGAAAAAATTTTTGAAAAAAGGGAAATGTTTTTAGCACTATTAGCCAAACAGGGAAAAAGCTTTTATCTAACGTCCCCTAGATGTAGCATTTTAAACTTGAATGCACTTTAATAATGGGGTAAAATAATTACTTTTGGCCGCTTCGCGGCATTATATAAAACACCAAATAAATTAGAACATGTTGTTTTTATGTACCTCAGTCGCGATTTATCAAATTTCAATGTGTTTCTCAGTGCTTTTATATACCCTAAACTCATTCAGTTTTATTATTACTTTGGCCAAACATTTTTAGGGTCAGAAAATTTTTTTTGGAAAAAAACACGCTGCACCAACAGCCAAAATTCGGTAATCAAGCCAAAAATATGCTAGTTCAATTGTAAATTACACAAACTGGCCACACTTTTCAATCATACCTGTAAGACCTCCGACCAGTTGGGGGGGGGGGGGGGGGTGGGGAAATCCGAAATTTTTTTTTTGGGGGGGGGGGGGGGGTAGGAAAAAGTCGAAATTTTTCCCAAAAAAGGCAAAAAAAACATACACTTTTTTGAAAATTTTTTTTCCAAACTGGGGGGGGGGGGGAATGATTTTGGGTACAGGGTTGGCCAAGTTGGGGGGGGGGGTCCCCCCCCCCCAAGTAGAGGTATGCCTGAAGCAAAAAACGTCAACGCCCTCAAAAAACCCCTAGATTTGGGGAAAATTGACAACACTGGTAGACATTGAATTATACAGTAAGAACTTCTGAAAGGTGCTTAGTAAATATAAAAGTAATGACTTGTTTATCAGAAACTTGAGGAATGGCACGAGAATCCCGAGTGGACCCCAGACTGGAGCGTGTAGTTCGACCAAGACCTTTTATGCTGAGCACATAGCACGATACAACGTATGGCTACCAACAGAAGTAGACCAAACATGATGATTCGACAATAACAGCTAAGTGTGCTATAAATACGCAAAACGGGAAATCAATCCTCGGGTAAACTGCTATCGTCGACTTCCTTGTTGACCGGATAATAAACTTGGAAGATGAATTTACTTGTTGAAAAAGAGCCCTTAAAATTGTACACTATAAAAATGAATAAAAAGGCACACATGTACATGCCGAAGGATGTTGTAGTCCGTCTATATTCGAGTCATTTTTGGAAGACCGATGCAGCGATCCCATGAAGTTCAAGTACAGCATGGAGAAACTAGATAGCTCAATATTGTAATCGATGAAGGACAGGTAATAACCTGGACAAGTTGTCAAAATCATCCGAGTAGCACTCAATTATCGACGCATTTCTGCCCAAATCAATAGTAGATAAGCACGGTGTTTTTTCAATTAATTTGGCATTCCGTATTCTCATGAAGAAAAAAAGTTTTCCACGAAGTAAGAATTACATATGAAATTGAATCTACTTTTTTGGTTTAAGCTGCGTCTAATGTATCAAGTTGAACGGGCTATAGTTTCAAATGAGCCCCGGTATTGTAAATGAGAGATGCAATAGTTTTTATTCGAATAAACATATTTTTGCCCTTTTGAAAAATATTTTTTTTAAATACAACTTATTCACAATTTTTCATTCTTACGCAGTTATCACAATTTTAGACGAATAATACTACATCATTGTGATAAATTCGCCAATTTCAGCAGTGTGAAGGCACATTGATCACGAACCAAACCTACAGACGTGTTTTTCCCCAAGCCACATTTACATCCCACATCACGGCCACGGTTACGGCAGCCGCGACCGTGCGGCGAGGCGTAAAAGCAGCTTGATGGTACAAAACGTGTTTGGTGCTGGCCATCAAGAGCCGCTGATTTCGTTCTATGCTTTGAACATAATGAAACTTTAAGAGACCAATAGCACACCGTGCAACAGGAAATAGTACACCATGCAAATCGTAACAGCTCGTCAAATTTTCGAAATATCTCTCCAACTGTAGGGATTTTTTGGAAAATTAAATAAGACATTATATTTATTAAATGTAATCAATTCATGAAAGGAATGACGCTTTACTCACTGGACATTGGACTTACTGGGTTGGTTATTATACAATCATGAAATTTTTCCGTATATTGCACGTATTTGTCGCAACATATGATCAAGTCGGGAATAGGATAAAGTTGCATCGAAAAATCGAACGGCCAATATACCGGAGAGACGTTCAGAGGCAGGGGGCATAAATGATTCTGCGACAATATCGTGCGAGCAAACTAAAATAATGACATAATGAACACGAGAGGCAGGAAATGCGAAAGCACTGATTTTCAAGTGCTCTTGAGCAGTCACAGTTTCATGACGATGTGCAGGGCCCTTCTTAGGGGGGGGGGGGGGGCGCGAACTGGGCGGCCGTCCAGGGCCGCTCAAAATTTTCTAGTGTATGCTTGAAGAATGCCTTTTCAATAAAATTGTCAATTATTGTACGCAAACATTACAAAATTTCCGCAAACATACATTGTATATGATGAAATTAAAACGATTTTCAGAAAATTATATTTCTTTGATTTTAAGAATCTTCTATGTTACTTACAGAGCATTAAAAAAATGTGTTTAAAATAAGAATCATATTATTATAGCAGCATTACAAAAGGAACAAAACTAAATGAAAAAAGTCAATAGTGGGCGGTTTACAACTAAATCACATACTAAACATTTCATATCAGAATTTCATATTTTGCTGTGCATGGTCAAAAAAGCTAATGAATTAATATTTGTCCGGAATCAATCTTCTTATAAAGCTTTAAATACCCGATCATTACTGACGAAAACTATATATGAGAAGGATTTGTTTCAAATGTTGACTTACCTGCTTACAAAATATAATTTTTTCGGCATCACTTTTAGTTTCAAGTTGTTTCCTGATCTGATGGTCGACTGCATGATGAAAATATAGTTTCAGAATAGTGATTCTCCCAGGCTAACATTAATCCGGGAAGTTTATGACACGCTTTGAGAAATATTTTTGTACTTTGTCAACCGTTAGTTAATGGGAGATTTATAGTTGAATAATCACTAGATTCGAGTTACATTACGTTTTAAATACATAAAACTTATGTAGAGTAGAAATAAAACGTGAGGTACATATGACTATACCACTCAAAACGCCAATGTCACTAATGAGTATTAATCATTCTAGCTTGTACGCAAACAACAGCCATATAAGCTTCTTTGAGCAGAAACGTGTTTTAAAAATATCTTTCATATTTGGGAAAAACTCTGAGTGCTTTAACAGTTTACACTATTATGGAATCTGCATCCGAGCACACACATTCATAATTCTGTAAAGCATCTGTTTTTTCTACACTGCACTTTTTTGTGCCAATAGCGGCAAAAAAGGTTGATGTATAGTTAATTTTTTTAGTTTTGTAGTTTGTTGACAGCATTATCTGGCTGATACAAAATATCAGCACATTGCTCAGGTCTCTGTATGGTACACATTGTAGCAATCATTGAATTTTTCTCCAGAAAAAAAACAGTAAATTCTGGAAAAAGACCTGGAAAACCTGGCAAAGTCAGAATTTAATTTGGAAAAACCTCTTGACACTTTGCCTCAGGCGTTTTATTAGAGTGTTATGTGCAGATGTTGCATTATATACAAGTTATATACTGTGTAATGTAGTCTATCATGACAACACCAGAGTTTTTGACATTCAACCGGTTCATAAGCGTTATATTTAATGAATAAAATCTTGTAATGGGATTCTGCGTCATTTTTAGATATTCTCAAGTATGTAAAATAGTGAATCATCTATTACCTAAAAATGGCGTGGTGTCTAATAATTATTGAAAAAAATTTAGGGCCGCTTAATTTGAATTTGCCCAGGGCTGCTAAACCCCTAAGAACGGCCCTGATGATGTGCACGCCAGTCGACAAGACGTAATTGTGATTACAGGTGAATTTTTGGAGCCGTCATTCGTAGTGAACATACAGGAATTCAAAATTTATATTTCTTTCATGTACACAATTTTTGTGACGAAAGTATGTAATAAATGAGCACAGCTGCGCATGCACCAATAAAGTATACATTCTAATCGCGAGAAGTTCTTTAGTAGACGCAGAATATTTAGACTCACATGATGATGCAACTTTCTAACGTCAGTGGGAACTTTCACGCAATTTCGACACATCTTTTCGATTATATCTTCGCGAAAGATGACAATCTCCTGTGAGAAAAACTGTACGCGACAAGGATTTGTGGCCAAATGATGACGAGGTAATTTCGAGAGAACGTTCGACAAAACTGATGACGGCAAAGGCGGCCTATTATATGGAATAAAATATAAAATAGGGGTAAAACATAATTCTTCTTTGGTAACCGTATCATTTTATCCGCAAAACTGTCAAAGATAGTAAGCGAAAAGACAGAGATCAATATACTCAGACACAGCAATTTTCAAGGCGAAATTGTTTCTACGGCAAATCTCTAAAGATTTGCAAGATGTAGACGCAATTTAAAAGCATTTTAAACTTATCTTCTATTATATGAGTGGGTTGTGATCTGAAGGTAAACTGCCCGAGGACTCAAATTATTATCACGGCCTGCAAATTTTTATGCTCAGCCAACTTTTCACATGACGTGCACTGACAATTTATTTTTTATGCTACAACATTCAAACACTTGAGAGACCACAGATTTCGGGAAAAATTCTTTCTGCTATTCTACACATACTTGGGAAAAATTCCGTTCAACAAATGATCTTGAAGCGATGGAACAAATATAAAATGGCTTTGCTGAACAATTAGTGGAAATTCTTGTATCAAATCCACTAGAGCTTTGAAGCCATCTATAAAAAACACATCAAATCGAAAAATCGACCAAGTGACTCGAACCAGAGTGTTTTGTTTTCTGTCTAGGTGTTTTTGGTGATTCAGTGTCGATGAAAGTTTTAAACAAAAAAAAACTTATTTTTCACGGAGCTTCGAGCCGGATTCGACTTAATTCATCCCTTCTCTACTACAGACACACCTTTGAATTTCACAGCTAATTTACTAGCATAGCTGAATTTACGTGATGTGCTTCACAAACTTCTTGATTCTCAATAATGACCAATACTCGAAAAACGTGGAATTTTGAGTACACTCATGGTTATTCAGCAAAAAATAATTTCATTTTATAGTAGTTCCAAAATATTAATATCCACTCAAAAAAATCAAGGCTATATGACTTTTCTGTGAACCTACAACTCACCATGATTTTTCCTATTTTTTAGTGACTTCAACCTTCCTATGCGGGATTTTTTCAGAGATTTACGCACGGTGCGGATAGATCTGAGTATAAAAAAACTTGATTACTACTATAACATGGTTATCTTTTTACCGTTTTCGTTATTCAGTCAGGATGATGATAAAAAGCAAAAACTTGGCATTCTTCCACGAATGGGGAACATTATTTTTCAAAAAATGCGAGATCAAGCTCGCTCAAATTCTTGAGAGAAGCTAATACTTGAAAACATACCTTTCAACAATCCGATGTTTTTTGCAGATTCGTAACGAGATAAAAAACGTCCGCACATTACGAAACAAGTTGGCGGAGAATTTGAGAATCCACTAAAAAGTTGTCTCAGTTTTTCCAAGACCTGGAATGAAGACGGAATAAACGAGCGATCCTGAGTATCAGAACCTATAGTAACTCAGAAGCAAAAGCAGACCCTGCTCATTTACTGTACTGTATATAATCGATAACTAACTAGATTGTCATCCAACCAAACATCCGACAATATAACAAACGCCGCCGAACATTGTTTGCGTTCTATTTCGACTAACTTCGATATAGATTTGACGCATTGCTTGGCAGAACCACCGAAAATGTTGATGGGACCGAAAAAATCTCTCGTTTTCTGCGCATCTTCGATAGGCGGCAAACCGACAGCTTTGGCCTTAAATATTCCTTCGCAAAAGCAACCTTCGGCCAGAACGACGCAGTTTTCTATGAAAATTCCAGACTGGAACGTCTAAAACGATAAAAATGAAACGGTCTAACGCCTCTTAACATACCTATAAACTAAATTTACAATTCGAATTTCCTTCGCATGTCTTCGAAGTAATTTAGTTTCCGTACTTGAGTCAAAATTCTAATTTCTTAAAATCTTTACTACTACCATGTATCCAAGTATTGTTGAAAAGCGAGTTAAAACCGAAGACTGATGGATATTAATTATGTTTTTTTAAAATACAGTATCGTGTTGCATATAACAAATCTTTCATAAGTAATTGAGGAGGTTTGTTTTTACAGGGTTCATGCGCCCTTTTGAAAATGAAATTCAAGGACAATTCAAGGATTTTAAGGACAAAATTTTTCATTCTTCAAGGACAATTTTCATCAAAAAATAGTGATACTCCAGAATGGCAAAAGGAAATAGCCAAGCATCCTCAGAAAAATCAATCACATATCAGCCATAGACATAATCAACCACAAAGACAAACCAGTGTTCAACTTGGAAGACATACCACACATACCAGACACATACCTTTACATTAAATCATCATCGAAATCTAGAGCAATTCCAAACCCTGAAAATATATTCACTCTCCATGTATTATTGCAATTCATTGACCAGGACAACGACCTTGTGTTTACACAGTCTATCAGGATTTGCATCACAGATTCTATCCAACACGAAAAACATGATAAGCTATCCCAAACCACTCAACTGCAACTCGCTCAGATGCAATTAAGTTTGTTCAATTACTGACATCTTGAATACAATGCAGATTGTGATCCATCACCTCGCAACCTTTCGACCAACTAGAAACTATAATAACAAAATTTGTTTGCTTATTACACATAATTTCATACAATTCACATTAATTAATTGATTAATTCCACATAATTCAATCCCATAATTTTGCTCAGAGAGAATTGGAAATAGATTCTTCCGACTTCCTGTGTCGAAAAATACATATGCACTAACAAAATGGGAATCCTCATTCAATTTGGTTACCTTAACTTTTGCTAACATCAAGGAAACGTTATATGCAGACAAAGTGCTCATCGTGATGATACCTTGAAGGTTATCGTATTCCACTTGCTGGCTCATAGCTGATGTCTTTTCTATTATCTGCAGCAATATCAGTATACTTTCAGCAGTTGATGCAGGTTTTATCTGAATTTTCACTCATCTATTGGATGTGTATAATTTCTAGTTTCGTTATACAGTGACTTTTAAACAAGGCCTAAGAGTTTCACAAGAATTATTCATATGCCCAGTTGTTAAGACTATAAAAACAAAGTTTTGGTACCTAGATTTTAGCTTTCACAGGTTAAACAGTACTGAAAGTGGTGCACTGATCACGATAATTTTTATAGGTGCCTGATTACTGTTAGTGAGAAAACATTACACTAATACAATCCTGAGATAGAGGCTTAATCCATGCAATGCAGAAAAAGGATGAGGGCACACCAGTGAAGGAAAAAGACCATTTGTCAGCAGAATTCTGGGCAGTTGGTATATAAATGAAAAATAAAAACAAAGCAGAAAAGTCACAACTAAGAATTGAAAAGAGAACAACGTTTTTTGGCGCGGAGCGCCGGAAATTTTTGACGTTTTTTCCTCAAAATTAATTTCACGCCATGAACTTTGAGAAAATTCAAGGGCATTTCTCTTTTTTTCCAGAATTCAAGGACAATTCCAGGATTTCAAGGACGGCTTTCAAAAATAAGGACAATTCAAGGATTTCAAGGATTTCAAGGACGCGCATGAACCCTGTTTTTAAGACGCAATGTCAATTCTTTATTTCAAATCAAACTATATTTGGATTAGTGTAGCATGACTTGAGCACCATTTAGCGTAATGTAATGCCATAGATGAGAGCGAACAGAAGGACAAATTTTTCAGCTGCATTTCAGCTAAGCCTTCATTGATAAACTACCGTAATTCATTAAGAACCATCGGATGTCTTGCAAATACTTTTTCTCTGGAGGGATCAAATCACAGGAATGTGGTGGCCATTCAACTGTTCCTCGACGACTTAGCTATTAATTTGGGAACTTAGAGTCCAGCCGTTGATGAACATTTAAGACATAATGGGCTGATGCCATGTCGTGCGCGAACCACATGGTTTTTAAGTCTGTGTGGTGGCCACAGATTATCATTTTACGCTGCCAGACAGCTTTGCATCGTACGTGTCATCAAACAAATAAGGACCAACAACTCCATTAGACCATATTCCAGTCCAAATGCAAAGCCTGGGGGACCGAAGGCTCAATTCACTTTGTTTGTGCAGATTCTCTAGAGCCCAGTGAATGCAATTGTGCCGATTGACATGGCCGTCCAAATAAAAAAAACAAACCCATCTGAGGGCGATATGCCTTTAATCCATGTTCTTCCACAATTCTTGGAATGGTCGTTTGATCAATATGCAAATGCGTGGCAAGCTTCCAAAATAAGATTCCTGAATCTTCAATGAACTCACCGATAACTGATTCGATATTTTCCACAGAGCCCGGGGTCGTGGGTCGGCCATTGCGTGGTAGTGGTAGGTCTACTAAACTTCCTGCTTCACCAAACCGTCTACTTATGCTAAAAACAGTATTAGCACTGGGTGGTTTTGTCGCAAGAATGTTGTGCCAATGTGGACCACTTGCTCGGCATTGTTTAGAATTGAGTATAGGCAAACACATTTTATATTTTCGTCAGGCGATAAACGGGCTCCAGCAATTATTACAGCAGAATTTTAATTAAGATAATAATTAAAAAACAGAATGTAATAATTAAAAAACAGAATTAACCAGAAGCAAATGGATGTCCAGAAAATCGTGATCAAACCTCCTCAATTACTTCTGAAACACCCATCATTATTCATCTGAAGGCATGATTGTTCAGAGAAAAATTATTACACTACGAGCCTTTCACACTTAATCCTTCATCTTCAATTTTGGATTTTGAGATCCTCCAGCAAAAAATTCTACTTGTATCAGTATAACAGTCTTGTGATTCGCAAAAAAACTTTTACCGTACCGCTTCAGATATATCGAGTTCAACGTGTCCTGTTAAATCCTCCAAATATAGCTTATCCTGAAAAACATATTTACTATTGATATCTGTAATCAGGCGAAGTGTTATTAGCGTGGGCCGAGTAACCGGGTAGGGATCCTAGATATTCGCCCTAATTTCTGGATTTGGATCCAATGAAAAAAAATTTTAAGGATCCGGAATCCAGATCCATCGCTATTGATAATTGAGATCCGGTCATAATGAGAATTATATTCAACTGGGTTTACATTGATTTTTTTACATTTTCCAAACCAACATTATCAAAATTCTACTTGACTCAACAGCAATTTTTCAACTGTATCATGATTAAAATAATTTCAGGCAGAACTGAAATGTGAACTTTGATTAGTTTTGTGTGTGAAAAAGGGTTACAGGTTGATGACTTTACAGACGTAATTTTACTTTATAATTGTAACAATAGTCCAAAGCCTGCCTATTTTGCACAGTGCACTATCGTTTTGGCCGTACAGAAAAATTTCTGAGAGAAATTTTTGATCCAAAAGCTGTCAATGTTTTCAGTGTTTTTTCTACTGAGAGGATAGATGAAAAGGTGCGTTTTCAGGCTTCTCAGGAGGTACAAATCTAAAATTTTTTGGTCACAGTTCCTACCGTTAATACACTTGTATAAATTGTGACATATAATACAATATAAATAATGTGCTCCAGCAGGTTTTCTTCCACAGTGTGCATTTTTGGCCGAGCAAAAAAATTTTTGATGTAAAGGTGCGTTTCAGGATTTAGAAAGTCAAAATCTCAAAATGGCAATAACCTATATATAATATTCGGTACAGTTAAGCTGAAACATGGCCAAAAAGAAGTGTAGTTTCATTCATCAGTTAACTATGATTGCTTCCATGAATGTCTTATGTCCCGTCTCGTATTAAGATGAATGAAACTCGACACTTTCTATGAAAATATAATGAAAAAATGAATTTTTCGATTGGGATGAACAATAATTCATTGATTTTCTCACACTTCTTCCTTCACTCATTTGATAACATCATTTTCGGACCATACATGTAACGGAACCCTAAGGTCTGGGGGGGGGATTGGACAACTTTTTTGGGCCGGGGATCAGTAATTCGCAAAATTTTGGGGAGAGGGGTCTCCCAAGGAAAAAAATCGATTTTTCTTCAGGAAAAAAGTTCGAAAAATAGTCTTTTTTTCTAAAAAGACCGAAAAATGTTTTTATGGCGCGAAGCGCCCAGAAAACTCACATTTTTGGCCATTTTTGGTCAAAAATTGAAATTTTTCATCAAAAAATTATTATTTTTCAGTATTTTTCCGATTAAAAGTATGGGGGTTCCTACGGCTACCATATGGCTAGCCATAGGATTGGAAAATTGGGGGGGGGGGCGGTCGCCCAATGGCTAGCCATACGGTTGACAATTTCTGGAGGGTTCCCATAGCACTCCCCCAACTACATGTATGTTTCGGACTAAAACCCAAACAGAAAATATTACAAATTTATATTTATTTTTAACTTGTTCAGTGCAGAATTTCTGTGGTCTTTTCTGCACGGCGCAGAGTGAGGCTAGCAAAATCATGCCAGCCTAAAGATTTTGAGCTCTTGCTTCTGGATCCGATTTAGATATGATCGGATCTGCTGTTATCGATCCGGACCCGAAAGATAAAATTTTCAGGATCCGGATCCGACGTAGCCAAAAAAGTGGATCTGGCCCATCCCTAAGTATCATAGGAATCCCCCACCACATGGTTGGACAAGATTTGTCAGTGATATGACTATTTTGGCTATGATACGGGGCCCTCGCCCTTTGTGAAAGCTGAAAAATGTCTATTTTCAATAGAAATGATCAAGAATATCAATGGCAAAAAATTTATCTTTTCACGGTAAATTGAAATTTTTATTGAACAATTTTTGAATCTTTTTCCGACTTTTAAGACGAGACGAAGATTTCAAACTTTTTTCTTTCAATGATGCATTTCCAAAATTTTGGACATGAAAAAGTGATCAAGATTAGTCTCATACAGTTTGCTGCGTAAGGGAATTGAAAAAATCATAACTCGAGACGAGAACACTAAAATAAATTGGATAGATTTTTTGTAACTTAGCAATACTCGTCCGTCTTCGTGTTCAAAAAATCTTTTTGGTATTATTTGAGGAAAATCGTGAGCATCTGTCAGCTTACTTCTTTCAATTGTATCAACATAGCCAAACAAATGCAGTTTTCCAACTTGGATTCCGGTTCCGACAACAAATTTTCTATAGTGCGAAGCTGCAACAGCAAATCGATAAAACAAGATGAATAATTTTAAAAAACTATACTTGAAAACGGGATCGATCATTCATAATCGATGGAGTGAATAATTCATGCCGTTGAACTTTCTGAAGAGTTATGGATAAAAATGATAGGAAATGATGAAACAAATTAGATACACGTAAGCAAAATATTATCTTGAAATTATATTGCAGATCAGACAACCCCATAGGGAGGAGTATGAGGGGGGTATTACCTCTACCTAAAGTCCTAAAAATTGACCACTGGGTGCCTAATTTTGTGATAAAACGAAGTGTTTAGTGGACGTTTAGCTACACTACTACTGCAATTTTTCAACTTTACCCCGCCCTGAAAAATCTGACCTTGGGGACCTCTGTTGCAGATGGAGAACTCGCTGACAGACTATAAGAAAAAAATTTATGAACGAAAATAGGAAATACAATCTCGTCGTATACCGATCACCGTTTTTTTCCTCAAAGATTTTTTCCAAATGAGAAACGAACCCAAAATTTTTTCGTCATTTCGTAAATTTTTAAAAACGTTCATAATGTGGCCACGCATGCTTTTTACGGCAGTTTAGGAGTATACCCAAACATTCTGATGTTTTTAGTCAGTAACCCGCAAAACTGAGGAAAAAATTGAGAAATTCTAGTTAGGTCTGTCAAATTGAGCTGATGAACGATATATTGGTGTTTCTGTGGTTACGATTAGAGTTATCGAATTTTATTTACTTGTTAGACCGGCGCCGAGCGTCAGAAAAATTTTCGCATTTTAACTTTCTGAGATGCTAGAAAATGAACCTCCACAACGTTGAGAAACAAATTAAAATCAAACAAATTGAACGTAATTTGTTACACATTCCGGCGCGGAGTGCCAAAAAATTTCTGGGTTTTTATATTCTAGAACGCTGGAAAAAAATCTGCAACAAATATTCCGAATAGAAGCTCTAAAACTACGGTATACAATCATGGCTTCAATCTTTATCGTCTTTAAATGCAAAAGTTCGTGTTGAAAACGTTTGAAAAATTTCAAGTTCCGAGAGAAAAAATTGAGAGAATTGATGAAAAATCTTAATTTTCGGCCAAATACTGACTGTTAACGATTAAAAAATAAGACTAGGTGAGGTAACTCAATTGATAGAAACTGTTGAGAGTTAATTAGTAAGTGGACGTAGATATATGCTAACGGCCACGCCTGATAGAAAATAATGATTATTATATCCAGCGCCGGAAAATTTTGAGATTTTGACTTTTTAAAGTTTGAATCTTTTCGATTTTGAGAACCATGGACAAAATTTTTTCCCATTTCTAAATCTTTTTCCACAAAAGACCCTATTCGAGGAAAAAACAGGATGTAACTCATTTTTAGCATAAATCTCGACAAAAATGTCAATACAGTTTCAAAATAATTTTCGCTGTGCTTGAATCTTGAGCTTATCTGTCAGCTGGGTATCTACAGTCGGCTCTACTTCACCTGAGCTAGATATCAGTAGGATCAAGTATATCATTTCATTCAAATGACCTACTTGCAAAATTAGTCGATACCTCTCGCGAAATATATTATTTCTGTCATTCACTGACCCAAGTAAAATACCGGGTTCTGTCCCATTTTTCAAAGGGCACCTATATAAAAAACATGCGCAGTTAGAAATTAATGATGGTAGGCTGATAAGATACGAACGGAAGAGCAGCACGTTCTGTTTTTAAAAAAATAATTGTTATCAATGATAATTGGAAATCCTCAAAAATTGCATTCCCATTTGCTGCATAAACTTATCAAGATTTGTCAGTTGTGCCTGTCGTACTTGCGGAACTTCCTTTTTTCGGGCACATATTCAAATTTAGGCGCATCGAAAACGTTTATCACCGCGAACAAATCCAAGCTAGAAATGAAACGTCTGACGAACAAACTTTAAATAACGATCACATTTACTTTACTTTTCGTCGTCATTGCTACTGAGTTGCCTTAAAGCTCTTTCGACAATGTCTTTATCCACAGATGAGCAAGATACTAAAATATAAAACGGTAAATCTAGTGAATATGTACGAGGAAAAAAGAATACGATTTTGCTTCAATATGAGATCGACTGTCGTATTAAGTAAGCCGGCGCGTTGTTCTCTGCCTGCGACATGTAATAAACTGTCAATAACAAGCCTCATCGCATCCCTACAAATACATATCAGCAGTTTAAAATATGAGCAAATAATCTAGTAAAAAATGAAACTAGTTTGACGAAAAGTGGTATCTCCAAGGTCAATGGATACGCTGTGACCTAATAATCGAAATTTTATTTTAGAAATTCAGCAGATTAGGCAGTGGACGACACCAAAAATCAGTTAGTCAACAGCATACATGTAATTTGGGTTGTGAATGAAGCGGATAACTACATAGGTATGGTATGATTGTGGCATTTATGACCTTTTCAGTGGAAATTCGCCACTTCCATAAACTTTGAACTTTACCTCTACCTGAAAATCTGATCTTGTAGATCTCTGGAGTGAAGTGCTATGAGAACTTTCCTAGTGCAAAATCTATAGAAATGTCGACTATTGCTCTAGAAATGATCAACTTGGCACAAAAGTGCTAGAAATTTCAAAATGTTTAGTTATTTTGCGGTCTTTTTGGAACTGAAATGCATATTTTGGAGACATGTTTAAAAATTTTTGAGGAAAAAAATCAGGTTTTTCATCTCTCCCGACCTCTTGCCCAAAGAAAGCCGCATCAGCTGACTCCATCCCCCAAAAAGATCTCTGCTCCTCAGCGTCAGGTCAGGTAGTTGCGTATGGTGAACAGTCGCATACCAACTTGTCCTAAATTATACGACACTACTCGACAAATAGCATAACTATAGAATTGAGGACCGACTCGTACTTTTCAAGCTACGTTATCTCTTGGATTGATAGACTAGTAGCAGGTAACAATTTTTCTGTCACCGGTATGTGTTTTATGACAGAATAATCAGGAGCCGGTTTTACAAAGCTCGCAAAATGAATTCGTCAGCGAAATTTCAGTCCCACTAAGTTCAATAAAATTTCGCTAGCGAGAAACATTTTGCAAACGACATTTTCGCGAGGATCTCGGTCCTACAAAGCCCATTAAATTGTTCGGCGGCGGAATAAAACCTAGACAGATTGAACCAATCGAAATTGAAGTTCGTTGGCGAAATCTGCCTATCATAGCATAAATACAACGGAGCATCAAGGTCCGCGGTGGGTGGACAGGAGGCATTTTTATGGCTGGGGTCATCGATTGTCTAAAATTCTTTATGGAAGTCATGAAGAAAAAAATTGGGATTTTTCACCTGTAAAATTTTTGACCTAGCTGGAAGATGCGCCTGCTCATCGATTATCTCAGTAGAAGAAACATTAATAACTTTGGCAGCTTCTGGATCAAAAATTTCTGTTGTGTTCAGAAAATGCTCATCAGAAATTTTTCTGTACGGTCAAAAGAATAGTGCACTGCGTGTAAAAATTCTTGCTTTGGACTCTTATTTCATTCAGGTAGTAAAATTACATTTATATAATCAATAACAAATCAAGACTAACGATGTAACCTGCTTTTTGCAGACAAAACTAACCAAAGTTCACCTAACAGTCCTCACCAGTAAATTATGATACAGTTGAAAAAATGATGTTCGTCAAGTATAATTTGGAATTTTGCTATTGTTGGTTTGAGAATTTTGAAAAAATCAATAAAAGCCAAAGTGAATGTAGTTCCCTCTTCGACAGCGTCGGATCTAGATCCGGATTCAGAAAATTTGTTTCAACGGATCCGGATCCAAAAATTAAAGCAGATATTCGCGAATTAGGATACCCCGTCTATCGGCCGCCAAAAAACCGGCAATCGGTCGATTATTGGTGACACCATTGGTCCATGGCCGATGGCCAACTTTGAATCAATTCGGAATGAAGTGATAGTGAAACAAGCTTCACAGCTAACGATATCAAGTTGAGGTGAAGAAGTTATAGAAAATCGTACCTGCCTACAAAGTCTCGAGCTTGCAACCTTTTTACGGTATTTGACATGTCGAAACGGTTTTACAAGTTGATTGGCTTCTAGAAAGGTACTTATAACGTAACGTTAATATAGAAAGTACGGGTCCGCGATTCTATATTTATGCCCGACAAACTATTCAGATGAATTTTTTTGTAAAAACAACGATTAGAATATGCTGAACTCACGGTTGCAAATTCAATCCAGATAATTTGAAGACTGACGAACATTCGAAACGGAGGGCTTGCTCGCTGAAAAAGTTGTCTGCTCGAACATAAACATATATATATATATATATAGAGGCCTGTAGCAGGGTTTTTTTTTGACCTACGAGTCACAAGCCAAGTGGCTTGTTGACCTAAAATTTTACAAGCCATTTCAAATTTTTACAAGCCAATTTCATAATATCAGTATACGTGAATAAATTCCAGTACTAGGTTATTTTTCAAAGAAATGTATATATTGACCATCACGGCAATCTATCAAAAAAGAGATGTCATCCAACATTTATTCAATAACATTTTAGAGCCATTCATTCATTAAAATTCAGGAAACATTTGAAATTTTTGAGTTTGATTGAAGTCTCTTTTAAGCATTGTGGAACAAATTTTGCAGCAAACTATTCAATAACATAATGACTTTGAATTACATGAGAAATCGACAGTTAAGAAGTTACATGAGAAATCGACAGACAGCTATGATGACAAGTGAGAGCCCAGAAAAGCTATTAATCTTTCCTGCGTGAAACGCAGGAAAATTTTTTGGGTATTGACATTCTACAATGCAGGAAAATCAATTTTCCAAAAACTTATTTAAAGAATTAAATTCGAATTTTGTGTTCAAAAGTCGTAATTTCTAGAATTTTATATTTGAAAAATTTTAAAACCATTAATTTATCCACAAACTCTCATGAACTTGGCCGAAAAGATATGAGTAAGAAGAGTAGAAATTTCCGGAAACTACTTCCATGAAGCTTTTGGATTGATTTTATGTTAAGAAAGGAATAATCGCTTCAAAAAGTTTACAGACTTGACGTATTGATCTTTCTCAAAAAATGTATCAAGGGAAAAATGTGAATCTTCATTAAATATCAAGATGAAATATTGAAGATTACCAATTAAAACATGAGATAATACGTTTAAGATGATTAAAACTATTAAAGATTAAATGATAAGTGAAGGTAGACATGTTAGAAGCGGCGCCTGAGCTAGGAAATAAATAATAATGCTTATTTAAGTTATAGCCGGCGCGAAGCGCCGGAAAATTTTGAGATTATGACCTCCTAAAATGCACCAAAATGCATCTCTTCTGTTTCCGATGTGATCAAACACATGATTCAGAAAATTCTGACAAGCCATTTTGGCTTGTTGGACTAAAATTCTACAAGCCATTTTGTCAGTCCAACAAGCCATGGCTTGTAAAATGCTAAAAAAAAAACTATGGCCTGTAGGCAAGGTGGTTGGGGAGCCATGCCCCCCCCGAATGTTTCAAGTGTTAAAAAAGGCAAAGAAACCTTTGGTTTTTTTTCTTCAAAGAAAAGTCGTCGGAAATGCCAATTTTACAGTAAATTAAGTGAAAAAATCTGTCCCTCCTCACGAGAAAAATTCCTGGGGCAATTTACTTTTGCTCTGAAGAGCAAAATCGACCATTAGATAAACGCATAATCGTTTTGGTCATAGCCGAATTTCTTGAGGGTTGGCAAAAAATAACTTATAAATTTGGATTTTTATTGTTATTCGACGGATTTTTGTTGTGTTGTTCTATCGAGGTTGGAATTTGTCTAGAAAATCACCAAACACTTCATAATGACCTATATGGTATGCTAGTTGTAAAGTAGAACTGATACATATCTCACAGTATGATCACATTACATGATGTGCAAGTACAAGTGATGCATACCTTACAGTATAATCACGTAATACGACGTGCAAGTACAAGTGATGCATACCTTACAATATGATCACATAACAGTTCTAGAACCTTCTACAATATTCTATAATATTCTTTTATATTCTACATGGTTCGAGAACATTCCGTGATTTTCCGTGATGAGCCATTATATGTTGTGTTAGTTAGCCTTATGAAACTTAGCTATTTACTAGCTAGTATTCCAGTTGGATATTTACCAATTATCCTAATGCGAATCTATTTTTAACTTAGTCCAGTCATTATTCAAGACACAGGAACCAATCAAAAAACAACAAAAAAAAACATTGCACTTTAATCAAAATATGTTTTCAACAAAAACCATTGAAAAAGTATATATTTCCTTCGTGAATAAAACGATATATAGTTTTGCCCGACGAATTTATGGAATAGTATTTTACTTTGAAGACGAATTTTAAAATGTAAAACCGATACGGTAACATTTGTGACATTTGAGTGATGACAGGATGTACCAAAGATTTCATGATTGCTATTCGAAAAAGTCATCATTAGTCTTGGCTTAGGCTAATACAATGCCTTGATACAGTGCAACTAGAAAACACAGAGAATTCTGCCCTCACAAAAAATCTTCCGCCAGTCTTGGAATTTTTCTTCACATTTGTGGGAAGAACTCAAATTTTTTCCATTATAGCGCAAACGTGGAAAAACGGTAAATGATTATTGTACGTGGCGAAATCTTTGAGGGAACAACAACGGTTATTATCGTAACGAACCGACGAGATAACAGCTTACGGGAGACACTTGAATTTTTCAATGCTTACTTCTTCATCTTCGGGCGTTTCTTGTCTAATGCGTTCTGGTCGGCTTGATTGAACTACGATATGACATAAGGGCAATGTTTTTCTCCCGAATTGGTGTTATGCGCAAAGAAGAATCTACAAAAGCCAACAATTTTTTGGTCTCTCACCGAATAGCAATAAAAATTTTCGGGGGTTCTATTTGGGAAAGTTGCATTTTGATGTATTTTAGAACGTCAAGAAACTGTTTTTTTTGTACCCTACCCATTTGTACTGGTACAAACGACGGTCTAAAATTTGTTTGTACTTCTTTGGTTACACTGTGATTGATATATGGAATCAAATTTGGGGAATTTTTTTACAAGTCGGTTCTCTTCCCAATTATGGTCCAAACTGGCATTTTCGGATTTCGGAGCTATCCAGACCAGTTCGAGGCTTATGGCATTCAGGAACTCATTTGCATAAAATCTGCACACATGTCACATACTCCTTGTCACTACAGAAATATCCAACCTACTTCAAGAATCGAGCCTTGTCAACCAGCCTATGGACTTAATGCGTTTACACTACACAATTTCACCAGAAAGTATAAACACTATATTCCTTTAAGACTCTTGATACTATTTTAACCAACAACTTTATTTGGAAGAGCCTCAACAGCGCTGTACCCTAACCATGGCCGTGCGCAAGGGGGGGGGGGGCGGCCGCCCCCCCCATCGAGGCAGTAACTCTAAACCGAAAACATGCGTTTTGGTGGACTTTAAAAGGTCAAAATCTCAAAATTTTCCGGCGCTTCGCGCCGGTCATGGGTATAATTATAACTATATTCTACCAGGCGCGGCCGTTAGCATATCTACTTCGACTTACTAATTAATGATCAACAGTTTCTATCAATCAAGATAGCTCGTTTCATTTTCTAATCGTTTACAGTCAATTATGTCACCGAAAATAGAGATTTTTCATCAAGTCTCTCAATTTTTTCTCTCGATGATTGGAATTTTTTTAACGTTTGCAATCTGAACTTTTGCGTTTATTGAAGGTGTAAATTGAAGACATTACTCTAGAACGCGATTTCAAAACATTTGTTCACGAATTATATGATGGAGAGATTTATTTTTCAGCGTTTTAGAATACAAAAACCCGAAAATTTTTCCGGCGCTGCGCGCCGAAATGGGAGGCAAATTACGCTTCATCAGTCTGATTATAATTTATTTCTCAACATTATGAAAGTTCATTTTCCAGCGTTTTAGAAAGTGAAAATCAAAAAATTTTTCCGGCGCTCCGCGCCGGACCATTCTATAGAACACCAATATTCTTCATGAGCTCATTTTGACTAACATAACCAGAATTTTCTCAATTTTTTCCCTCATTTTTGCAGGTTTCTGACTACAAATACAACATGCTTGGGTATGCTCCTAAAATGCATAAAAAAGGATCCGTAGCCACATTATAAGCGTTTTTAAAAATGTGGAAAATTTTTGGAAAATGAGGAAAAAAATTTTGGGTCCGGTTCTCATGTGGAAAAAATCTTAGAGGAAAAAAACGGTGATGCACACAGTATATCCGCGTAAAATCAACATTTTCTGGGGCTATTCAGTGAAAAAATCTAGTCCGCCCCCCCATGAAAAAATCCTGCGCACGGCCCTGACCCTAACCCTTTGGAAGAGCCTCAACAGCTCCTGTACCCTAAGCCTAAGCCTAAGGAAAAATTTGAAGGAAAAATAAATGTCTACTCACTAGTCCCAGAAATCCATGCTCAAAATTAACAAACAACTCATATACAGTAATTAGGCTGAAGGCCGGGAACTGACTTACAAAATTTAGCCGAATTTTCATACCAGAAAATTGTTTGTACTGGTACAAACAGGGGCCAAATTTTTGTTTGTACTCAAGCCAAAAAGTTTGTAAAGTAAAAAAAAAACTATGAGGTCAAGACCCCTATTTTCCGGCGGTTCGCGTCAGTAACGATTATAATACTCAATGTGTGCTATAATCCAGCTAAGACACGACTGTAAGTCCATCAATTACTTCAGTAAACAATTAATAGTTGTCTTCACCCAAAATGTCTCATCTCATATATTTTAATCAGTGATATTTGGAATAGTGTTTCACTAATTGACGAAAATCAAGATTTTTTATAATTTCGCAAAATTTATTTGCGGTCTTAAAAATTTTTTGCATTCAAACATCGTCAGTATGATAGAATTTGATAGAATTTCTCAATTTTAGTCACATACTTTCAATATAATTTTTGCATTTTGCCAGATTGTGGAAAATAACTGGATTGATCGAAAATTTCGACTTTTCATCCAGGAAATAAATGCTGAAAAGTGCATTTTTTAACGTTCTAGCGTTTCACAATCTTAGAAAGTTTCCGACGCTTCACGCTAAGGTTCGCCCGCATTACTGATATATCGTTGACTTCAAACTCATTAATGACATCACTTCATCGCTCAAGTGTGAACATCCTTCTAGATAGAAAAATACTATGGTAAATGTTGGGAAGATATTTTCCAGCGTCCCAGATATGAATCAAACGCGGTCTATAATTCTTCTGCCTGGCTGATCGTAGAGATGTCAGTAGTCAGCAGTCGAACTTCTAGGAAAGTTAGTTATTTCGCTACAGTTTCCAGCTATCACTAAATTGGATATATTCTTATTATAATCTAACGTAAAACTAGAATTTTTGTTTTTTTTCTAATTTTCGGTTAATTATTGATTGCAGAACACGCGGATATTCCGGGGAGAAAAATTTAAATTTGGAAAAAAAATTTGGGCCTAGTTCTCCTTGAGTAAAAGTTTGGGAGTTCACGATAAAAAAGACATGTATAAGTGCATTATGGAAGGTCAAAATCTCAAAATTTTCTGGCGCTACGCATCGGTCATGATTAGTGCTTCACACTTAAACATTTTAGGACACGGGACGGGAGGCCGGTCATCAGGGTACCCGGGTATTTTGGGTTAACCGGGCACTATATGCAAGTATTTAGAAACTCAGCGAACAAACGCGTTTCATGAGAATTTTTAGGAAAACTCATGGATTTAAAGGTATGAACTTTGCAAAATTACCAAGTAACAAAAGTTGGACAGACTAATAGCACATTTTATTCAAACGAACATTACACACAGGGCCGTATTTAGAGGGGGGCGGGGGGGCGGTAGCCCCCCCTGTCGTTGTAACGAAAAATTTTTTTCCAGCCCTTGTTGTAATAAATAGCAGTTGGTGGAAACTAGTGACACTGACGTTCATATTACCTATTCAAATATCCTTGAATTTTCATTCTAAAACTTTAAATTAAATTATTTTTTCAGAGTAGCATTTTAAAAATATCAACTATAAATTATAATGAAACGTAGCTTAGAACAGTTTGGTTTTCAATCATCAAAACGAACGGCTCAAAATGAATCGATAGCAGCACCTATAGCCGAG
The DNA here is from genome assembly GCA_963922205.1 of Romanomermis culicivorax. Classification (NCBI taxonomy): domain Eukaryota; kingdom Metazoa; phylum Nematoda; class Enoplea; order Mermithida; family Mermithidae; genus Romanomermis; species Romanomermis culicivorax. The sequence goes on along the minus strand of CAWUHX010000026.1, from coordinate 395,495 downwards.
CCCATAACACGTGAAGCCGAACCGCAGACACCTGAAAAGTCATGCGATATGGACATTGCAAATTTTGTCGGGCAAAAGCTGGATGACGCAACAAAAATGAATGTATTAAAGAATCTTTACAAGCCAAATAAATCCCTTTACAAGCCAAATAAATCCCTATGTATATTACTCAATTTATAATTCATCAAGATTTTGTGTACCTTGCCGGTGACGACTGCCAGTGCTGAACGTTCTTTTTCAACGTTACGGTACTTGAAAACATATTTGCGCAGCACAATGAAAAGTAAGCAGCTGAACGGACTCGCGCATATGTATATCAACCAACATGTTTCGTTGGAAGTTAACGATGTCATAAATTTATTTGCTCAAAAGAACAAAAGATGCTTAGATTTTTTATTATGATTTTTTGTGATGTTTTTCAGTGATCTGCAGTTGTACGGATTCGGTGCGCATTATTATTGTTGATTGTTGAAATAAAATTTTGAAGAAAAATATGCCTTATTAAACCTTCAACTCACATATGTTGCTACACTACGCTAATTTTTCTTGACACTTCAAAATTGTCTATATTTTTGAAGTCGCCCCCCCCCCCCTATCAAAAATTCCTGGATACGGCCCTGGTTACACATATAAGCAAAAGCAAATCGTGGTGACGTGGTCACTCATTACAACTATCTGATGAATCTGCAATACAGTTCTTCAACTTTTATTTTTTCTTATACTCTATCCAGTACGAATATAGAAAAAATTTCTCGAAGTCTTTTTTATGTCTCCCACTTGTGCTTCATTGTCAGACTTTGAGAATGCCAAATGTCAAAAAACAGACTTTGCGATGGTCAATGAATGTCGAATGAATAGAAATTGTTTACTTTCTCTGTTCATTCAGTGGTATTTGGAACCGAAATTTTTCTTTTTGGTGTTTGATTCAAACAGAAAAATTGACATGGTATGGTTGCCACAATTTTTCAGCCAACGCGACGCGACTTTCGACTTGGTTTTTTTCAGGAGAAAGCAATTATAAACATCCTTAGTTTAATCTTTACATTGTTCTTAGGAAGAAATTCGTGGCCGAAAAAGAAAAATATATAAACTTCCTGATAAATTCTATAAAAATATCTCGCAGCATTCGATTTTTTTCGAATCGTATAAACCATTTTCTCGATCAGTTTCACTGACGTGGTTTGATGCAATAGGTTTGGTACGATTTTTATGCAAATTAGTGCGGTAAAAACAGTGTTTTTTTCGTGCACGGACATTTGTGCCAATTGGCACAAAGGGCCAAAAAAAGTTGTGCTAATGGCACAAAAAAAATTTTTCGCTCTGAAAACGTGCTGAAAACTTTTAAAAAGTTTTGTGCTAAAGGTTTTATAAAAACATAACTAAAGATACTTTCACCGCACTAGCTTGCATAAAAATCGCGCCTAATATATTCTATCTAACCACGTAAAGTAGATAAGAAAAACTGATTTAGAAAACAGTTTCTGCGGTTTGAAAAGCAATGGAATGCTGCGAGAATTCGAATATTTTTAAAGACTTTGACATGAAGTTTAAATTTTCATTTACTTTTCAGTCCTTCCTAACAACTATATGTAGAAATTAAATTAAAGATGTCTCGTCTATAACTTCTTTCTCCTAAAAAAAGCCATGTCGAAACTTGCGTCGCATAAATTTTTGGTTGGAAAATTGTGCCAACAATGACAATTTTTCTGTTCGAATCAAACAGCAAAAATAAAAGTTTCGTTTCTCAATCCAACTGAATGATCAGATGAAGTTAACAATTTCTATTTTTTGACCAGTCATTGAAAATCTCAGTCTGCGATAAAACAAATATGCTATTCAAATAGAATCTGCTCGCGTTTGAGACAAATGAAAGTAGTTGACATTGAACTCAAAGAATCGGCGGGAAGTGCCAAGAAAATTTTGCGTTTTCAGCTCCTAAAATGACTAAAAATCGAGGAAATTTAGCCTTAGACCAGTCAAAAAATTTGTGCCAATTGGCACAAATGCTCAAAATTTTTTGTGCCATTCCAAATTTTTTTGTGCCAAAAATCATGTTTTGGCACAAAAAAAGCACTGGGTGAAAGCAGGTTTTTTTGCACAGGCCAGTTGCAATGTGCAACTTGGGGAAAAATTTTGGTTCCACAGATAAATTTTTAGTTGCTCACTGTAAAATCAATATTGGCTTAATTAATTCAATCGGAAAAAACACCAAAAGCTAGTTTTTCTGTATTTCATTCAAATCGCGTCGGTTTTAGGCTTTTGGAACCTAATTTTCTGAGTTTTGAAGAGAAAATGAAAAAGTTGATATGAATAAAGTGTTCGGCGCATAGCGCCGAAATTTTTTTGGGGATTTCGATATTCTAGATTGCTGGAAAATGAATTTTTTCATTTTTTATTTCCAAGACAGAAGGTTTAATTTTTCAGCGAATTCAATATATTTTCAGTCGGGCAGCCTGCAATTCAATAACTAGAAGAAACCAGCCCAGAATTTCAACTCTTCAACCAGCAAGAATTTCTACTTGGACTCAAAATGTTCTAATCAATCATACAAATGTCAAAATGTGTTTTCAAATATCGCAGAAAAATTTTGGGAAAATAACCGAGAAAAATCTTGCTTTCCGTTAAATTCACCAAAAAACAGCACAAGATCAAGCATTCATACATAATATGTTGATAATTAAAAGCTATAAGCAGCAGTAGCTAGACTGACACTTTCTGACTACTGCGCAGTGCGCACTGGGATACTAGAAAAATTGCAAAATAATTGAAAAGCGGCGCGGAGCACCGGAAAATTTCTACTATTTTCTATTTTATAACGCATAAAAATGCATCTCCGGACAGGAAACCTTATAACCGAATCAAAAGGGCATTCAGGCTTCAAGTTGGACGGTGCAACTTGACAGAAAAAATCTGGTTGCACAGCTCGAAATTTGGTAACTGTGTGCGAAAAAACCCTGGACTGGATGAAAGAATCTTTAGTTAGGGTTTATCAAACGTTTAGCATAAAGCTTTAAGATGTTCAGTATGTTTTTGGGGTGAAAAATTTTTTTGTGCCAGTGGCGCAAATGCCCGTGCACAAAAAAACTGCGCTTTCAATTTTTTTAATAAACATTTTGTACAAAGCACTAGGGAGCGAGATCTGTCATCAATTTGATTAGTGGAAAAATTTCATACCTTCAATTTGATTGGTCGAGAAGTTATAGTCTACTCCTTCCTAACCCTGAGTCCAAACCTAAGAAGCACTGTTTTTTCCCCAAATCGTGCTTTTTCGGGGAAAAAAATTCGGAAAAGGGAAAAAAGTTTTGGGCTCTTTGCCCATCTGTGGAAGAAAATTTTGGGGATTGGATGCAGAAAAGATGCATTTTGGTGCATTAAGGTCATAATCTCAAAATTTTTCGGCACTTCGCGCCGATTATGGCAGTGGATAAACAGTCGCGCGGCTGCTGAGCCAAAACATACCCTTTTGGATAAACAGCCGCGCGGCGGCTGAGCCAAAACATACCCTTTTGGATAAACAGCCGCGCGGCTGCTGCTGAGCCAAAACTACCCATTTGGATAAACAGCCGCCAAAATAGTTGATTACAGTAAACAGCTCTTATTGTCGATTACTTAATAAAAAGTAAATACCTGTAAACCCAGATCGTGAAACTGCATGCTATTCTTGAAATAGAATCGCCGAGTAGAATGTAGGGCGGAAAATTTTCACTTCTTGTCATCGAAAGTATGTTACCAGCAGTATTGGAACCACCAAAACCTTTACGCTCTGTTCATGGAAAGTTTGAATCATCAATCTACAACATGAGTGTTTCATCAACAATTATATTATTTCCGATTTAGTTCTTTCCAATGGATATATATTTCTAGGGGAAATTGAAACAGTGTATACATAATCTCCAATAGTCACATCGAACAAATTCAATGATCAGTATTTCGCCAGTCTTTTTCAGCCAAGAGAAAATTCCTGGCAACTGTCCGAACTGAAATATGAACATTTTTGATTCAAGGATATATGAATTCACAACATATTATGTGCACATAGGGGTTTAGAAGGCAAGCCCTCCTAACTCAGACCCTGAACACCTCCCAGGCCTGTAAAAAATTGTCAACCACTCTTCCCCTGAATTTTTTTGAAGACAGCTTTTTGATTATTATGCATATTTTGTATTAAAAAACATGCTTGTGGAGCTATCTTTTTTGTTTTTTTCCCACCCATGTCCACTCGTCAATGAAAAGTTGGAAGACCCCTCCTGGAAAATTCTTGCTGTGAATGTTTGATCAGAGGTCCTCAAGGTCAGATTCTTCAGGTAGGGGTAAAGTTGAAAATTTGCAGACCCCCTCATACCCCTCCCTATGGGGTAGTCTATGTTTGATTCACAGCAAGTGTAAAGTTTATTGCTTTTTTCATCAGGCCATCAATGAAGGTAGTACTTTAGGCTTATCCAATGCGAAAATTATCAAACATTTGATTCGATTCCATTGGTGATCCACTAGTGGATTCTTCAGGCTGCCTCCTAATCATATCTGTTTGACAGGGTTGGTTGTCGCTTGAATAGCTGCAAATGTTATTACACAAAATGAAAGATATCAAAGTGAGAATGTAGATAGACTTGTTTACTCCCATACAGGGTTTTTTTCTGTACTGGTCGATCTGTACCATACCGAAATCTAGTGAAAAAATTTTTGTACCATCCTATCCATTTCTGTGCAATCATTATTTTCCACTTGCTTCATAATAGTTCGAAAAATACATTGGTCGTAAAAGTAGGAACATGCTAGCTCACTCCAAAATTGATAAATTTACTTCACTTTTATCAGAAAAATAATTAAACAACAATTTTTTCGAACTTCATCCAAATGGCATCAATTCTAAACTTTTGCAATTGGATTTCTTGAGTTTTGGAGGAAAATAATTAAAAGTTAGGCAAAACTACTGATAAATTTTCATTTCAAGGCTTGTAAAATGTTGGAAAATGCATTTTTACCTTATTCTTATTCCATAGGTTGTCGATCGTAATCATCATTTTTTTCAACTATGTCAAGAAACAATACAAGATTGAACATCATCCACGAGATAGGAAGATATTTTTCAACCGTGAACCAGAACTAACATTAAAAATTATAAATCATTTGAATCTGGCATGAAGCACGAAGTTTTAAAATGCATGAAAATGACTTTCCAGACAGGAAATCCTATAACATAATCAAAAGAATTGTCAGGCTTTAGGTTGCATTGTGCATCAAAAAATCTGTACCGAGTTTTCTGTACCAGACCGAAAAAATCCGCCTGGTATGGAAAAAAACGTTGCTCCCATACATTTTATTTCTATGAAACGTGTGATACTTGGCCTCCTAAAATCTGATTAACCCCCCCCCCCTAGAGCAGAACTGGTTAAAGATAGAGACATGAGGTTTTTGCACAGTGTCCACCGTATGGGCAAACATCAGGATGGCAAAGATCATTGTGACTTGATATGCAAATGAGAAATGTTTTTATTTTTTGAAAATATTGATTTGGTCAAATTATATGAATGACCAAAGTTTGAAAAAATCGCCTTCATTTAGGTTCGAAAAAATAATTTTTCTATTGGAACAGATCTAGTGATCCATATGAGTTATAACAGGAGGTATACCATTAGGGATGCCCCCGGCTCCATCGCGGCTCCGCCCCTAATTTTTTTGGATAAAAATAATTTTCTGGTAATATCAATGATTTTTGAAATATTCTGGGAAATGGGTATTTATTTACCATGTTGAATCTAATGGGCACATTCCCACTGTGTGAATTTTTATGAGAAAAGTGAGAATTCATAGCTTTAAGACACGATTTCTGAGAGGTTCTACCTTCCCTATGATAAGTGGAAAATCAATCATATCTAAAAATGAGACGATATTGGTAGCTTCGTGCACTGATTCCCTTAGCATCATTGGTTTTGCTCAAAAATGAAAATCCATGTGGCTGTTGTGGGCCAAAGTTTGAAGATGGATGATTTTTTTGGGGCTTTTCAGTGATCTTGCTAGCTAAGGGATATTTCCTGATTGGAACGATCTTATTCTATAACTCAATATTCACTTTACACAGGAGAGAATATAATATCTTTTGATTTAACATTTGCTGTAAGTTACTGTACATTACAGATTTTAAGAGAGTTTAAAGTATCAAAAATGAGCCACACTCCCGATCACTGAATGTCAGCATGAAATATTTCTTCATTAGGTAAATTCAGTTATGCATGATAAAGAAAATTCTATTGAAGGTTGCTCATCAACTCTTTTTGTTGATTAACAACAAACATGTGTCTTATAACCATTACCTTGTTGTATGGCCGTATCATTGTAAAAAAGGCTTTAAAAACTGATAAGAATGCTCCACTGAGCAATATGCAGCACCATTGTGCATGAGTGAAAACTGGAAAAAATGTGACGACATGGACGATTTTCCACAATAGATGATTAGTCTGCCGGCCTCATATCGTTTGATCAGATCTTTTTCATAAAAAGTGAGAGATTGTTCTGGCTTGCAGAAAAGTGACTCATACTCACAAATTTTTGAGGCTAGAACGACCAAGCAGAATGCACTGAAGTTTAGATGTTAGTTTAAACCTATCACCATATTACATTGTGTTGTGTGCATTTTTTATTTTTTATTTATTTAATGAAATATTTTTTATGACAATGATAATTAACAATGATTGGGATCTCAAACTGTACATAATGATTATGATAATTTAAAATGTTTACAATTTTCAGCATTAGTGTCACAATTATCACCATAACTGATGGTATAGGACATTCACTTTGACTGGCATCCTGAAAAAATATACGAACCATGAATACAATTGAAAAATAACACGAGAGGCCAGGAGAATTTGACTTGCTTGAGAGTAAATTGAGCAAGCATTTCAAAAACTGCATGCAGTTTTACAATCTCTGTTCACAGGTCACATCGATTAAGGTGATAATTGAATCTTTTGCGTTGCGGAACAGATAGCTCTCAAAATACTACACATCAGAAAAAAATAAAAGCAGATTTGGAATCAGCATTCTTTTTCCGATCAGAAAATCTCAGTTTTGTATGGTAGAGTTTAGTAAGACGCAATCTGATTCACGCGAAATGAGAAAACCCGCTCTGAAAAGTTTTGTAACTATCATAATGGAATTTCAAATTTTTGACTACAGTAAACCATCATGTCGAAACAGAAGAACGCGAGTGATATTCAAATATTACAACGCTATGTTGAAGAGAATAGATAATTATGCAAGATTCACTATCGTGTGTTGAAATTGGTTGCTTCTTTGCTGAGATATATGCAATTAATCATGACTTTTTTTATTTCCTTATTACTCACGTAAATTCACCAGCGGAAAAATTAAAATTTGTTACAGCGTTGCTACAGTAATAACGAAATGAAAAATACTTAGGATAATTACATATATCTCAATGAAGAAGCAACCAATTTCAGCGCACGATAGTGAATTTTGCATAATTATCTATTGTCTTCAACATAGCGTTACGATATTTGAATATCGCTTGCGTTTTTTCATTTCGGTACCCTAGTTTACTGTAGCCGAAAATTTAAGTTTCGGTCATGATAGTTACGAAACTTTTCACGGGTTTTCTCATTTGGCGTGAATTATTTTACGTCTTATTGAACTCTATCACACGAAGCTTAGATTTTCTAGTCGAAAAAAAGAATGCTAATTCTAAATCTAAGTTTGTTTTTTTCGTACGTGTGGTATTTTTTGAGCTATCTGTTACGGAATACGAAATATCCAACTATCACTTGAATCGACGTGTACTGTAGTGACGCTGTAATGAGTTCTAATTTCTCCGCTGATGAATCTACGTGAGGTATTTACTTTTTATTAAGTGACCGACAATAAGAGCTGTTTACTCTAATCAACTGTTTATCCAAAAGGGTACGTTTTGGTTCAGCAGCCGTGCGCTGTTTATCCAAAAAGGTATGTTTTGGCTCAGCAGCCACGCTGCTGTTTAGCCAGTGCCGCCGATTATAACTTTCATAATCATTATTATGCATTACTTAGCTCAGGCGCGGCTTTTAGCATGTCTACCTTCACTTATCATATAATATCTATAATAGTTTTCATCATCTTGAACTATTATCTCATGTTTTCATTGGTAATCTTCAATATTTTATCATATTTAATAAAGATTCGCATTTTTTCCTTTTGAAAAAGATCAATACGTCAAGTCTCTAAGCTTTTTGATGTGATTATTTCTTTTCTAACGTAAAATCAATTCAAACGCTTCATTTCGGAAATTTATACTCTGCTTACTTATATATTTTCGACCAAGTATGAGAGTTTACAAACAAATTATACTGGTTTTAAAATTTTTCAAGTAAAATTATAGAAATTACGACTTTTGAAAACAAAATTCAAATTTAATTCTTGAAATAAATGTTCGGAAAATTTATTTTCCAGCGTCACAGAATATCGATTACCCAAAAAATTTTTCCGGCGCTCCACACCGGAAACATTAATATCCTTACTGGGTTCTCACTTCTTGTCATCATAGAGGACTTAACTATCGATTTCTCATGTAATTCAAAGTCATTATGCTTTTGGATAATTTGCTTTAAAGTTTGTTCCAATGCCTGTAGATTGAACTTTGAACTCGAAAATTTCAATTTTTTCCTCAATTTTAATGAATTAACGGGTCTGAAAACACCAAAAGGCTTGAAAAGGCTCAAAAACACCTAAATAAAGCGTCTGTGAGCATTTTTAAGCGAAAAAACGACTTCGGGAAAATGGGGAAAAAAATTTTGACTCCTTTCTCCATTTGGGGAAAAAACAGTGCTAAGAAGCCTAAGCCCGAGTCGGCTAAAATGCAGAGTACGGTGGCGGTGGTCCTAGCACTTGCAAAGTGGATTTTCGGTGTTTTTATGGTACCGGCAACAAACTGCAACCAAAAAAACCAGGTGCTCAAGGACAGGGAGGGAGATAGACTAATTTGCATAATTCATATGCAAATTAAGTAAAATGGGCAAAAATATGGAGTTTTTGGAAAGCAGAAGTTGCATTTTTGGCACCTGGTATTATGATTGCTGTTAGTATAGCCATAGCCTAAGCCTAAGCCTAAGCCTAAGGCTAAGCCTAAGCCTAAGCGGAACCGCCACATTCATAATTTTTTTACTTTAGGGGGCGCTCGTCACTACCGATGGCTGCAGACGAGCTTAGGCTTAGGGTTAGGCTTAGGCTATACTAACAGCAATCATAATACCAGGTGCCAAAAATGCAACCTCTGCTTTCCAAAAACTCCATATTTTTGCCCATTTTACTTAATTTGCATATGAATTATGCAAATTAGTCTATCTCCCTCCCTGTCCTTGAGCACCTGGTTTTTTTGGTTGCAGTTTGTTGCCGGTACCATAAAAACACCGAAAATCCACTTTGCAAGTGCTAGGACCACCGCCACCGTACTCTGCAAAAATTCCCCCGAGTCTAAGCCTAAGCGAGAAAAATTGCCAGAAACAACTGTAAAAATCAATAAATTATTTCCACCAATCAAAAGGATGACAGATCTCGCTTCCACATTTTGTGGTCATCTTTTACTAGCTACAGTATATGATGCTTTCCGAAATGGAATTTCCACTCAACGACAACACTACAGAACTTTGCTGTACAGAAGCCACAACTAACCTTTTCTCCGATCGGGTTTTCGAGAGAAAATTACGTTTTACTCCGCGCTGCAATACAAACTTGAACAAATACTAAGAAAAATTCATGATTGTGTAGATTACGTAGTACACGTCGGACAATGATGATCGAGTTCTTTGAAGATTTCACCGACTTGTTTACGACCATCACTTTCCGAGCGTTATGTAACAAAAAATTATTCAGGAATTATATTTTTACGATAATGACTAAACATGCTATCTATAATGATAACCAGGCCCGAGACCCGCGCTTCCATACGGAACTTGATGTTGCTGCTGTTGTGGTAACATCTGTTGCGTTGCCGTCGACGACGTCGACGCCGCACCCATGCGCTGTGCCAACTGGGCGAACATCGGGTTACTACTCAACGCCGACATAGCCGAAGAAGCAGCCATCGTTCCGCTGGCGATTTGTGACTGAACTTGTTGATAGAGCTGAAAAAAAAATTGATTTGCTGAGACGTAAGACGCAGTTCCCGAGAAGTATGACCTTGACTATGATAAATTAACAATATTGCATAGTTTTACATGCGGAGTATCGTTTCGGAATTTATTTTGCATAAAAGTCGCAATTCGTGTAGCTACAGTATCGTAAACCTTGGGATCATCCAATTTTTCAGCATTTTATGTTGTATGCACGCGTTCAAAATATCAAAGTTTAGAAAACACATAACTTTATAATGAAACATTCATTGCGGGAGACAATTCTCTACAATTTTATATGAAACAATTTTTATAATCTCGCACTCAACACTTTTCACGATATTTTAAAATGTCGAAAAAGGGGAGAAAAAATTCGAAAAGGTATTTTTGAACTCTTTCCGGGCATCTTCCCATATAATCTCGCCGAATTTTTTTGCTCATTTCTGTAGGCACGATACGTCATTCATTTTTCAACGACCGATGCAGCGAGGTCACAGCCAAACTCTTATTCAAAATTATGGAAGGCTCGTTGACGCAAATTAATATATTTTTCCTTCATGATACAGAGCCCTTGATGATCACTGTTTTCAGTCCTCAAGATTACCGAAAATGATTTCCCGATTTCTAATAAAGATACGTCTGCCGAAACTTCGCAAGCTGCATCGATCATTTCAAAATGAATAGAGTATAATGTTCAACTTGTCTCGTTAAAATTTCAAACCAATTTGCGTAACGTTTTGAGAACTGTAGAAATTTTTACGCACTGCACTGCCATTCAAAGCTTTTAACCTGAATAAATATCGACCAATACAGTTCTGAGAATACAGGATCCGTCTTTACCTGACACATTAGAAGAAGAAATTTGACACGGCGCATTGACAAATTTTCATTGATCTAGCTTTGATGAGACCGAAACAGCATGTTTCAAATGAGAGATCGAAAATTTTGAGAATCTGTAAATTTAAAAAATCGAGTCATTTTTGTCGCAACTTTCAGAATGTGCAGACACTTAGGGATCTCAACACGGTACGCAAATCGGATTGAAGTTTTAACACAATATGTTGAATATTATGGCTACAGAAATGAAGAGAAAAATTAGTGCTTGAAGAAATGAAGAGAAAAACATAATATGGGAAAGTGCCCAAAAAAGGCTTCAAATGAATTTTTCGGTTTATTTTGACGTTTATTTTGACGCATATGAAGGGATTAAAAAAATTTCATACCTGCATAGAGGACATAGTCTTCTGCTAGGGCTGTTCCGAGATCTTGATCTCGACAAAATCTGGGTATTTTTCACATCTCGATCTCGATCTCGGATATTCGATTTCTGCGGATCTCGATCTCACTCGATCTCGGTATTTTTTAAGATTTTATCCGAGATATTATTCGAGATTTTTTACATAATTTAGAAAATAAGACGTATTCATTTTAATTTTTTTAAGATTTTTTGAGAAATGTCAACACGTCAACTTTCTCAACTTTTTGAAGCGTTTGTTCTTTTTTTAATGTAAATTCAATTCAAAAGCTCCATGGAAGTATTTCTGGAAAAGTTCTACGCTTCTGACTCATTGCTTTTTGGTCAACTTTATGAAAGGTTACGAACAAATAAATGGTTTAAAATTTTTCGAATGATAAATTTCTAGAAATTACGATTTATGAACACAAAATTTAAATCTAATTTTTGAAACATATGATCAGAATGATTATCAGAACGCTTTAAAAAGCTCAAAAACACTTAAATAAAGCGTCTGTGAGCCTTTTCAAGCGAAAAAACGAGGATTTTAAGATTTTTAAGGATTTATTTAAAATTCGATCCTTTTCCACATTTGTGAGAAGGTTCGTGGAAAAAACAGTGGACCAAAGTGGATAAGTGCCATTATTTTAATTATCATTATTATGTATTTCCTAACTTAGGCGCAGCTTTAAGCATGTATGCCTTCATTTATCACTCAATCTATAATAGTTTTCATCATGCTAAACGTATTATATCATGTTTTAACTGCTAATCTTCAATATTTTATCATGATATTTAATGAAAATTCGCATTTTTTCCTTGACACAGTTTTTGAGAAAGATCAATACTTCAAGTCTCTAAGCTTTTTGTAGTGATTATTTCCTTCCTAACGTTAAATCAATTTAAAAGCTTTATGGAAGTAGTTTTTGGAAATTTCTACTTTTCTTACTCATATCTTTTCAGCCAAGTTCATGAGAGTTTGCGCTAAAGTGCATGCATAATTGCATAAAATTTTCTATGATCAAATGATTTATATTTTTTGGTATTATGTCTAGTGCATGGTCAGAAAATGTCGTTCTAGCATATGTTTATCGCTTTTAAACATCAACATATTATAGATTATATGTTTTATCTTGCACTGTTTTCTTAAAGAATTTGAATAATTTGATGAAAACCAAAGTTTATGTCGATTACGCAGTCCTTAAAAAATTTACACGTTCGTTAACATAGTTTTTCTGCATTTGAGAAATAATTGAGGAATTTTTTGGTCGTTTGGTGGCTAATTAAAAATTGATAAAATGTGGATTTCAGGGAGCTTGACGATGTTGTGCATCACGTAAATTGAAATTAGGCCTGGAAACCTCTCTGGGCGAAAAAAATTGTAAAAAAAATTGTATATAGAAAAGAAAAAAAAATTGTAAAAAAATTGTATATAGAAAAGAATCGTAGAAAATCTCGATCTCGATCTCGCTCGATCTCGAATAAAATAAAATTTACATCTCGATCTCGAACATACTGGAGTTCCATTCTCGATCTCGACTTCTCCAAAAATTTGATCTCGGAACAGTTTGATCCAAAAATTTGATCTTGGAACAATTTGATCTCTTCTGCATGTAATGGACACTTGGATACAATCACGTCTTTTCTGAGCTTTGGCATTTCGGAATACGTGTACAGACCAAAAGATGCCGGAAAACGTAAAAATTCAAAATTTCCGAATACTGTAGCTATGCGAATTTTGACTTTTGTGCGGAATGAATTCTGTCACGATACCCTTCAGATATTATTAATTTTCAACTTGTCATAGGTCAATAGAGTGGAAGGTCGAATCTGTCAGAAATCGTTTCTTGAACACTCTAAGACGTCGCTTTCATAAACAACTCAAAAGTGAAGACACGATGCGGGCCCAACAATTTAGAAAACAGAGTAAATATTTTTAGACTCCCCTTGTGCTATGGCCATAAATCGATTATGAGTTTCCGGCAACTAGAGGCATCTTGATCCATACATGTAACAGAGCCCCGAAGTCTGCGAGGCGAACCGCCGACTTTTTTGAGGCCGAGGGTGACCGATTCCCCAAAATGTTAGGGGAGGGAGAAAAGAAAGCAAGAAAAATGAAGAAGAAAAGAGAAAAAAATCGATTTTCAAAAAGAAAAAAAATGGATTTTTTCGACGAAGAAGTCCAAAAAACAGTTCAAAAAATAGTAATTTTTGTCTTTTAAAAACCGTAAAAAATGTATTCAAAGCACGAAACGCCGAAGAAATTGACATTTCCGGCCATTTTTTTGTTCAAAAATCGGCATTTTCTGTCACAAAATTGACATTTTTCAGTATTTTTATGACTGAAAGTATGGAGGTGCGTATGGCTATCATAAGGCTAGCCATAGGATTGACAAATCCTGCGGAGAGAATCGCCCAATGGCTAGCCATATGGCCGATGATTTCTGGGGAGGGTTCAAAAGGCACTTCCTCCAATTACATGTATGTCTTGGTCTACAAACTAGTAAAGAGTATTATGTGAAATATATCATTTGCAAACTTTTTTATGCATCACTGTACTTCAAGACACAGAAATGCGGTCACATACATACCTATGCATGGTCAGTCAGTCTGAGAGTGAACTGGGATTTTGTCAGGGTAGTAAATATAATTAATTTTTTTCTGGGGAAACTCCAGCAGAGAAAGCTTAAACCGCCAAAATCCTTCAATAATAACTGAGTCCCCGTCAAAAGAGTGCAGGTAGAGCAGCTTCTTGGTTGAAAGGATTGGCAGCAACTTACATATGGTTTCAAAAAATATCGGGCGATAAATGCTTAACTGCCCAATTCGCCAGGACTAGTCCCAGTGCATAGGTATTGTCATATTCAGGACAGGAATCGAGGAATTATTTCATGGGGGGGGGGGAATTGTAAAATATTTCAACATAGACAAAACTCGACCTGGTGAGGTCGCATAGCTACAGAATATTGGTCTGAGCGGTACAGAATGGCGCGCTTAACAGTGGCGGACGCAGGGGCGGCGGGCGGCCGCCCCTCCACGTACACATGTTCCAAAAATAATTTTTTGGTAGTTCAGAACCAAGAAGATGCATTTTGGTGACCTTTAGAAGGTCAAAATTTCACATTTTTCTCGCGTCGCGCAGGTCGTGAGCATAATAGTCATTATTTTCTATTATGCGCGGCCGTTAGCATATCTACTTCCATTTACCAATTAATCCTCAACAGTTTCTCTCTACTGAGTTACCTTGTTTTATTTTGTAATCGTTAACCGTCAATATTTCGCCGAAAATTGAGATTTATTATCAATTCTCACAATTTTTTCTCTCGAGACTTTGAATTTTGCAACGTTTCAACATGAACTTTTGCATTTACGAACGACGAAGATTGGAGATATCTGTCTAGACCGTAATTTTAGAGCTTCTAGTGTAGCAGAGATTCATCCAGCGTTTTAAAAGGTGAAAGTCAGAAAAAAATTTCGGCGCGGAAAGAGGAATAATTTACACTCTATTAGTTTGACTTTAATTTATTTATCAACGTTGTGAAGGTTCATTGTCCAACGTTTTAGAAAGTGAAATTTCGAAAATTTTTTCAGCGCTTGGCGCCGGACTAAGAAATAAATATCAAGCTGCCCCATTGTTTCGTTCTTTTTTTCCTTTTGTTTTTTATGTTTAAATTTTTATGTGATGCTGCCTGGACAGAAAATTTAAATAATATGTACGTATTAGACTAGAGTTTCGGTTTTTCGAAAAAAATAAAAATTGTAAAAAAAATTTCCGCCTCCTCCCAAAAAAAAATTCATGTGACCACCATTGGCGCTTAAGCGACTCCTGGTGGTGTCTGGGGCGAAGCTCCACAAAAAATCGATTCTTAGCTACTTTAGACTCGAAAAATCTCTGAAAATGGATAGATAAAACAGATACTTTAGATTACTCATCAGGGCTCTTTGTACAGTCCAGGTCATACATGTAACGGAGCCCCGAGGTCTGGGGGGGTTGGGCCACTTTTTTTGGGCCGGGGGTTAATTCCCAAAATCTTGGGGGGAGGGGTTTCTGAAGGAAAAAAATTCGATTTTTTCACGAAAAAATTCCGAAAAAGAGTCTAAAAAATAGTAATTTTTGTCTAAAAAATGATAAAAAAGGTATTTATGCTGCGAAGCGCCGAGAAAATGGACGTTTTTGACCATTATTTGTTCAAAAATTGACATTTTCTATCAAAAAATTGACATTTTTCCGACCAAAAGTATGGGGGTCCATAGGGCTACCCTATGGCTAGCCGTAGGATTGGAAAATCCTGGGGGGAGGCGATCACCCAATGGCTAGCCATATGGTCGACGATTTCTGGGGGGGGGTGTTCCCATAGCACTTCCCCCCCCAATTACATGTATGGTCCAGGTTGTAACGAGCAACTAGGGCCCAAAATTTGGTTGCAGAGAAATTATTGGTTGCTCACTCTAAAATTGACGAATTTGCTTACTTTTATCAGAAAAACGATTAAACGTTAATTTTCTTGAACTTCATTCAAATCGCGTCAGTTCTAAACTTTTGCAACTGGATCTCATGAATTTTGGAGGAAAATATTGAGAAATCTCGCTGTCTTTAGCGGCTGTTTTCAGCACTGTTTTTTTAGCACAGATCACTGTTTTGAATCATAACAAATGCATCAGAATAGATTGTTTTCAGATAAACTAAAGCACGAAAATGCTGGTTGCAAAGAATTCAGTGGTAGACATTCCAACAATTAATCAATGATCGTTAATTTCGGCACGCAGCGTCGAAAAATTTTGTAAATTTCAATATCGTAGAATCATATGTATATGTAACGGGGCCCTGAGGTCTGGGGCGTCGGGCAACGTTTAAGGGGCCGGGGGTCACTGTTTCCCAAATTTTAGAGGGAGGGGTCTTTGAAAGAAAAAAATTTGATTTTTTCACCGAAAAAGTACGAAAAATGGTTCAAAAAATTGCAATTTGTGTCTAAAAAACTGCAAAACATGTATTCATGGCGCGAGCCGAGAAAATTGGCATTTTTGACCATTTTTTGAAAAAGGTTAATTTTTCCAACCAGAAGTATGGGGGTCCCTATGACTACCATATGGCTAGCCATAGGATTGGAAAATCCTGGGAGGTCGTCCAATGGTTAGCCATATGGCCGACAATTTCTGGGGGTTTCCCATAGCACTCCCTCCCCAATTACATGTATGCGTAGAATGCAATCTTTTTAACATTTATTTCCTGAACAAAAGCATTACTCTTTCGGCGATTTGAATGATTTTTCACTTGCGCAAAATACGAAAATTAGGCAAGCAGCCGATAGTTTAGAATCCTCAAGGAGAAAAAACATTTGTCATTTCTCTGCGCCAATGATGTTTGAATCGTATTCCAAATAGGAAAAGTTTATATGCACCACACGCAAAAATATTTAAAAAGGTGCAAAAATATTTTCAAAAAAATATCCAGAAAAATCTTGATTTTTCTACAATTATGACAATAAACAATACAAGAGCAAAAATTCACCCATGATGTACATATTTAGAAGCTATAAGCATAAGATAGGACAACATTTTTCGAACGTAAACTAGAAATGACATATAGAATTATAAATCATTTGAAATCCGTTGCGAATGCCGTATGCAAAAAAACCACGCTACTCATGATCAAAATTTATTTTTGAATCGGTACTAAACTATGGATAAAATTCATCTAGGGATTCAAATTTAACGAAGCAATATGTCTATCACCTATTATTACATCCTGTACTGATAATGAAACTGCATTATCAGATACGCTAAAATTTTTTCGGTTTCATTTCAGGGGATGAATCATCCACAAAAGTGAAAATTTTTAGACTTCGAGCAAAAACGCACGAAGTGTTCATTGAAAAACATGCTCATCGAATTCCGACAGCATGAAGTGTTTAAGGAACTAAAATCTTTTTAGGCATTTCAATTCGAAAGTATTCCATTTCTCTAAATATCAATACAATGCTAACCTGCATGAATTGCTGTTGAAACTGTGGCGTATTTATAGCCGAAGCCGCAGGCATGCGATTTTGAAACATTTGGGACATCATCGGCATAAATTGTTGCATCATCGCAGGCATCATTTGTGCCATCCATGTTTGTTGCTGCTGTTGAGCTGGAGGCGGTGGCGGGACTTGGGCTATTGGTTGGTCGTACTCAGCTGGATGTTCGATATTCTGGCTACTAAAATTAAGCATAAATTTCTTAAATTTTTGAGCCTATTTCAAAAAATCTTGAAACTATCAACGGTAAACAAAATTTACTGAAGTTTCTAGCAGATAAAAAAGCATTTTCTTCATATACAATCAGAAAAAAAACAAATAAAATGTAGTAACTTCTGAAACATTTTGTTACAGGCACTGATCATATTGTATCCTCAATCAATAGGATATCAGTCAAATAATTACAATTTTACCTCATGTATATAACTAACTACTATGGAAGAAAACATTTTAAAAATCTCTTTTAATATAGCACCTAAAAATTAAAAATTTAGGTTTAGTTTAATGGTGTTTGATTCCAAATACTGCCATGCAACGACGGAACTTAGTCTTTAAAAAATTCTAAAAATATTATGGTGCCTCTGAAAGACATGTAATTGGAGGAAGTGACGGAAGAATATCTCAATAATCGTCCATCATATAGCTAGTCGATTTCCCAAATGAATCTCAAAAAGGAAAAAAATGCTCATGCAAATAATGAACAATCTGCGCATGCGGCCGTTTTTTTAGCCGACTGTAGCAGTCAATCAACTTGAAAAAAGCAAATGTGGCTTGCGATGCATGCTTATTACCTGCCCACGTATATGTTGTGCATTTCAAGGCATACCTGTACTTGGGGGGGGGGGGGTTGGGGGACCCACCCCCAACTTGGCCAACCCTGTACCCAAAATCATCCCCCCCAAACCCCCCCCCCCAGTTTGGAAAAAATTAAAAAAATTTTCAAAAAAGTGTATGTTTTTTGGCCTTTTTTGGGAAAAATTTCGACTTTTCCTACCCCCCCCCCCCAACTGGTCGGAGGTCTTACAGGTATGTTTTAAGGGCCATTTGAAAATGAATGGAGTATATCCAACTTTACATTTGTCATAATATTATTTGAAATTAAAAAACATTCTATAGACAGATGGAAAACTAATAACTAAAGTAGATACTTCGTATTTTGAGGTATTTTCAGAAAGTTAGTAAATTGAACAATAGAAAAAATTAATGTTGTTTTCAAATTTCTTAATACTACGGTTTTACTGCACAGTGTTTCACTCAAAAATTGTCAGAGGGCCAGTAATTGACCAAAAAATTTCAGTGCAATATGGCATAAGATTTATCAAAAAGTGATATGCTATAAAATAGTACGAGCTTTCTGTTAGCCTATTTATTTCAAAATGGGACTTGCAACGTAGAGAAATGCTCTTTCAAATTAAAAACCTGCATTGCACGTAAAAATCTTTTTTTTTAAGTTGTAGGTCAATTTACAGGCAAAGTGTCCACGAACCAGGGTCTTCATGAACAGTGCAAAGGTTTTGAAGAATTTGACGGCTGAGCAAACACTTTTGATGCCGGTTTTGGCACGGTGCAGCAATCAGACACCAACTTTTAAAGCTGCAAATTGAGTTTTTGAGCGTATAAAAATTTAGAAATGGGAAACAATTTAGAACGGTTTTCCGAACTGCCACATCGTTGACATTTTCTCGGTAAGTATTGTTTTACAGCTCTGCATCTTTACTGGGCTTTCGCAGCGCATCTGAGCTTCATCGTAAAAGTTCATATCAGAGTAAAAAGGAAATGAAAAGAATCATCGAAAGTAATGCTGAACAACAAAATAATACCGTCAGAATCACTCAATTTTCACGGCAAGTGGAAGAAAAACGCAACTGTTGAAAATGATGTCGAAACACTACATTCAATTTATATTTTACAGAACTTTACTGCAAGATGAGGAATTACTTCGTGAAAAACGTGTGAAATCGCTCATCTCGATTCATCATCTGATATCAAAGAGCAAAAGACAAGCAAGTGTTTTTCGCCTAGACTGTAATACTCCCGAATACTAAAACTGTTAATCCACTGACCTGTGCAAATCGTTGGCTTGCTGGACGACGCGACGGTCACACTGATCATCGCCGTGAGTTCGGAGATCGTCACGTTGCTGTTGTTGTTGACGCCGCTCGGATCTATTGCGGGCCGGCGGTGGCGGAGGTGGCGACGCGGTTGCGACTGCAGATGCTCGACGCCTACTGCGACTTTTGTGGTGCACCGTGCCGCCGCGATCATCGTCCGACGACGCACTGCCGTCTCTGTGTTTGCCGCCGTCTCCGTCTTCTGAACTTGTGCTCGATGCCTCGCCCGATTCGCAACTGGACGAGCGGCGCCCGCGCGGCCGTTTCGGTGCCGGTGCTGAAGACGACGGGACGAGAGGCAAGTTTACCTTCGACGCCTTACGTTTGAACGACGTTCCCTTATCATCAACGCCAGACTGGTCGTCGTCGTCGTCGGATGACTTTCTGAAAAATCTCGCTTTGCCACACCACAAAGATAAACACTCTAAATATCTTTAAAGTTAAACACTTCTGAATTGGGCAGTAACTTTATGGTGAGACAAAGCCTTTTACTTATTTCTGAATTTATCCAAGCCAGAAAACACATTGGACAATAAAGTGAAATCATGAAAATGAACAGTGCAGAAAACCCTCGAAACCATCAATATCAAACCTTGACTCTACAGGAAGAAAAAGTACAACTGGTTCGACATTTTTTGACAACTACAGGGCCTGATTTTTCAGTCACTCAAACATATCCAGTTAATTAGTGCATAATACAGGCGAGTCCAAATCGGATTTCTGCCTCATTCCCTTCTACAAGCAGTTGTAATAAAATGCACAGTAAAAGTGAATTTTTCATGGAAAGCAGTATAATCTAAAGATATATCTTGCATGAAAATAGCAATGCAAGTAGAAACAAAAATCCATATTTAAAGTCAAAATTGGATGGCCGGCTTCATATTTGCTGTCTTATACATACTTTTGGACAATTGATTAACTTGATTTTGGCGTCGTCAAAAATATTTGTACTTCTACTGCTGACTAATGAAAACATGCAAACATGCAAATTGCCTGGAAAACTTGGAAGGGATTCTGTGATTACAATTCCCTCGATGTGATAGTAAGTAAATCAGTCTTCCACTTCTTCAAACGGATCAAAACGTATTTATTTGAACTAGAAATTTCTAGTGCTAGCCTCGAAAGAAGCCAATATCATAGCTGAATTTTCAGCTGTGATCCACTTGATTTCCCTGAATTACATTCTAATTAATTTCTAAAGGGATCACCACTTGCATATTTTGTTTGATTCTGCACTCCAGTACATAATACCGTGCAAAGAAAAGTTTTTTCAGGAATGTTCCAAACTGATCCTACGTTTAAGATACTATGTATATTGCATACATTGGGACAGGCGCAGGTGCAGAAGCACTGGACACGGGCAAAAATGTCGGCTTCGTGATATCATTAATAAAAAAAACCTTTTTCATGGCATTTCCAATATATTTTTGGAACTTAATCCGTCCATTTTCCAGCTCTACACAAATCTACCACGACCTTAGTGATATAAAAACCAACTGCGCTAATTTCACAAGAAAACGTTTAAAAATTGGTTGTAGAAAACGAATTGTAACTTAGACATGCACCTGCTCAATTTAGCTTGTTCATATCACGCTGAGAATTGAACGCGTCTCCTTTTGCACATAACTTCTAGTCGTGTAAGGACAGAGAAAACGCGATTTTTTTTTATTTAGACAGTATATAAATATCGTCCGAGAAACCGAATATAGTATATTAATCGTACTATATAGACGTGACTAGTTAACCTGTTGAGAGTGGCCAAAGCAGCCACCTCAACTACGAATTGTTGCAAAAAGAGAGCGCCTTTCCCGCTGCTCGGTTGGCTCAGTTGGTTAGAGCGTGCGGACGGTAGCCGCAAGGTCCTGGGTTCAAGTCCCAGACCGAGCCTAACTTTTACTGAAGCCCCGAGTGGCGGGAACAGGTTGCCTCAACACTGGTGGCCCTTGACGGTCCGTCAAACTCGACGGCGGAGGGATGTTGAGAGTGGCCAAAGCAGCCACCTCAACTACGAATTGTTGCAAAAAGAGAGCGCCTTTCCCGCTGCTCGGGTAGCTCAGTTGGTTAGAGCGTGCGGACGGTAGCCGCAAGGTCTGGGTTCAAGTCCCAGACCGAGCCTAACTTTTACTGAAGCCCCGAGTAGCGGGAAAAGGTTGCCTCAACAAACCAAACTCATGAATGCGACTATTAGGTCTCGACAACGCGGAAGTAAGGAAAGAGCTATAGGGAAGACACCTTGCATCTTCTAAATTTGAATAGTACATTCTCGAAGATCAGACGAAATGATTTCAGGAATTTCAATCAGTTTTAAATAAAATTTCCACAAAAATCAGGCGACTAAAAAATGGTCGAAATAAGAGAGCACGAAAGGATGACAAAATAAATTATAAGAATCGCACTATGTATATCTAAATACAAGAAAAAAATTGAAAGCCCTCGTAAATAAATTATCTTGATTTCGTTGACTTCTATAAAAATTATTTTATGTAGGTTGACACAATACAATATTTTGGTTCCAATGTGAATTTATTATTCCGTGGTAATTTTCTAATTAAAGATATAATAAAAATTCCTTTCAGGCGATGAATCTTGCCATTCAAATCTCAATAGTGTGGCGCAATTGCAGAGACATTACGGTTGTTAATTTTTATATGTCTTAATATTACATTGAAAGTTGCTGCAAACAATTTCTAGCTTACTCAGGAGCCGAAACCGCGTGTTCCTTTTGCACGTTGGCTAAAAAAGCGCCGACACCCATCAATTCGATTAGTGCCCGTTTCCCGGCTCCTTTCCGTTTAGGTTTAGGTGAAGCCGGAGGCGGCTCGTAAGTCGATGATTTTTGCGGTGGATGCAGCGACGTGGATGACGAAAGTTCAGCGGTGGTGAATGTAGTCGTCGTCGTTTCCGCCGTTTCACCGGCATTTCCTACCTTAGTTTCAGTTTGCAGCGGCAATTTTTGTTGTTGTCCATTTGCAGCCAGCGGCATTTCCATTTCAACGGCCAGCAAAAGTTG
This sequence comes from Romanomermis culicivorax, assembly GCA_963922205.1. Classification (NCBI taxonomy): domain Eukaryota; kingdom Metazoa; phylum Nematoda; class Enoplea; order Mermithida; family Mermithidae; genus Romanomermis; species Romanomermis culicivorax. The sequence goes on along the minus strand of CAWUHX010000026.1, from coordinate 373,023 downwards.
TTTGCGGACTTTGCTACGGCATTCGAGATCGAGTTCTCTCTTCCACAATCTAGAAAAACGACCCTTCCAATTGTCACATAATAATCTTCGAGCATAGGGGATAAACCCTCCTACTAGGCCCAAATTTTTAGGAGCTCAAATTAAATGTTAGGAGCCAAACATGTTTAATCGAAGAATATCGAAGTATAGCCTTGTAACGCACTGTTGAATGTAATTAAATACAATCAGTTGACACGTGTTTAAAAAAAGACTGTTCAAACCTATAGTTGAAATCAAAATGGCTCCTAGACTGAAAATTTCAGAAACCATTAGGGGTTTAAGTCCCTAAAATGACTAAAAAGTCTGCCTCTTGCATCAAGCCCAAATGTCCCTAACTGTACCCTACCTCAGCTTATAGAACTTGGCGGAGAATGCCAATAATTCATGGTTACCTGCCAAAATCAATGTTTTTTTGTACTCGGTCCATTTGTACTGGTACGAACGACCTCTCGAAAACTGTCTGTACCCCAAAATGTTTCCACATATGAAGACTACGAATGCACACCACATAAAACAGTTGATCACGAGGCACAGAACATGCACTAGTAAAATACTCCACAAAAATCTTTTATTATTATGCCATAGCTGTTGATTTGCCGTTATCGATTCGGACGCATAACGAACAAGTTCTGACAAGTCCATTGATACTGAATACTGACGACTGTTGAGTGATATTTTTTGCGCCGAAATTTTCGTTCGTACTGGCACAAACAAAGCCAAAATTTTCGTCTGAACTCTGGACCGTTTCGTTTAGACAGTACAAAAAAACACTGACCAAAATTAGTCTTTTTGAAGGAAAGTTTTATCCCTCGCATATTCCTACCCTATGTTTTTCCATAATTTTCTCTTCTAGATTCTCCCACCCAAATTGAATCAATTTTGAGCTAAACCAAAATTTAAAAATCGGAAAAGCAAACAAAAAACTGAATTTTTCAACCAGCTAGAACTTTCTCCTGCCATTGCAGAGCATTTAATGTGTACAAATCTGATAAAAGGCATGAGACAAACTGGTGGAAGACTACATTCCTGATCGCTAAGAACGGTCGGTCTGTTTGGGTTAGCGAGCAGTATTCCTACGGGAGAGGTGGGGGACACCGTAATTGGGTACCTCTATTACATGTATGATATCGAACATATTTTTGTGTTAGAATAGAATACTATGTAGTGGAAGCTAAGAAATAAGTACTGGTGCCGTCAATTTTCGAAAACGATAAAAGGGCAACGTTGTCACAAGGTCTGATTTCGAGAAAAACCTAGATCTCACTAATTATTAATTACGAAAAAAACTTAGATCTCACTCAGTTTTTCCAACTTTTTTGTGGCCATAATTCTATATATGAAGCTAAGTTTGAATTCATATCCGTCATGGAAGTGACTTCTAGAAATTTCAAATTTAACTCGAAGTGCTTCAAACATTTGGAAATATGTGTTTCTTTGAATTGTATAATGATAAAGACACGTTTCTGAACAGAAAATTTGAACCTTACGCCTACTGAATAAGTTATCCTTAAATTAATTTTACAGCATTTTAGAATGTCAGCATCTGAAAATTTTATTGGTGCTACGCGCTGGAAAGACAAGAGACATCAGAAGGAATAAGAACAGTAGCTGCATTCTCCAATACCCTATACATTTGTGTCAGGAGGACATGAACTCAAGTGATATCTTCGAAGGAGGTTTCTGCAAAAATACATGGAATATCGTGGTTGTTTGCATACAGAAAAATTTCTTTATACAAATATTTTTTGGTGGATTTTTGTAAATGTGGGAAGAGGGCTGTACCAGAAAAACACTGATTAGAAATAAAATTTTGAGGAGTAATTTTTTTGAATACGTATCAAATGATTGAATATCCGTATAATTGTACACATTCCACACTTAGAAAGTTTTGGCTACTAAAATTTAAATTTGGCTCCTAAAAATTCAAGCTTAGGAGCCATTTGGCTCATGATTTTCAAAACAAAAAAAGCGTAATACACGTTTTTCACGATAACTTCTTGTAAGTCTTACTTTATCAAAAATTCGATATGATTTTGCCACCAATGCGCGTCATTGAACGGCAGCGCGTTTTGTAGCGAAGTCATCAGCGCGTCTTTCAAAGTTTGTTCTGGCTGCCAGCCAACTTTATCCATAGGAGCCGCATCGTGCACCAGACTCCATAAATCCTCGAGCGAGTGCAGTTCAGCATAATTGACGCGATTAGCTTCTACATACGTGTCAATTAAACGACTAATTTCGGATTCACTTAATTCACCGCTAAACTGAGCACCATGATTAACTTGCGGTTCGAGCTTTGTAAGGTCGTCCACTGAACGAACATTTTCTTCATTCTTATTTTTGTATGACTCCGGCTTTTTGATGGAAATTTCAGTTTCAGCTTTTACCTTGAACAAAGATAATCAACATTGTATAAAAAGTGGCTTTTACTTGAATTGACCAGTACAACTTAGTATTATTTCACGAAATCCAGAAAACATCTCAAAATTAGCTAAAAAGAAGTGGAGGGTAAAGTCGATTTCGTCTCAGTTACTGAACAGATAACTTTTTCACAAAAGTTTTCAGGAAAACTGAAGGAATACGTGAATCCAGGATGAATCTCAACAATTCAAGACGTCTGAAACTCGACATTTCAGAACTTGAAAACTCTCACGAATAATTGTAAATAGTTTAAAACGCATACGTAATTGGTATTAAATCTACCGGTTCTAGGACAATTCGTCCCCAGCAATTCGTATCCCACAATTCGCCCCCACTGCAGTTCGCCCCCAGTAATTCGCCCCTGGTATTATACGTACCTAGGTGATTTAAAAGCAACTCCATGATATGTTATGTAATATATCTCCAGACATTTCCCCTATTAGGTAACCATATTTTATATGAAGCATAAAGAGAAGATGAAAAGATGATTTTTCACTTCGCCCTGTCTCCTATGTTTTCCTTTTTACTCTTTTTTTACATCGTCTTTCTTCTTTTCTTTTCTGGTTGCCTACATATATTCTTTTTCCGGCTTCATTTCTTGTAACTTTTTATCGGGATCTATGGAGAGAAATTAAGATTATGACGAAGAATCACAATTATTCGACGTGTGACTCTATCGTGTTCTTCACTATCTTTTTTGTGACAACTTTGCTTTGTACCAAAAACTAAAAAAAATAAAAATAGAAAAAACAGAAGAGAAATATCAAGGAAAAAAATAAGAAAAGGAGAATGAGTAAAAAGTAATAAAAAAAAATATAGAAGAAACTAGACAAGAAAGATGAAAGACAAAAAATAGGAATACAAGAAAGAAAATTAAACGAAAAAAAGGAACAAAAACACAAAAAACAAATGCAGATCGAAGAACATAAATGACTCGCAATTCTGCTTATGAAATCCGTGTTACACATTAAAATTCTGCGTAAATTCTCCCGGGTATTCACGCCATCGGACTAAAGTTTGACATGGTTTCTGGGGATTAGGACACCATCATAACAAACCTGAAAGAATATGGATTTGTAAATTGCCAGTGTTAAGATTTTTCACATATTTTGGTCGAAATTCATTATTTTCAGTCAGATAAACTCGAAGAACTCGAAGCCACACATTTTGTTTCAAGTGGAACCGGCCACTTCAATTTTAGGGAACTAGTGCTCAAACGCATGTATTGCTGACTGTATAAGTAAAAAAGACTTATACTGGCTTAGTACTAACCGCATCAGTAAAAAACCGTATATTCAAAGAAAATAAAAAAAGATTATTTGTGGACCTTTATTTGGAACATTGCTGTAAAATTTTTCTTTTTGTACAGAATACTTGCACTCTGCATGCAGAATTCATAAATAAACATGCTATTTCGGCTGGGAAAAATCTCTAGGTTTAGTGTATGGATGTGTACAAATGCTACTGCTAACAACCTAGTGGAATTATTTTTAAATCTGAATTTTTTAAATTAAAAAACAGTGAATTGAGGGCCAATTACGGGGGGCGAATTGCTCAGGGGCGAATTGTCCGTATCCCATATGACATTATCGAATCAAAGAGCACAACAAACTGAAGACTTACGATAGCATCCCAAGCACCGTCGCCCGATCGATTACTTACAATCTGAGCCGACCATAAATTACCCGCTTTCCCCTTATGATCATCAATATTTAAAATACCGTTAACTTTCTCTATTTTGTCGATGTCTGTATCCTGATTCTTTAAATCGATGTTTGGAACTTCATTGATGGTATCGGCGACCATATCTTGTTTGTGTGAGCCTTCTTGAAACGGAGAGAGAGAGAAATGAATAACTCGATAATAAACGACACAATAAAGGACACTTAGAAATTTGTATATGCATGCAGTCCAAAATTTTGGCCGTCGATAACCTGCTTGGAAATAACCATTTAAGATAAAAAATCTTTGGACGTTTAATCCAAATATTCCCCATCTAAAACTATTTCCAATAACATAAACGGTAGTTGTGAATACCTGGGCTGAGATAGGCAGACACCATTTTTGTAGCAGGTGTAAGTAAAATTTTCATTCATCATCATCAGGTAAATTGGTTAGCGTCAGGGAACGGCCGGTCTCTGGCCCCCACTGGGACACTTTCCAAAAAGAGCTGGGGAAAGCTTGTTGAATTTACTAAGTTAAGCATTCAAAGCATTGATCGATCAAAAAATGGCAAAAATGATCATAGTCGGTTATCCTACTGACGGTTGCATGCAGATATCTCCTCAATGAATTTTTTTCTAATAAAACTTGGCATTATAGTTTGAAAATATCTCTTCTAATGTGAGAATGATTCGATCGAGATTGAGAATTGGTAATTAAAATTGATTCGGATATTCGTATTTTGATCTCTGTTGCTAATTCTACAGAACTATAGCTGACAATTCCGTTGGCTATACTAAGAGTATATAAATGCTATTTAAGAAAAGTTTAAGTCTAAAAACTATTTAAGAAAAGCAGGCATTTAGAAGTTGGCCTATCCCGTCTTCTTCACAAATTTTATTTTCGTTAGCATTTTCATTTTTCAACTTTTTTCCACAATACTTCTGTATGAGAATCTTTAGAAAGACGAAAATAAGCGTAGTTTTGGAAATATATGTAATAGAATTACAATTTTAATGGAAGCCTCAGTCGGAAAAATTCGTTTGTCGCATCAATGAGTTTCATGCTGAATTAAACAAACAATGTGAGGAAATCTATGAATAGTTCTTTTTTAAATTAGAATATTCGTAAATAATGAAATGCGATAGTAGCATTTCATAAAAATCACTAAAGATGCTCCATTCTATTAAATCAAATTAAGAATGACAATTTCAAATTTAACTCAAATTAATTCTAATTCACATCTAATTTCAAACGGTAAAAATGAATTGAAACTTAGTTGCCTTTCGGATAATCTAAAATTTTTAGGTTGATGATCATGAACAGCACTTCACTTAAGGAGAAAATGGTTCAAGCATGTATAGATAATAAGATCAAAAATACTTCTATGCCATTTATTCAACTTAGATAGTGATTGGCCTCTAGCTAGAGAGCACCTGTGACTATTTTTGAAGTAACTCCGGTAGTAGGTACCATTCTGATTCAAAAGATGAGGATCATTGTGATGACTTTTGACTGGTATTCTTAAAATCGTTCAATCAAAACTTATATTGATAAACAATTTAATAAATTGTCGAAGTATCTGCCTCCCGACTAATTTTACTCAGTTGCATGGCCGTGCGCAAGGGGGGGGCGGCCGCCCCCCCCATTGAGGCAGTAACTCTAAACCGAAAAGATGCGTTTTGGTGGACTTTAAAAGGTCAAAATCTCAAAATTTTCCGGCGCTTCGCGCCGATCATGGGTATAATTATAACTATATTCCATCAGGCGCGGCCGTTAGCATATCTACTTCGACTTACTAATTAATGCTCAACAGTTTCTATCAATCAAGTTAGATCGTTTCATTTTCTAATCGTTTACAGTCAATTATGTCGCCGAAAATAGAGATTTTTCATCATGTCTCTCAATTTTTTCCCTCGATGTGGAATTTTTTAAACGTTTGCAATCTGAACTTTTGCGTTTATTGAAGATGGAAATTGAAGACATTACTCTAGAACGCGATTTCAAAACATTTGTTCACGAATTATCTGCTGGAGAGATTTATTTTTCAGCGTTTTAGAATACAAAAACCCAAAAAATTTTCCCGCGCTTCGCGCCTGAATGGAAGGCAAATTACGCTTCATCAGTCTGATTTTAATTTATTTCCCAACGTTATGAAGGTTCATTTTCCAGCGTTTTAGAAAGTGAAAATCAAAAAATTTTTCCGGCGCTCCGCGCCGGACCATTCTATAGAACACCAAGATATTCTTCATGAGCTCATTTTGACTAACATAACCAGAATTTTCTCAATTTTTTTCCTCATTTTTGCAGGTTTCTGACTACAAATACAACAAAATGCTTGGGTATGCTCCTAAAATGCATAAAAAAGCAACCGTAGCCACATTATAAGCGTTTTTAAAAATGTAGAAAAAAATTTTGGTTCCGGTTCTCATGTGGAAAAAATGTTCGAGGAAAAAAACGATGATGCACACAGTATATCCGCGTAAGATCAACATTTCTGGGGCTATTCAGTGAAAAAATCTAGTCCGCCCCCCCATGAAAAAATCCTGCGCACGGCCCTGTCAGTTGATATCATTTAACTTTCATTCGATAATTGACGTATATATAGTGACGTGAATAATCCTGCCGGCTCGGCTTCCGCAGGGATGAAAAAGCTTGTCCCGACAGTAGGGATGCAACGGGTAGCGGATTTCCATTTATTCGGTTCGGGTATTGACCCTAAATTTACTCGGGTTCGGGTAATTCAATAACATAGGTAAACTTTTTTCTTGTATTACTGCATTGCATACTTGAACATGGGTTATGCTCATTGTGTTGATTCTTCTCATATAACAAAATATGTAAATCTTTCTTTCAAGCAATGTGCTGTACTTTATGGATGAATTCCATTGATTTATTTTTAAATATTTTGCTCAGAATAGTTGTCAAAAGGGTTGTTACCTAATCTTTTGTTGGTCAAGTGTTTTAGATGTCGCCCAACCCCTCTTCCCCCCCCAGACCTCGGGGCTAGGAGATCATCAATTCCCAAAACTTTCGGGGAGGGGTCTCTCATGGAGAAAAAATTCGATTTTTCCACGAAAAAAGTCCGAAAAATAGTTCAAAAAATAGTACTTTTTCCTTAAAAAGACCGAAAAAATGTATTCGTGGCGCGAAGCGCCAAAAAAAATAACATTTTTTACCATTTTTCGTTCAAAAATTGACATTTTTAATCAAAAATTGACATTTTTCAGTATTTTTCGACCAAAAGTATGGGGGTCCCAACGGCTACCGTATGACTAGCCATTGGATTGGAAAATCCAAGGGGGCGCGGTCGCCCAATGGTTAACCATATGGTCGACGATTTCTGGAGGGGGGTTCCCATAGCACTTCCCCCCAATTACATGTACGCTCTATAGTCTCCTGTAAACCCGAATAAAACCTGAAAAAATTGTCAAAACTATTCGGGCTTGGTTCGGGTATCTGAGAATTGATTTATTCGGGTTCGGGTAGCTAAGGATAGCTTGGGTACCCCATATTCGTATTCGGGTACCCGTTGCATCCCTACCCGACAGTTCCCTGGTGATCGGTTTTGAACGGTCACTTTTGCTTTTTTGCTTGCTAAACTAAAACGACTCGTATTCTACTAATTTATCGGTTGAACAGCTAATAAAAATTATTTTATGACCTCGATCTGTCTTACTGTGCCAATCAAGTCATCGAAATTGAGAACAACAGTTCTTGAATAATTTACTAAAATGCGTGCCAAAAATTAGAAACTCGATTAAATACGATAACGTCACGCATGCACATAGGGGGTAGGGGGTAAACTCCCATACCCGAGACCCTGGCCGCTCCCCCTGGACCAAAAAAAATCGTCGAACACCCCCCCCTCAACTTTTTTCAACACAGCTTTTTTGATGATTTCTGTGCATATTTTGTATGAAAAACAGGCTTGCAGAACCTTTTTTTGTTTTTTTTGGCTCGCCTACCCCCCTACCCCCCGAATAAAAAGTCCAAGAACCCTACCTCCTGGAAAATTCTTGCCGTGCATGTCTGGTGTTTATCCGTCAAATACAAACGGCCATCTCATTAACATATTATGAACGTAAATTCTGACTTTTCTGCTAAAAGATCCCTCACTGTTCAAATATTCCGAATATAATGTTATCTTCATCGGTTTAGACATATCTCCATCGTCTATGACAAATCCATCGTAATCCTGTTTCGACTGTTCCGCCAATTCTGGTGAACAAAAAGTTAGGATTGCGCTTTTCGTCCTAGAAATTTGCAATTCATAAAAATGTAGAAAAGGTTGACAGACTATCTTTAACCCGTCAGATTTTCTATTGTCGTCGTTGATTTGTACATTTTGCAAATTTTCTTGGCCAAAAACGGCAAAAATCAAATCTTGATCGGTTGTGGGCAAAAGTTGGCTGACAAATAATTTTCGGTCAACATCGATATCAGCGTCGACTTCATCTGCAAATCATTTCCTGAGACTAAATAATACACAATTTTCGATAAATTTTTATTGCCAACTTGGTTAAACTACACGGTGTCATTTTGCTGCCCTATTTGTATCGGAAATGATAGATTTGTGTAAACTTAGATTAAAATCGGGCGAATTACATAATCGGTAAGACTTCGGAAATTTATATCGCAAAAAGCCCTAGTAACGATTCTCCTCATCGCTTATAAATGGCAACATATATATACAAGTTAGCACAAATTTATAAGTCAATTACCAAGTTCCAAGGATTCTTTTCTGGAAACAGTTTCAACAAAAGGTGCATGCGTATTCGGATCCTTCGGAATTACTAAATCTATATCAGCGTCTTTTGCAATTTCGAGATTAGATCCTGTGGGTGACGAATCACACGCTAAGCTCACGGCATACTGCTGCTCGAACCATTTGTGACCCTGAAGTTTTATTTTCGTTCCGTTGATTAGTTTATCTCTGGCGTTGACATAAGCATCTTTAGCAGCTTCTTCGCTCCCGAAAGAGAGACTAAGGCCTCTAAATCGGAGAATATTTTGAATTGTGCAAACTTAAGTCTGTATCGAAGTCATAGTCGATTCGTTTATTGAGACAAATACCGAATCGTTTCTGAAATTTTACCACCACGACATTTTTGAAATATTTGATGTACATATCAGTCGTGTCTTAGCATTAGGCTTAGGAGTGTTTAAGATGGAAAATCAATAAAATGTCGTGATAGTAAAATTGTAGAAAAGATCCCAAATACCAATGTGCAAGACAGAGGTCCCCAAGGTCGAAAATTTAGGTAGGGGTAAAATCGTAAATTTTAGGGGTAGTGCCGTGACCTTTTTTTTTTGCTCTCACTTTTTTGCTACGGAGGGGGGAGTTGTATTTTTTCGAACTTACAAAAATGATTAATGCCCCTACTTTAAGCTTTTTACACTCAAAAACCATTTACTACTTCAACCCCATTTTCCAGCTCCTAATCATGTAACTTGAATGTACTAATTATATGCAGAGAATAGTCAGACGTTGAAGATTGTCGTGTCAACTGATTCCTGCACATTTCAAAAATCGGGCTGCTTTCAATTGAAAGTGCTCATGCCGAATGTGGCTTTAGTATTATTAATCCTATTAGATTATTAACCACGAGGTTGAAACCAGGTACCACTCCTGATCCATGTCAACAGACCTCACATGTCTCAACTCATACCAGGAAAGTATGCGCCACAGCTTGGATAACCATATGCGCACAGAAGATCCAATGCAGAAGCCGGGAAAAGAAAAGGAGAGCATGGAGAGGCAGAATTTTAAGAACATAATGTTTTTCTTCCCAAGGGGCGATTTTTTGATTAATCACATATACATAAGTCATTATTTCATCTCCCAATTATATTTATAATGATTTCCTACAAGTAGTATATATTAATGTGCTGATATCCTTTCCTAAAAATCGCTATATGGCACAGAAGTTGCATACTTTCTCATTATTATTTGCTCAGTAAATGTGTCAAAAAGAGCAGTGAGTAATTCCTCAGAATCACACATTCTATAATTTTTCTCGAATTAGTATAACCTACTGAGGAGAGGATGAAGTCTACCAAAATTTTTTGCTATAGTGAGCTGTTTTTATAGGGGTAGTAAATGAATTTCCAAATCTAAGACGGGGGTAATATCCCCCCGTACCCCCCCCCCCCCCATTGGGTGCTCTGGTGCAAGAGGTGTAAACCAAGTTATTCTCAAAGCATAGGATGCAAAAAACCGACAACTCTAAGAATGTTCAACCTAACATTTTGGAGCACTATGAGCAGAATAAACGAATAGAATGGAATGAATAAACTAATTCTGGATCCGATCATATTGGGATCTCGAAATCTTGATATGATCGGATTAGAATCTGGTAACCCCATTATGATCAGATTAGGATCTGGAAATCTCAATATAATCGGATTCGAATCTCAAATGACAGATCCGTTGGGACCCGGATCCTGCACTTGTAAATTAAGCTGTATGAAATTCGTATTTCTCTGATTACAATAAAATGATAAAATCGACGAAAAATACCAATTTTTTAGTCGAGTAGGAGTTTTTTTTATGACAAACGTTGGTCAAAAAGCGAAAAATTCGCGCCGAAATAATGCTCCGTATCACAGTTATACCTTAATCATTGACGTGTTTTGTTCATATTTTAGTTGAAAAAGTGAACTTTTCAGACACTTGCTACCCTCTCGCTCAAAACATTAAGAAAGCTCTTACAGGTGTGCTCCCTATGTCCATCTATGATCGACTTGGAAGCAATATGAGGAATGGTATTTAACTGGTTGCAAGATTCAATCAATCGGTCGCTTACCTGATTTTTGGATTTCGGTTACCAGTTTTTAGATCAAAACTGTTAAATTTTTGTTTTTCTCAAATTTTCAAAACTGATCTATTTCTAGCTGATTTTTGTAGGTTCTCTATCATAGTGACAACAATGGCTGACTGATGACATCATCACATCACCGCCGGATTTTATCTGTTGAAGGCTAAAAATAGTTGAGTAATGATTAGGTTCTTCAGGTTTATTCTCTAAAGTAATTTAAGTCGTATTTGAATCGGCAACAGCGAATTCGGATGCATAAAAATTTCATCGGACCCGGGTCCATGAAATGTTACGGATCTGGATCTAGAAAAGTGGGTCGGTTAGCGAGTCTGGATTTTGGTATTCGTCCCGTCCCTGATAGTCAGGTCATGACATTGATTTTTTATCAGTCTGCGAGAGATCATAACAATCCAGAAGGTGGAAGTTATACTCCCGCTTCCTTACCCTTTCTTGATATCATTTGGCTTATTCGCATCTCGCTCGAAATACAAATGAAAGCTATGAGAAGCTTTCATCAAATTCAGTAATACTTCCTCGTTGTAGTCAGAAGGAAAATATAGTGACATGACGCGGAATTTTGTTTTTGAATATGCATCTCTGTCATTCTTTAGTGGATCTTTAAAACATATAGATGGTAAAAGTAACAAACAACAAAACAAACACTGATAAATCGGCCTTACTTTCAGAATTTTGTGTTTCTCCTTCGACGGTCATCGCTTATACGACTAAATTAACATTAATAGTATTATTATCGGACCGGACTGGAAATGCAATGAGACTTTAAAAATATGCTGCAAGAAAGAAATTAAATATCAATAAATGATGCTGTTTCACTGTTGACGCCAGCGAAATTTCGGATTATTCACCAAAATAGGCTTCTCTTTCGATCTGGAACTCCGGAATTTTTACCTTATCATAACGACCAGCCAAAATTTTTTCCTTTCATAACTTTCAAACCCAAAAAACAACGACAGGAAAAAATAGTGGTCTGTGGAGTGCAGGACATGAGAAGAAAATTAAGGACTCTATTTACAAATACCGCTAAGTATAACACGTGTAAAGGAGGACTAGCACTTCACGCCCCGCTTGCGCACAGCGGGACCGATAGAAAAATTGAGTAATCAAATTCAAGCAGTCTCCGCTTATGATGGCGTAAAGTCACATACCTAAAGTTTCCATGACTACAGTTTACTTAAGTCGATAACTGAAGCCGATCTAAACTGAAACTGTTAACTGAAGCCGATGTAAAAGTTTAATGAAGGCCGATCTAAAAGTTTGTTGAAGGCTGATCTAAAAGCAGTTTTTTGCTGAATTTGCGTAAATTTAACGGATTTAATCAATTTCACAATTTTTTACCCTTTTGTCATTTTTGTTGAAATTTTCAAATCAGTAAGCTTTCTGTCGTTTTTTCCCGAAATTTTTTCCCGATCTGGACGAACATTTTCTATTTCCCGCAGAGCCACATAAAAATCGACTGAAAACGAGCTAAGTTCCAACCGCCTTCAGTTTTCAGCCTCAGGTTCAGCTATATTTCGATGTAAATCTTAAGTATTTGTATCTATCTCATTCGAAACAACTGAAAAATCCGAACAGCGCACTGAAAATAGTTTCAGATCCCTAGATATTAAGCGCTGCGGGCGCAAATTGGAAGAACCCACGGTTCCGCAAAATTTACAGAACTTGAATCAAGTTCAATCAGTGCGCAGACTGCTTGGCCACTCCGCTCTATTCTAACGGGCAACTGGGAGCGAGCGGGTTGCTAGCGTGGAGTGAGAATCTGCCACGAAACAAATGTTTAAAAGATTCATTTTCCAACATTCTCGAACGTCAAAAATCCAAAAAAAATTTGGTGCTCTATTTATAAATTTAGTTGTTTCGCCCAAATTTATAAAACATCGTTGACTTCTGGCTGACTTTTTAGCTGGTTAGCTGATAGAAAACAACCGCACATTATTCAAGCCTGAACATCATTAGGCCGGAAAAATCATGTTTTAAGTCATGAAGGTAATCAAAGCAATTTACAAAAATTACAAAAGACGCCAGGAAAAAATCGAATGAATATGTCTATATCCTCGGCGAGAGCTAAATGCAATTTAAACATTCTGAGAATGGCAAGAATTTGTCGACTTTTGCAACCACACCGAATTATACCGAAAACTCGCAATTCCTTTTATCAGTCGATTGCCCGTACATCGAATGTGATGACCAGTTACGACGCACTTCAATGGGATTTATGTAATCCTTGGGCTCATTCTGACTGTTTAAATTTGCTGAAAGAACTATCATTATTCTTCAGCAGGATCTAATTTCCAAATCGAATTTTCTTTTGCCGAATATATGTATGCTGTGCGTGGTCAAAAAAGCATTTTAGCCCTTACAGTTGATCAAAATTGAATTTATCCAATTTAGAGCGAAAAACTTTACTATTGTTAGATGTGATTATCGATTTAGGAAGTATATTCCAGGTAGGAATAACTCTATTCGTAAAAAAGTATTTCTTAATATCAGTCCTCGGAATATTTGTTTAACTTCCAATTGTGACTGGATCGGATCTGAGAATGTGTAATGATGCAGAAATCACCCAATTTTATGCCTACTTCATGGTTTATTATGCTATATAACATAACCAAATTATTCGAACGTCTTCTACTTTCAAGTGTCTCTAACTTTAATATAGTCAAACGATCATCATAAGAAGCCTCAGGAAAGTTGACAACCCTTTTTTTAAAGTATTTTGGTATTAGTGGAGCTGGTTCACACTATACATGTATAATTAAGGGGAATGCTACAGGAACCCCACCCCAGAAATCTTCGGCCATATGGATAGCCATCAGGCGACCCCTCCCCAAAATTTTCCAATCCTATGGCTAGCCATATGGTAGTCATAGGGACCCATACATGTAATTGGGGGGGGGAGTGCTATGGGAACCCCCCCCCCCAGAAATCGTCGACCATATGGCTAGCCATTGGGCGACTCCCCCAGGATTTTCCAATCCTATGGCTAGCCATATGGTAGCCCTAGGGACCCCCATAGTTTTAGTCGGGAAAATGCTGAAAAATGTCATTTTTTCCATGAAAAATGTCAATTTTTGAACAAAAAATGGTCAAAAACGTCAATTTTCTCGGCGCTTCGCGCCATAAGTACATATTTTATCATTTTTTAGACAAAAATTACAACTTTTTAAACCGTTTTTCGGACATTTTTCATGGAAAAAATCGAATTTTTTTTGCTTCGGGGACCCCTCCCCCCAAAATTTCGGGAATTACTGACCCCCGGCCCCAAAAAAGTGCTCCAACTCCCACCCCCAGACCTCGGAGCTCCGTTACATGTATGTAGGGACCCCCATACGTTTAGTCGGAAAAATACTGAAAAATGCCCATTTTTGGATGAAAAATGTCGATTCAACAAAAAATGGTCACAAATGTCAAATTTCTCGGCGCTTTGCGCCATTAGATACATTTTCACGATTTTTAGACAAAAATTACTATTTTTCGAACCTTTTTTCAATTTTTTGGTGAAAAAATCGAAATTTTTTCTTCAGAGACTCATACCTCTCAATTTAGGGGAATTAGTGATTCCCGGCACGAAAAAAAGTCGTCCGACCCAGACCTCGTGGTCCCGTTACATGTATGGTTGACACTCGTTTAACACATGCACGTTATAAGATATACGCAATAGAAGAGATATATCACTGATCCTTTTAAAGGACAAGCTACGCTGCCATTAATAAAAGGAGGGTGATTTAAACAGGCAAGCTGCGCTGCCATTCGTAAGAGGGTGATCTAAGCATCCAATCCACGGCTTTGTACTAAACCCGTGGAGTTTAAAGGTTCACACCTATCTCATAAAATTATGCATAGGTAAAGTTATTGCACGAGATAGGACGGGCGCATCTTGCCCGCCTACGTGGCTCCACGCTGCTCCCTCCAGGCACGTCGCTACGCTCCTACGCCTAAGAAATAAATAAGGATAGATGTCGGCGTGCTTCACCGTTATACCTTTATATATTTCTTAGGCTTAGTCGAGTAGTGATGTGCCCAGAGAGCGCAGGGCGGAGCTACGTAGGCGGGCGCGAAGCACCCGTCCCGTTAATGCCCTCCCAATAGCCAACTGATGATGTATAATTTTATAAGATGGGGATTAAGCCCGCAATTGTACCGGTTTAGTATAGGGCCGTGGATTGGCAGTTCAGATCACCCTCCTCCTATTAAAATCAACGCAGCTTGCCTCTTTAAATCACCCTCCTTTTATTCATGACAGCGTAGCTTGCCCGTTAAAACGAATTTATACATCAGTGCTATACCTTTTCTATTGCGTATCGTGCATGTGTTAAACGAGTGTCAACCAGTTTCACTGACGTACGTTTGGTATGCATTAGTCAGTAAGAGGAAAAGCTCAGAAATGCATAAATAAAGCATATTTTAAAGCGAAAAAAACGATATAGCAAAAACGGCGAAAAAAATTTAAAAAAATCGAAAAAAAAATTTTAAAAAATCGGAAAAACCAAATAGCGAAAGTCTCTTTCGTAACCTGTAAGAGGTCCGAAGAGTTGGGAATGAGGTAAACCCAAAATTTGAGTATGGGGGTCAAAAAATTTCCAAAATTTTGGGGGGCATCGTTTTTTCCTAGAAAATTTTTTCCACATGAGAATCGGACCCAAAACTTTTTTCCTCTTTTTCCAAAAATTTTCCACATTTTAAAAAACTACTGATGCTTTTTCATGCATTTTAGTAGCATACGCAAGCATTTTGATGTTTTTGGAATCAGAAACCTGCAAGAATGAGGAAAAACTGAGAAAATTCTGGCTAGGATAGTCAAAATGAACTGATGAAGATATTGGTGTTCTGCAGGGGCAGAGAATGCATGTTAATGACAGAGTTCTCATGAATTTACAACTATTAAGATTTCTCTGGTTCTGATTAGAATTATCCTTTTTTATTTAGTTCTTAGACCGGCGCGGAGCGCCAGAAAAATTTTCGGGTTTTCACTTTCTAAAATGCTCGAAAATGAACCTTCACCAGGGTTGGGAAAAACCCCATTTTCAAAATTTCGAATTTGGCTTTTTTATGGGCTTTTGAGGTTTTTGTATGGGCTTTTCCGGATTTAATCAGGGTTTTTTCTTTATTTCAGAATTGTGGATCTGAATTAAGTATAAAACAAAAGCAAATGCAACCAGTGATGGACCGACGGCTAAAAATTTGCCATTGGCCGATGCCGATGCATCGGCCAGGGTCACCGATGCCATCGGCCGATGGCCGATGCATCCGCCGTAACATGTACAAAATGCAACCAGAAGTTGCTACACTGTAATAAATTTAAAATAATTATGAATTATTCACAAAGTTCTACTGCTATTTTCAACATTCAATAATTAACAGCATTTCATTCATCCAATTTGTCATCAACAAATGCATCTGTTGTACTACCTTAACTTTGATTAATGATTTCACTAGAAGCTTCTTTAACTTCGGCTTGTTTTTCCAGTTTGCACTATTGAATCCAATCACAGCAATAAACGGGATCTTTTTCCACTACTAACATCTTTTGCTTTTAAAAATGATCATTCACTAGCTACTGACCCATTTGAAGCTAATAAAAATTTCATGGAAAGCTAAAGAATTTTTTTTCATGATGAAACTTATTTTCAACTGCACACTATTTTGACTCACATTAGCTAATTCTGGTTTTGTTGCAGCGTTTTTCTTCCATTATTCTAGTAATGTATTCCAAAACAATGGCTTTTGCTTGCTCAAATGTTGACATTGCATATTTTTCGGGCTACAGCTCATCTTCAGATGAACTTGCAATGCCCAAATAGTGTCTGAAATTGGTCAGTTTTGTGTAAATGATTGAATTATTTACATTAGTATTAATTGTGGCTTACTGGGAAAGTTCGGAGAATTAGTTTGAAGATTCCTTCAAATTTTTGAACCATATTTTCAGAAAAGCGTTGATTTTGTTGTTTTTGATCGACAACCATTCTAGCCAAAGCTAGTTCAGCTTTGTCTTCTGCTTGAGGATCGCAGAAAGCCTAAATAATTTAATTTTGATTTGTATGATCAATATCTGTTATATTTCAAATTTCAATCCATCCTTTTTAAATCCAGGATCTAGTAAAGATGCCAAAGCATGAAGTCTATTGTCTTCAATGGGTTTAAAGTGGGCTCGATTATCATTTCTATAAAAATATTGATTCATTTTCCCCGAAAATTCCTCCTTTAATGAACCCAATCCAGGAAAGTTGAAATTGTGGATTGAGTGGCGTGAAATTCTCAATCATACGATTCTTTAATTTATGTTTTTCAAAAAAATTTAGGCACAAAATCTAGCTTATTTTTCTTCAGCTATTTCCTCCGAAATACAGGCGTTTTTAGATTCATAGATTTTTACAGTTTCTGCAAAAGATTTTAATAAATTGACAAGCTGCCAAAACATAATTATCTAAGGTGTGGATTGTATTAAAGTATATTCTTACCGCCGCAGCTAAAATATCCCATTCATAGCTTCTCAAATTCTTGTTATCTAGTTCATCAATGGCAACACAGGGCAAATATGCCAGACATTAAAACAACCATTTTCACAAAAAAAATAATGTATTTACTAAAGTAACTGTAAAATATGTATGTGAACAATCTGTTTTTCAAGCATTGCACATGCATCCATTGTAACAAAAAGTTGCCAAACAATCGGCCATCGGCCGATTATTTGGTGAAACATCAGCCCATGGCCGATGGCAGAAAAACGCAACAATCGGCCGATGCCGATGCATCGGTCCATCACTAAATGCAACATTTCTCAAGTTTTATTCTTCATAAAGCAAAACATTTTCAGATCATTTTCCTGATTTTAAGCAAAAATACACAGATTCTTCATCATAACAAATAGAATCTTGCACCATCTAGAAAATTTTTGGCATTGAATTTTATGAAGACTAGCTTTCCGACCGACGAAGATGACAATCGATTATGTAACTTAGTGTGAACAGAGCTAAATGTTGAAAAAGTACGCTCTGAATGACCCAGTGGACACCAAAATGGAAAATACCTGATTATAACATGAAAAAAAAATGTCGCTTGCTTGCCATTATTAGTACTAAAAAACGTACTCTCTGGCATTTTGTAACGAAACGTATTTTTTCTCCATCTTCACTTGCCGAGATATTTTAGTCATTGAGTTGTTTGTAAATTGTGACTTTGAATGGTGGAAGAAGTTTGATGTTTCCTTCTTCAACATTTATACTGCTTACAGCCATTCAACCAGCATACTTGGCGGTACATTTTCCGCCCGTTTTTGGACCCAAAAAGCCGTCAGCTACCTCTTTTTGCAAGCTGCTGCTACCTCAAAATTTTAGAACTGCTTGAGTCAGCTCACGAAATGCTGATGGCTGTGAGAGTAGGTATAACTAAAACTTTAGCAGCACTAGCACTGGTCATAAGTGCTCAGGACCCATGAGCAGTAAAATCTTCCTAATATTCAGATAAACTACCGAATCAAATCAACTCCAGCCAAAAGGCAATTCAAACATAAGTTAAATTTATTGGATATAAATCTTTAGCTTTTCGATTAGAATTACTCAACTCAACAGAACAGTCGTTTATACCATAAATAGTTATTTCTTAATTATTATAGGTGAAATGGAAGCGTGGAAAGAAAAAATGACGACATTTGAACGACCGGTTCAAATTCTGCAGGCTTTTTCAATTTAATAGTATTTTAATAATTCCGATTTTCATCGATTTCTGTGATTAGTGAGTAGACATTTGTTTTTCCTTTAAAACTTTCCTTAGGCTTAGGGTACAGCATCTGCGCCCCTGGGGCGCAGCGCTGTTAGGCTCTTCCAAATGAAGTTGTTAGTTAAAATAGTATCAAGGGTCTTAAAGGATTATAGCGTTTATACTTTCTGGTGAAATTGTGAAGCGGTAAACGCATCAAGTCTATAGGTTGGTGGACCAGGTTCGATTCTTGAAGTAGGTAGGATTTTTCTGTAGGGACAATAAGTATGTGATATGTGTGAAGATTTTATGCAAATGAGTTCCTGGATTTTCGAACTAATCTGGATAGCTGATATCTTGAGGCGTCCGAAAATGCCAGTTTGGACCATAATTGGGAAGGGAACCGACTTGTAAAAAATTCCACTGTTTTTGAAACACTTTTGAACAAATATGTGAATTTTTCGGCCTAAGCTGTCTTTTCATGCTTTGAAAACATGTCTATTTCATTCCACGTGTTGCAAAGTGCTTAACAACCATTAATTTTGAATATTTGAAAAAATATGCAAATTTTTGACTTTGCCTGAAAATACCAATTTTTTAAATCAAACTCTTTTCCGCGCTCTGAAAATGTGCTGGTTGACTTCCTCAAGGTCAAACTACTTGAAAAAGCCTAATTTGCGAGTTTCGGCTAAAATATACTCGTTCTGAACAGTCATAAGAACCGTTGTGTGATCTCATTTCAAATCTGTTGTCATGTCAGTGTCACAAAAGACTGCATTGTAGTAACCGAAGTTAGCTCAACTCTCAATTTGATTGTTAAATCAGGACGAAACTTGTATTCCTGAGAACAAAAAAATATATTTTCTTCATAAAAAACCGAAAAACCTAAAAATGTCCAATTTCTCAACCCAAAAAAACAAAAAGACCCGTCAACCCAGAAACCCAAAAATTAAATGCCCGCCAACCCTGACCTTCACAACGTTGAGAACTAAATTAAAATCAAACTAACTTCCCATTCCGGCGCGAGGCGCCGGAAAAATTTTCGAGTTTTTATATTCTAAAACGTTGGAAAATTTTCGAGTTTTTATATTCTAAAACGTTGGAAAATAAATCTCTCCAACAGATATTCGTGGATAGAAGTTCTAAAATCACTGTCTAGAATGGTGTCCTCAATTTCCGTGTTCAATAAACACAAAAGTCCATGTTAGAAACATTTGAAAAATTCCAAGCATCGAGAGAATTGATGAAAAATCTCTATTTTCAGCTAAATACTGACTGTTAACGATTAGAAAATGAGACGAGCCAACTCGATTAATAGAAACCGTTAAAAATTTATTAGTAAGTAGAAGTAGATATGCTAGCCAATGGCCGCGCCTAAAGGAAAATAGTGATTATTACACCCATGACCAGGGTTTTTTGCACACAGCAACCAAATTTTGGGCTGTGCAATAGAGCTTCATACCGGGTACCCGAATTACCCGGATATACCCGGGTACAAAATGAAAACCATTACCCGGGTAATTCGGGTACCCGTTTTGTATCACATATAATATGTAGACTTGAGAGTAGAGGTGTATGCATAGTTTTTTTAGCCTTTTACAAGCCATGGCTTGTTGGACTGACAAAATGGCTTGTAGAATTTTCTTCCAACAAGCAAAAATGGCTTGTCAGAATTTTTTGAGTCATGTGTTTGATCATATCGGATACAGAAAAGATGCATTTTGGTGCATTTTAGAAGGTCATAATCTCAAAATTTTCCGGCACTTCGCGCCGGTTATAACCTAAATATGCAATATTATTCATTTCCTAGCTCAGGCATTGCTTCTAACATGTCTACCTTCATTTATCATTTAATCTTTAATAGTTTTAATCATCTTAAACGTAATTATCTCATGTTTTAATTGGCAATCTTCAATATCTAATCTTGATATTTAATGAAGATTCACATTTTTCCCTTGACACATTTTTTTAAAAGATCAATACGTCAAGTCTGTAAACTTTTTGAAGTGGTTATTCCTTTCTCAACGTAAAATCAATCCAAAAGCTTCATGGAAGTAGTTTTCGTAAACTTCTACTCTTCTTGCTCATATCTATTTGGCCAAGTTCATTAGAGTGTGTGAATAAATTGATGATTTTAAAATTTTTCAAACATGAAATTCCAGAAATTACGACCTTTGAACAGAAAATTCGAAACTAATTCTTCAAACAAGTGTTTGGAAAATTGATTTTCCAGTATCGCAGAATGTCAATACCCAAAAAAATTTTCCGGCGTTTCAGGGAGGAAAGATTAATAGCTTTTTTTGGGCTCTCACTTGTGATCATAGACGACTTAACCGTCGATTTTTCATGTAATTCAGAGTCATTATGTTCTTGGATAGTTTGCTGGAAAATCTTTTCCACAATGCTTGTAGATTAGACTTCGATCAAACTCAAAAATTTCAAATGTTTCCTGAATTTTAATGAATTAACGGCTCTAAAATTTTATTGAATAAATGTTGAATGACATCTCTTTTTTGATCGATTGCCGTGATGCTCAATATATACATTTCTTTAAAAAATAACCTAGCATTGGAATTTATACACGTACATATACTGATATTATAAAATTGGCTTGCAAAAATTTGGAATGGCTTGTAAAATTTAAGGTCAACAAGCCACTTGGCTTGTGACTCGTAGGTCAAAAAAAAACCCTGGAGGTATGCAAATTTTGCTTTGTCTCGTCAATAATATTGAGCTATCGTTATGTGATGTGTAGTATTTTGCAGCATAGGTGCGTCGATGATGTGTATCAATCATCATCTCTAACATTATATTCGCACTATACCTACCTATGCAGCCTATTGTATACAACAACACAACCAGTGTTTCAACACAAGTGTTGAAAAATATTATGTAGTAGGGACTACGGAGTGTGTGTAATGTATCATTCTATTTTCACAGTGTATCTGTCTAATATTATATATGTACATTAACATTAGAACTCATTTTAACATGTACCCGGGTATACCCGGGTAATTCGGGTACCCGGGTAATGGATAAACGGGTACCCGGGTACGAAATTTTTGTCGTGTGAAGCTCTACTGTGCAACCAAAATTTTTTCTGTCAATTTGCACATTGCAACCTTAAGCTTATGGGGTTTTGAGCTAATGTATTGATTTAAGCTAATTAATTGATTTTAGAGTGGGCACAGTGTTTTTTTTGTGCACAGACATTTGTGCCAATTGGCACAAAGGGCCAAAAAATTTGTGCCAATGGCACAAAAAAAAATTTTCAGCCTTAAAACAAACTTGAAACCTTTTAAAAGTTTTATGCCAAAAGTTTGATAAAAACATAAGTATATAAGGTAAAGTGGGGTAACTTTGGCCACGGGGTAACTTTGGTCAATTTCACTTGAAACATCGCCGAATTTTTCCTCTGTAAGATATGCAGATACAACTTGGCACACTAATGTCTGAGTGATCAGTGCCAGTGTTGCCAGATGTGATGGGTTCCCGTCAATTTTGACGGGAAACGAGGCAATTGACGGGAAGTTTGACGGGATGAAAAAATGACGGGATTTGTGACGGTATTTCACTATTTGTGACGGAATTGACGGGAATCTGACGATATTGACGGGTTGTGTGACGGGAATGAGTTTTTGACGGATTGAGATATTTCCATACATTTGGGTTGGCTTGGTTTACGATGTATTGCATAGTATACTGTTTATTTATTTTTATTTTTGGTGTTTTTTTATTATCGATTTTTTGGCGAAGTTGGAAATGTGATTATATTTAAGATTGCAAGTAAAAACTATGCTTTAAAGTGAAAGTGTAATTGGTAAGGTAGGTTTAGGTACATTCAGTGTTTCTTTTTTATGCACGAATTTTGGTCGTTTTTTGTTCACCGGCTGTGCACACCCACTTAAATTTGTGCACGTAACGTTATAAGTATATACAATTGCACATTTAGATGCAAAAAATTTGTGCAAGGACCTGAAAAAATATGCATTGTGCACAAAAAAGAAACCATGGGTACATTCCATACTTTAAAAAATAAATCAGAACCCGTGAGGCGTGAATATATGTTGATGATGTCGTTTCGAACCAATTTATGCTGCATTTATTGGTTAATTATTGGTTTTTTTTGTTATCTACGGGTATGCATTTCTAGCAGGGGCTGACAAATCGTAAACTTTTGGGTTTTTTTGGGTTTTTGCTTTATTAACATGCACTTAATTGATTGTTCAGCCCAAAATTTTAATTAATTCTATAGAAATTTAAAGTAATACTTCAAAAACGAGAAGGTCGGCCGGAGGCTCTGCCCAAATTTTTTATGGATTTTTTTTAGGAATTTAAGGTAATTTTGCAAAAACGAGAGGGTCGGCCGGAGGCTCTGCACAAATTTTCAATTAATTCGATAGAAATTTAAAGTAATTGCAAAAACGAGAAGGTCGGCCGGAGGCTCTGCCCAAATTTTTAATAGATTTTTTAGAAGGTAATTTTGCGAAAAACGAGAGGGTCGGCCGGAAGCTCTGCCCAAATTTTTCATTGAATCTTTACAAATTTAATGGAATTTTACAATATGGGAGAGGTTTTAGTTATTTACAAGTGCGTTTGGTGGGACTTCTATAATAAGTATTGAGCTTATTGAATGTGTTGATATTGAATAAAGTTGTTGAATATACGCTTTTCCATTTTATTTCTCACGTTTGTATCAATTATGTATTAGTTTTTTTTATAATTTCATTGACGGGGTTTGTGACGGGTTTCAAAATTTATGTGACGGGATGTGACGGGATTTTCGGTTTTTTTCGAAAAAAATGACGGGTTTTTAATAATTCCATCTGGCAACACTGATCAGTGCATGTTACTGTGAAAGGAAGTTGAAATCCGAATAAAATTGAGAAATTTGTGGGTCGACAAAGTTGCCATTTTTTTAATGAAAATTTTCAAATTGAAAAAAATTTGGGTTTCACTCATCCGCTGCACTCAAAACTTTCACTAACAATTAAGTGTCCTTAAAGAGTTTTTCTTTTCTGTTTTGTATAAAAAAATAACAACCTATTTTCGAACAAAAAAATTGGCCAAAAAGCGGGAAACTTTGGCCAGTTGGCGGGAAACTTTGGTCAGGGCGGGTAACATTGGTCAAATTGAAATTTTTTGTGCCACACAACTTATAATAATTCGATCTTGCTTCTTTTTCAAACGAATTATTTTATCCTGTATATAATTTTCATTGATTATGTACGTCACAGTATGGTCAGGCATTACAAAAGAAAGCCAGATGCGTGCAAATACCTGACTAATTACTCAACAGAAGATCTCGAAAAGGCCATCGAGGCCGTTCGAAATGGGTCAAAAATTTGAACAGCAGCTCGTGTTTACAATATTCCTCATGGAACATTACAAAACAAAGTAAACGCAAGGCATTCGGGAATGACAGCTACCCCACAGCAGCTGAAGAATCGTTACTCGTCAAACTGGTCAAATCTGTTGCTGTCGTGGGCGTGCCATTCGCAAAAGATTTCCTATCACAATAATCGACAGTTATCTACATGGAAACAAGCCAGAGCTGTTCAAGAAAAAGAAGACCGAAGGACGTGAGTGGTTTCGTTCATTGTTTAAACATTATGGAAATGCATTATCTGAAAGAGTTCCACAAAATTTGCCAGCTGTCCGGGCAAAAGCGTTGACACAATTTGTCGCCAGTAAATAAACAATTAATCTTTATTTAAATTTGGTTAATCTCATGTATTTTGATTTTGAAAATGCACATTTATCATTGTTTTAGTTTGCCTCATATTTTTGTGCCGACCAATGTTACCCACCAATGGGTGGGTAACATTGGTCGACACGTTAATTTTTTTTCGTTAATAAATTTTGAACGATTGATATTTTCATTTTCATTCATATTGATATTTTCATGTACCTCTTAACTTGCTGTATCTGAATAACACAATGTTTTTCACGTCAGGTACTTTTTTAGGTCAATTGACCAAACGTCAGGCACTTTTTTAGGTCAATTGACCAAAGTTACCCACCATAGGGACAGCTGGGAGTAGATTTACGAAAACTTTATTGCTGTTAATGATATTCATCATTTTCAGCTGAAATTTTGTGACAATAAACCTCATATCCAAAATTTGTTTTGTTACGTTCTATCTGTGGAGAAATATAACGATTCTACTTGTCAGAAAAGTAACTTGAACAGAAATTATAATGGCGACCAAAGTTGACCACTATGGTGGGTAACATTGTCAAAAAGTGAGCTCTTTTCAACGATCAATGGTAGGTTAAATCTGCATGCTACTTATGAAATAATGTGTTTAATCGATTTGTCTGACATTTTTGACATATGAGTTCCATGAAACATTTTTACGAATTCCCCATGGGCCATGTATAACATGTTATATGTTGGAGAAGTCGAATTGACTCGATTTTGACCAAAGTTACCCCACTTTACCTTAACTAAAGATAAGACACTTTCAACGCACTATTTGGCACAAAAAATGTGCCTGCCTCATTTTATCTAACCACGTCAGTGAGATAAGAGAAACTGATCGGGAAAACGGTTTATATGTTTCAGAAAGAAATCAAATGCTGAGAGAATTCAATTCGGATATTTTATTTATGTTTAAATAAGTAAGGTATAAGGAAGTTTATATTTACATTTTCAGCTACGAATTTCTTCTTAACGACTATGGAGAGATTAAATTAAGGAAGTCTGTAAGCTGTGTCGCGTAAATTTTTGCCTGAAAGATTGTGCCAAGAATGTCAATTTTTCTGTTGACATCAAAAATAAAAATTTCGGTTCCCAATCCCACTGAATGAACATATGCAGGAAGTTAACAATTTCGTTTCATTTACCAGCATTGATAATCTCAGTCTGTTGCGATAATACAAACATACTGTTCGAATGAAATTTGCTCGCGTTCGAGAGACAAATAAAAGTAAGTCAGTAATTATACCTCGTGATTCGGCGCGCAGCGCCGAGAAACTTTTGCGTTTTCGGCCCCTAAAATGACCAAAAATCAGAGAAATTTAGCCTTAAACCAGTCAAAATATTTGTGCCAATTATTGGCACAAACGCCCAAAATTTTATGTGCCATTCCAAATTTTTTTGTGCCAAAAATCATGTTTTGGCACAAAAAACACTGGTGGGCAACCAAAAATTTATCTGTGCAACCAAAATTTTTTCCAAGTTTCATATTGCGACCAGACCTGTGCAAAAAAAACCCTGATAATGCCGTGCTGCCTACGCTCTTCAAGCCCGTAGCCAGGATTTTTCTCAGAGGGGGGGTGCACACTTTTTTTCAGGTCCAATATCTCAGCCAATATTAGTGATAGAAAAAATCTGAATGCAGATTCGAGCGTATCTCAACAAGCTCTACAAAATGAGCTATAACACAGACATATTTGGGATGAAAATTTTTTTCTGAATTTTGAGTAGATTATCCGTGCGAAGCACCAGAAATTTTTCGCTTTTTTCGTCTCTAAACGTCTAAAAATGCATTTTCAGCTCTTTTCTTGACTGAAAAAAATTTTCCTCAATGTGAACCAAGCCCAAATTTTTTCTCCACATTTCAAAATTTTGGTTCACAGAAGAAAAGACCCCAAATCACTGTTTTTTTCCCCCGGGCCTTTTCCCCAAATGGGTAGAGGGATCAAAATTTTTTTCCCCCATTTTCCCGAAGTCGTTTTTTTCGCTCAAAAATGCTCACAGACGCTCTATTTACGAGTTTTCGAGCTTTTTCAAGCCTTCTGATGTTTTCAGACCCGTTAATTCATTAAAATTGAGGAAAAAATTGAAATTTTCGAGTTCAAAGTTTAATCTACAAGCATTGGAACAAACTTTCAAGCAAACTATCCAAAAGCATAATGACTTTGAATTACATGAGAAATCGATGGTTAAGTCCTCTATGATGACAAGTGAGAACCCAAAAGGGATGTTAATCTTTCGCGCCGGCCGGAAAAATTTTTTGGGTATTGATATTCTGCGACGCTGGAAAATCAATTTTCCGAAAGTTTATTTCAAGAATTAGATTTGAATTTTGTGTTCAAAAGTCGTAATTTTCAGAATTTTACTTGAAAAATTTTAAAACCAGTATAATTAATTTGTAAACTCTCAAACTTGGTCGAAAATATATGAGTAAGCAGAGTATAAATTTCCGAAAGATATTTCCATGAAGCATTTGAATTGATTTTACGTTAGAAAAGAAATAATTGCATCAAAAAGCTTAGAGACTTGGCGTATTGATCTTTCTCAAAATGAAAAAATGCGAATCTTCATTAAATATCATGATAAAATATTGAAGATCACCAATGAAAACATGAGATAATACGTTCAAGATGATGAAAACTATTATAGATTATATGATAAATGAAGGTAGATATGCTAAAAGCCGCGCCAGGGGTTAGTAATGCATAATAATGATTATTAAAGCCATACGTGTAAGACCTCCGACCAGTTGGGGGGGGGGGGGGGGTAAATCCGAAATTTTGGGGGGGGGGTAGGAAAAAGTCGAAATTTTTCCCAAAAAAGGCCAAAAAACATATACACTTTTTGACAAATTTTTTTAATTTTTTCCCAACTGGGGGGGGTGTTGGGGGGGGGAAATGATTTTGGGTATAGGGTTGGCCGAGTTGGGGGGGGGTCCCCCCCCCCCAACCCCCCCCCCAAGTACAGGTATGATTAAAGCTATAATCGGCGCGAAGCGCCGGAAAATTTTGAGATTATGACCTTATAAAATGCACCAAACCAAAATGTATTTTTTCTGTATTCGATCCCCAAAATTTATTTTAAAAAAATTCAAATCTCTACAGGGAGGGGGCATGCCCCCCACCCCCTCCCCTCGCTACGGGCCTGACGCTCTTTCTGAGAAAAAACGGTGCATCACTTTCTTCGGTGTTGAGCTGAGCGTTGTACGAGTAGCGCACAGTATACTTGACTCCCGAGAAAAACTGTGCGCAAGCGTAATAACATGTAAGATACTCAGCAAAAATAACATAATATACCCCAGGGACGCTATAAACATGCATGTTTTGAGATGATTGTCGCTGAGACGATCAATCCAACTTTTTTCGAAGAAGACCGAGGGTCGAAAATGAATGATGTGGGGTCATCTGAGCGACCTTAGTGACCAATGGTAACTCACATGACATATTCATCAAAAATCGTGCAAATGGCCGCCAAAAGACATCGATGATTATTGACGTCATTCGAGCTGAATGATGTGAATGACGACTCATAATGATTTCACAAAAAATCGTTGGGATGCTTGTCAAAACTGCTCCTTGATGATGTCATGGGGTCTACCATGGTCACCAGCGTGACCACGGTCGATCATACTGTGGTGAATAGCAGAGTATTGCGATACGACATTACTTTATGGTCTACGGAATTGAAACGAAGTAGTATGGGAGCCGAAAAGGACCAACTGTCAGGATTATTTTGTATTTCCGACCCTAGAACGCGAGACCCTGACTAAGAATGGGAACAGATTAGCTCGATTCCCTTCTGGGTTTTCTATTTATTCAGAATTCGATAAAAACGAATAAATATACAAAACTATAGAACAACCCAACTTTCTGACGATCCGTTACAAAACTGAAAATATCGACTAACTGTAGCAGGGTCCTTCCCACACTACTGGACTTTGTGGTTTAGGGTCCTTCCCACTACCACCAAACTCAGGGGTTTGAAGGGTCCTTCCCTTAAACCTCCCAATGCGTTTCAATGGGTTTTGGTCCGTGCACCAAAAACCCAATATGCAATTCTATGTTTCAATTTGTGCCAAGCACACGACTTTTCTCAATCGCTGTTCCACTTCCTAATGACCACTTTCTTGGGTCCTTCCCATGAAAACGATTGTCTACAGTAACCTTTACCGTTAGACTAGGGCGTGGTCAGCATCTATCCCAGAACCTTTCTAGGTAGATCGCCCATGCATGTGCCTCCGTGCAGGCATAAAACGCATTTGCATATTTGCACAACCTTTGTGCAAATTGCATCACCTGTTGCACAACGTGCATATCTCTTCACATCTGTCCATTAGTCTTTGTTGAGTGGGTCCATCGTAATGATGGCCCCATAGTGTGCAGGATCGTTAATAACCATCCCTTGCACATGTTTTTTGGTTAATTTTTGGATTATCGTCAGAATATTGAGGTCGCCCAGACGAAAATGTACAAAAGAAGACGAGAAAAACAAAACACTTATGAAAATGTTCGTATGGAAAACGTTCCAGAATTGAGAACAAAAACACGAAATAATTACAGTAAGCTTGCTGAATTTTGCGAAAAAATTATATACAGTAAATCTTACACCTCGTGACATTCTCTTCCTTCTCAAAACGAACGCCCTCGTTCGCAATCATTCATCCGATTTTGAAACGAGTACGATTTTTTGATATTTGACGACGAATGGAAATTCTTCTGGGAAACGCGACTTTTCTTGACATTCTGAATTCGGGTCGATCGTTTTTTGTTACTGTAGTGGTGTTGGATCACACAGGGAACTTTTATTTCGCCCAATTTGAAATGACCTTTCTCGTGGTTCCAACCCTACTTTGGAAAGAGGGTCAGAAGGTCCATCCCTAATAGGAGTTCTGAGTTACAGTTCTTTGGTACATGCGCCAACAAAGATAATTGAATTCCGCAGAATTCTATTGTAATTCGAACTGAACCCAATAACTGTATACTATGATTATCGAGCGTTAAAGGGGTTCTACCATCAGGGGGTCTCAAACAAAGTTCAAGACCTTCCACGACTTTTGGGTTTATTAATGTAATCGTAGACCCACAATCGATCATTGCTGTAACATCAATTTTTCTATTCAACGTAACTTTGATCAAGGGTATCTTCCCTTTTTCTCCTACAATGCAGTTGATGAGTTCCAATTTAGGGGCAGACGGAGCCCGCTGATTAGGTACCATGACATAACCATTTCGAATTTGATTACCTCTCAAACTTACGAGGTCGACTAGGGCCTGACCAAATGAGGGGGCCACTGGCGGCAATACAGGGTGTATGTTGTGACGATTTTGTCGTACTGGCAGCTCATATGCCAGATTTCTTGGTCGTTTTGGGAAATCACACCCACGGAGTAAGTAGAAGCAATACAAAGCACCTATGATTAACACCAACATGACTGCTAAGTTTATAAGCATTTGTAGGGGTCCCTTGAGCAGATTGTTTAGACCATCTGTCAAGCTGTTATGGGACCCAACAATGACATGTTCTAGGGCAAGCCCAGCACCGTTCAGTGTACTTCCGAGGGCTTTCCCGCTACCAGACAACACTTCGTACACTGAGCTGGAGTGCAGTGACATTTCTGATGTGTAATTCACTAGTCTTTTCACAACCAGTTCTAAATCATGCGTCTTGAACATGAACTCTTTCAAATAATTGAGATTCGTGGAAACGGCCGCTATTTTATCATGAAAAATGGTTGGCGTGTTGAAGTGGAAAACGGAAAAATTGCCATTCCACAAAATTTCCAGGGGAACTCTGCTTACATGAGCTTTTCCAGTCATGCTGACCCACGTATCATTAACTTTGAACAGTGGGATATGCCTATGATTACAGTCAACTTTTTGGCTCGATGTAGCAAGATCCACACCACCAGGGGTCACAAACATAAGCTCCTTATCGATTCTTACTGGTAGGTCCCGAAAACAAGTAGTTCCCACTTGATAATCCTTGTATACTACTGTAGCATTCACTTGACGGCAGGACCAGATCGTAACAGCTTCTCCAGTGAATTCGGCAACAATGTCTGTTCTTTGGAGGAAAGCACGGGCACCGAGGGTCGCATCGAGACGTAGCAGTTGCCAAACGAGATCCAAATGACGTTGGGCTTGACGGCAAAGTTCATTCCACACATTCCGAAAATTTTGCACTTCTAATCGTCGAATCTTCTCGATCAAATAGTTCAATTTTCCGTTTATGGGGTCAGATTCGTCATAATCTAACCCACTTGCAGTTCCATTGATGATGATTGGGTCTAACTCGATTTTTCGATTTATCATTTGATTGATTTTAATTACTATGCCCTGTTCAGTCTGAATCGAATTTGTGATTTCAGGGCAGTTTGGATGCCCATATGATCGATTTTTAAGGGAAAATGCAGCTTGCAAATCCTCTATTAGTGCATGAGAGTTGGTGAGATCGATTCGATATGAATTCCTGAATTCTAAAGGGCATATTTTTTCAAGGGGTTTTTCTTCCCACATTATGACTCCATCAGGGGTCGCACATTGACCCGCATTAGCTTTACAACCTCCCAGGTCTCCAAGGGTGCTGATAATGCTGATTCCGTCCCAAGAGGCAACTTGGCCTTCTTCAATGATGAGATTTTCCACTTCTTGACAGTTGTCAAAACAGCACCACTTGTATTCAATGGCAAGTTTGTTGTTTGTAGACCACAAGCCATTTTTCGTCTGGTTCAGGGTCTGACCT
Source organism: Romanomermis culicivorax (assembly GCA_963922205.1). Taxonomy (NCBI): domain Eukaryota; kingdom Metazoa; phylum Nematoda; class Enoplea; order Mermithida; family Mermithidae; genus Romanomermis; species Romanomermis culicivorax. Next base: position 341,928 of record CAWUHX010000026.1, on the reverse strand, counting down.
TTGTAGTTTTTGGTCTCCCAGAACTTTGAGCATCCGAATGGTGTTAGATTTTCGATTTTTGTTTGGTCAAAAACGATGCTTTTCGAGCCGAAAAAGCTAGTCTGGGTACATATTTTCCTCTTTCGAATAGTGCATTTGTACCCATGCGTAGTTTTAGGCGAACTTCTAGGGGTATACACATGTCCGATGACCGTCAATGGAGTTCCTGAAACTGGGGGCTGCACACAAGATACGGATTTAGGAATTTCAATTGCATGCCCACTAAGTGAAGTACCACACATTTGATACATTTGGGCATTTGATCCGCACAAAAAGCCCAAAATTGTGATCAAGCATAGCATGATGGTATTGCTAGAAACAAACCCACAGACGCAGGAATGGTGTTTACTCGCCTCTGATCGCATTCCAGGGTCATCACCATCGATGTCCAACTGACAACTACCCGAATTTTCAGCTATATTGTTTTGACGAGGGCTCTGTCTATTTTCCTGAGGGCAGTCCCGACTGAGGTGTCCTTGTCGCTTACATTTATGACACTGCGTGTCTTTCAGTCTGCAGTTGTCACTTTTGTGGCCACTTCGTTTACAGTGGGTGCATTTTACCCGACATTCTCTTTCGACCTGATTTTGCCGACCACATATGGAACAGGGTGGCTTGCTACGACAATCTTTGGCGTAGTGACCAATTTTACCACACTGAAAACATGTTTTGGGCTTCGAGTTGATGCCCATTTCTTTCTGACCTAGCTGAATTGTCAACTTTTCGATTGCATCATTCAATTTTTCAATTTGAATGTTCATATCAGGACCATTCGACTTAGGGGGCTGATGAGCAAAAACCTGTTCAGTCTGCCCACCGTACTTAGCTGCTGTGCAGGGGATGATGTTGGATTCATCCCGCAGAATCTCTTGTTCCACGAAAGTAGCTTCATCAATTAAGCTTTTCAAATCAGGAAACCGTTTAAATTTAAGGGCTCTTCTAACGTCAGTTTGAAGCCCTTCCAAAAATACTGATTCCAAAAAAGTATTTCTAGCATTCGAATCTAAATTAGGGTAGGCTAATCTTCCCAATTTTTCCAATTCGTTGAAATAGGCAGTGACTGTTTCAGTCCGTTTCTGCTTACGATCTTTCAAAATTTGTCGATGATGCAGGGAATCCCGCTGGCTGGGGAAAGCCAACTGCATAGCTTGTAAAAGTTGTGCGTAGGTTGTAGGTGGATCATCTGAATTCAAAATATTTTCGAATTTTGTAAGGGCATCGCCCTTCAGATGAAATTCCAAGAAAATCTGCTTAAGGGCATCATCGTCATTTCTGATGCCCTTCAAAATCATTTGCTTTTCTAATTTCTTAGCCCATTCGGTGAAATTTTCATAGGGCAAGCCGGAAAAGACCGAGAAATCCGAGGTTCTGGTCAAAAGATCACCTCGTAGATTGTTGACACGGATGTCATCGATTCGCGATTCAGCGTTTTCAACTTTCCGGGTTAGCTGGGTTTCTAGATTTCGCAGTCGACCATCCAGAACCACTGCTAACGCATCTTGGATGACGGTTCCTAACAAGTCTTCGTTTCCGAGCATTCTTTTGTTCAAAATGCTATTTTTAGCTTCAAGTTCAGCCCTTTTAAAACTTTCACTCAGGGTTTCTTTTCGAGTACCCAGATTTGGGGCTACAAAGACAGATCGGCTCTTTGAAGAAATTTTCGATTAGGAAAAATCGGATTTTCCACACAAGCGATATTCAAAATCGACGAGGGAGCTTGAGATTAAAAACGACGACGAATCAAAATTTCACGAAAATTACGATAGGGCACGAAAACTTTTGGATAAGGCTGAAAAAGTTGCCCTGTTGGGCACCCTGTTGATGCCAATTCGTGTGGGGAAATCGACATGCAAATCGACGACAGGGACGACCAGCGGCGCAGACATTTGCATAGAATGGAGCGCCACCAAAAGACCAAAAAGATAGTGAAAATCACTCTTCACTTTTATATCGTTTTTATTATATTTTTGACTTTATTGCTGGCGTCCCCAAATACAATTTTCCCAGCAACTTGTTTTCTTATTGAGTATTGCACTGTGGTATACCCACATTCTTTTTACATATTTCGTCGGACTTATTGCTTAATATATTCGTTTGTTTATTTAGATAATCCGCGTCGACGAAGGCGGAGGGCCAGAGGCCCAGGCGCCGGCTTACATCAAGTAAGTTTTGGGAAACCCCTTCCGGGTTATACCCAAGTAAGTTTATCCCTGAGGGGATTCCTTGTCTCATCTAGGAGACTGCGGAGGTCCTTGGTAAGGCCCCCGTATCTAGAACAAAGTTTATCTTTGTTGTTGTAGGTCTGGGGATAACCGGACTGTTGCACAGATCACCGAGGCTCAGCCAAGGTATCAGTTCTAACAGGTCAGTTCAGACCCAATCTTTTCTTACGCCTCTTAGAGAAAGACCTGCACAACAAGTGGTGGCTTTTAACTCCTTACCACGGAACTTCGTAGTCAGACTAGGAGAAAAGAAAATCCTCCAGGTTTCTACAGAAAGTTAGCAGGATTTAAAATGCCTAACGAAAGGATACCGAGAGGTAATACTTTACGTAGATCACCACCCAGAGTGGCGAGTGCTGGGAATCTAGTCAATTTGGGAGACGGAGATCAGCAACGGCATGCTGCTCCGGACCCAGTGATCCCAGATCAAACTCCCGCGAGGATTCAACCATTGCAGCAGAATGCAATGCATTTTACGCCTCAAGATGCAGGCGTACCAATTGACCGACCTCCAGCGATTGCCATCGATCCGCAGGAGGCAGGCCCGGCGAATCCGAACCCAGACGCCGATGGACCGCCGCAGCAAAATTTCAAAAGGTCACCACCGCCAAAGGTCGAATTAGCAGGACCAAAAAGGGACGTCGTTACGCCCGAAATTTGACCAAACTTCGAAGAAAGGGACCCCGAAATCGATCAACGATTAGAGAGGATTCCCCAGGAACAAGAGCGATTCCAACCGCAGGAAAGAGCTCCCGAGATGTCCAATCAGGAGTTGGCGACGCAGCTACGCGAGTTGAAAGGGACCGTCGAAGCTTTGTTCGACATAATCGCGAATGCCGCCACCGAGGACAATAAAAGGGAAGCCGACAGGCGCCGACAGGAGCCGGATAGACAGGTTAGACCATGTAATAGGGGTGCAGAAAGAGACAACCGTCTCGCTGCTGAAATGAGTGCAGGCGCAGGGCCTAGTAATAGGCCTGATGTTGATGAAGGGCAAAGGCTTAACTTTGAGCCCAAAAGTTGGAGAGGTCCAGCTAGAGATCTTCGATTCGAAGGAGCTGAGCAATCGGCAGACTTCAGGAATCAAAGTCAGATAGCTTCGCAGCATCCAACTTTAACTAGAGTGGTCTATGATGGTAGAGGAAATATAGTTGATCCAAATACCCTTAGACCAGATCAATTGGCATGTTTCCCATATAGGGATTACAGGTTTGACAAAGACAATATGCCATCATATCAAGGAGGTGTACCACCTCAACGAGATCCAAATAGGGTTATGCTCCAGTCCCTGAACTCTGATCTTGATCCAGTATTAACAGCAGCTTATGATCAGAGGGAAGTGCCATCAAATAATTTGGCACAAGAGATTGTAGTAAGGAATATCGTTAAAGGTGTGTTACCCAAACTTTTAGATGAGGGTATGGTAAATCAGCAGGTGCTTAGCTTCCTAACAGCACTTGAAGGGGAATTCCTTAGGGATACACCCGAATCAGCTAAGTATGAAGCACTGCTGAGGCTTTCTAAAGGTAGACCGAAGGCTGTTGCAGGAGACAACATGACCTATAGGGAGGCCAGGAGAGCCATTATTAATGTCTTTGCACCTGAGTGCAACCTGGAAATGTTAACCAGGGAGTTATTTGAGATCCAACAAAGACCCAATGAACAGGCCGTAGAATTTTTAAAAAGGGTCAGTATATTAGTGGAACTAGTCAAAGGTGATTTGGACTATCAGTCTAAACAGAGACTGATCATTGACACCTTCATATATAAGAGTGACCCCACGTTCCAGTCTGAACTTAAGAATTCAAAACATACCTTTAGAACTTGGTATGATCTAGCAGTTGAAGTTCATGACATCGAACGTAGATATAGAAATGCCTTTCAGAGATATGGACCCAAGGGTACACAACAGGATCCTATTGTAATTAATGAAGTAGGTATGCCTAGTGGGCATGATCCTGAAATTGCCGTAGTTGCTAGGAACCAGTCAGAAGGATATCAACAAGGCCAGAGGCAAAGGTTTCGGCAACCATATCAAACTGTAGGTAATCAGGTACAGGCCCAAACCCAAAGGTCAAGGAGTGATTCTCCTGAGATAGAGGAGATTCCAGTTCGGGAAGCCCCTAGGGCTCAGACCGAAAAAGGTAAGAAGGAATCTCTTCTATTGAAAATCTCTAAAGAGATGGTACAACTGGTCGAAAGGTTCGACCAGCTCCAGCAAAAGGTTGATAACAGGCAAATGGAAAATGGGTCTGATGTGGCCATACCTAGTACCAGTCAGGGAGGTCAAGTTTCCCGAGATCCGACAAAGCCATGGTGTGAGTTCCACAAGAACATAACACATAATACTGCAGACTGCAGGACATTGAGAGTATTGTCCGAGCGCAGGAGCAGAGGTAGAGCCAGCTTCCCTACCTTCAACAGGGGAGGCTTCAACACTTTTGCTAGAGGTAACTATAGAGCTAGAGGAGGTTACCCAAATGCCAACTATAATAGCAGAGGTAGAGGTGCGTATAATGTAGGCTATTCAGGTTATCAGGATAGCCACGAGAATTATCAACAGAATTCAGATTATAATGAATTTCTGGAGTTTAAGAAACAGAAGGAGCTGCAGAAGCAGTTCCAGCAGATGCAGCAATATCAACAGCAAGCTGCATTACAGCAACCTCAGCCGCCTCAGGCTATTATGGGACCGACTCAGACTCTTCAACAGGGTCAATTCACAAATCAGCCACCTCAAAAGGATTATTCGAGTGTTATGGTTGCAAGGCAATCTCAAATGAGTCCTTTAGGTGAAGTAAACCAGAGAGTGACTTGCCCAAATGTTGTATTAGGTAGTATTGTGCAAATGAATGCAATTGCACCACAACCTGTAGTACCATCAATACAAGTAATAAGGAGAGGCACACCAGCTAGTCCCCAGGAACAACATTTGCTGGATACGTACCCCAGAACAGCCCCATTCCACATTGAGGTTGTTATAGGAGGTTGTAAGACAATGGCTTTAATTGACACAGGAGCTCAGTGCACTGTCATGTCGGCTAGGTTTCTGAAAGAAACTTTGGGCCCGGATTACACTGAATATCCGAGGATATTAAATGTTACCGTAGCCAACGGTAAGACAGTCCAAGCCCATGGGTATATCCAATTTAGGATGGATACATTGTGTGGACAGTTCCCCGTTAAAGCAATTGTAATTCCTGAAGCAGGTGAAAATGTTATTGTAGGAACAGACTTTTTGGCTCATCCTCAGGTAGGAGCCATAATAGATTTCAGGAATAGGACGATGACGCTCAACAACCGTCAACAACAGATATACGTGACGCCGGACCAGCCCCAATCCAATTGTGGAGAGGTCATGACCACGAGCACCGCGGAATCCACGATGAGCGCCGCCGACTAATACCAGCCAAAGATTTGCCTGCTAAAGGTTTCGGTGCCAGTGGTGAGTGTGAATCCCATCTACTTACCTAGTGGTACTGATATACTTCTGAGAGCAAAGCTTTGGGATAGGGTAGGTGAAAATCGCCTTAATGGAATTATAATCGAGTCTGAAGAGAATGAAGAAAGGTTCCACATTGATAGTACCATAGTAGATGGTACAAAAGATGATTTTGTTGTTATGGTATCCAACAACACAGGATCAGGATGCCATTTGAAAAGAAATCAAATAATTGGCCATACTAATTCAGTGTTGTGTGATACTGATAACCAAGATCAACTTAAGGGGAAGATAGTTGAGGATCTGGAGAAGCTGCAAACCTGTGCAGTTCAAGCTAGACCTGAAGCTCCTCAATCGGATGAGAAAGCATTCAAGGAAGCTTTGTACAATATGCTGGCTAAATCCAACATACCATCAGAGCAATTGGAACAAGCTCTACGATGTCTCGCAAAATATAGAGACGTGTTCAGCTTGCCCAATGATCCGCCAACTACTACACCCTACCTGACCTGTAAAATCAATACAGGCGATGCGGCCCCTGTGGCGAAAAGGTACCACAGGATGGCTATAAATTTACGGCCACATGTTCAAGAGCATGTTCAAGATATGCTCAGAAAGGGTGTAATCGAGCCATCAAAGTCGCCTTGGGCAGCTCCGTTATTTCTTGTAGGTAAAAAGGATGGTACCAAGCGACCAGTAGTGGACTTTAGGGGTATAAATGATGTTACCAAGGATGATAAGTATCCCATTCCTAGAATGGATGACTATCTAGACTGTTTAGGTAGAGCCAAATTTTATACTACCCTAGATCTCAAATCAGGATATTGGCAAGTGCCAATGGATGAAGAAAGCAAGGAAAAAACTGCTTTCATATGCCAAGAAGGGCTTTATCAATTTAAAGTCATGCCCTTTGGCCTAAAAAATGCGCCAGCAGAGTTCCAGCGTATGATGGAAAGAGTTTTGCATCCATATGTTTGGAAAATCTGTCTAGTCTATATAGACGATATTATTGTGTTCTCAAATACGTTTGAAGAACACCTAGTTAATCTAGAGCTAGTCCTGCAAGCTCTAAGAAAGGCTCATTTGACCTTGAAGCCGGAGAAGTGTGAATTCCTGCCGGAGAGAGTTCATTTTTTAGGACATATCTTAAATTCGGATGGAGTGTCCCCAGATCCGAAAAAGGTCAAAGCTATAAATGATTTCCCATTCCCAGAGTCTAAACGTAAACTGCAAAGGTTTCTAGGTATGTTGCAGTGGTGTAAGAAGTTCATACCGGGTTTAGCTAAACACGCTGAACAGCTGTATAAATTAACTGGGAAGAACTGTGTTTGGGAAATCACGGAGGTTCACCATCAGGCTTTTAGGAGCCTGAAAGAAGCACTATTGTCTGTGCCATTCCTTAGGTATCCGATTTTGGACGGGTCTGCGGACTTTGTCCTTCAGACAGATGCCAGCGGAACGGCACTAGGAGCAGTCCTTTACCAGGAGACCAAGTCAGACCGCTGGGTAATTGCTTATAATAGCAGAATTTTAAAGGCGGACGAGAAAAAGTGGTCAGCCACGGAAAGGGAGTGCTTGGCAATTGTGTATGGCTTGAAGTTATACAAGCACTACCTAGTAGGTCATAGAGTGATCATAAGAACTGATCACAAACCTTTGTTGTCAATGAAGGTTAATGCCATGACCAATGGTAAGTTGAAGAGATGGTACTCATTCATCTCTCAGTTCAACCATAAATTGGAGTATGTGCCTGGAAAACAAAATGCCATGGCAGACTTTTTGTCCAGGATGGATGAACCAGATGATCAAGCGGAAAAGATACCGCCAAAATGGGAACACATGTTCTCAAAGGATAAACGAGAGTCCGAAAATCTGAAAGATCTTCAGGCGCAGCTAATTGAGAAAAAACATCTCAATTTGGTGAAGAGATTCAGAATTCTGACAGATCGGAATCCTGAAGACGGTACTCCGTTATATCCGGAGCCAAAAGGTAATGGGAATCAGAGGACTGATATGAGTCCGAGGTTCACCCAGGTATATCCAGAAGATTCTGAGGGTGATCCAGAATCAAACTCGCCTGCAGACTTGGTAAATGCCGTAACTACAAGGAGCATGGCGAAGGAAGCGGAGGAGAGTAATCAGGCTCAGATCCAGCCTGACGGCAATCAGGTCAACGAAAAGGTAAGTAGGGGAAATCAGGACAAAGGTAAGGAAAAAAGAGTAACCTGGTTATACCGAGAAAAGGAACAGGAGTTTACTTTGGCAGACCCCAAAGAAGATGAATTACCAAAAGGGCTAATTAGAGATGATCTCATGGCCCTCTTGCAGAGAAAAGATGAGGTACTACGACCATACTTTGATAGATTGGGTCCAAATGGGACAACCAAGTATCATAGTGGATTTTATATCCAAAATGAAGTGTTATACCGCGAAGCCGGACAGGGATCGGATGATCAGGTGGTCGTCCCATCCTGCCTTAGGGACAATACTTTGCACCAGTACCACCGTGCCGTAATGATGACTCATCAGGGGTTCAAAAGGACCCTTGCTATGATTAAAAAATGGTTCTGGTGGCCTGGAATTGAAAAGGATGTCAGGCACTGGATCAAGTTTTGTCCAGTTGGTCAAATGGCTAATCAGGGAAACACAGAAATCCCGCCACTGATACCAATTATTCCACAAGGTCCTTTTGACATAGTATCAGTGGATATCGTGGGTATTTCTCCACTCAGTGAGAAGAGACCGTATGTCATAGTCTTTCAAGACTATTTTACAAAGTGGGTTGAAGCTGAACTGATTCCGGATCAGTCAGCTAGCACAGTTGTAGATACTTTTCTACAAGCTATTGTATTTAGGCACGGGACTCCACGGAGACTACTCAGCGATAGAGGAGGTTGTTTTACCTCAGATCTGATGAAAGAGATCTGCAAGTTGTTAGAGTGTCAAAAAATTTTTACAACAGTCTACCACCCACAAGGAAATGGTATGGTAGAAAGGTTTAACCAGACGCTCATCAAACAGCTCAGAAAGGTGGCCATCGAGGAAAAAGATAACTGGCCAAGATACTTGAGAGCTGTGGTGTTTGCTTACAATGCTACACCACATGCAGCCACGGGGCAATCCCCATTTTCGTTGCTTAGAGGTCATGAGGCAACCTTCGGGTTAAACTTATCGAAAGCATACGATATTGTAATGCCGGACAGCAATGCTGAGGCATACAAATTTGTGTTGACCAATCATTTAGTCAACCTCTACGAGGATATTGCTAAAAATATCCAGAGTGCTGCCGAAAAATCGAAGAAATACTTCGATAAAAAGTCCAAACAAAATGGATTTAAAGAAAAGGATTGGGTTCTGCTCAAAGTAGACAAGCAGAAAAAACTAGGACTACCATGGTCCGGTCCGTTCATAGTTACGGACATTTCGCGAGAAGCAGAGAACGTTGTCACCATTGTACATTGGGACAACCCGCTAAATCGCCAAGCTGTTTCAATCAGCAGGTTGAAACATTTTCGTTATGAGACCACTAGGGTCTTGCCGCGAATAGCGCGAGCCAATCAGGACGCGCCACGTGACGAAAATACGTCACTTTCCAATATGGCACAAACAGTTACGACTGGAGCGCCGATTCAAATGAAATCATTTGAAAATTCGCTCAAGGCGAATCTATGCGCGATCTCGCGCTGATTTTTTTTTATTTTATGTATATATCTCGCGCGTGTAGGTACTAATTTTAATTAAAAATGTATTAATTTGTAATATTTATCACGTTTATGTATTATTCGTATTAATTTTGTAAATTTTTCATATTTATCTCAGACTTTGGGAAAAATTCTTCGGAATTTTAGACCAAAGTGACAACCCAAAAAATTTCCGACATTTTTTCTAAAAAATTAATTTTCAAATTTTTCATTTTTTCAAAATCAAACTATAGCTGCCCCGCTTATCTGAATTCTAAACTTCCATCGGAAGGAAGAAGTAAAATATTCCCCGAATCGCGATAAAAAGGAAATTAGCAAAATTGCTAGATTAAACTTTTTCAGCGTTCAATAAAATTTTAAATTTTATAAATTTATTATTCGAAAAAGAAAAAATTTCGAAGCGTAAAGAAATGGGAAAGGGCGCGCGGAACCGCCAACAAGCTCCGACGCGCGAGTGGTCGCACACAGAGCGCCACGTCGAATATGGCAGGGCCCAGCACCGCCAAGACAACCGTTTTTTCTTCATCGACGGTAAGTTTCGAACTTATTTTTATCAAATATTCTTGGAAACCGAAGGTAATGCCCAGAAGTCACTGGAAGACCAGCTCGGCGCCCCAAAGGGCAGACGAGGTTAGAAGTTAGAGGGAACGAAAAATGGGAGTACTGAGAAGCGGAAGCTCGAAGCCAAGCAGGGAATTTCCAATTTGGAAATATACCTGATACCACCGAGAGCTATACGATTCAAGGGAAACCTAGAATCTTGGGTTCAGCCCGTTTCAAAGTTTTATCATTCAAAAATTTATCAAAAAATTATTTATTTTCAAATCAAATCAAATCATATCACTTTTTCGATATAAAATTCATTAAAAATTATCAATTTCGAGCGCTATAAAAATTGTAAATACAGCGCCATAAATGGAGCGTAGTTGGTCGCTCAAGCAGCTGGTCAGAGATTGGTGTCCGATCAAGTGGTGGACAATCGGATCAGGTCTACCCTCCCCAACATATAGAGGTAGCAAGGGTAAGATTTGGTAAGGTGTTAGTTGCCTACCAGCTCAATGTTTGTATATCAGTGGCTCACCTAACAACCTGCACTAAATTTAATTTCTGCGAAACTTAACCCGCTTGGTGTTGTGGTGCTGGTGTAGTATAGACCCGAAAATGCGCTGAAAAAAGGGGAATAAACACTAAAATTAATAGTACTTTATGTTTAGATTATAACGTCAAACGGGCCGTACGAATCCACGAACTGGATCAGTGGTTTAAAGCCACATTTGGGTACTGGCCGGCTAATCCCAAGGAACCAAAATTGGTAGACATCGGGAAAGTCAGCCAGACACTCCATTTTATCCGAGAAGTATCAATCTTCAGAGGACAACCAGTTTGTGGCTTCGACGTTGAAAAAATAAACCAGGATAAGGTCGCCGCGTTGTTCAAAACAAGGGAGGTCGACAATCCAATGGGAAAGCAGTTTGCCCGATATGTCAGCTTCGCGCTAACGAATGGTCAAACCTACGTTATTGATACAACGTCGATGATGCTTAAAGAGTGGACCAGCCTCCACGACTTCTTGAACTCCGACATGCTCTTCGCCGGATATGCCGTACTGGAGGACCTGGTCAGTATCTATAACGTGTGTGGCGCAGGGCGAGATAATAAGGACAGGGACAAAACTGTCCCCTTACGGGAATTTCTAAGAAAGACCAAGGGTCGATACTTTGACATAGACCGTTTCGCCCTCACCATGGTAGGAGTAAACCTGGAGAAAAAATGCTTTCAGACAGGTATCTGCCCCGAAACCTTTCAGTTAAAGGGGCTGTTCACGGAATTTTACTTGATAGACGTGGGCCCCTACCAGTATGACTTTTCGTTAAAGGCGAACCGTGATCGGTTTGCCAAAAGGGGTATATTGCCGGAAGAGCTCAGATACGCCGCTCTAGACGCATACTACTCCTTATTGGTCATGTTTGCCGCCATTCACTATGGCATGGCCGATCAACTGCTTATGCAAATGCAGATTTTCGACCATGACAAGGTGGATCCCAAACAGATCAACACCATTGCCCTGCATTTTTATCAACAATATCTAATGATTCCGGGCAATGTGAATCGAGAAATGGGGCTAGGTACCCCAGTTATGGAAACCGATCAGGTTCAACCAAATATGGTCTATCACATGATGAAGTGTGAAATGTATAACCGTTGGGCGGTACAGATGCAGGGAAATAACACAGGTTATTATACCGCGCCCATGGAGTGTAATCCAGTTCGTCCTCAGGGAGTTCAGCTGCCAAGTGGCTTCTATCCACTGCTTCCAAGAGATAACAAACCAATGAAGGACGATGGATACACTACAGATAGTGATCCCGACGAAATCCAGGACGTCCAGATACCAGACTGGGTTAATATTTCAAAAGATATCCTGGAAAATCTCAAGTCAGGTGGAACCTACTGGGATTTAGACGGGAAAATTTCTTTGACTTTATACGAAAACGCCAAGCTATACTGGCAACAGGCCGGGAAGCCCGATCAAATACCTGAAGAGGTGTTTTCAGCAAATAACCACTACCCAGTGGGTATCGAGGACCATAGACAGGCCTATAAGACCAATTTTTATACGCCAAACTTGGCAAAAATTTCAGGTATGCTGGATGAGCGAAACTTTCCAGAGTTAGAGGTCATCTGCAAATGTATGCCATTGGCCTATCATTTGGCATGGCCTCATTCCAGAGCGGAGTGCGATTATGAAACTAGCGCTCTGCTAAACTATAACTTTCTAAATAGTTATACTAAAGAAGGCCAGGAAATGATAAAGAAAATGTCCTGGAAGTCAGGGGACCGCCTGGCTTACTATTTAGAGTTAGCAGCAACGCTACCGCCGTCGGAACCCCGCTTTCCATCTAAAAAAGGGGTATACGCATGGCAGAATCGGTTCTGATTTGTCCCGCTACGATTTCGAGAAGCCGAGGAAATCCTACAAATTGGCGACGACAAATCGTTATTGAAGGACGGAGCCTACAAGGTAAATCCTTATTTTTATGTAACTTTTTACTACGTAGGCTTCGAGACTTTGACGCCGGGACTGCGGTATCCCATGACGGAAGACGCATCGCCGACCGATTACCCAATTACCTACGCACCAAGAAATCCGCTCGAGCTCAGACCGGAGTTTGTCAGTAAAAGCTTCCGGGAGAGAACAATCGCTTCGGAAATGCCCGGGTATACATTAACATATACCCCAGCCGGTGAGTTAATATCTAAGGTACCGGTAAATCGTCCCTCAACTTCCCAAACGGCGCAAGCCGGAGGGACGGGACAGGTTAAAGCGCAGCCGCAGGCACTAGCGCCAGTGGTCAAAGCTACACCAGCTTTGGACACTGCTGCTACGCAGGCAGCTGCAGTAGTTGTCGTGGTGCCGCCGCCAATCCAACCAGCGGTGGCACAGCCGACTCAAGTACCCCAAGTACAACAACCGGCCGAGCCTGAGCCAGAGGTTGTCACCATCATGCAGTCTGTACCTCCGGCACCAGCTGTGTTACCGGCTAAAGTAAAACAGCTCCTGCCGAAGATACGAAATTCAGACTCTGAGTCCAGTTCAGAGGAGGATGTCGAAGAAGAAGAAGAGGGTGAAATTCTGGAATCTGAGGGCCAGACATCAGAGAATAAGGATGCGATGGAGGCCAAAACTCAGAAACAGGCTCTTGAGGAGGAAAAAATCCAGACTCAAATTGACGAAGCAGTCACTAAAATGTCAGGGATCGATGTCAGACTGGAGAAGATGCAGGAAGCATCCCAGGAGATACCTGTGAAGGCCAAAGATCCTAAGGATCATGACCAACAAGCGAAGCAAGAGGCCCTACAGGCCAAAATTCAAGAACAGAGAAGGCTGACGCAGCAGGAATTCCTGCGTCAGAGGGCAATCCAAAGGAAGCTGAAGGAGCAGGCACTAGCCGACGATAGCTCAGATTCAGCCATTGCAGCGACAGAGCTGATGAGGAGGGGAAGAATTGCCGAGGAAGGTATTCCTGGAATTTATTCCCCAGACAAAGTTCAGCAGATGTTAGCTGAAGGTATGTCGGAAAAATTTATCCGACACCTAGCCAAGGAAAAGGTAAGGCGCAGAAAGAGGATAGGTAAGGCCAAGCGACGCAGACTTGCAGCTCAAGGACAGCAGCAACAAGGAGCGGCCGCCACCGGATCCGAAAACGACGCCTACGATATGGCCGAAGAAACGACGACCCCACTATACTCGACGAGCCAAAAGTCGAGATCGGAGACTTCAAAGAGTCAGACGAGAACGGAGACTTCAAAAAGTCAGACGCGAACGGAGACCTCCATAGGCCAGACAAGATCAGATAGGACAACAGGGTCCACCGCGACAACTTCGTACACTCAGACGCGAACGGTATCGAAAACCGGCGGAGAGGTTAGTACTTCATCTGGCAAAAGTAAATCCATGCCCTCCAGCTATACCGCAAGAAGTAGCAAACCTGCGGGAAGCGTATTGGTGAAGCCCGATCTTGAATCGGAGGAGAAATTGATCAAGAAGGTCAAACTGAATGTGGTAGCTAGTAGACCCGAAAGGGAACCACAGCAGTTTGTCACTCCTGGTCAATTAGCCGAAACTCTGATTGATTATTGGGAGTGGCAACGGGAACAAAGGCGCTTAATTGGGCCGATCTCATTTGAAAATCCAGAGGTCGCCAATTATTTCGCCTTTGATCGGCAAGAACGGCCGATAATTTACAGAATGGTCAATGACGCCATGGCCCAAATTCATGAAAATTACCGCCAGCAATTCGAAATGCAGGGCGGATTTATGTTTGACGGAGAGCGCATCCCTGAGGAGATCTGGGAATGGATCATCTTAATTCTCATCCCCAGATGGCTTCAAGACTACGATGCCTCAGACGTCTTTACGGCCATTAGATATGTGACCCTAATGATTTTTCTTCAGTTGGATTTCGCTCCGATCACGCCAACGGCAATTGGTAGGTGGTATGCCCAGGCGTGTTCGTTTGCGAACAGACAACTAGTCGTTGAGGCCCAGGGAAACCGCGTAGACGATGTCTACATTGCAGCCTATAATCAATATATTTTTATGGGCTCGCAAAGGTTAAACCAGATGGGTGTTAAGAGGAAGGCACCAGGCGATGACAGGTCGCAAGCTGATAAATTTCAGCGAACGGCTGCCAAGAGCCCGAGTAAGTTTAAAGTGCCTAGACTCCCTCCGGCTAAGAAACAACCACCGATGATACAACAATCATCGGCTACGACCAGCCAGAGGTCATATAGTGAAGCTGCTAGCACTTCTTATAAAAGTCCGCTCTCTCGATCAAAATCAATTTCATCAAAATCTCTTAATTCAACTTATCGGACACAAAAACCACAACGCAGCAGCTCCACTAGCAGTGGTCAAAGGCAGCAGGGGAGAGACGATATGTTCTCAAACCCGGCCCCGTACAGGGCTAGACCGGGGTATAACCAAGGTCAACCCAGAGGAGGCTTCAGAGGGCGCCCTCAGCGACCCTACAGAGGCCGAGGATCCTGGCAACACCAAGGTCAAGACCCGGATGCTCAATTCCATAATCCGAATTTTATGCCGCTAGGTAGATGTGGCGGGAGCCAACAAGGCCAAAATCGAGGCCAGGATGGAGGTCATACCCGAGGCCAACCAGGTCAGAGGGGGTACTATCAGGGTAGACCTCGAGGAGGCTACCGAGGCGGCGGGCAGCAGCAGTAAATAGCCGCAAAATTTTGGCCCAAAAATTTCTTTTTCGTACATATATTTTTACTTATTTCATAAAACACAAAACCCAAAAACACTAATAAAAATCACAAAAATCCAAAAAAATCAAAAAACAAAAAATCCAAAAACATTATTTTCAGTGCTGCTGGCCATCAAAAATTTCTTTTTTGACAAAACCGGTGCAAAAACGCAACCGTAAAAAATATTTTAAAACTTTTGGCCACATTTTGCTCAAATTTTTTAGCGCATTTTAAAAATTTTGTGATATCCGTACATTCCCGCGTCGTCTTTTTGTATCGTCATATAATCTCGTATTTTAGTTTAATTTAGAAAAAATAGAGACGCGGAAAATCGATTTGCATGCGGTTAGACCCACGGCCAACGAATTGACACAGCATGCAGACCGAGCAGCCGAGCCCGAAACCGGCCACATTCGGCACCGACGTTTACGTCGTACTCCTTAGGGCAGGAGGTTATTCCATCAACGCCGAGGTCAAAATGGACCTCACTTGCCAGCCATTGCGGCGAAGCCCTTGGTATTCGTTGTGTCCAACGACCAGCACAGGAGTTCTATTAGGACAGACTGTGAAACGGGAGTCCGAGTGAGACAAACTGTTTATCAGGAGTCAGCCGAAATTGTAGATTTTTTCTTTTTGATTAATTCTTTTTAATGCCGGGGTAACCCGGCCAAAAGTTTTTTTCTACCTCCCGTAGGTCGGTTTCGACGCGCGAGGGATGTTGGGCACCCTGTTGATGCCAATTCGTGTGGGGAAATCGGCATGCAAATCGACGACAGGGACGACCAGCGGCGCAGACATTTGCATAGAATGGAGCGCCACCAAAAGACCAAAAAGATAGTGAAAATCACTCTTCACTTTTATATCGTTTTTATTATATTTTTGACTTTATTGCTGGCGTCCCCAAATACAATTTTCCCAGCAACTTGTTTTCTTATTGAGTATTGCACTGTGGTATACCCACATTCTTTTTACATATTTCGTCGGACTTATTGCTTAATATATTCGTTTGTTTATTTAGATAATCCGCGTCGACGAAGGCGGAGGGCCAGAGGCCCAGGCGCCGGCTTACATCAAGTAAGTTTTGGGAAACCCCTTCCGGGTTATACCCAAGTAAGTTTATCCCTGAGGGGATTCCTTGTCTCATCTAGGAGACTGCGGAGGTCCTTGGTAAGGCCCCCGTATCTAGAACAAAGTTTATCTTTGTTGTTGTAGGTCTGGGGATAACCGGACTGTTGCACAGATCACCGAGGCTCAGCCAAGGTATCAGTTCTAACAGGTCAGTTCAGACCCAATCTTTTCTTACGCCTCTTAAGGAAAGACCTGCACAACAGCCCCTGTTATTAGGTCACCAAGTTTCTTTATGTCAGGATTATTTTGTATTTCCGACCCTAGAACGCGAGACCCTGACTAAGAATGGGAACAGATTAGCTCGATTCCCTTCTGGGTTTTCTATTTATTCAGAATTCGATAAAAACGAATAAATATACAAAACTATAGAACAACCCAACTTTCTGACGATCCGTTACAAAACTGAAAATATTGACTAACTGTAGCAGGGTCCTTCCCACACTACTGGACTTTGTGGTTTAGGGTCCTTCCCACTACCACCAAACTCAGGGGTTTGAAGGGTCCTTCCCTTAAACCTCCCAATGCGTTTCAATGGGTTTTGGTCCGTGCACCAAAAACCCAATATGCGATTCTGTGGTTTAGGGTCCTTCCCACTACCACCAAACTCAGGGGATTGAAGGGTCCTTCCCTTAAACCTCCCAATGCGTTTCAATGGGTTTTGGTCCGTGCACCAAAAACCCAATATGCAATTCTATGTTTCAATTTGTGCCAAGCACACGACTTTTCTCAATCGCTGTTCCACTTCCTAATGACCACTTTCTTGGGTCCTTCCCATGAAAAGGATTGTCTACAGTAACCTTTACCGTTAGACTAGGGCGTGGTCAGCATCTATCCCAGAACCTTTCTAGGTAGATCGCCCATGCATATGCCTCCGTGCAGGCATAAAACGCATTTGCATATTTGCACAACCTTTGTGCAAATTGCATCACCTGTTGCACAACGTGCATATCTCTTCACATCTGTCCATTAGTCTTTGTTGAGTGGGTCCATCGTAATGATGGCCCCATAGTGTGCAGGATCGTTAATAACCATCCCTTGCACATGTTTTTTGGTTAATTTTTGGATTATCGTCAGAATATTGAGGTCGCCCAGACGAAAATGTACAAAAGAAGACGAGAAAAACAAAACACTTATGAAAATGTTCATCTGGAAAACGTTCCAGAATTGAGAACAAAAACATGAAATAATTACAGTAAGCTTGCTGAATTTTGCGAAAAAATTATATACAGTAAATCTTACACCTCGTGACACAACAACAAAAATCTATCATTATGATCCATTTGCTTTGCCTTAACGTGTTCAATTTGACACCAAATTCTCTCTAAGTGACAACATTACACATTCGCCGAGTTACTCAAAATGTTCAGGACAATAAAGTCCAATCACTAAAAAATTACGTATAGCGTCATTTTTGTTTTTTAAGCACATGACCTTTTTCAAAATCTTTTTTTTTGTTTCTCACGTATAATTTCTCCTTCTGCCATTCATTTTCCGCACTTCTGCTTGGTTTTCCCTACCTTTTTGTCCTGTTTTTTGCTACATGTTGCAGTTCTGTCGTTCTCCGTGCATATTCATCTGTATTGGTTCATAATCATCATTCTCGTCCATCTCGTGACCGTTGGTCGGGGGTCGTGCATTTTTATTCACCAGACATGATGAAGGGGGAAAGCCAAGAAAAATTTATGCATTGGTATTACCAGCAAACAGAAAAGGGTAGTTGATATAAAATTATAATTGTGCAATAATTTGACATTATCTCTATCTTCAGGTGTTGAGTTTCCATAGAAGAGCTTATCAAATATTGCGAAAATGACGTAGATGTACTCGTCAAAGCCTGCCTCAAGTTTCGAAACATATTTATGCCTGAAACAACTGTGGATCCATTCAAAAAATCCCTCACCATTGCTGGAGCATGCAATAGAGTGTATCGTAAGCTCTTTTTAAAGAAAGATACAATAGGTTTAGTACCACATAATGGATATCGCGGCAAAGACAAGCAATCTGTAAGGGCCATTACATGGCTTCAGTGGTTGAATGTGAAAAACAATCTGCATATCCACCATGCTTTGAATGGTAAGGAAGTTTGGGTCAGTTCTTACAAAGTAGATGGAATCGATGGAGGTACAATTTACAAGTTTTATGAATGCTACTTGCACAGCTGTCCTAAATCCATGAAGCAGAGGAACCACCTCACAGCCGATCAAGTTTCAACTACCGGGGACGCCTACATGAGAACAATGGCACTTCGACAACATCTAAAACAACTAGGATATCAGCTCATTGACCTTTGGGAATGTGAGCTTGACATCCTGCTTGCAAACAATCTTGAGATAGCTGAATTTTTCAAGAAATCAGCACTGGTAGAACCCTTGACTCCGAGAGATGGTAAGATATTTTTGTGTCATGTGTTTTCTTTTTTAAGTTTCGCTCTTGTACCTTTCTACAGTGGTCGTACAAATGCCATAAAGCTTTACCACAAGATTGAGGAAACAGAAAGGATAAATTACGTGGATGTCTGTAGTTTGTACCCTTACACAGACAAGTATGGTGTATATCCAATCGGACATCCATTGCTAATTATGGAAAACTTCAAAGATATCAATGAAAAACCATACGAAGGCTTGATCAAGTGCTTCATTTTATCACCACAAGATCTCTATCACCCCGTTTTACCCTATCGTTCAAATGGTAAATTAACATTTCCATTATGTTGACAGTGCACTGACTTACAGCTGCCCATTTGTACACATTCGAATGAAGAGGATCGAGCCTTGCTGGGAACATGGGTAACAATGGAAATTTACAAAGCTCTAGATAAAGGCTACGAGGTAATGTTTAATAAGTAGATGTGAGCTCTGTTTAACCAAGAACCAATTTCAGGTTTTGAAAGTCTTTGAAGTTTGGCATTACGATGCTGTGGATAGATACGACCAAATTTCCAATCTGAATGGCGGTTTATTCACCAGCTACGTAAAAACTTTTATAAAAATGAAGATGGTAAAACAAAGGTTAAGTCATATTTTATATATATATATATATTATTGTGACTTGTACGAAGCAAAAGGTTGGCTGGGGCATTGCAACAATGATGCCTCTAGGCAGGCATACTTGAGTGATATAGAGGAGTGTGAAGGAATAATGCTGGATAGAACAGAAATTGAAAAAAAATCCAGGCAAATGGGCTTTAGCAAAGCTGATGCTAAATTCATTTTGGGGCAAAGTAAGAATATTTAAAACTGTAAACATGGTTCTTATAATCTGCCATATCATTTTCAGTTTGGTCAATGAAATAATTTGATAAAGACAGTTTATTTTATGAATCCGCAGCATTATTTCGACCTTATATTTGATCCATCAGCAATTATTCAGAGTGTAACAATCATTAGTGAAACTCTGATTGCTGTCAGCTACACAGAGAAAGAAGACTTTGTCTTAACATTGCCATACGTCAACCCTGTGATAGCAGCTTATACGACAACTCAAGCCCCGCTTTTGCTTTACTCTTATATCAAAAAGTTGGAGTGACGTGTTTTATATTTTGACACAGATAGTGTCATTTATTTGTGAAACATTAGGGATACCAATGAATATAAAGTACCAATTGGATGGTCTTTGGGTGAAATAACGAATGAGGTAAAGGATTATGACCAGGGATCTTACATAACAGAATTTATCAGTGGTGGTCCGAAGAACTACTCGTACTGTGTATATAGTACAAAGGACGAGAAACTGCATTACATAACAAAAGTTCATGGTATTACATTAAACAACAAAGTAGCAAAACAAGTTAACTTTGAAAGTTCAAAACAAATGGTAAAATCGTTCATTATATCTAATGATACAGAAGAAATTAATGTTGTAACTGAAAGAATTGATAGAAAACAGGACCATACTGTTGTGACTAGACCTGTACAAAAAAATTTAGAGTTGTATATGATAAACGTGTTATTGTTCAAGATTTTACAACTGTACATTATGGATGTAAAGTATAAATATTGATGTGTTAATTTGCTTATTCATTTGATCTATATGCTTAATAAAATGGCTACTTTTAACTTCGCTTGGAAGCACCCTTTCAATTGTATTGTCTCAGCTCCTACTGAATGGGGAAAAATTGAGTTTGTGAAAAAATTAATCTTGTTCGCCGAACAAATGATTGAACCAGTACCAATGAGAATCATTTGGTGTTATACTGAATGGCAGAATACTTACACTGATTTGCAAAACAAATGTAGCAATGTTTCTTTCCTCGAAGGATTACCATCTATCGAGGTTCTGAAAAGCTTCAAACAACAGCCTCAATTATTAGTTCTAGATGACATGATGCAGGAAATGAAAACTGACAAGAAGCTCAATGAGTTGTTTACAAGGGGCTCTCATCACTGGAATTTATCAGTTATACACATTGTTCAAAATGCTTTTTTTGAAGGAATGCGAACAAGCAGAATAAATGCACAATATTTGGTGCTAATGAAAAATCCAGCAGATAGACTACAGATAAAGACATTGGGAAGGCAAATTTTTCCAGGTTATAAACACTTTATAGAAGCCTTTGAAGATGCAACTGGGTCATCTTACGGCTATTTGATTATTGATTTGACTCAAGACACACCAGATTAATTCAGACTCAAGACAAATATCTTCCCAACTGATGTGGGTATGATTATATATGTACCAAGATAAAAGATATATAAGCCATCCACTTGTCAGCTTGGATCATTTTCCTTTATAAACATCTACTGATAAGTTGCTTTTATTATGGATAACTCACGCACTGTTGAGGAAATGGAGTTTGATACAACAACGGAAAGGGTATATAATGAATTAAATGGTATGCCCCCACGTCCGCCTCTGCAATGCCTTTTAATCGGGATGTTTGACAACAAGACATATGGAAAAATAGCATCCAGTATATGTTTTATGCTGTTCCTTGGAGGATTCTTTTGGTCAATTCTACATGACACCAGGGCACCCGCTTTAACAAGCAATTTCTCTATTCAGAATGAAAAATCATTCATTTTGATGCAAATAAAGAATGATGAAATTGCTATGTATTCAGTCAATGCCGGTAGTAGACAGAATGTTGCACACTTTATCAAAAAATACTTATTATACCCTCTACATGAAATGCATGAATATTGGCCCCTATGTCAGAAATCAGTACTATTAAATGCTGACATGCGTGCATGCTGCAATGATGAAGATGGTCAATTCAAGAGCCTAAATTTAGCAACAATTGAGCTGAATAAACAAACTGTAAATTCCTTTCTCAAACTCTTGAAAGAATAATCTGCCAGCTCTTATTCACTCATCAGTACTTGTAAACAAGCAGTCGTATTTCTAATGTCTCCGGCATCATTTGAATTATTTTTAATAGGACTTATGGCAAAAATTAGAGGTAATATAGTGTGCACCTATTTATAATTAAATATGATGTATATGTAATTTTAAGGAGTACCCACCATTAAGGGCATGCAAGGTCAATATGCTGATGTTTTATGGTCAAGATTCAGCCAAAATCGGAAAGAAGATTACAAGTCAAAGGCTGTACAATATAATGAATTTCATCAAATTAAACAAAGGAAAAATAAAACTACTGGATTTTGATTCTTCACCTTGGAGCTCTTTGGAGAACTAAGAAAAAGATGCATAGATGCGCAGTATATTGATGATCTGTTTGCCGACTTGAGCCAAGTAGACAAGTTCTACTTCATGTTGATCAATCAAAGTAGTGTATATGATAGAAATGTTTTCTATTTATCGATACTACAAATGTTGGGCACCCTGTTGATGGCAAACTGCATTGGGAAATGGCCATGCAAATTGAAGAAATGGGCGACCAGCAGCGCAGACATTTGCATAGAGATGGAGCACCAAAGAAAGACCAAAAAGTGATAGTGAAACCATTCGTTCACTGTTTACGTTTTTTATTATATTTTGGTATATACTTGCTGGTGTCCATTAAAATTATTCCCAGCAACATCGCCTTATTTTGCATAAAAATAATAGTGGTCATTCCACCTTTTTTCTATAATTCATCGGATCTATTGTTTTACATATTTATTTATTCTTTAGATTCAACTAGTCCATGACAGCGAAGGGCCAAAGGCCCAGGCCCCAGCTTGCAGTCACCAAGCTCCGGAAGACCCATTAGGGGATCCAGTCAAGTAAGTTTATCCCTGAGGGATTCCTTGTCTCATCTAGGAGACTGCAGAGGTCCGTGTGAGGCCCCGTATTCAAAGTAAGTTTATCTTTGTTGTTGTAGGTCGGAGAAACAGACTATTGTGCGATCTCCGAGGCTTAGCCAAGGAATTAGCTCTAACAGGTCCGTTCAGACCTGAAGCCTCAATCTTTTTTTAAACCCTCAAGGAAAGACCTGCACAACACAAAATGAAATTTCCAGTTTTTCGTGAACCCTTTATTGTATATAAGCAATGTGCATGTTATATTATTCAGTTTTGTTGTTGTATTTTGGTGGTGAACAGTTGTTTCTCAGGTGATGGCTTATAATAAAACAATGTGTTTCACTTTTCTTGCAGCTGCGATATTAGCTGTCTGCTCGAGCCTCAAAAGTGCAGATGATCTTTCTTACAGTCATCTCGTTTTGATGAGGTCCTATGGATCTGCTCCTGGACTGGATTTTTACAACATAACCCTTGCTGCACAAGTATCTTTCCGAAATTTCCTATTCAGAGCGTTGGCTTGCAACAAAACAGATAGTTTATTTGATCATGATTCTGAAAGATATTCAACAAAAATACCCCACAATGGCAATCTCTATGCCTGCTGTGACATGAGCAATAATTTCGATAGTATTAGGGCACCTACATTCAACATTAGCAAACATATGGTACCCTCCTTACTCAATGTATTCAATACAAAAATTGAGAATATTGATCTTGAGGATGACAAGAATATAACGAATTGTCAACTTGTAATCATAAATTACAAAAGTTTCACAGGAGCTGGTTTTATTACTTCATATAACAAACATGAAGCAGTACATTTAACAAACTTCCTTGGAAATGCCATATGGTGTAGGCCCGGACAAGGACAATTTACAAATAGGCAATATTGTCCAACTTTGATTGGAGATCATCAAACACATGTGTGCTGTAGGCAGGAAACATTGCAGAGTGTAATGTTAAATGGTTTGAATCTGTATGATAACAATGAAATATCAGTTCTGATGGATGCACTCTATGATAGATGACCCCCAGCTTGAAGCGTACCTATATACTTGTTGCTATCTGAAATGTCTCATTATTCATTTTGAATTTTTAATAGAATGCCATCTCAAAGTTGCTGCGAAAGTACATTCACCATCTACATGTCTTAAATTACGGCAGTAATCATAGGAAACAAAGAAGTGCACTATTAAAAACTTTGCTGGATGAATTTGTGCATTGTTCATGTGAAATTTGTCACAACCTGCTGAAAGGAAATATTCCTATAAGTAACCTAAAGAAGAAAAAGCTTGCTAAATATAGCAAGATTATAAGACATTTAGCATCAAAGCAAAAATCAACTTTAGAGCAAGAAAGCAAAAATCAACTTTAGAGCAAGAATGCAGCAAATTATAGAAAGTGGTGGAGTTTTACCTATACTTCTACCCTCTCTGCTAGCACTAGCTACTGAAATTCTACCCAAAGTTGTCAAAACATGAAATACACTAGTAAAATGGTTCTTGTTCCGCAAGACATGTTTGACAAGAAAAGTAAACAAAATTCTGATAATGGTTTGAGGAAGCAAATGTCTGATTTCAAAATGGAGCGTGAAGGCATATTGAAGAATAATGATATGTCTGCAGAACTTCAATATAAGCTATATGGACAATTTTTCCACAGATACTTGAAGCTCAATGAAGAGAGTAAAAAGCCGATTGAGGTTAAATTACAAGATGGTAAGCTGAATGATACATATCAACAATCAATACATATTGATAACCTACATCAGAAACAAATGAAAAATGAGGAACAATCATCTACACCTAATCAGAGATGGCTGGAAAATGAACAACAATCTTCAGATGATGGTAGAGATTGGTTGAGAGGCTTGCCTAGAGCTAAAGTCAAGCAAGCTGAAAGGCTTCTAGAAGTGCTCAATAAAAGCAATTTTGACGTAAACAAGCAAAGTGAAGTAATTTCAAATGGTGTTAGAGCACCCAACAGCAATATCATAGATTTATTACATGATTTTATAAGAGACAGACCTACAGCTCCACCTCCAGAAGGTTATCAAGAATTTGCACAGGTGAAGCTTAATGTACCCAAAGCCCACACTGGAAATGCAAATCGCTTAAAGCTCATTAATCACTATAAAACTGAAGAAACAATCAACGATTCTCTTTTTCATAATGTTGATGTTAAAAAGTGATTAAGTTTTTCTAATGATAAAAAGTCTGGGAAAAAGAAAAAGTTGAAGTATGAAGACTTCTAAAGAAGCAGTCTTGAAAACATTGTACACATATATAGGGGCTTCTTGATCCTATGGTGGTGTTTGCAAGCTGTACAAGCAGGCAAAGCAGTATGACAGAAGTATAACTCTAAATGATGTGAAGAATTGGCTATAAAAACAGGATCCTTACACATTACATAAGCAGGCCTATAAAAAGTTTAAATGAAATAGAATTTACGTCAGTGGCATTGATGCTCAATGGGAGGCTGACTTCGTTGATATGCAAGCATATAGGGAGTACAACAAGGGACAAAAGTATATGATATGGTGTATTGATGTTTTTAGCAAATTTGTATGGGTAAGACCGCTAAAAAATAAATAAGCCTTATCTGTATATACAGCTTTTAAAGACATTATATCAAGCAGAAGGAAGCCTTATTGTATTCCCATAGATAAGGGTAAAGAGTTCGTCAATTATGAATTTCAATAGCTTCTAAACTCGGAGGGGATACAGGTTTTTACATCTGGTAATGAGGATGTGAAATGTTCAATAGTGAAACGGTTCAATCCTACCTTAAAATCAAAAATGTGGAGATACTTCACTGAGAGAAAGACACTCAAATGGATAGATATATTTCAACAACTGGTTGGAGCATACAACAATTCTACATATCGTTCAATTGGTGAAAAGCCTGTGAATGTCACTTTTGAAAATGAATCAGAAATTAGAAATTGCCTGTACCCAAGAAAGAGCTCACAACGTCCAACTCTATAAATAAATGACTATGTATGAATTTCTAAATTTCATCAGCACTTTGATAAAGGTTATGTACCACAGTGGACAGAAGAAATTTTTTGTGTATATAAAGAATTTGAATCGTACTACTGAGCCATTATATAAAATCAAAGATCTACATGGAGAAGAAATACACGGTACATTTTATGCAAAAGAATTGCAAAGAGTTGTCTTTGATAGCACAAAAACCTTCAAAATTGAAAAAGTCTTAAAACAAAAAAGGCTCATTGATGGATCTGTGAAGCTTTTTGTCAAATGGACTGGTTACCCTGATAAGTTAAATGAATGGATTAATGAAAACGACTTGCAATGAACTTGAAATAGATTGTTCAACTAATCCAGAGAGATGCATCTCTGAAGAAGGTTTTCCATGGTGTATTTGCTAGAGATCAGCTAAATTGAATGATAACTAGATATCCAGCAGCTATTATCGCAAATACAGATATGTCAAATGAACCAGGGCAGCAATAGATCGCAATGTACTTTGATCAGAATGGACACGTTGATTATTTTGACTGTTATGGTATGTGCTGGTATATAGAAGAATATATTGATTTCATGAATCAAAATAGTAAAGTGCAAAATTATAACTCTGTCCGCTTGCAGGGTTGGGATAGTTCAGTTTGTGGTGTTTATTGCTTGTACTTTTTATATCACTGGGTTTGTAGAATGAAACTTCCGTTTATATTGAAACAGTTTCATACGGAAGAATCAACTTTTAATGATAAACTAGTTTGCAGTTTTTTGTACAAATACTTTAAGTTTCATCATCATATATGTTGTAAAAACGGTCAGAGTTGTACATCTTTGCATTACTTCAAAAATATAAATGGTATATAAATGCTTACATTCTTCACTTGACTCATTAATAAGTTTGCAGTCTAGATCAGAAGATGACACAATTTTATGTTACTTTACCAAGCAATACTGAGGTGGGTGATTCAGCATCAAATTTCAGGGTTACTTTACCACAGGGGCTGAAATTATCAGGTCATTGGGAAGTTGGCTTAGCAGAAATTATCTATCCTGTAAGTTGGTATATTCTTGGCAGTGGAAATGATGCAAATGTGGTCAATATAGAGTTGCAGAATACTGAAATCCATGTGAGTATTCCCCCAGGAAACTATGAAACAATCTATCGTCTAACAAGTGCACTAAACAAAGCTGTTGTTTTAGAAAAAAACTGACCTGAATATAGAGATTTGTATTGTTTGTTTGAATATGATGACAAGCAGAGACGAATCAAAGTAACTTCAGATTACTGGAATGTATCTGTTATTACTCTATCTAGAAGACTGATGGATCTATTAAGTTTTGATGATAGAATCATTTTAAACAAATATCTGGTTGGAGGAGAGGAATATACAACAATAGATGATCGTAGAGCTTCCCGACTCGGCAGATTCAAGCCAGACCTATCTGCTCATTTTGAAACCTTTTATGTTTACTGTAACATTGTTGAAAACCAAATTGTTGGAAGCACAATGGCTCTATTATTACGCATCATAGATGTGTACGGAAAGCATGGCAGTGTTATAAATAGAACATATGAAAATCCTCATTACATACCTGTACTCCTCAAAGATGTTAGTCATATTGAAATCAATATAAGGACAGATACAGGAGAATTCTTATTATTTGAATTTGGTAAAGTTGTCGTGAAGCTGCACTTTCAGAAAAGCTCTTACATATTTGATTAGAATGCATTCAGTATATCTACCAGAAAGTACAGCATACTGGCTGTCATTTTATGGAAGTTCATTGGGAAGTCAACAACACTATCAGCTAGGAGGTGAATTACCTGCTTTCCGAGCTTATGCCGCCTATCATAGGGGTGCCGGATTAGTTAGTTTCTTCGAAAGTCTGTTCAGAATGGCTATGCCCTTACTAAGGTCAGCTGGGAAGCAGGCATTGACAACTGGATCAAGAATAGCTGCAGATCTGGCTGATGGTAGACCATTATCGGACAGCATGAGAGAACATGGCCGAAAAGCAGCAAGTAACTTACTACATCAAGCTGCAAATAAAATTGTACAAAAAGATAGTGGCTTAGGGCATACTCCAAAGCAGAAAACATATAAAAGGAAGAGGATGCATTCTCTTACTCCAGTTCATAAAAAGAAAAGCTTGCGTAAGGCGGTTGGTTTAAGAGATATTTTTACCAAGTAAATGTGAGCAAACTATTAGATGAAGGCTCACTACCAAGTACAAAAAGTGAGCTTGACATGTTCAGAGTACAACCAACACAAGTGGCTATAAAACAATCATTCTGGTTGGAAGTGCAACTCCAAAATCCATGCACTAATGAAGGACCATATGAATTCAAACTGTCCCCAGATTTGTACATGTTGGATTTATAAAAGAATTATGTATACTTTGTGCTACCCAAAACAAAACCCGATGGCAGTGACTGTAAAGTCACGAAAAATGCTGATACCAATGCATATGGTGGAGATTTAGTTTTACCAATTAATCTGATACGAAAGACATTCTTTTGCCAAATCAAAGTGTTTCTCAATGGAAAATTATTATCTGATAGGTAAATTTGTTTTTCATTTCGTAGTTGTGTTATGAATTGATTTTTTAATTTTGGTGGTGATAAATATGCTTATAGGGCATTGATGGAGACGGAACTAAACTTTAGTACTGATGCAAAGCATAGCCAACTGCAAGCCCGCATGTACTATGCAGATATGGATCCTGAAAACAACCTGGATGGTATGGCAACACAAATGCACATCTTCAAAAACAGTGCATGGGTTGAAGTTATGGCACCACTCCATGTTGACTTGTTTATGCAAGATTGGTTGTTAATTAATCAATGTGAATTGAGTGTTGAGCTTCACGGGAACAGTGATACATTTTGCATTATCGACAATGGAAATGAAATTACCACTCCTAAATATCAAATACAAGTTAAGCAGATGTCTCTTTTTGTGCGTAAAGTAGAAGTATCTGAAAGCATCATCATAGGGATTGAATCAATGCTTCAGAAAACAAGCGTAAAGTATCCCATTAGAAGAACCCAAATAACGAGCTTGTTAATTACATAGAATAGATGCTCAACACCTCTAAACTCCCTATTTAATGGTATTTTACCCAGACGATTAGTTATCAGCCTAGTTTTGGCTGAAGCTGTAAGGGGTACTTACAAAACTAATCCATTCAGTATTCAAGATTTTGGTTTATCAGAAATCAAAATTACTTGTGGTACTACAGTAGTTCCATCCGTTCCGTACAAATTGGATTTTGAACAAAATAGCCTCATGAAAGCCTACACACAGATGTTTGAAGGCCTGAACAGTGCCGAGGATGACAAAGGAAACATGATTAGCATGAATGGTTTTAGAAATGGGTCTAGCTTCTTTGTTTTTGAGCTAGAAAGTGATGGTTCCAACTCATCCACATGGGAATTGGTGCATGAAGGAACAACAACTCTAGAAATGTTATTTGGTAGAAATTTACCTGCTGGTGGAATTGAATGTATTATATATGCAGAGTTTGATTCTCTGTTGATGATTGATCATACTCGTCAAGCTTATATGGATTACACAGTTTGATAAATGTCATTTGTATGTTGTTTTGATTGATAAATAAAATCAATGTCGTGTCATTCTCATTTTTTATTAGGATATTTAGACAATATCAACACATACAATATTAGAAACAATATCATCCATCATCTTTGCTGTTTCACATTTTGGTTCTTTGATACATTGAAAAACAATATCACTTATGCATTTTTGGCGGATACTTGTACGGAGGAAAATTTCATCCAAAACCTTGGCAAAGTCATTGCTATTATCTTCACAATCGCATACTTCTTTGTACACATTTTCATGAAAGCTTGTTTCACTTCTAGAGAATCTTTGCTCAATGAAGAGAAGACATCACTCAGTTTGTCTAGTAAATTGTGCTCCTCAAAAACATTGAAACATGCATGATATGGCTGCACAAATTTATGGTCATAAAAGCAGGCAAAGCATGGATAGATAATGCTGACTCTTTGTCTCACAACTAGTGCTGAACACATCAGAAATAGCTGCTGAATTTTGATCAATTTCTTCATGTGTGTCTTTTCATCCATAGTTTCATTGCCCCGGCTTTGATTTCCAATTCAGTACACTTTCCAAATGGCATCCATGATGTTATTAATTTGTTTTACAACTGAAGTCCAAGCCTCAAATTGCTCAAAAGCAATCATAAACGACTTTTTAGTATTTGTATTGTCAAAAAATAAAATATTATGAGGCAGTGCTGTATTGGCATTTTGTTTCATTTGCACAGTCAAATTATAACCCAAATCATACTCGGTCTGCCTTCCACTTTTGGCTTTAGAAAGTAAATCCTCCGAGACTTGCACAAGTTTTTTATATTGCGGGTTGATCAAATTCATACAATTTTTTGTGGGTATGACTTGATTGTTCTCGATAAAGCATCTCCTAAAGCCAAAGTTGACATAGTTTTTGTGAGCTGATATCAGCAAATAAATATCAGAGCCGAGGCACAACTGCATTTTGAAAAAAGAAGGAGCATAAATGAAAAATCTTTGTTGATGAGACTTGTACACCCTAAAATAAACAGTATGTTGATATTTTGTCATGAAAAATAAGCAACACTTGCGAATCATAATTCATTACTGTAAGTTTCTGATCCAAGTAAAATTGTTATTTGTGTACCATTCCCTTCCAAGTGCATCAAGTTTGAAAATATGAACCAGTTTTTCAATAGGATGGAAAAAGCTGTGTCATTACTTTGCTTCAAATAACCAGTTGCATATTAAGGGAGTTTGGAAAGGGAAGAAGTGAGTTGACTATATTTCATCAATTGCCTATGTGAGATTTATATACGACAACTAGTTTACAGTGCATTAAGAAAAAACAAGCCAGACACGTCAGCTGAAAATTAAATATCAAGTTCTCTGAGAAATCTATTTTAAGAACACGCAAGAAGTAAAGGCTATACTTTATCAGTTTGTCTATAAGAGTTTTATATACAAGAACCAGTTTGATATGCACTAAGAAAGAAGGCACCCAAGCTGAAAAGTAAACATCCAGTTTTTAGAAAATGCATTGGTGGCATCCTGAAGGGCCCCTAGATACTACTCATATAATTAACACTATTTAGAATTTTTACGGAGATATAAGAGGGCCCAAGTTTTGGCAATTGTGTTCTTATTCTCCGAACATCCTTTTTCACGGAATGCCCCAGTTCCCCGAAAGTCTCTATCCCCTGAAGGTCCCGATTCTCTGAATAATGAATAAAATTTCCGTTTCCCCCAACAATGCATTAGTTTTTCCAGAAATATACTTTTTTAACAAGTATCCAGATCCGAATCCTAAACAGCAGTTCCAAACGGATCCGGATCCTGTATATAGCATGTGAATGGATAATCAGGTATATTATGTTTAATTTTTCAAAATCAAGTTGTATGAATCCATATTCCTTGGCAGTTCAAGAGTAATTATGATTCTCATTGGAATGAGAAGCAAGTTGAAGCAAGGGCTAAAAATTTTTAGACTGGAATTTTTGCAGGCCACTTTCGGGTCGGATTTTCAGTCGGAAAATGATTATAGTTAATAAGTGAAGGAGTTTGAAAAAATCAATGATTTCACATTAATCGCAATGGGAAAATCCCATTAAGATAAAAACAAGTGAGATTCGCCACATCATACATGTACACAGAGGGGTTAGGGGGTGCCTAAACCCTCCTACCTGAGACTCTGGATACCCTTCTGGCCCGAAAAAACGACATCCCCTGAATATCAAGCTCGGATGTTCCAGTTTTTTTATGATTTTTATGTATATTTTATATGAAAAACATACTTGTGAAACTTTTTTTCTATCTATCAACTGATCCCTGGATAAAATGTCCGAGGATCCCACCTGGAAAATTCTTGCTGTGCAAGCCTGCGCCACGCCTTTACATCAGCATTTGCGATTTTCGATGCTTCGTGAGAATGAATGTCACTCTTATTCATACCCATTTCCAGGATTTTAAAAAAAAGGGTGGATTTTCAAAAATTTTTTTAGAAGTTATTGAATAAAAAGAAAATCATTGCAGTAAAGGCGACTTATTTTCAATTAGTTTACGTGTGCTTGGATTAGTGGCTAAATTCTATGTTTGACAAAAAGTATGTAAATATAATAATTTAATTTGGGAACTGTGATGTATAAGTACTGTCACATTAAACAGAGGTGGAGCCATGTCACATTAAGTAGATTGGTGATCAGTCACATTGACGGGAAAACCCGTACCACATCCCATAGGAAACATGGCCATGACACGGTAGGTGACATGCTGTGACCCCGTGGGGTGGCTCCAGTATGTGTCTCTGTTTTGGGAACCCAACCCAGCTGGCACTACCACAGGTAAACCTATGGTGTACCTCGGCCTTGTCCTAGGGTTAATGCTGCAGAGTAATGGACAACGCGGCCGGGTCAGGGGTGCCAATCCCTAATCCTCATTCACCGGAATGGGGGACGGTGCCATTCGAGGAATGGCGTACTGTAGGGGACCTGATTGTTAACCTAAATCCCCTTATTGGCCCTGACCTTAAGGGTGGGAGGGCTTTCTTAACTGAGGGTCCTTCCGGGGGAAAACTAGCTTAGGGGAGACTCCCACAAATATACCCTCAACAACAACAACCCCTGAGAAGACTTACCGCACCTCTTCTCAAATTACTCAGCGCTGGGCGACGGGTTTGGAGGTCAAAGGGGGTCCTAGGGATGGCGATGTACGGGAACGGGAATCTGGGCAATTCGGCATGGGGTTTGGCGGCTGCTGATTGGCAGGCGGCGGTGATGGATGTTTCCTCGGTGAGGGTGACGGGGTTCTACGATTAACGGCGACGGGGACGGGTTCCTACAGTTGGGTTACTGTAGGGTGATGTGTGTATGTAGGCCGGGGCGAAAATATGTAAATTTATTCGACGTACGGCAAGGCGCAGTTGACAACAATAAAATATAATAAAATTGACGACGGTGAACGCGACGTAAGGCTAAAAACGACGAAAACCAGTTAGGCCCAATAATAAGGTGATGAAAAGACAAAACATGCCCTTTTAAAGGGCTCCATAAACTACAGTATGCCTTGGGCAGAGTTAACACTCCCCCAAGCTAACTTCTGCAGCGGAAATCGTTGCAGAAGATGCCTCTGATCACATAGACATTTTCCAGTTCACAATGTTAAGCATTGGGGCGAGTTTTCACTCTCCATGCTTAACATAGGAACGTCACTAGTGAGAATTTCCAACTAGTCGTTTCACGTTGCGAAACGTAGCTAGTTTTTACTGATAAGAAGTGCACGTTGTGCTCTAATTACAGCGATGAGCTCGGAGAGCTTATCTCTAACAGATTGAAAATAATAAATCGAGACGGATATAAAAGTGCGCGAAAGCAACAGAAATAAACATAAAAAGTACACACATAAATTGCATGTAAAAAGTATAAAAACGGAATGCAAAATTGATGTAAATTACTGTAACACAAAACATAACGAAAAACATAATGGAAAATTGTGATGTGAATCACGTGACGTTCGACGAAATCCGTTGGCACGTGACACGGCGGTCCTTCGAAAAAGGGCGTCCTCATCCTTGTGCGCGTCTGTGAGTGGTCAAACATTCAGGTGATGGTGACGGCGAGCGGTCGATGGTCCAGTGGCTTTTCGGTGTGTTCTGGTTTGTGAAATTGTGTCAATGTTGCGTGGAGTTGCTGACGTCAGTTGGAGATGCTTGAAGTTGCTGACGTCTTTTGATCCCTTCGGTGAAGTTGCCAATTGTCGGTTGATTTGTGAAATCTTAAACGAGACTAAAAGAAAAATTTTAGAGGCCAGGTATAGGCTATCGCACGGATGCGCCTGTAATGTGAAGCAATACCCTAGTTTAGATGCATTGATCGCTGCTCATTCTCTTCTTTACACTGCTATTCCAGCATGGAACAGGAGTGGGTATCCTGTGAGGGGCACGGCGGTCCTTCGAAAAAGGACGACCCCATCCGTAAGTAAAGAAGAGAAGAACTACTTGATTATGGGTCGGAGACCTCTGCATCAAGATGTGGGTCAATGAGATCTTGTGTAAAATCTCTATTTGTTGATGGAATCAACAAAGGTGCCGTCTCGATGACCTGTGAACTGGAAGGTATCTCCTCTTCTTCTGTAGGTTGAGCAGGTGACACGTAGCATCGAAGCTGATTGACATGCACAGTATCTTCTTGATCAGTCTCCAGTCGAATAGTGACATTGGGATATGCCACATTCGTGAAAAAGTAGGGTCCATCATAAATGGGCAATAGTCTGGGCGTTAGACCACGTTTTCTGGTGGTGCGCAGTTTGAGCACTTGATCCCCAACTTTGTAAGAGACATCTCGTGCCATGCGGTCGTAGGACCGAGCATAAGCCGCCTGTGATCTCTCAATTCTGCTCTGGATCAAGGTCAAGGCATTTGTAAAATGCCGTTTGACCTCCATATCATAAGTAGAAACATCTATGATATGAGCCGGAGGGTTGAATGAGAGCGCTGCATCAACAGGTAGCATGGGTGTACGACCATACATGAGCTCAAAGGGTGAATACCCTGTGGACTCATTCATGCTAATGTTGACAGCGAACACAGAGTATGGCAGGTGTTCATCCCAATCAGTATGACTTTGGTGGACATACATACGTAACCGTGTAGCTAGCGTTTGATTAGCTCTTTCCACTTCTCCGTTTGTCATGGGATGATAAGCGGTGGAGTGGATTTTCTTAGTTGAACAAATGGCAGTGATTTCAGTCATCAGTTTGGACGTGAAATCAGTACCACCATCAGACTGAAGAATCTGCGGTGCCCCATGTCTGCAGACAATTTGAGTAACAAAGAGTCGAGCTATGGTTTGCGCAGTAATGTCCGGAGTAGGGAAAGCTTCGACCCATTTAGTAAAGTAGTCTATAAAAACTACAATAAAACGGTTTCCATTTTCACTAGTGGTCATTGGTCCCATACAGTCAACACCGACTCGATGGAATGGTCCCGTAATGGAAATCGGTTTCAGAGTTGCACGGGTCTTTTGTCTTGCAGGTTTATTCCGTTGGCAAAGATCACACCACTGACAAAAGGACTTGACGTCCGCACTGAGGGAAGGCCAGTGGTACCTGCGAGCTATAAGCCTCGCGGTATGTTTCGCACCAAAGTGTCCAGCAAGAATGTCATTGTGGTGAGCCTCAATAATGGTAGTAACCATTGATCGAGGGACAACAATCTTGTTGGACTCGCCTGTCCACTTCTGAAGGATGTTATCCAACAGGTGGTAGCCATTAACATCATTCTGATCACCGTAGGGTTTTAGTGACCTAAGAATGGAGGCTAATTCCGGATCCTCAAATTGAGTTGCGAGAAGGTCATGGTGCTGCGCATCCTGTGATATCTCTGCATAAGACTCAGACCTGGCCAGGTGCTGCACACCATTGGTGGTCCTTTGGGATGAATTCGCCAGGTGCTGCGCACCATCCGATATCATCATAACTTCTCCCTTGGGTCTGTATAGGGGAATATCGTCAATAC
Organism: Romanomermis culicivorax; assembly: GCA_963922205.1. Lineage (NCBI taxonomy): Eukaryota > Metazoa > Nematoda > Enoplea > Mermithida > Mermithidae > Romanomermis > Romanomermis culicivorax. The sequence goes on along the minus strand of CAWUHX010000026.1, from coordinate 306,892 downwards.
TCTCCCCGGCAAGGGAATTAGGATCGGGAAGGCGTGATAATGCGTCGGCATTACCATTAGACCGACCTTTTCACGGCCGAATAGTCAGTTTGAATTCGGCTAACGCGAGGCCCCACCGAGCGATCGGGGACGAAGGGTTCGGTTTTTCCAACACAGCCTTAACAGCAGTGTGGTTGGTCTGGACAACCACCTCATGTTGAAAGAGGTAAGGCCGAAAGTGCTTAACCAAATGGACAACAGCGAGAGTCTCTAACACCATAATAGTGTAGTTCTTCTCAGCGGCTGTTAACCCTCTACTGGCGTACGCAACAGGATGGTCGTATCCATTTTTGTCTAACTGGCTTAGAACTGCTCCTATCCCTGAAATACTTGCATCAGTTTGAAGTATGAAGGATTTCATAAAGTCCGGATGGCGCAGGACAGGAGGGTTCAACAACAGCCTTCGGAGTTCGTCGAACGCCGCTTGCTGAGGTTTTGACCACTGGAAGGTAACTTCCTTCCGTAAGAGCTTGGTCAGCGGCTCGCTGAGCGGAGCGCACCCAGGGATGAAACGCCTATAGTAAGACACAAGACCAAGAAAAGACTTGATGTCTTTAGCATTTTGTGGAATGGGTAAATCCTGGACGGCAGCCAATTTGACTTTATCCGGCTCGAGACCTTTCTGTGAGATGCGGTACCCGAGATATTCTACCTCAGAGTGGGAAAACTTGCACTTGCTCAGTCTGAGCTTCATTCCACCCCGACGTAGATGCGTAAACACATCCATCAGGCGCTCAAGCATCTGGGTGTGAGAGTTCCCGAACACCAAGATGTCATCGAGATAGGTCAGTGCAGTGCGCCACTGCAATCCTGTAGGAAGCAGATCCATGAGACGTTGAAACGTCCCAGGGGCATTGCAAAGACCAAAAGGCAGATAGTTGAACTCGTAAAGTCCAATAGGCGTATTAAACGCCGTTTTCTCTTTGTCTGCCTCGATAATAGGTATAGACCAGTAGGCATTAGCCTGGTCAAGGGTAGTAAAGTATTTCATACCCTTGAGTGTGTCCAGGATATCATCAATCCGTGGGAGAGGATAAACATCCTTTTTCGTAACCTCGTTAAGACCACGAAAATCAACACACATCGGGTGTGACCCATTTTTCTTGCGAACCAGAATGGTGTTAGTAGCCCAGGGGGAAGTGCTAGGCCGAATAATACCTTTTTCCTGGAGCGCCTTGACCTCTTGTATGATGAGATCCTTATCCTTGGGCGCAGTGCGGTAAGGGAAACGGCGGACTGGTCGAGCGTCACCCGTGCTGATCTCGTGGTGCACGAGGTCAGTGGAACCTGTGTCCTTTTCATCAACAGCGTAGAGGTCAGTAAATGCGACCAGCAGATCGAGCAATGCTGATTTATCCTGCGAGGAGATATCTGAAGATATCACAGCATTGGCTTCAACCCACTTACGGTCAAGAATGGTATCAGACTTGACCGCTGATCCCTGTGAGGAATCAGTATGCATCTGCACATGACCGATGGTCGTGTGGGGGTAGAGAACCACTGAGTGTGTACTTGGGTTAACTACCTGTAGGGGTATGCGACCATTGGTCACAGTACTCACAGTACCAGCAAAGTATACGTTGCGTTGCTGTCCCAAAAGAGGCTTGGGAAAGAAAGCTACCTCGGGCACAGTTGCATACATTGAAGGTACAGGTGCAGTGAATTGCGTTCATGAGTGAGGCTCAAGGACAATCAACTCCTGCAAGGGTAGTGCCCCACGAGTAGAAAGTGGATTGTGGATGAGGCCCTCACACGGAACTCGAAGTTCCTTGAACTGAAGAAAGGATTTCTCCCAGTTCAAACTGACACAATTGAACCGTCCGAGGAAGTTCATCCCCAAGACTAGTTCAGCTGAGCAATTCTCTTGAACTTGGACTTGAATCCATTCAGAGACATCAGCCACTGTTACCGTGACATAGGCAGCGCCTAGCAGTAGAATCGGAGACCCATTGGCTGCTATGGGGTGAGCCCTAGTTTCTGTGAGTACCAAGTCGGGTAACTGAACCGCCAACTTGTGATCCAGGAGTGAGAAAACTGCTCCAGTATCAATTAGAGCTTTGGCCTCTACCCAATTGTTCAGTAGAACCTTGATATGAGGGGTCCTCATTTCAGTGGGGTAGAAAGCTGATACTACATGACCTGGGTCAGGCACAGAGTCATCAAAGCTCGACTCGGGCGCATTGGTTTGCCTTGGTATTGGCAAACCAGTGCGTCAGAGTAATCCTACCAGAGCGTAACCAACCGATGTTTCCGGATTGGTCCTAGGAGTAGGATTGACCTGAACAGTGAGTACATGATCTGATCTTTCTCCTGAGCTCTGAGTAGCTCCTAGTGATTCGACCTCAGCATCGGAGAGTGGTGGCACCTCTAGTGCAGGGGATGCAGGGGCATCAGAATCACTAGGCTCGCGAAATGGGCCTTTCGATAGTGTAACTGGAGAATTTCCAGGCGGGGGCCTAGGACAGTTTGATCCTGACCTGGCCATAAAATGACCACTAGCCCGTCTAGAAGAAGTCCGGCTTCCTCTGGTCGACCCACGTGATGAGGCAACGGAGGAAGCTCGCGAGGGTGGCCGAGAAATGGACGAAGTCCTTGATCTTGATCGGGACCCGGACCGGTATGAGGCCCTTGATAGTGAACGTGTGTTCTCCCACCAGGGATCGACCTGATCAATCTCAGCCGTGGTCAAAAGAAGAGGTAATTCTACCGCATTCAATCGACAGACATGTTGTTGGTAGTCAAACGTAATATTCTTGAATTGTTCGAGAAAGTCCAATCCAAGAATCAGATGGACCGGTGCCCAGAAAGGAGACGTAGTCTTACACACATGGAGGTGTATATCCACTCTTGTATGTGGCTGACGGGTTCCAGGCAACATGATCTCGTACGGTCCTGAAAGGAGAGTATGGACAGCTTTACCATTGATACTCATCAATGGGTTAAAGTCGTGATGTTGCTGGAAAGCCATCGCCGCCTTCGGACTCTCTTTGATCAGCGCTTTGTGAAGACGTTGACTAATGATAGTCCGTGGGCAACCAGTATCAAGGAAAGCAGGAGTTTCCTTGTGGTCAACTAGTACGACAAAACACGGAGTGATCCTGTCTAACTGAGTTGGCACATCCTTCTGTACGTAATGAAAACCTACCCAACGTTGAACTTTCCGGAGGAGGTTCAACGGAGAGTATTGGCTAACAAACCGAACCTGTCTTTTCCGCAGGCGGTAACGGAGGTAATAGGAGATCCTAACGTAGATGAGAAATCCTGTACCCGCCAGTGCTGCCAGGGCAATGAGAGTGTTAAAGATCAACTGCACTGGTCCACTTAAAAGAGACTGTAAGCCCTGCATGAGGTTGTGCTGTTGGCCAGTAATCACATGGTTTGCTGCCAGACCAACACCTTCCAGTGAGGATTTGATGTCAGTTCCTACCCCTGCAACCGCCTGATAGATAGTATCTGGTTGGAGGGATAGACCAGCGGTATAATTTACCAACCGGTTCAAGACCGCTTCAATTTGTTCAGTCTTGTAAACGTACTGTTTAAAGAAAGCAAAACTTGAAGGGGTCATCGCCAACTGGTTGTGAAAGAGTGCAGGAGCGCCAAAGTGGGTGACGTTGAAGCGCTGTTTCCAGAACAGTTCAAGCGGAATGTGGCTCACATGGACCGTGCCAGACTCAGTAAACCAGCCAGAGCGATTTCGGAAAATCCCTGTAAAGTGGTGGTCACACGGCACCTTTGGGCTGAATTTAGTGAGATCTGGGCCACCGGGGGTGGCAAAATAAATGGTACCGCCAACCTGTACGGGTAGATACTTGTAACAGGTGTCCCCCACTCGGTACGAATGGTAGACATAAGTGGCGTTGACCTTTTGACACAGCCATATCGTCAGTGCTTCACCCGTAAATTCCGCCGTCAGATCATTCCTTTGAAGGAATGCCCGGGCTCCTAGTGTAGGGTCAAAACGAAGCAACTGCCAAGTCAGATCAAGGTAGCATTGAGCGTGAGAACACAACTCTAGCCACATGAATCCAAAATTGTTAATTTCCGAGTCTTTGATCTGCTGAGCCAGGTAATTCAGTTTGGCATTGACGGGGTCAGGACGGGAGTCCTTTGCCAATCGGAACAACCTTTGGGTCAAATTAAATCTTCTGTGGATGCGTAGAAGAAGACCCTGATCCGTTCTTACTGTATTCGACCAGAGGTCAGGACACAGCCGAAACACACGAGAGTTTCCCGGGATCTTCAGGGCAACTTGCAAATCATCGATGATGATATGGTTCCCTGATACAGACGCAGTGTAATTACCCTGTGGGCGATAATGACACTGTGCTGTAAAGTTTGTGGCAGGCCAAACAATTACCCTGTCAAGAGTAGTGCATTGACCTGCAGTGGGACTGCATCCACCTACATCTCCTAAGGTGCTTAGAGCTGTAGTGACATCCCATGAAGCAACCTGTCCCTCCTCGATGAAGAGGTTAGTCACCGTCTTGCAGACGTCATTGCAGCACCATGAGTACATCACCTCCAGCATTTGGTTAGTGCTATAAAAGCCAGGACGTATTTCTACGAGCTTTTGTAAACCAAACACCTTTGTGTGATGTGCCAGTGTACACGCCGCAGGCGGGAGATGCTGAATGGTTATGACGTCTGCAGTAATGCCCCTAGATCCGAAAAAACCAGTATTTGTGCATACCTTCCGATTCCACAAGCTACATTTCCATGCTTTAGTCGTGATTGGATCAGAAATAGGTACATATACTGTAACATTCATGCGTCGTGGACTCCACGAAGATTTTGGTGGTTTGCATTCAACTTTTTGAGGTAACTCAAGTGGATGACCGCTTCTTGAAAGACCACAAAATTGGTATTGAGTAGCATGTATTGCAGAGCTTCTCGAAGAACGCCAATCTTCGGGGACCACGGGACGGTTGCCGACGGAAATGGCGACGCCTCGGTGACTTTGACGGCATTGTTAACGGCGGGCAACGGTTCTCCAAAGGCGTTGGCATCCGGTTGCTGTTGCGCAATCGCCGCCAGTGTTTGGGCTCCCATCATCGTTGTTGTCGGTGACGTGGCAACAACTGCTGTGGGCCACATGTTGCGACTGGCCTCCTCCACAGCGCGGCGGACGGCATCCACTGCCAGTGAGGACAGTTCACCGTCCAACAGGATCTTGTCCGCCGGGGTGGCGCGAATAGTTCCGTCGGCGAACGGCTCGTTGAGTAGCGCCCAGGGGAGGTGCGGATACTTTTTGGCCAAATCGGTTCACCAAACAGCCCGCATCGCGTCGGTGACGGATGAGGAATCTGCAAACAAGAAATCGTTAAAGCCGGTGACTTATAAGGACATCTGATTTCCAGATTTGAAACTTCAGAAAAAGAAGGTAGTTTACCTATCAGATTCATCGATTCCAATTGACCGACGACCTCCAACGCGGAGTCCGTGGGGATTCCGGGGGGCGGTCCCTGGTTGATAGCACATGCTGGTGGCGCCGTTGTACCTTCCGTCGGTCGATACGACGCGATTACGCTGATGTTGCCAGTCGTTTTCGGTGTCGTTGAGGGGTTTACGTTGACCGGCGTCGCGTATTTCGGTGGCCGCGGCGGAAAGGCTGACCACAGAGTCGATGCCGAAACCACTGCGGCAGCTGAAAACCCAATACTGATTATACAGACAGGATAACACAGTTGTGAGTGATCCGCCAGATGTTCAGCCAGAACTTCATCAACCAGATGAAAGTGATCTGGGTGAGGAAGACCATCGGTAGCCCCTACAGCATTATTTTGCCGTGGGGGTGACCGATATTGGTTCCCTGTCCAGTGAGGAGTTGGATTAGCATATCGCCAAAAATTTCCACTTGCCCCCTGAGGAGAGTAATTAGAATTACCAAAATTAGTCTCACCAGGTAATGTCGAACTTCGGTTTGGGCAGGCCCAAGCCCGGTGCACTCGTAACTTTTGGCAATGCGGGCAGGGTCTGTCGCATCGGTCGGTCGGGTGCGCCCTCGTTCGACAAAAATAGCAACGGCCGGCGCCAGTGGTGGTGGCGGTGCTAGGGCCGGCGCTATCGGGATGTTGGGCCCGGCAATTAGCGTCGTTGTGGGTGCAGCATCCATGGTAGGAGCACATCTGTAAATGTGCCCCTGACGGGCGGTCGCCGGCGGTTTGGACACGCGTCGACGGCGTCGATGATGGCGTCGAATTTCTCGAAGGCGGCGCCGATTGCTGAGCCGTAAGTCGGGCAATGTGAGCCCTAAGCCGGGCCATCTCCGATTGTAAACGTCGAATTTTGTCGGACGGCGTTACTGACGGACGTTTACCAGTGCCCCTTTGATTCGACATTGACCTGACGTTGTCGGCAGTCCTTTGCTCTGAAGAGAAAACAGCATTAGATGGGGCAGTATACCTAATCTCATCCGGAAAAATCTGTGATTCTGCGTAACAGGCTGCTTTGAGAGTCTCTTCAAGAGTTGTGAACTCCCTGAACTTAATACTATCTCTAAGGACTGGTTTCAACACTCTCAGAAAGATAGGTTTTACAATCGAATCCCTAACATCAGTCGCAAGATCCAGGTAAGCCACCCTGGACAGTCTCTTAAGGTGCTCAAGGTAGACTATCGCAGACTTAGTCGGCTTCTGCAGGCAATCTTGAATCAACTGCTGATGCAGATCTGAGTCACGCCCTACTGGAAAGTCTCTCCTAAGAAAAGCCGTGAACTCTTCGTAGCGGGTAGGCTGCGGAGTACCACTGCTAAAGTCCCGGTAGGATGCCAGAGCAGGACCTGTGAGGCAAGACTCCAAAAACGCAATTTTATATGCATGATCCGCTTCTGTTACCCCTTGAAGTGTAAAGAAACGGGTCAAGTGAGATATAAAATCCGTAATGGACTCACCAAAAGCACCTGAAAAGGCAGGAGGGGCCATGAAGCTGGACACAGGAGGGTGCCTTCTGCCATTCATAGCCTCCAGCTTTTGGTGAGGTGGTCCAAGGGCATTCTCAAATGCAGCTTGGACCTTATTCTCAATCTGTGAAGGTAAATCAATTTCTGACTTCATAGATGAGAATTTGTCTTCCTGTAAGGTATGTAAGACTGATGATCATGCCTGTGAAGTTATTCGATCAAACTGAATAGAGAGGGGCTCACTTGTCTGCTTAAGCTTAGTACTAAGGCGACAGGAACGTCTAGGTGTCTCTATTTTGTAGAAGTAAAGTAAGAGTTACTTTTGTAGTTGCGTGGGGAGGAAGCACAGGAAGTACGAGAACGTTTGTGCGACGGCGTGTTGAGGCTGTAACTCTTGTTCTTTACAATATCTAGCAGCCACTCAGCGATGGGGCTAGAAAAGAACAAGGTTTTAGCTCTCAGAACAGCCACGAGAAAAGATAGGTTGACTCAGAAGGGAATTTATCTGGTCACCTACGTAGTTAAAGGGGGGATAACCCAAGCGTAAAGAGAGGGAAAATTATACCCAAACTTTAGAGATGAATGGGGCAAGACCCGGTTATTTGAACCAAAAGTGGAATAAATTTGAATGAGAGTGGTGGAATCTCCAACCATAAAATTAAGGAATCGACATGAGGACGTACGGACAAACCTGCTCAAAAGGGAATTTTATTTGGAGGTTAAGTCCGGTGTGCTAGTTTACAAACTTTGGGATATGGGAGGGCTCGTAACCGACAAAGTCCTACTCACCAGGAGTAGCGCATGGAGTAGCTTAAGAATTAATAAGTAAAGGGGGACAACTTAAAGCAAACTTAGTGGGTGCAAATAGATAGGGACAAAATTAGTTTACAAACCAGACAACGCAAAGGGGAGCGCACTATTACGCAATCAGCCTCACTCACTAGGAGCAATTGCGAACTCTGAAAAGTGTGATGACTAGACAGGAGGATCCCGGGAGGATGTCATTCGCGTATATGCTACAACCGTGCCCAAAACGGGAATGCGCGTTTTGAACAGAACGGGAACTCTCCAGGAGTATTATATACAGCTGGGGGCCGGGTTTCCGTTCACTGAGATGAAGTGAGGATCGCAGGTCACCAGTTGAGATGTAAGAGCACCAGGTACCAAGGTGCTTTTCTGACACACTCAGTCAGTAAAAGGGCATGGGGGTCCTTGGCCCAGCTGTGCCAAAATGGAGGTGGGGAAATGCAGGCTTCCTCCTATGAATCGAGGCTAGGCTCAATGCATCTTGAGATCAGGGGTACAGTCTGTCTCGAATAAATGAGTGTAAAGTGAGGAGCTAAGGCGGACTTAGTTGTAACATGTTTAGGCGGACTCAAACACCTTCGCTTAGGCGGACTAGCAGTTATATTATGCTAAGGGACAAACCAACGGAGGCGGACTCAGGATTAAGGGCGACTCTAGTGCGGACATTATTAGGCCAGCTAACGAAGGCCTTTGAGTGTAGAGAAATGAATAGAGGGGGGTCTTTTACACTTTAGGCCCAACCAGTGGTTGTGCCGTAATTTCTGAGGAAGAAATGGGGGAATTTAGATAAGAAATTTACAAGAAGGTTGTCAACCCTTGCGGTTGTTAGACACAGGCAGTACTGACTGCAAATGCCTAACGGTTGCCTATGTTGAAAAACCAACCCAGCTGAGGCCGAGTGTAAACCCATTCGAACCTGCAGTTAAAGCTTAAAAGAGTAGTCACGTGCTGATCAATCAGTGCCGCTACCCTTGCGGACAACTTGATCAGTATCACGGACTGAGTGCATCTGAGGTTGCGTGAGCATGTTGACTGATGTTTCCCAGGCACCAGTGACACACAGACACAACCCTAAAACAAGAGCCGTAGGTGAGAAAGTAATACTCCAGTCATCACCTAAGACTCAAGTGGCATCTTGGAAACCCACAGTAACCCGGTGCTGACGTCAAAAGATGTGATATACACCACCACACACTCGGTGCTGACCTCAGGTGACTGGGATGTAAGTGCCATAATCTCATATTGCAGTATGTACGCCAAAAAGTAAGAGCCTATGGCTACAAACTCTTTATAGCAATACGGGGCATGGCCCTTGCTGACGCCAGAATAAGACCATAAAGTCTTAATTCCGATACTGGAATAGAGACTTATCATTGTGGACATCAGTAGATAGGGCCCTAGGCCAGCAACCTTGCTACGACAACACGGAGCATCACCGTTGCTGACGTCAAAAGGTAATAGCTGAGTCTCAGTTATCCTACGACAATGATATGAGATGCAGTTGTTGCAGACGCCAGATGTGGGGTTTGTAAGGCCTCACATCTCCGAACAACAATACGGTGCATTGTTGTTGCTGACGTCAAGGACTGAAGTCGGAATAGCCGACCAATCCTAGTGCAACAACACGAGCCTCTGCTGTTGCAGACGCCAGAAAGACAGTGCCATATGGTCACCATCCCGCAATAACAGCCTGTTACGTTGCCATTGCTGACGTCAGAGGTAGAGCCGGAGGGCCACCCACCCCTTAAAGCAACAGCAAGGGATGCAGCTGTTGCAGACGTAGGGGGAGGACATAGAGAACCATCAACCCCTTAATGGCCACAGGCTATGCGGCCATTGCTGATGTCAGAGGCATGACCCCACTAGTCACGCCTCAGTGCAACAGCAGCATGTGAGGTAGTTGCGGACGTCAGAGGTAGGGTCGCTCAAGACACAGCACCTCATAACAACAACCTAATAAGTAGTTGTTGCTGACGTCAGTGGTCACAATCGGTAAGATCCTCACCACGTGCAACCACCTAAAGTGAGAAGAGAGAAAAAAAAGAAGACCGTACAGTAGTGGAAAAAAATAATAAAAATGACCTACTGAAGGTGTGCCAACTATGACGCATGTGTGACCGATGAAGAAAAAGTTTTTGTTTTTGATAGGGAAAAAGGATAAATTTTAATTTGTTTGTTTAGAAAAAGAGAGAAAAGGAAAAGAAGAAAAAAATGGGTTATTAGTTTTTATTTGAGTTGATATTTGAGATAAGAAAATTTATTGGGGGAAAAATTATTATAATTGGGTCACATGCTACGCATAGAAGACCGAGAAAATAAAAAAGTAAAGTAAATAAATTAAAATTTGAGACCCGAAAGATAAGCAATATGATCTGCTAAGTACGGTGTTATATGTGTCAACACTAAAATTTTGGCTGCTTTGGCCGGAAAAATGAGCAACTTGGCAAGTGCTCAGTGAAGATAAGAAAAAGTTTGAAAGAGTGTGTTGACACACATACCGGACACAGATAATGAATCACGACCACACTTGACGTCCAGAATCAAGAGTGGAGGGTGTACTGTACCATGTGATCGGAGATCCCAAAACTCTCAGGGGCTGTGAAAACCTCAAGGGCTGTAATTCTCAAGTACCCATACCCAGGTATACTGTAGTTAGAGTACATGCAAATCGCAATCATACTGTAACCAAAAGGCTCACGGCGCTACAGTAACCTATTCGATCACACGCAGTGAGTGGCGGCTCAATTTGAAGAGAAAAATGGAAAGAAGAAGGAAAGTGAACGCTCAGAGGAGAGGTACGGCAGAATACTCGATTTACTCAACTCTGGGAATTTTATGACTCTTGGGGATTAAATCTGGGGAAAAATCGACACCAGTGGATGAATTAAAGCTGACGGGAGTTACTATATTCATAAGGCATTAATTTACGCGCAAGAATCAATAAAGTAATCACACGTGGGGCAAAACCCGACCTACAGTAATTAAATTTTACTCAAATGCGGTGCTATCTGAGTTGGAGTCAAACTCGAATATAAGGGCCTATTCCGACCTTAGGGGCAGTGTACCTTCTTACGGGCGTATCCACTTACATGAGGGCAAAAATTTCATCCTAAGGGTCAGTGATCCCACTTGGAATGCGAATCAGCAGACCTGAGAGAGGTTTCCCCACTCAAGTGGCGATTCTCATGATCTGATGGAGGTTTCCCCTACTCAAACCGAAAAATTACCGAATTGGAAGAGGTATCTCACTCAAAAGGGTAAAAGGTTCGTTCGCAAGGACTGTGAAGTCAGACTTAAAGGTCGATTTTCCAGCCTTGCCATGTCACATTTAACAGAGGTGGAGCCATGTCACATTAAGTAGATTGGTGATCAGTCACATTGACGGGAAAACCCGTACCACATCCCATAGGAAACATGGCCATGACACGGTAGGTGACATGCTGTGACCCCGTGGGGTGGCTCCAGTATGTGTCTCTGTTTCGGGAACCCAACCCAGCTGGCACTACCACAGGTAAACCTATGGTGTACCTCGGCCTTGTCCTAGGGTTAATGCTGCAGAGTAATGGACAATGCGGCCGGGTCGGGGGTGCCAATCCCTAATCCTCATTCACCAGAATGGGGGACGGTGCCATTCGAGGAATGGTGTACTGTAGGGGACCTGATTGTTAACCTAAATCCCCTTATTGGCCCTGACCTTAAGGGTGGGAGGGCTTTCTTAACTGAGGGTCCTTCCGGGGGAAAACTAGCTTAGGGGAGACTCCCACAAATATACCCTCAACAACAATAACCCCTGAGAAGACTTACGGCACCTCTTCTCAAATTACTCAGCACTGGGGGACAGGTTTGGAGGTCAAAGGGGGTCCTACGGATGGCGATGTGCGGGAACAGGAATCCGGGTGATTCGGCGTGGGGTTCGGCAGCTGCTGATCGGCAGGCGGCGGTGACGGACGTTTCCTCGGCGAGGGTGACGGGGTTCTACGATTAACGGCGACGGGGATGGGTTCCTACGGTCGGGTTACTGTAGGGCAATGTGTGTATATAGGCTGGGGCGAAAATATGTAAATTTATTCGACGTACGGCAAGGCGCAGTTGACAACAATAAAATATAATAAAATTGACGAAGGTGTACGCGATGTAAGGCTAAAAACGACGAAAACCAGTTAGGCCCAATAATAAGGTGACAAAAAGACAAAACATGCCCTTTTAAAGGGCTCCATAAACTACAGTATGCCTTGGGCGGAGTTAACACTCCCCAAGCTAACTTCTGCAGCGGAAATCGTTGCAGAAGATGCCTATGATCATATAGACATTTTCCAGTTCACAACGTTAAGCATTGGGGCGAGTTTTCACTCTCCATGCTTAACATAGGAACGTGACTAGTGAGAATTTCCAACTAGTCGTTTCAGGTTGTGAAATGTAGCTAGTTTTTACTGATAAGAAGTGCACGTTGTGCTCTAATTACAGCGATGAGCTTGGAGAGCTTATCTCTAACGGAAATTCTTGACTAGCGAGGTACATACCGTAGTCTACGTGTGCGATTGAAAATAATAAATCGAGACGGATATAAAAGTGCGCGAAAGCAACAGAAATAAACATAAAAAGTACACACATAAATTGCATGTAAAAAGTATACAAACGGAACGCAAAATTGATGTAAATTACTGTAACACAAAACATAACGAAAAACATAATGGAAAATTGTGATGTGAATCACGTGACGTTCGACGAAATCCGTCGGCACGTGACAGTACAATGATATTGCTGAAAATTTTATTAAAAAAAAATTTAGGGTGGAAACTCTCCCCCTTCCCCCTCTAAATATGGGCTTGCTCGTATTCGACCTTGTTGTCTTTCATTAGACACCCACTATTATTTCAACGATATCGTTATCACAGTATTCCGAATTTTCAGAATAACTATTTTGCCATCATATTGCCTTCAGTTTTGATTTTATTATTTCACTCAAATTTTTTTCGTTTTCAGATTTAGCGTGTCGGCATAAAGTTTTATTCAAAGCTGTATTTTCTCTCAAGAACAAATTCCACCTGTACATTTACTTAGGAAACATGACTCTGGTGAGCTGCAATTGCCACCCAGTCTAATTTTCGACAAACATTTAGCATCCTTTTTGTCGCAAAAAAGATGATTCGATAAACACTGATCGTCGCTCTTGCCGCATACCGGTTCATTTTGGTACGTATAATAAATCTGAGTATAGATGTCGCTCAGGCCATCGATGTTGCGGAACGAAGTGTCTAAAAAGGGCCACATAGGCGCGTCGCCCTGGTGATATTTGGCGCAAGCTTTCGATCCTTTGGGGTAATTTTTCGTACGTTCCAAGTAAGATTGGAAACGACGCCAAGTTTCGTACAAATAGTCCAAATAAGCGTGGTAGAGGAAGTACAAAGGATCCCTGGGTGACCGGGGTAAGTCGGCCATGGTGCCACCGATCCAATCGTGCACTTTCCTCGAAATAATTTCGATCTTTGATCCTATGAATAATAATGAATCGAAATAACGATTTGTGTAGCAGTAAGTTCTCACATTATAAAGTAAAGTGCAGCAGTATCTCAACTTCAATTTCTGTCATTTTTACACATTGGGCATTAAGTCACACCGATCGAAAAAAATTGATGAGATTTGAAACATGGTTTTTTGAATTGTCCATTTTTTTGGAGCATCCAAGTCAACAACCGAGTAGAAAATTTTACAGTGAACTGTAGTGCAAATTTTTAATGCCTCTGATGCAGACATTTCAATTGGGAACCAGAAATTTGCATACACCGATGTCTTCGATTTACTTATTACAATAAAATTCGAGACTTGACACTGAGAAATCACAAATTTGATTTTCTACATACATACGATTTTCCAGGATTCGCTGACAGGCATACATGTAATTGAGGGAGTAACCCCCCCCCCCCCCCAGATATCGTCGATCACATGGCTAGCCATTGGGCGACCCCACCCCCATCGGGATTTTCCAATATTATGGCTAGCGATATGGTAGCCGTGGGGAACCCCATACTTTTCATCGGAAAAATACACAAAAATGTTAATTTCTTGATGAAAAATATCAATTTTCGAACCAAAAATGGTCAAAAAGTCAATTTTCTCGATGCTTCGCGCCATGAATACATTTTTTCGGTCTTTTTAGACAAAAATTACTTATTTTTAAAAAATATTTTTCCAACTTTTTTCGTGAAAAAATATCGATTTTTTCCCATCAGAGACCACACCCCCAAAATTTTGGGGATCACTGACCCCCGGCCCAAAAAAAGTCGCCGATCCTCCCCAGACCTCAGGGCCCCGTTACATGTATGCTGGCAGGGTCACATTAAAATTTGGATGTTACCTGAACAAACTGAAAAGTCCTCGAATTTCTTTCGGGAGAGAATGTAGCGGGCGTCATTACCATTTGGTGATTGGCCTGAGGATATCCACCTGAAAAAAAAGATTCATATATCGGATGTCTCCGGGAATCGAAAATCTAAACGGAAACACAATTTTCAATTTAGAGAATAATTTAGCTTTTTGGAAATTTATCATACTCAGCTGAAGTTTTCCAAAATGAATTAGACGAAAATTCTTCTGTGAGCTTCTGAGAACACACGTCTCCCATCATTCTGAGGTATAAGGTAGCCACTTTTTCTTTGTCTCATTGTTCCAAAAAACTAATTTATTTTCTACAGGGACCTCATTCGTACAAATGTAAATTTCCAACTTGCCCTGAGCCTCAGCATGCAACTTTTTAGTGAATATCGTTCCGAAAACTATAGTAAGAATTAATTTCAGATCAAATCATGTTCAGCGAGAGTTGGTCATAGGAATTTTTATAATCAATTAACATTTTCACCTGGATACTTTTCTCAAATTCCTTTGCAATGGCTCATAAACTATCTGCGAATTTTCGTCCAGTTTAGTTGCGAATGTCCAATTGCTGAACGATCCGGTTTTGATCGACCCTCTACCAGTTCCAACGTATAATGCTGACCACAGTAATGAATCGGCCGGATTTGGCAATGAACTATCGATTTCGGGATTCCAAAAAGGTAAAAAGACGTTGAGATCGATTTGTTGCAGGGCGACTTCGAATCTACCGGAAAGACCGAACAATGCTCACCTGATTGCAGGGGCAATGCAGCTTGCAGATCCGTTTAGCACCAAATTCAATATGGAATTTTCATGACTCTCTCCATCTAAGAATTTAACTAGAATCGAAAACGAGATCATTGTTTCCCGAAATGCAGTAAATTTTATATCCAAAAATACAATGTTTATATCCAAGATTTATCTTTCTGTCGGTGTAGTTACAAGGTTCAAAGTATGGAGATACAAAGGTCTCTAGATCATACGTATTATAGTGTGTTAGATAGCCGACATCAACATGTGTAGTGTTACATTAGTCACTACTGTGCATAGACCTTTTTACACTGAAATCTGCATTGAATGTGCTATGCAATGGAAAGTTTATCATTTTAGGAACTAATACAGGCACGAAGAAAATCGCATCGATAAAAGTCACCTGGTACCATAAAAGTTTCTCGAGGGAAACCGATCTGATCTCATACTATTTCGGATATATAAGCCCTTGAACTAAATTATTCCAAAATACAAAATGTATAGTAATTTTATTTCAGTTGTATTCAGTTCAAAAATAAATCGATCCTCCAGTTTTCTCAAAAGCTTACCTTGTGTTTAAACCAGTGGTCAACCTTCTATCCAATTGTATCAAATTGACAAAATAGAAGAATCAGTTCAGCATATAAAGCGAAAAGCCATCAAAATTGTAGCACGGAAAAAGATAGTCACGAAAGGGATATGTGGTCTAGTTGTGCCAAGCAAGAAAAAGAAGTGGACCAGATTTTTGAGAACTTGAGTTAAAGTTTAAAAAATCCAATTTTGTAATATTGGATTTTTATTCTTTCTCATTGAAAAATTTTTCATGTCCGTGGAAAAGTAATTCTGCAGTTTCGTGCATTTTGTCCTCCCATAGCATTATATAAACGACAGTAAAATTTTTCTGGATAAAATGATATGCAAGCTAATGGTTTACTTCACTCAAATGTGAAGAAATACTGCACCAATAGCAATACAGCATTGTAAGTCCTGACCGATCCGAATATACGCCTCTAACTTCAGCTGAAAAAATTAGGGATTGGCATATTATACTCATTTGGTTTTTTTCAACTTATGCCTATGATTGAAAGAGCGTCGTTGGACGCTATAAAAAACCTGGGGTTAGTTGCACTAGCTCAACCTGAGAATAATCTGAATGTCTGGATTAAATTGCTGATCTTCAGTCGTGTTTCATACTGGCTACGCGAGTACTTTGGGTACCTGAGTATACCTACCGAGTCAATTTCAAAAATAAAACGTGGGTGCCACCTACGTACTCATGTGACCTCTTTACCGGAATTTCTAACAAGATATTATAATGTTTAAGTAGCTAAATATAGTACTCAGGTTGGGTATGCAAAATACCTGGGTAATATGACTATTGTAAAGACTCTTTAACCAGGTCATGAGATTTTCAAAGTGTGAAGCACTAAAGCACTAATCCTCAGGTTCAGCTAATCACAATGTCAAGATTATTTTCTTGCACATCCACGCCAGGCTTAGGATAAGCTGATACTAAGGTGTATGCCCAGGTTAAGGAATTGCAGTCTAGAAGTAAAAAAGTTTAAGAAAGTAGTGCAACCCAACAGTTCGAAATGGGGATAAAGCGAACAGTTGATATCATTGACATGTTGGTGCGACTGCTGAAACTGAGGGTGTTGCTTTTTTGTTCGAGATTATTTTTGAGCTCGAGGTTGAACCTTTAATGGATATGGGCTCTGATTACAGTCATTGCGCACTACGCACTATCTCCAAACGGGGCAACAGGATAAAGTATACAAAAATGTCTTTAAAAGGTTTTTGATTCAGCCATGCAAATAGTACTTCGACACAAAAATCAAACATGCATCCATTTATAGTCCGTTTCTCTTGAAATGCATAATGTAAGTGGAAAGCATGTACTATTTCATTTTTCACGCTTTGCTGATGAACAATAAATCATATAGGACTGAAAATTTGTGAGCATACTGAATTAACCTTTAACAATTTTTTTCAGTGAAACGACAGTACTGTTTTTTATCACCTTTCTATTTGGAAGCATTTTATAAAAAAACAGACTACAGCGACATAATTTGACGTATGTCTCTAAATTGGTGCATGTTTGATTTCACATGAAACAAAATTGAATCAGGCACCCAATATGAAACACTATTCACTCATCACTTATCTCTATCTCTGTTAATGCGGTGGGCAAACTTGCTCTGCTCTATGCCATGAAATCTTAATGTATTATAGTCCTTTTTGATCAACCTCTGCATTGAATTATATGTCACATTGAACAAAAAGTATACATATAGCGCCTGTTGAATGAAAATGCCATATTTGTGAGGCAATGTTTCATGTCAATCCTATCTTTGAATTTAAGATTTTTTCCTGTTTCATGTGAAATCAAACATGCACCAATTTAGAGACGTAAGTCAAATCCAATAATGAACTTTCACCGAGCAACTTGGTACTTAATTTGTGTAAATTATTAGTGGTGTATCCACATTCTTTAAAATATTGGTATTATTTTATTGATATTCTATTTATTTAGATTCAATATTAATCAATCAAAGCAAAGACCACAAGGCCCAGGCCCACTGCTTGCTGACCCCAAGCACAGGACGACCTTAACAGGGAACGTGCAAGTAAGTCTATTCCTGAGGAGGAAACTTTCTCTCCTAGGAGATTGTGAGGGTTTTGTTGTGAGGCCCCTCAGTTGAAAGTAAGTTAATTATTGTTGTTGCCAGGTCTGGGGAACTGGAATGTTGCATGATCTCCGAGGCCTAGCCAATGAATTAGCTCTAACAGGTCAGTTCAGACCAAAACCACTCTTTCTTTAAACCCTCGGGAAAGGCCTGCACAACAAGTGGTAGCTTTTAACTCTTCATAACAGAATTTTGTAGTCAGACTAGGAGAAAGGAATATCCTCCAGGTTTCTATAGAAAATCAGCAGGATTTAAAATTCCAAATGAAAGGATACTGAGAGGTAATACTTTGAAATAGATCACCACCCAGAGTGGCCATTGCTGGGAATCTAGTCCATTTGGGAAAGGGGGATCAGCAATGGCATGCTACCCCAGACCCAGTGATTCCAGATCAGACTCCTACCAGGGTGCAACCATTGCAACAACAAGATATGCATTTTATGACCCAGGATGGGGGTGTGCCAGTAGTCTGCCAGCCAATGATTACCATGGACCCACAACAAGCAGGCCCAACAAATCCAATCCCAGATGCCAATGGGCTGCCACCACAAAACATAAAAATATCACCACGGAGGGTCCAATTAGCAGGACCAAAAGGGGATATTGTTATGCCCAAAATTTGACCCCAAGTGAACAATTCTGGCCCTGAAACTGAACAGCAACAGTTAGAGAGGATCCATCAAGATCAGTAGCGACTCCAGCAGCCGGAAAGAGCTCCTGAGATGTCCAATCAAGAATTGGTGATGCAGTTACATGAATTGAAAGAAACCATGAAAGCCTTATTCAACATCATGGTGAACGCCGCCACAGAGGAAAATAAGAGGGAAGCTGAGAGTCACCGACAGGAGCTGAATAGACAGGTTAGACCATGCAATAAGGGTGCAGAAAGAGACAACTGTCTCTTTGCTGAAACATATGTAGGTGCAGGGCCTAGTAATAGGTCAGAACTTGATAAAGGGCAAAGGCTAAACTTTGAGCCCAAAAGTTGGAGAGATCCGGCTAGGGACATTCTATGTGAGGGAACCGAGCAATTGGTGGACCAGAAGAATCAAAATCAGCATCCAACTTTGACAAACATCTGACTTTGACAAGAGTGGTCTATGAGGAAAATAAGAGGGAAGCTGAGAGTCACCGACAGGAGCTGAATAGACAGGTTAGACCATGCAATAAGGGTGCAGAAAGAGACAACTGTCTCTTTGCTGAAACATATGTAGGTGCAGGGCCTAGTAATAGGTCAGAACTTGATAAAGGGCAAAGGCTAAACTTTGAGCCCAAAAGTTGGAGAGATCCGGCTAGGGACATTCTATGTGAGGGAACCGAGCAATTGGTGGACCAGAAGAATCAAAATCAGCATCCAACTTTGACAGACATCTGACTTTGACAAGAGTGGTCTATGATGGTAGAGGAAATATAATTGATCCAAATACCCTTAGACTAGATCAACTGGCATGTTTCCGATATAGAGATTACAGATTTGACAGAGACAATTTATCATCAAATCAAGGAGGTGTACCACCACAATGAGATCCTAATTGAATAATGTTGCAATCTTTAAACTCTGATATGGATCCAGTTCTAACAGCAGCATAATGGAGAGAAATGCCAACAGCCAATTTGGCACAAGAGATTGTTATAAGGAATATTGTTAAAGGTGTGTTACCCAGACTTTTGGAAGAGGGTATGGTAAATCAGCAAGTACTTAGCTTTTTAACAGCACTAGAAGGGGAATTTTGTAAACATACACCGGAATCAGCTAAGTATGAAGCACTGCTGAGGCTTTCTAAGGGCAGACTGAAGGCTGTCGCAAGTGATAACATGACCTATAGGGAGGCCAGGAAGGCCATAATGAATATCCTTGCACCAGAGTGTAACCTGGAAATCCTCACCAGGGAACTATTTGAGATCCAACAAAGACCCAATGAACAGGCTGTAGAGCTTTTAAAATGAGTTAGCATATTAGTGGAACTAGTAACGAATGATTTAGATTATCAGTCAAAACAAAGACTGATTATTGACATTTGTGTACAAAAGTGATCCCACATTTCAGTCTGAAGTGAAAAATTCTAAACATACCTTTAAGACTTGGCATGATTTAGCTGTAGAAGTTCATGATATTGAACTTAGATATAAGAATGCCTTCCAAAGGTATGGACCTAAAGGTACTCAGCAGGATCCAATTGTTATCAATGAAGTAGCCATGCAGAGTGGACAAGATCCTGAAATTGCAGTAGTTATTAGGAATCAGTCAGAAGACTTTCAACAGAGCCAGAGACAAAGGTTTCGGCAGCATATCAAAGTTTAGGTAATCAGGTACTAGCCCAAACCCAAAAGTTGGGAAGTGACTCACCTGAAATAGAGAAGATTCCAATTCGGGACGCCGCTAGGGCTCAGACTGAAAATGGTAAGAAGGAGTCTCTTCTGTTGAAAATTTCTAAAGAAATGGTACAACTGGTCGAAAAATTCAATCAAGTCCAGCAAAAAGTTGATGGCGGACAAATGAAAAATCGGTCTGATGTGACCATACCCAGCACCAGCCAGGGAGGTCAGGTCTCCCGAGATCCTACAAAGCCATGGTGTGAGTTCCACAAGAACATAACACACAATACTGCAGACTGCAGGACACTGTGAGTTTTGTCCCAACGAAGGAGAAGAGGCAGAGCTAGCTTCCCTACCTTTAATAGGGGAGGCTTCAACAATTTTGCTAGAGCTAACTACAGAGTAGACGATGTGACCCAAATGCTGACTTTAATAGCAGAGGCAGAGATGCTTATCATGTTGGCTACTCTGGATATCAGGATGGCGATGAAAATTTTGAACAGAATTCTGACTATAACAAATTTCCGGAATTCAAAAGGCAGAAAGAACTGGAGAAGCAGTATCAGCAGATGCAGCAATTCTAGCAGCAAGCTGCATTACAGCCACTTCAGCCGACTCAGGCTATTATGAAACGGACTCAGACTCTCCACAAGGGTCAATTCACAAATCAGGAGCCCCAGAAGGATTATTTGAGTGTGATGGTTGCTAGGCAATTACAAATGAATCCTGTGGTACAGGCGGATCAGAGAGTGACTTGCCCTAATGTAGTATTGGGCAGCATTGTCCAAATGAATGGTATTGCAGCTCAAACTGTAGTACCAGCAGTACAAGTGATAAAGAGAGGCACACCAGCTAGTCCTCAGGAGCAACATTTGTTGGATACATACCCCAAAACAGCCCCATTCCATATTGAGGTTATAATAGGAGGCCGTAAGACATTGGCTCTCATTGACACAGGAGCTCAGTGCACAGTTATGTCAGCTAAGTTTCTGAAAGAAACTTTGGGACCAGATTACACTGAATATCCGAGGATATTAAATGGTACTGTAGCCAATGGTAAAACAGTGCAAGCCGGTGGGTATATTCAGTTTAAGATGGATACCCTGTGTAGACAGTTTCCTATAAAAGCAATTGTTATCCCTGAAGCAGGTGAAAATTTTATAGTGGGAACAGACTTTTTGGCTCATCTTCAGGTAGGAGCCATAATAAATTTCAGGAACAGGATGATGACCCTTATCAACAGGCAACAACAGATATACGTGATGCCAGAGTAGCCTCAAGTGAATTACGGAGAGGTCATGACCATGAGTGTGGCCGAATCTACAAGGAGTGCCACCGAGCAATGTCAGTCAAAGATTTGTCAAGTTTCAGTGCTAGTAGTAAGTTCCAATCAGGTCTACTTGCCTATTGGTACTGATATACTTGTGAAGGCAAAACTTTGGGACAAGGTAGGCAAAAATCGCCTGAATGGAATCATAGTAGAGTTCGAGGAAAATGAAAATAAGTTCCACATAGATACTACTATAGTAGATGATACTAAAAAACATTTTGTAGTAATGGTATCTAATAGCACAGGATCAGGATGCTATTTGAAACAGAATGAAATAATTGGCTATACTAATTCTGTGTTATGTGATTCCTCTAATCAAGATCAACCGAAGGGAAAGATAGTTGGAGAAGAGGAAAAGCTGCAAACTTGTGCAGTTCAAGCTGAACCTGATTCAACTCAAAGCGATGAGAACGAGTTCAGGGAAGCTTTGTGCAGTATGCTAGCTAAATCCAATATACCTTCTGATTAATTACAACAAGCTCTAAAGTGTCTCGCTAAATATAGAGATGTATTCAGCTTGCCTAATGATCCACCAACTACTACACCCTATTTGTTCTGTAAAATAAATACAGGTGATGCAGCACCTGTGGCTAAATGGTATCACAGGACTGCTATTAATTTAAGGCCACATGTTTGTGAGCTTGTACAAGATATGCTCAAAAAAGTGTTAGAGAACCATCAAAGTCACTTTGGGCAGCTCCTTTATTTTTACTAGGTAAAAAGAATGGTACCAAGTGACTAGTAATGGATTTTAGGGGTATAAATGAAGTCACAAAAGATGACAAGTATCCCATTCCCAGAATGGATGACTACCTAGACTGTTTAGGAAGGGCAAAATTTTATACTACCTTGGATCTTAAATCGGGTTATTGGCAAGTGCCAATGGATGTAGAAAGCAAAGAAAAAACTGCTTTCATATGCGAGGAAGGGCTGTATCAATTTGAGATCATGCCTTTAGGTGTAAAGAATGCATCAGCAGAGTTCCAGTGTATGATGGGAAGAGTTTTGCACCCATATGTGCGGAAAATCTGTCTAGTCTATATACACGATATCATTGTATTCTCAAACACATTTGAGGAACATTTGGTAAAACGAGAGCTAGTCCTGCAAGCTTTAAGAAAGGCTCATTTGACCCTGAAGCCAGAGAAATGTGAATCCCTCACAGAGAAAGTCTATTTTTTAGGACATATCTTAAATTCAAATGGAGTTTCCCCAGATCCAAAAAAGGTCAAAGCTATAAAAGAGTTCCCATTTCCAGAGTCTAAGAGAAAACTCAAAGGTTTCTAGGAAAGCTACAGTGGTGTAAAAAATTCATACCAGGTGTGGCTAAATTCGCAGAACCTTTGTACAAACTAACTGGAAAAAATAGTGTTTGGGAAGTATCCGAGGTTCATCATCAGGCTTTTTAATGCCTAAAGGATGAATTGTTGTCAGTGCCTTTTCTGAGGTACCCAGTTTTCTACTGGTCTGCAGACTTTGTCCTTTAGACAGATTCCCAGCAGAACAGCACTGGGAGCAGTTCTCTACCAAGAGACCAAGTCGGACTGCTGGGTAATAGCTTACAACAGCAGAATTTTGAAAGCGGATGAGAAGAAATGGTCAGCCATGGAGAGAGAATGTCTGGCCATAGTCTATAGTTCAAAGTTATACAAGCACTATCTGGTAGGTCTTAGAGTGATCATAAGAACAGATCACAAGCCCTTACTTTCAATGAAGGTCAATGCAATGACCAATGGTAAATGGAAGAAATAGTACTCATTCATCTCACAGTTCAACCAAAAATTAGAGTATGTGCCTGAAAACAAAATGCCATGGCAGACTTCCTTTCAAGGATGAATGAACCAGATGATCAGATGGAAAAAATAAAATGAGGGGAAAAACAAAATGGGAACAATGTTCTCAGAAGATGGATGAGAGTCAAATCTGAAAGATCTGGAAGCACAAAAAATTCAGTCAATGCATCTCAATTTGGTGGAGAGATTCAGAATTTTGACAGATCAGAATCCTGAAGACAGTACTCCGTAATATCCAGAGCTGAAAAGTGAGGATGAAATCTGGGAAGTTAAAAACTTGACACAAATTCAAGATTGACCCAGATATGTCCCCAAGATTCTGAGGGTGATCCAGAATCTATCTCGCCGGCAAACTTGATAAATGCCGTCACTACAAAGAGCATGGTAAGAGACAGCGAAAAGAATAATCAGGCTCAGATTCAGCCTCATGGCAATCAGGGGCAGGTAAGAGAAAAACAAGGTAAACAGGAAAAAGGTAAGGAAAAAGAGTTACCTGGTTTTATCGGGAAAAGGAACTGGAGTTTAATTTGGCAAACCCCAAAGAAAATGAGTTGCCAAAAGAGCTAATTGGAGATGATCTCATGGCCTTCTTGTAGAGGAAGGATGAGGTATTGAAGCCTTATTTTAATAGATTGGGTCCAAATGGGACAACCAAGTATCACTGTGGATTTTACATCCAGAACGAAGTGTTATACCGGGAAGCAGGACAGGGAGCTGATGATCAAGTGGTTGTTCCATCCTGTCTGAGAGACAATACTTTGCACCAGTACCACAATGCCATTATAATGACTCATTAAGGGTTCAAGAAAACTCTTGCTATAATTAAAAAACGGTTCTAGTGGCCTGAAATAGAAAAGGATGTCAGGCACTGGATCAAGTTTTGTCCAGTTTGCCAAATGGCTAACCCAGGAAATGCTGAATTTGCACCACTGATACCGATAATTCCAGAAGGTTCTTTTGACATTGTATTAGTGGATATTGTGGGTATTTCTCCACTAAGTGAGAAGAGACTGTACTTCATAGTCTTTCAAGACTATTTTACAAAATGGGTTGAAGCTGAACTGATCCCCGATCAGTCAGCTAGCAGCATTGTAGATACTTTTCTACAGGCTATTGTATTTAGACACAGGACTCCACAGAGATTACTCAGTGATAGAGGAGGTTGTTTTACCTCAGATCTCATGAAAGAAATCTGCAAGTTATTAGAGTGTCAAAAAATTTGTACAACAGCTTATCATCCTCAAGGAAATGGTATGGTTGAAAGATTCAATCAAACACTTATAAAGCAGCTCAGAAAAGTGGCCATTGAGGAGGAGGATGACTGGCCACAAAATTTGAGAGCTGTGGTTTTTGCCTATAATGCTATGCCACATGCAGCAACAGGGCAATCCCATTTTTCATTGCTTAGAGGTCATGAGGCAACCTTCGGGTTAGACTTGTCCAAAGCATACAATATTGTAATGCCAGATGTCAATGCAGAGGCATACAAATTTGTGTTGACAAATCACTTAGTCAACTTTACCAGGATACTGCAAAAAATACCCAGAGTGCTGCAGAAAAATCCAAGAAATACTTCCATAAAAAGTCCAGGGAACATAAGTTCAAAGAAAAGGACTAGGTTCTGCTCAAAGTTGATAAGCAGAAAAAATTATGGTCACCTTGGTCCGGTCCGTTCATAATTTTGGACATTTCGTGTGCAGTAGAGGATGTTGTCTCGATAATTCATTAGGACAACCCATTAAATCGCCAAATTTTTTCAATCAGCAGGTTGAAACATTTTCATTACGAGACCAGTAGAGTCTTGCCATGAATAGGGCCAGCCAATCAGGATGCACGACACGAAGAAAGTAAGTCACTTTCCAATATGGCGCATAGAGTTACAACTGGAGCACCAAATCAATCACATTCATTGTGAAATTTCGCTCAAGGGGAATCTATGTGCAATTTTGCACAGATTTTTTTTTTATTTTTTGTGTATTTCTCACTCATGTAAGTACTCATTTTTGAATTTATTTTGTAAAATTCTGTAATATTTATTGCAATTGCATAGTATTTGTAATAATTTTGTAAATTTTTTCATTTACCTCATACTTTGGGAAAAATTCTTTGGAATTTTAGACCAAAGTGACAACCCAAAAATTTTCTGATCTTTTCGAAAGATTAAAATTTTCAAATTTTTTCATTTTTTCAAATAAACTATCACTGTCGTTGCTCATCAGAATTCTATACTTTCATCGGAAGGAAGATTTAAAATTTCCCCGAATCGCACATAAAAAGGAAATTAGCAAAATTGCTAAATTATACTTTTTCAGCACTTACAAAATTTTATTAGATTTTGAAATTATATTATTCAAAAGAAAAATTTTCGAAAATGGGAAAAGGCACGTGGAACTGCCAACAAGCTCCAATAGGCAAGTGGTCACACACCGAGCATGATGTTGAATTTGGGAAACCACAGGAGGGGCAAGATAATCGATTCTTTTTCATCGACAGTAAGTTCCCAACTTATTTTATTGAACATTTTTTGAAACTGCAGGGAATGCCCAGAAGTCATTGAAAGACCAACTCGGTGCCCCAAATTAATGGCAGACGTGGTTAGAACCTAAAGGGAACAAAAAACGGGAGTACCAGGAATCTGAAACTCATAGCCAATCAGGGATTTCCTAATTTGGAAATAGGCCTGCTATTGGCGAGAGTTAGACTTTTTGACAGAAACCTAGAACCTTGAGTTCAGCCTGTTCAATTTTAATAATCAAATTTCAGCTAAAATTAATTATTTTCAAATCAAATCATATTATTATTCGAAATTGAATATCATTAAAATTACAAATCTCAAGATCTATAAAAATTGTAAATACTGAGTGCCAAAAATGGAGCATAGTTGGTCACTCAAGCAGCTGGTCAGAGATTGGGATCCCATCAAATGGTGGACAATCAGATCAGGTCTACCCTCCCCAACATATAGAGGTAGTAAGGGTAAGATTTGGTAAGGTGTTAGTTGCCTACCAGCTATATGTTTCTTATATTAGTGGGTCATCAAAGACAAGCCTGCACTAGTCTATCTTTCTGTGAAACTTAACCTGCTTGGTGTAGTGGTGTTGGTGATTTATAGACCTTAAATAGATGCTGAAAAAAGGGAATAAATAATGAAACTTATAATATTTTTAATTATTCAGACTATAACATCAAAAGGGCCATCAGAGTCCATGAGCTGGATCAATGGTTCAAAGGAACCTTTGGATATTGGCCAGTCAATCCCAAGGAATCAATCCTGGTAGACATTGGGAAGGCCAGCCAGCTACTGGAATATGTCCGAGAAGTCTCCATGTTCAGAGGGCATCCAGTTTGTGGATTCGATGTGGAGAAGATCAATCAAGATAAGGACGTTGCCTTGTTCAAAATGAGTGAGGTCGACAATCAGCTGGGCAAACAATTTGCCGGATATATTAGCTTCGCGTTAACGAATTGTCAAAGCTACGTTATCGACACTACCGGCCTGATGGAGAAAGAGTGGGTAAGTTTACATGAATTCCTAAACTCAGACATGTTATTCGCCAGTTATTCGGTACTAGAGGACCTAGTTAGCATATATAATGTATGCGGAGCAGGTCATGACAATAAGGACAGGGACAAAACTGTTCCCTTGGTGGAACATCTAAGGAGGACCAGAGGTCATTACTTTGATTTAGACTGCTTTGCCTTAACGATAGTAGGGCCAAACCTAGAGAAACAGTGTTTTCAGCTAGACATCTGTTCCGAAGCCTTTAGGTTAAAGGGATCGCTCACGGAATTATATTTGATAGAAGTGGGCCCTCACCAATACAATTTCACACTTGGGGAGAATCAGGATCAGTTTGCCAAAAAAGGCATATTACCGGAAAAGCTGAGATATGCAGCTCTAGACACGTACTACTCATTATTAGTTATGTTTGCAGCGATCTATTATGGCATGGCCAATTACCTGTTGATGCAAATGCAGGTTTTTGACCATGATAGAATGGGGCCCAAGCAAATCAATACAGTTGCCCTTCACTTTTACCAACAATATTCAACCATTCCAGGGCATATCAATTATGAAATGGGACTAGGTTCCCAAGCTATGGAAACCGATCAGGTACAGCCTAATATGGTGTACCACATGATGAAGTGTGAGATGTATAATCGGTGGGCAGTCCAAATGCAGGGAAATACAATGGAGTATTTTACCTCAGAGTCCAAGTGCAATCCTACCAGGGGATGAGATGTACCCTTACCAATTGGATTTTTTCTGTTAATCCCAAGGGATAATAAACCACATTTTCTAAATCTCAGTCATCATCTTCAAAATCTCTTAATTCAACTTTCTGACCACAAAAGCAACAATATAGCGGCTCCACAAGCAGTGGATGGGTGCAAAGATAACAGGGGAGAGATGATGGATTCTCAAACCCTGATAGACCGGAGTATGGCGGAGGCCAAGTCAGAAGAGGTTCGAGGGCGCCCTCAGTGACCCTATGGAGGCCAAGGAAACTGGCAACGCCAGAGCCAAGACACCGATGTGCAATTTTACAATCTGAACTTCGAACCCCTTAGCAGACGCGATAGGAGCCAAGGAGGTCAAAACCAAGGCCAAAATCAAGGCCAAGATGAAAGCCAAGGCTGGAGGGGATATTATCAACAAAGACCTCGAGGAGGTTATCGAGGCGGCGGGCAGCAGCAGTAAATAGCCGCATAATTCTGGCCCAAAAATTCTTCTTTTTCGCATATTATTTTACTAATTTCATAAAACACAAAATCCAAAAAGACTAATAAAATTACAAAGATCCAAAAAATTACAAAAATCACAAAATCCAAAAATATTATTTAAATTTTCGATGCTGCTGTATTTCAGAGTTTTGCGATTTTCTGATAAACAATATACCTTGTAGGACTGGAAATTTGTGAGCATACTGATCTGACTTTCACAAATTTTTCGAGTGAAAAATTTTACAGTAAGAATTTTATGTAAACGATTTTAACGACAGTACTGATTTGTGTCACTTTTCTATTTGGAAGCATTTTATAAAAAAGAGACTATAGGACTGGAAATTTGTGAGTACAATTAACTAACACAATAATTTTTTGGTAATGTAAAAAAACTTTTATTTGATGATTTTGACGGCAGCGCTAATTTTGGTTATTTTTCGATTTACAAGCTTTTTATAAGAAATAGACTATATTTTGTTATTCAAAATTGTTTTTTATTGTTTTTAGGCCACCATAATCATATAGTTTGTTTTTCTTGGAATGCTTCTAAATAATAAAAAGCAATTAGTATTTCAGATTTTCACGATTTTCTGATAAACAATATATCAAATAGGACTGGAAATTTCTGAGCATACTGACCACACCTTAAACAATTTTTTGAGTGGAAATTTTTGATAAGAACTTTATGTAAACGATTTTTACGACATTACTAATTTGTGTCGCTTTTCTATGTGGAAACATTTCATAAAAAACAGATTATAGATTACCTTCTCAAGTATTCTCTGTGCCATGGTAAAAATGATGCCCCCATTTGGGACGCTGGTGCCAAATGCGGATGCCTCAAGTAAACCAATAAATCGTATTTAGACACCCCGTCCACTTTTTCTTCGGTCTTCAATTTTCGAACCGTGTCGAAAAATTTCGACCGTTCGTCGTAAGACATCGATCTAATCTCCTTCCTCACCGATATATAATTCGTTCGTTTATTAAAATTTGCTTTCAAATCGGTCGATAGGGATTTCAAGTAATTTATCTGATTTTCCGTGAAAATGGAATTTGTCGCAGTTAAAGATTTAGTGACGTTGATTTCTTCGTTATATTGGCGCCATTTTTGGCAACTTAGTTCCAACATTTCGACAGATAAACGTTGCAAAAGCGCGGAACGATTGGGGAAACATTCGCCGTTTTCGGGTTGTCTCAGTTTACCGAAATATAGTAATAAACTTTTTTCATCAGAAAGATTCAAACGAACTAATGAACTGGTGATCAAAATTGGTAATAGTGATATGAATGCCACATACGACATTTATTTTTGACTTTGCAAGTTATATCACTGCTCGTAAACACATTAGCAAAAGATAAAAAATATGGACTGCCGAAGGTTACGTAGATAAACAAAAGTTCAATAAAAAAATAAATCTGCCTGCCAAATTTCCGGTAAAAAGCCAGTTTGTGGGAAAAAGAAAATTTGCCTGAAGGTTGTCATTAGAGAATTTTGTCAGCCTGCAACCAGCCTGTCAAATCAACATTTATGAAAATCAGTAAAATGTGCTGAGGCCGGTTTCATCAAGGAGATTTTAACTCCAGCTGAGTTGCAGCTCGTCGCTTAAGCCCGGTTCATACTTCTGCTCGACAAAAACAAATTAATGGAGCATGCTCGCCAAGCATGCTCGGGGATGCTCGGCGAGCACCTTTCTCGCCAAGCGTGCTCGGAGTTGCTTCATACTTCGCGAGCAAATTTTTCTCCTAAAATGCATACATATTTCTTTCGATGTACGAACCATAAAATAAGTACCTTGAAAACATGGCGTTTTTTCCTAACGTCCTTGTAATCAGGGGATCAAACGTTAAACAGGATTTCTTTTTTGCGAACAAGCTCAATACGTTCAATTTTTCATCATCTGGTAATTTTTTTCGAATAGACATTGCAAAAACTTTACAACAACAAAATGAAATCCTACAAATAAATCTAGGGATTAGAGATGTATCGGAGCTTTTGACCAGCTATGCTACCCGATCCTACACAATGTTTTCTGACCCGAAGGATGAAAAAAGACTTGACCTTAGCCGTTATCCAGGATAACTTTGTGCCTTGAAGGTCACGCGTCTCAAAAACCCGCGGGTCCAAAAATTCAGTTGATCATTTTCACTGTTAGAAGAAAAAACAGATAAAATTTTGTTCTACATGAGATTAATTTAGTCATTATTACATTCATTTCAAAAATAAAATTTTCTCAATAGTTTTCCACAAAAGTGGAATGACTGATGTATTCGCATTATCTGATAATTGACTTTTTTAAATATCGGCCGATGGTTTTTTGGGCGAGCTATGATCGATAAAATCTTGTTTTCTACGGCGATTTTTGCATTAATCAGCCCTGCATGTGATTACTTACTGGGCAAGTGTAAATCTTGGGTCACTTTTGGTTAATTGTGATAAGAAAAATGTTGAATGAAATGACAATGTGCTTTTTCCCTTCAATGCATTATGACACAATGGTTGTTGAATAATTTTCAGCCTTCACCTTCTGAAAAAGTATGCTTAAAAATCGTTCAATTTCCATAATTCACGAAGAATTATTCAACCATATCATGTTGAAAGCAAAGCTTTTCGAAGTGAAATACTGTTTCAAATTAAGTGTTGTATAATTTCTATTGTATTCAAAAAGTTCTATACTGAAACTTTTGTGTGAACACCGATGTTGGTCATTCTTTAATTTACGTGCACTTAATAAAAAAGAGACAAAAATAAATCTTGTACCTGAGAGAAAGTTTTCAAGGATCAGTTTTTGAGATTAAGCAAAAAATGAAATTCTTAACAAACATTATTTCGGCAGACAAGAAGGGCATGCTATCTTTGGCTATTATTTCAGATTTTTTTATCTGTTTCCAGTAATCGTAGATTGGATTCATTTTCGTTTTTTGCCTTGAATAAGAGAAAGAATTTATTTCTCATTTCCCTTGTCTTGTTTGATTTCTCGTTTCTCAAAGCAGCAATTACTATTTAAAAGCAATAGTCATTTCTTATTTTCAATGTTTATTTACACTAAATAATAAACAAATATGTAAAATGGCGAGTATGTGCTTGTCTTACAATTTATGAACTGAACATATCTTTTGACCCTTGACCTGGTTTGCTAGATGTCTCTGACCCGACCCGTGACCCGATTTGATATTTTAACCGTCTGACCCGATCCGATACTCTCTGGCCCGATACATGCCTACTGCCGACCGACCAGAATGCCCATAATTTGGCATTGATGGTGCGCGCATTGTTTAATTTTTGATAAATTGTCCCAGTTTGAGACGCGTCTATACGTACAATATGTGTTGCTCGCCAAGCATGCTCGGAGGAGTAGAAAAAATTTCTACTACCCCGAGCATGCTCGGCGAGCAAATTTTTTGTGCTCGGGGTTCTGCTCGACGAGCAAATATTCGCGCGCCGAGCATGCTCGGCGAGCAGCTTGCTCGACGCTGTGCTCGCTGAACATCTCCGAGCACAGCTCCGAGCACGCTCGCCGAGCATGCTCGCCGAGCAACGAGCAGAAGTATGAACCGGGCTTTAAGGCTCTATTGCGAAATGAAATCGGCGATAGTCGCCAATTCTATGATATCAGCCACAGACGCTGATTTTAAGGAATGAATTGGCAATCGACCAATCGTCGACAGTCGCCAATTTTTACGACTGAATTTGTGGAATCGTCGATAGTTTCAGACTCATTGCTTCTATCAAGTGTTCGTTAAAATCCATAGCAAAATATTCAGTCATAAAACCTCCAAAAGATCTCGTGCGAAGAACCTCAAACTTTAAAAAATAAAAATGACAACGATAATCACATTTTTCAATAAAATAAAATAAAAATTTCCACTTACTAAAAGCAAAATATCATAGTGAAAATAGCAAAGAATAAAATTTTCTTATAACGCATAGGTCAATTCCATGCGCATGCACAATAAATGTTTTTTAGGTGCATACAATTTTAAGCTATCAATAAATCTATTTTGATCGAGCAAGCTTGGCTTCCTTTGCTTAGCGTGTAAAAAATCGGTGATTAGTCTTGAAAAATCGAACACCACGATTTCTAGAATTAAAATTGCACACTATCCCGAAGATTGCCGACATTCGGCGGTCGGTGACCCCAATTCTGAAATTGGGTCAAAATCGTGAGAATCGGCGATAGTCGCCGACAAAAATCGTAAGATTTTTTCACTACTGAACTGGTGAAATCGGGAAAAATCACTGATGCAATACAAGGCTTTCATAGTAAGGATTTTCACTCTAAAAATTGTTAAAAGTTGATTGATGGATGGTTCAGCTAAAAATTGTAAAAATCTAAAATAGTACTTGCTTTCCACTTTTATAATTTAGAAGCATTTCAAGAAAAATAGGCTATAATAAATGCAAAAAACAAAACACAAATCAAGGAAAACGAAAAAATAAAAAGGAATAAAAACAAATATTGAGGGGAAATGGAATTATTTTAAAAGATAAAAGTAAAGCATTGAAAAATATAAAAGGGTAGATAAATTCAGTTGTCACGATGCACAAAGGGTACAATCGTGCATTGCTCTCTGAACCTGTAGACTCGAAGTTGTACGTCCGAGTCACGAGCCCGGAACTGAATTTTTGAGATGGTCACTGTCGCAGTCGGTGCAGGCGACGATGTAGGGCTGTGCAATCGGTGGTAGAGCAGCAGCCGCGACACTGTGTCGTTACCCGGTATTCTAATGTTTGTTTTTTGTAAAATACTTGTACAAATAAAAAATTACAAAAATAATCATAATTTATATCACAATGATCGATGCAGCGATCCCATGAAATATAGTTCAACATCTGAAAACGCTATACTCCATTCATTTTGAAATGATCGATGCAGCAATTCCATGAAAGTAAATTGAATACGGAGAAAAGACTGAACTCCATTCATTTTGAATCGATCGATTTGAATCGATTTTGATCGATGCACCGAGGTCACAGTCAAATTTTTATTCACAATCGTTGACTCTATTCAATAAATTTTTCCTTCGTGATATCGACTTCTCAATGAACACTCCTTTCAACTATTTCAAGATTATCTAAATTGGTTTCCCGATATCTAGTAAGGCTGCGTTTGCCGAAACTCGGACCGCTGCATCGATCGTTTCAGATTGAATATATAGTGTGATTTTTACTCAGATTTAATGGTGTTATTCTAGTTCATAGGAAACTCGGCAAGAGACAAAGAACTGCTATAGTATGAATTACGCTTTCGGAGGATTTTGGTTGTGGCTATACAGAGTGCAGTCTGTATAGACAAGCTGCTATACAGACTGTGTTTTGCTGATATGAATGTGCAAATACGTATAGTAAACTGTGACATGCAATGGACAAGCTTTAGAACCTGCGAATAAAGTATGCAATTGACACGACTATATCGCCCGTGTATATAGGTACATTAAAATTACAGTAAACGATATTTATGAGATAGATATTACTTACCATGATTATCAGATTCCAAAAATAACATTTTTCTATCACATAATTTTTTCTTCAGCTCATAGTGCAGATGTTACAAACGAAATATCACCCGATAATCAAAAATCATAGCAGACGTGTGGTCTGTTTTTCTGGAAATCCTTCTAAATAATGAAAGCGGAAAGCAGTAATATTCAAGATTTTCACGATTTGCTGATGAACAATATATCGGTATTAGTATAGCATGTCTTCACATAGCACGTCTCCACATGGGCCAAAAATCAATTGGAAAAAAAGTTTAGTTAGGTAAATCGATGTCGCTGATTATGATATCAGAAATTCTATGGGAGCAAGTCTTCACGTCACATATCATATCACATATCATGGCAACACAATTTGCTAGGCAAAAGCAACTTTTGAGCTCATATCAACATTTACAAAGACAACAAAATCAACAAAACTGTCGACTTGGAACGTTCGGTTGTACTGAGATAGTTCATGAAGCGAAAAAGCCTATACATCGAAAAGAATAAGAGGGTTTATGGTGTACATAACAAACTTTGCAAAAATAAACTTCGATTGAACTTTGAAATTATTTCTATTAGAAAAACACGTAAAGACTTTCTCACATAAAATTTCTGATATCATATTCGCTATCAACGACATCGATTTACCCAAAAAACTATTCTAATTTAAACTCAAAATTTTTTTCAATCGATTTTTGACCCAGAGACATGCTATACTAATACCCAACGTACCATACAGGACTGGAAATATTATGAGCATACCGATCTATAGTCTGTTTTTCTTAAAATTCTTCCAAATAATGAAAATGGAAAGCAAGTAGTATTTCAGATTTGTGCGATTTTCTGATGAACAAAGTGTCATGTAGGACTGGAAATTTATGAGTATACTGACCTGACCTTTAGCAATTTTTAAAGTGAAAAATTTTACAAAAAAAACTTTATGTAAACGATTTTGACGGCAGTACTGATTCGTGTCACTTTCTATTTGGAAGCATTTTATAAAAAACAGACTAACCTTTAACAATTTTTCGAGTGAAAATTTTTACAGTAAAGGCCCTGTCATATCTCGGCGCGCGGTACCGCGCGGTGCCGGTTGTCCTATTCATACTAACAGGCGGCGCCGCTTTTTTACTTTTGGATTTTGCTCTTCTCAAAAAATGTGTATTGGTTTAGTTGAAACCTGACGGGGCGCCGCAAAAATTACAAAAACCTATTCATACTTCAAAGGCGGTACCGCGCGGCGCCGGCCGGCACCGCGCGGCGCCGCGCGGTGAAGTATGACAGGGCCTTAAGAGCTCTAGGTAAACAATTTGGACGACATTATTGATTTGTGTCGCTTTGTTATTTGGAAGAATTTTTAAAGTTGGAGGCACGTTTGATACGACGATTTGAAAATACACACGAATAAGAGATCATATTTCGACCATTCGGCCAGTTTTGTTTGATTATCACTTGAGATTAATTAAATAAGGAACAATTTTAACCTAATACAAAATATACATATATATAAAATATATATCCTTTGACAGTCTATAGTTCATTATGACAACAAATCTTTTGCTCTGTTCATACAAAATATACAGAAATATAAAATATATATGCTTTGACAGTCTATAGTTCATTATGACAACAAATCTGTTGTTCTGTTCATGACAAAAAAGTTGTACGTATGTATGTTTCTTCACACTGGACGTTGAAATCGGCTTGATTAACAATATCTACAATAGTATTTATTTGAAAATCGATCATCAGCATTTAGTGATCAAGGCCGACGTCAGCAATTGAATATATTTTTCGATTAGCACTCAATGATGTACACGCTGATATTTCTGCATGGAATGACCATGCAAGCACACGGAGGCTTTGGGGTGAGATTTTACTCGCCAGCAGTGACCAAGAAGATCGTGAAGGAAAATGAGAAAAGCAAGAAGAAAAAGATGCCATAAGAATGAAAATTATGCTGTAGTTTAACGATTTTTTGGAACGAAGCATACTTGATTTCAGAAAGAGTAACATTACCTCTAAGAAGTGCTGACCGAACGCATAGTTTCTCATATTTGACATATAGACGTAAGAATTTGTTGCTTGGATGTTAGGAAACCTTTTCTTTTGGTTATCAAGAACTTGTCAAATGGTAGAAATATGATTTCTTGTTTATGTGTCACTGTTTTCAAATCGCATAGCATCAAATGCCTTCCAATTCTTCCAAATAAAAAACTGACACAAATCTGTACAGTCGTTCAAATCTAATACATAGAGCTCTTATTGTAAAATTTTTGATTCGAACAATTGTTAAAAGTTGAGTCAGTTTGCTCACAAATTTATGTAATGTACCTGCTAAAGCAGTACTGTAAATATATAGCATACTGTATGTGATAGACATTTATTAAATATTATTTCATTTTCGTATTTTATCGTCTCAAGGGTGTCTGGGATTCACACCCAAACATTCCTATAAAATTATGTGAAGTACTTTATTTTGATCTCTTCACACCCTGGTAGCCCAATTAAGATGCCCCAATTAATTTGCACAAACAGCAGCTGGTCCCCTAGAACCTACACTAAACCGCAAATTCCACGGCTACCGTAATCCCCGGTAAAAATCGTAAACAACACCTGCACATAGTAAAATAAGTAAAAGCCCCGCCAGACAGTAGTCTCAAGTGCAACAGTAGCGACGGCCTCACAAAACATGTGTATTCAGAGAAACAGATACAGGAAGCATGCACAGAAGCACAGAGGTGTGGCTAAGCCCATCGTAGGAAACAAGCAAGACACAAAAAGCATGCCGTACTAGAAAAGCGTTAAAGGGCGTGACTAAATAAGCATGAATAGTAAAGCAGGAAGCAACGATTGGCGGAAGAAGATGGACAGAAGCACGACCTCCCACGATGCTCAGGGAGTGGCCAAAATGTCGTATTTAAAGAGAAGCAAAGCGTGATTTTTGTTATTATTATTGTAATTCTTCATTTTCGATCCGCGGCCATTCATTTTTATATTTGCAAGCGGTTATTTTTACGAAAGCAGTTAAACCGAGGCCCGTTCATTATTTGCAAGCTAAGACAGTGTTCTTTCGTTATTTGTTGTCGACGTCTCAAAGCTGCCGTCGATTTGTATCCTTATTGCCCCCTATTGTCGAACCGCCCGTCTCCCTCGGGCCCCGTTTCATTGCCGTAACGTCCATTTGGTTAAAGTAAAGTGCTTCACAAAATCTGATCGTTACATATTTTGGTGACCATACCGTACCGTTAACCACTGGAACTCCCTGCCCCCAATTAGGTGTACTCTTATCGGGGCATTTCGAAGCATTAGATAATACAGTAGTAATTATTTCCTACAGTAAGACAGTATTCGTAGAAAGCAAACTGGAAATCCCCTCCAACGAAACATTAAGCGATACATTTAAAAGAATACAGCATGAAGCAAAAATTGAAGCATTTAAGCAGAAATCCCAGCGTAAACCAAGAATGACCCACCAAACGCAAGATCATTTAGGAGAAATCATTAGAGAACAGATAAACAATTTATTTTCAGAACATTTTCGTACCATAGGCACACAATTGAATCAGAATACAGTAAACCCTACCCTAATAGACGATCTAAGAACAGCAAACATTTGTAATAACATGGCAAATAATTTCTACACGAAACCTACAGTATTCACGGGCGGCGTGACCCAACATTTTGGTGAATGGAATAAACGTTTAGAACAGTTCATGGCACTTCAAGGCATGAAAGATACAGACGTACAGTTAAAGTTGGCATGTTTAGAGATTCATTTAGGAGGAGCCGCGTTAGCAAAATTCAAAAGTTAAGCCAATTCCGAAAACCCTCCCCATACATACGAGCAGTATAAAATAGCATTGCAGACATTTTTCCCAAACAATAGATATAATGAGCTACATCAACAATTCTTATGCTAGAGAAAACAAAAGCGATCAGAAACAGTAACTGAATTCTTGTTTGATCTAGAACACCTCGCAACCCTCGCCTACCCTAACTTTAACACAAACGCACGAGAAATGATCATAAAACCCCTCTTTGTAGAAGGCATGCAAAACGAAATCAGGGAAGCAATTAAGTATAGACAGTTCGCAACTCTAAAAGAAATGTCAGACGAAGCAGCTTAAATTGAACAGCAAATCCTTAGAAATGAGCTAAAGTCCAACACCCTTCCATTTATACCCCCAAAACCCGAACCCATCTTTTCTCAAACCAAAAATACAGACCAACAGGACCCTTTGCATCAGTTAGAACAACAAGTAAAAGATTTACAGTTGCAGATCAAACAAAAACCTCAACCCCCACAACAGAGTAGCTACAACAATTTCAGTAACAATACTTTCAGCAGGAATAATGCTTACAGGAACAATACCACCCCTAGGCAACCCACATGCTTCCAGTGTGGACAACTTGGACACGTAGCTCGTAATTGTAAATCAGTAGGCACCCGAAAATCATGTGAAATCTGTTTTCCTAATAATCACAGTACGCGCGATTATAAAAGCCAATGCATCCACTGCTCCCAAACAGGACATAGATCTGATAACTGCCTTTCGAAACCCTACTCAAATTTTCAATGTTTTCTATGCTGCAAGCAGAGAGGTCATACAAGTAGGTACTGTCCAAATCAACAGAGTCGTAATATTCAAAATTGCATTGAGTACAGGCAACCCCAACCCCTAATGGACATCGATGACCCTGCATTTTACTCAACATTACCCGCCATAACCAAGGGCCCTCAGACTACTTTAGAAACCATTATGCTCAACACCCACCACCGTAGTCAAGAGGAGTACGTCCTCGACCTGGACGTACCCGATTGGTGCACCATGTCACCACCCCCCACGCCCAAAGCCGCCAAACCCGAAAAATCGCGGCCCACCATACCGGCAGACTACAAGATTCCCCGAAAACAAGACACCAAGTCGCCCACCACCCCCGAAACCCCATCCAAAACAGGTCCTAACTTGTTGTCCCTTCTCCACAGCCTGACCCCTGAACCCTACCAATTCCGCCCCCGCCAAACACTGCTACCGACCCCCACAAGTAAGCAAATCCAAACCCCATCCCATAACCCAACTTCTAAAGTTTTACAGACTGTTCAGATTACAAACCGGCCACCCCCTCAGTTCAAAATCGCAAAACAACAACAGCCCCCACGCCAAACCGGCCAGAGCAAAAAAATACAGTGCCCCGCCGCCTCCACTAAAACATTGTATTGGCTGATGTTTTGTATTTTTCTTTGTATAATAATCCCCACATCGTGTAGTGCCCAATTTCAGATCTGTGGAACTTCATTGAGCGGTCACTCAGTCAGCATACCACAACTTGTATCATGCATGCCCCCTTCCACAGTAGACAAACCAGTACAGACATTCGGAAAAATCTATATCCCCTCCACTAAGCCTCACATTACAGATGCATACTAATGCAGTGTTCGCAAATGGAAAATTTGTACTAATACAGGATTTTTTGGCTCAAAAGGTATTGTCTTCGACCGAACCGAAATGCAAAATCTAACCCCACATGTTTGTAAAGCAATCGTTATAGACGAAGAACACAACGGTCAAAAATTATACGAAACCCAACCAGGATTTTGGTCAACAAACAACTCCCTAAGCATAGAATACACATGGTGTTGTACAGACCACTGTACGTCGGTCACTAACGTCATCATAGAAATAGGACAAATAGCATCTTGGAATGTAAAATCTATGACAGGTACATTGGGTGACCTGGGGTCATGCAAACCAACATCAGGCCATTGTGTAACAACCGACGGATCCATTACCTGGAATGAAACAGCATTCGAAAACTTATGCCCCTTCCAACACAAAAATACACATCCCATAAAACTGACGCAAACCCACATGATAATAGAAGAGCTACAAGGTGCATTCTCCGTCAAAAGTACACTCTTTTCGAACCCCAACTTCCCAGAAATACAAGACAGTGTCCTAACCAAACAGGGCATTGTTGTACAGCTAGATAAAAGCACCCCACATCGTAACACATTTTTAACCCCAAAAACCAACGAAACCCATACTACATTATACGATTTTGATGATTTTGAACCGATTAACACGAAACTAAATTATCTAGCAGACAAAATCCAGGAATTCGAAATTCAAAATTTCAAAAACGTATGGAGTGAATTATGCAGACAGGCACAGCATCACCTTGATCTAGTATGGCAAATTTTGCACCTTGATGCAACCCTTGGGGCGCCTGCATTCCTACAGCGAACCGACATAATAGCAGAATTCACAGGAGAAGCCCTCACAGTCTGGCCCTGTAAGCAAGTAAACACATCCAAAGTCTTTTACAACCATAAAATCAACCAAACATGCTACAAACTTTTACCCATTCTGGTAGGAACCGAACTCATGTTTTCAAACCCAGGAGGAAACGATTTGACCCCGTTCTCACAGACGGTTGACTGCCATCACATGCATGTGGCCCTTTACAAACAGAATAATACATGGGTCAGTGAAACAGGATCCCCGCATGTCACAAATCTACCTTTAGAAATCGTCTGGAACCAAAATTTCTCCCTTTTCCATATTAACACACCTGCAATTTTTCATGATCAACTCGCAACAATTTCGACAAACTTACTCTTTTTGAAACAATATATTTACAAAACCCACACACTCGAAAACGTTGTTAAAAAACTCGTCAATTATACTGCCCAAATGTCCCTTAACTCAGATACAGTTTACAATATGATCTCAGGCAGTGGCCAAGCAATCGGAAATACTCTCTCTAGCGCCGGTCAAGGCATAGAACATGTAATCACCGGCACTACCTAAAGCCTCACAGACCGATTAAATAATTTACTCAAACGACCCCTGCAAATCATTATTAATCTAGCCATTATTACTGTAGTTATTGCAGGCATCTTTTACTCTTTTCTCATCCTTCGAAAATATTTCCCTTCTCCAAAGCATCATGCCACAAATGAACATGCGTATGAAATACCATCGCACAACAGACGTTTACATGAGACCATTCCCCCATCATTTGGTCATGCTCTCTTAGAATTAGCTAATTGTCGTGGGGCACAAACGCAGCAGAAATATGTCCTTGTCGATATTGACACCCCCCAAACTCCTGCAATCGAACTCATTAATCAAATTCACCAATTGGGATCAAACAAACCACCCCAGAATGTACCTGAGAAACATACCCCTCACATTCCAATTACACTTAATGGCAAACTAATCACAAAAGGCATGATTGACACTGGTGCAGTCTACTCACTCATTGACTCACGAATTGCTCAAATTCTACAGCTAGACATGAAACCCCCGCTAGTCCAAGCCAAAGCAGCAAATAGCCTTCCGATTCACTTTGTAGGAACCACTTTTGTTACAGTAACAGCCCAAACTATTCAGGAAACAATAATGGTACATGTCCAAAAAGATTGCACAGCAGACATTGCACTTTCTCAGCCGATTTTTGGAATACACTATCAACAATCAGAAATCCCAGGTCAAATTTGGCAATGTCATACTACCCTGCAATGGCCTAGAATATAGCCCCCTTTCGACCCATGGTGGAACCTATCTAGACGAAAAATTAGAATTACCACCCCGTACAGTAACCAAATTTACTGTCCCCTTGCCCAAATAGTATCTACAGGTTAAACAGCTTGAATTTACTCCGAGACCAAAGCAGAATCCCAAAGTTCATTTCGCAGCTTGTGTCTCTGAAAACCAAAACAGTCGCATATGCATATCGGTCCTAAACACACAAGACACACCCCAAACTCTTTACCCTGGAACATGCATCGGTACCATCTCCTGTTACATCCCAAAACAAGATAATTCTGCTAAAGTAACCCCCTCCATGCAAAACCAGCTAAACCGTTTTGATACATTCACATGGTTAAAACAAAATGTTAATTTAACCTCCAGTGACCTCACAGAAACCGAAAAAACCCAACTTCTACACGCCCTATCCAAGTACCTTACATTATATGCTAAATCCAAAATGGATGTAGGTAGAACCACCCTTGTTTCACATACAATTGACACCAATGGCTCCCAACCCGTGCATAGACACCTCTTCCGTACCTCCCCAAAAGAAAAGCAAATCATACAAGCAGAAGTTGAGCAACTCGCAGCAGCAGGTGTCATAAGCCAGAGCAACTCTCCATGGTGCACGAATACAGTCTTAGTCCCCAAAAAAGATGGAGGCCATCGTTTATGCATTGATTTTAGAGGCCTCAATAAGGTAACCAAAAAAGACACCTACTCCTTGCCCCACATAGACGAAATTCTAGACAACCTCCATGGAATGAAATATTTTACGTCCCTTGACCAATCCAATGCCTATTATTCCATTCCCATAGCACAAGCAGACAGAGAGAAAACTGCATTTAATTGCTCAGCCAGCCAATATCAGTTTAACTACCTCCCCTTTGGCCTCACCAACGCCCCAGCCACATTCCAAAGGTTAATGGATGTTATTCTTTCAGGTTTGCAATGGAACACATGCCTTGTCTACCTCAATGATGTTTTAGTCTTCGCAGACTCCCATGCCCAAATGCTGGAATGTTTAGACACTATTCTTGCCTGATTCTCCCAAGCAGGCCTTAAACTACACATACAAAAATGCAAATTCTGCCAGTCCCAAGTCCAATACTTAGGCCGTGTCATCTCTCAACAAGGCATTTCACCAGACCCCAATAAGGTACAGTCCATTTATGACATACCCACGCCCAAAAACT
The DNA here is from genome assembly GCA_963922205.1 of Romanomermis culicivorax. Classification (NCBI taxonomy): domain Eukaryota; kingdom Metazoa; phylum Nematoda; class Enoplea; order Mermithida; family Mermithidae; genus Romanomermis; species Romanomermis culicivorax. The sequence goes on along the minus strand of CAWUHX010000026.1, from coordinate 264,957 downwards.
CCAAAGAAGTTAAATCATTCCTTGGCCTACCCTCTTATTATCGTAGATTCATCCCAAATTGCTCCCAAGTTTCTAGCCCACTCACATCGCTACTCAAAAAGAATTCCGAATTTTCCTGGGGGCTCGAACAGCAAAATGCATTCACTAAGCTAAAAGAATTGCTCATTCATGCCCCAATACTGCAGCATCCCGATTTCACGAAACCGTTTATTCTGCAAACTGACGCCTCAAAACTCGGAATCGGCGCCATTCTCAGTCAGCTAGACAGTAAAGGTCAGGATCGCCCCATTGCTTTTGGGAGCTGCACATTGAAACCTGCAGAACGCAACTACCCAATAACTGAGTTGGAAACCCTTGCAGTAGTTGAGTTTGTCAAGTATTTCAGCCCCTATCTTTTCCAGCAACATGTTATTGTACACACTGACCATACAGCAGTTCAGGCAGTCTTACAAAAGGAAAACCTGTCCTCTCGCATTGCCCGTTGGGGATTAGCCCTCTCCGGTATTTAACTCGACATTCGACCTAAGAAAGGCACCCCCCAACGCAGATTCCTTTGATATTGAGCAACTAGAAACCCGCCCCGAAATATCAACAATCAATTCTGTTCTTGAGGCCGAAGCAACTGAACAAGAAGAACAACAGAAAAATTTTGCTGAACTCCAATGCACTGACCCAACTGTCAAAAGTATTTTAGCGAAAATCGCCAAAGAACACCCCCTTACTATGATCAAATTGGCAGTGCATCACAACATCCTCTTTCGCATAGTCAACAAACAGGCCAAACTATACATTCCCAAGTCACAAGTTGCCTCTCATCGTGACAGCAAACTCACAGGTCATTTCGCTGCCAGGAAAACTTTACACTTGCTCAGGCAAAAATATTTTTGGCCCCAGATGAGCCATGATATCAAACATTATTGCAAAACATGCCACCCATGTCAGACACAAAAAGCCCTCCGACACAAAATACATGCGAATCTGGTACCAATTCAGCTGACTGGCCCATTTGATAGAGTCGGTGTTGATTGCATGGGGCCATTACCCCTCACTGAAGACGGCAACCAATTCATTGTCGTCTTCATCGATTATTTCACCAAGTATGTGGAGGCATTTCCGACCCCTGATATCACTGCAGCCACTATCGCCAAATTGGTCATAACCAAAATTGTCTGCCATAATGGCTCCCCAAAAATCATCCATTGTGATCATGGCTCCGATTTTGTATCCAATCTCTTTTCACGAATCATTAGTTTATGCAACACTCAGAAAATTCATACCACCGCATACCATACCATCACCAATGGGGAAGTTGAGCATTGCAACCAGACCCTAGCCACCCATATCCACATGTACATCAATTCAAATCACACTGATTAGAATACTTATTTACCTTATGCCGTTTTTCGATTAACATTCATAAGAATGACAGCACCTCCTATCCCCCATTTGAATTGCTCCATGGTAGACACGCTAATCTTCCATCAGACGCAGCCTTAAATTTTTTCCCCACATCCTACATAGTTGATTTAGACGACCACGCCCTTCGTGTAAAATCACATTTTACCGAAGCACTCTCAACCATGCAGAAAAATTTGCAAAAAGCCCAAGATCACTATACCCTCCAGTATAACAAGCATGCTCAAAATATCCATTACAAGGCAGATGATCTCTTTCTCTACAAAAATCATCCATGTAAACAAGGGCTGACTCCCAAATTCCTCCCTCGCCAAAACGGGCCCTATACAGTTACACATTTCATGTACCCCAATGTTACACTCAAACACCCCCATAAGAATATCCCATTTACGGTACATGTAAATGTGACAATCCCTTTCTACCCTCAAAAAACACCTATCCAAACTGCCCCCACCCCTCCTCGCCCTCGAAGCCCTTGAAGGAGGACATTCAACTCCGGAAGGAGGGAAATGTAACATACCTGCTAAAGCAGTACTGTAAATATATAGCATACTGTATGTGATAGACATTTATTAAATATTATTTCATTTTCGTATTTTATCCTCTCAAGGGTGTCTGGGATTCACACCCAAACATTCCTATAAAATTACGTGAAGTACTTTATTTTGATCCGTTCACACCCCGGTAGCCCAATTAAGATGCCCCAATTAATTTGCACAAACGACAGCTGGTCCCCTAGAATCTACACTAAACCGCACATTCCACGGCTACCGTAATCCCCCGTAAAAATCGTAAACAACACCTGCATATAGTAAAATAAGTAAAAGCCCCGCCAGACATTAGTCTCAAGTGCAACGGTAGTGACGGCCCCACAAAACGTGTGTATTCAGAGAAACAGATACAGGAAGCATGCACAGAAGCACAGAGGTGTGGCTAAGCCCACCATAGGAAACAAGCAAGACACGAAAAGCATGCCGTACTAGAAAAGCGTTAAAGGGCGTGACTAAATAAGCATGAATAGTAAAGCAGGAAGCAACGATTGGCCGAAGAAGATGGACAGAAGCACGACCTCCCACGACGCTCAGGGAGTGGCCAAAAACGTCGTATTTAAAGAGAAGCAAAGCGTGATTTTTGTTATTATTATTGTAATTCTTTGTTTTCGATCCGCGGCCGTTCATTTTTATATTTGCAAGCAGCAATTTTTACGAAAGCAGTTAAACCGAGGCCCGTTCATTATTTGCAAGCTAAGACCGCGTTCTTTCGTTATTTGTTGTCGACGTCTCAAAGCAGCTGTCGATTAGTATCCCTATCGCCCCCGTATTGTCGAACCGCCTGTCTCCCCCGGGCCCCATTTCGTTGCCGTAACGTCCATTTGGTTAAAGTAAAGTGCTTCACAAAATCTGGTCGTTACATTTATAGACCTGCATGATATGTTATTTATCAGCAAATCGTGAAAATCAGAGATAGCTCTGCTTTCCGCTAACATTATTTAAGAGAATTTCTAGAAAAACAGGCCGCACGTCTACTTTGATTTTTGATTATCAAGCGATATTTCGTTTGTAACATCTGAACACGGCGCTGAGGAAAAAATTATGCAAAAAATGCTTATTTTGGAATCCGATTTTTGAGGAACGTAACATGTACCTCATGAACATCATTTACTATAGTTTGAACGTACCTATGTACGCGGACGATATTGTTGTGTGAATTTCATAGTTTGTTTGCAGGTTTTAAAGTTTGTTGAGGACATGTCACTAATTACTGTGACTATCTGCACATGTATATCATATCAGCAAAACAGCGTTTTGTTGTGCACGGACATTTGTGCCGAATGGCACCACTGTTTTTATTCCAGAAACTTTTTTCCATAAATGTGGAAAGGGATCAAATTTTTTTCACATGTGGAAAAAATTTGTTTTCGTCTCAAAATCCTTGTTTTTTTCGCTTGAAAATGCTCATAAACGCTTTTACGTGTTTTTGAGCTTTTTGAAGCATTCTGATCATATATCTCAAAGATTAGATTTAAATGTTGTGTTCATAAACCGTATTTTCTAGAGATTAATCATTCGAAAAATTTTAAAACCATTATATAATTTGTTCGTAACCTTTCATAAATTTGGCCGAAAAGCTATGAGTCAGAAGCGTGCGTTAAGAACAAACGCTTCAAAAAGTTGAGAAAGTTGACGTGTTGATCTCTCTCAAAAAAATGTATGAAGGAAAAAATTCGGATCTTCTAAAGTTGGCTTAACTCTCAATTTGATTGCTAAATCAGGAAGAAACTTGTATTCCTGAGAACAAAATGGAAAAAAATGAATTTTTTTCTTAAAATACCCAAAAACCCAGAAATGTCCAATTTTCCAACCTAAAAAAACCCATCAACGCAAAAACCCAATGCCCGCCAGGCGCCAACCCTGATCTTCATTAAATATAAAGTATGCAAGATTGCCCATTAAACATGAATACGTTTAAGTTGATGAAAACTATTAAAGATTAGATGGTAAGGTAAAGTAGGGTGACTTTGATCAGGGGCGACTTTGATCAAAGATTGATTTGAAGGCGCCCCTGATCAAAATCACCCCACTTTACCTTAATTGGTGAGAGGTAGACATGCTAAAAGCAGCGCCTGAGCTTGGTACTAAATAATAATGATTATCAAAGTCATAAAAGTTATAAAGAGTCAGAAACCTTCAAAAATGAGGAAAAAAATTGAGAAAATTCTGATTATGTTGGTCAAAATGAGCTCATGAACAATCATACCTGTACCTGAGGGGGGGTTGGGGGGTGACCCCCCAACATACCTGTAAGACCTCCGACCAGTTGGGGGGGGGGGGGGTAGAAAAACGTCGAAATTATTCCCAAAAAGGGCCAAAAAACATACACTTTTTCGCAAATTTTTTTAATTTTTTCCAAATTGGGGGGGGGGGTAAATGATTTTGGGTGCTGGGTTGGCCAAGTTGGGGGGGTCCCCCCCTCAACCCCCCCCCAAGTACAGGTATGCCCCCAACTTCGCCAACCTTGTACCCAACATCATCCACCCTCCCCTCAGTTTGGAAAAAATTTGCAAAGAAGTATATGTTTTTTGGCCTTTTTTGGGAAAAATTTCGACTTTTTTCTACCCCTACCCCAAATTTCGGATTTACCTTTCCCCTAACTGGACGGAGGTATGTGAACAATATATTGGTGTTCTACAGGAGAGTGTAAAGCATGCTAACGATAGAGTTCAGGAAGTTCATTACTGATTCAATTTTCGACCACGAAAATCTATCCTAAGAATAATGTGAAGACTAGAGAAAATAAAGTCGAAAATTGTGTAAGTTTTTGGTCGAATTATTGTGTACCAACAATATAGATTTCTCTATCTGAATCTATCAAATACAAAAAGTAAGAAATCCAGTTTTAAATCCGAATCTGACTGAAAAAACAGCGGATATTCGGAATTTCTTCTGATTCATCATGTCGGAGCAGATGTTTGTGGTGAATCGAAATTACGCTTATCTGCTTCGTAGAGAAGCGGTAGATTTGCGTTTTCCCAGTCGAAATTTTCGATTTCTAGATTAGTGGGATTCGCTAGTTTCTTGTAGAAACCTTTTTCGTAACCTAGCACAGTAGAGCAATGCGTGCGGTTTTCCTCCATTTTTCGGGGCGATTCCGGTAGTTTTTCCGATTTTCGATTTTTCACAAATTTTGGCGTTTCCTCAACCTTTAAATGAGCTGGTACGGTCACCAAATTATGTCGTGTGTGAGAAAATAAGACGACAAAAATTAAGCTGTGTAGCTTGATGATTTATCCCGCGTTTTAATAAGAGACGTTGGGAACGTAGAAGAGCATGCAGAATGCTAGAAATGGAACACTCGGAGTCAGTGATCGTACGGGGACCCCGACCCAGAAAAACCACGGGTAAAACCCCGACCTCGAACCCCGACTGGGGGCTAAATTTTAGGAGTCGAGGTTGGGCGTTTTTTCGGGGGTAAAATTTTTCAAGTTATTCAAAAAATTATTGAACAAAAAATTTACGTCATTGCTTTGTTCTTTAATTATATTATATATTACTCATGTTTATGGCTGTACATATATTAACATGTATCACCATGGCCGTGCGCAAGGGGGGGGGCGCCAGTCATGGGTATAATTATAACTATATTCTATCAGGCGCGGCCGTTAGCATATCTACTTCGACTCACTAATTAATGCTCAACAGTTTCTATCAATCAAGTTAGATCGTTTCATTTTCTAATCGTTTACAGTCAATTATGTCGCCGAAAATAGAGATTTTTCATCATGTCTCTCAATTTTTTCCCTCGATGAATGGAATTTTTTAAACGTTTGCAATCTGAACTTTTGCATTTATTGAAGGTGGAAATTGAAGACATTACTCTAGAACGCGATTTCAAAACATTTGTTCACGAATTATCTGCTGGAGAGATTTATTTTTCAGCGTTTTAGAATACAAAAACCCAAAAATTTTTCCCGTGCTTCACGCCAGAATGGAAGGCAAATTACGCTTCATCAGTCTGATTTTAATTTATTTCCCAAGGTTATAAAGGTTCATTTTCCAGCGTTTTAGAGAGTGAAAATCAAAAAATTTTTCCGGCGCTTTTTCCGGCGGCGGTTTCTGACTACAAATACAACAAAACGCTTGGGTATGCTCCTAAAATGCATAAAAAAGCAACTGTAGCCACATTATAAGCCTTTTTAAAAATGTGGAAAAAAATTTTGGTTCCGGTTCTCATGTGGAAAAAATGTTCGAGGAAAAAAACGGTGATGCACACAGTATATCTGCATAAGATCAATATTTCTGGGGCTATTCAGTGAAAAAATCTAGTCCGCCCCCCCCCCATGAAAAAATCCTGCGCACGGCCCTGTGTATCACTCACTATCAGTTACCCACACGTCCACGTGTATTCTACCTACTCTGCACTGCAGACCCATGCTTCCATTATCGTGCATTATACCTCGCTCCCATCGTTCATGCATGACACATCACATTTATTTGAGAGAGGCGTTGTACATTACACGATATTATTATACTTTGTTAGGTACATGTTAGTATTACACACAGCACATACTATCAGCTGCACATTCAAACGATAGCGGTTGAATTTATTCCATTCATTAAAATTCAACACGCGACACGTGTCATTGCCTCATTCATGGTATTTTGTCTCTCACCTCTCATCTCACCTCTTACTAAACTAGAGTTTTATATGTAGGTCATTATTCTATCGGTAGCTGCGATTAGTTTAAGTTAGTTATTCTCATATACATACCTACAAATTTGCATTTAGATTAGACTAAGTTTATTTCACATCTTACAATCACCGTGCTGAAACAATTGATAATTTGGCAGCATTTCGATCCTTTACCGGAGGATAAAGCAAAATGTCTGTACTGCAAAAAGGACTTTATGGTTAAAAACTTGTCGACCAAAGGCCTGTGGGATCACCTGAGTAGTAAACATAGCGCGGCATTCGCTAAAGACCCCGACCCCGAAAACCGGGGTTTGTCAACCCCAACCGGGGGTGAAATTCTGCCCCCCTACAATCACTACTCAGAGTATTCGATGAATTTAACACAACGATAATTGTAGGCAGGAGATTGATGGGCTCGTAGAGAGCACTATGTCAAATTATCCAGGGATCTTCGCTCAGGTGGTCAAAGGTTTTCGGATGCCGAAACTTGCTATACACTTACGACTGATACTGGACCAGTCTTACTACTACTTTAGTTATGACAGATGAAAGGATTATATATTTTATTAAACAAAAACTTACTACTGCGAATCGCCCCTTCACAATGTTCAAAATTTGTCGGGATAGACAGCAAGTGATATGACCACTCAAGACCGCAACAAAAACGAGAACTGAACTTTTTCACAAACCTTCTGCGAGTGTAATGTTCGATGTTGTGAACCTTCAGAAAACTTTGAGCTCCGAAACAATGCATTCTTGTGAATCACCTTGTAAAACCAATGAGTTTACACTGTAGTCAATTGGCACCTCACAACAGAGCACCCCATGGGGGGGTATGGGGGGGGGGTATTACCCCCGTCTTAGATTTGAAAATTCATTTACTACCCCCATAAAAACAGCTCACTATACCAAAAAATTTTGGTAGACTTCATCCTCTCCCCAGTAGGTTATACTAATTCGAGAAAAATTGCAGAATGTGTGATTCTGAGGAATTACTCACTGCTGTTTTTGACACATTTACTGAGCAAATGATAATGGGAAAGCATGCAACTTCTGTGCCATATAGCGATTTTTAGGAAAGGATATCAGTACATTAATATATACTACTTGCAGCAAATCATTATAAATATAATTAGGAGATGAAATAATGACTTATGTATATGTGATTAATCAAAAAATCGCCCCTTGGGAAGAAAAACATTATGTTCTTAAAATTCTGCCTCTTCATGCTCTCCTTTCCTTTTCTCCGCTTCTGCATTGGGTCTTCTGTGCGTGTATGGTTACCCAAGCTGCGCATACTTTCCTGCTATGAGTTGAGACATGTGAGGTCTGTGGATCACGAGTGGTACTTGGTTTCAAACTTGTAGTTCATAGTCTAATGGGATAAATAATACTAAAGCCACATTCAGCATCAGGACTTTCAATTGGAAGCACTGTTGCAAGCCTAATCAGTGATGGGATAAGCCCAAAAGGTTTGTGCCCGATTGTTGAAATGTGCAGGAATCAGTTGGCACAACAGTCTTCAAAGTGTGACTATTCTGTACGTATAATTAGTGCATTAAAGTTGCAGGATTGGGAGCTGGAAAATGGAGTTAAAGCAGTAAATGTTTTTTGACTGTAAAAAGCAAGTAGGGGCATTATGCATTTATGTAAGTTGTATGTGGTTAGAGTACTACAACTCCCCCCTCCTTGGCAAAAAGTCGTGAGCAAAAAAAAAAAAAAAAAAAAAAGGTCACGGCATATTTCAGGTACTACCCTTAAAATTTACTATTTTACCCCTACCTAAATTTTCGACCTTGGGGACCTCTGCCTCACAACAATCAGTCATTGACAGCCTATAAAGTTTGCTGCAACGATACTAATACACTATTCGTAGAGAACTCGCTGGTGCTCGGGTCTACGAGTAATTAGAATCTTGTACATTGACCCGGCGTGAAACGCCGTCAATTTTTTTTATTTCAGCCCCTAAAACATCTAAAAATCAAGGAAATTTAATTTTAGACCAGCCAAAAATTTTGTGCCCATTTGCACGAATGCTCAAAATTTTTTGTGCCATTCCCATTTTTTTTGTGTGCCAAAAACCATGTTTTGGCACAAAAAAATAATGAATAAATGAATGAAGAAGATTTATTACCTGTCAGGCGAAATATAACACAAGAAAAGAAAAAAAGGTTAAAATGGGAGAACAAATGATTAAAATGAAATAAGAAAACGAAGAAGAGTTTCGAAAACTCAATCCAGGGCTACTTCAAAATGAAAAATTCAATATCGCAGCGAAAATATGCGCCACAGTAAACAAGTTAATGACAGTAATAGGAAGTGCAGGTTACATATCTGTAACAGTCTAACCCGCTCCCCCAAGATAATCAGAAAAATCAATCTTAGAGATTTTCGTTTTGAATGTGTGTAAATTGAAAGAACTAAGAACTTCAGCTGAAAGTTCATTCCATATATTAATGTACCTGTTGGAAAAATCATATAATCTATTATTTGTTTTAGCTTTACCTGTTTTGAGTTTGTAGTCATTTTTACGATGGGTGGACTCGAAATTATTGCTAATAAAGAAGTCCGATTTTCGCAGACAGGATTGGCCTTTAATAATTTGAAACATCATGCATAAGGCGGCATATAGTCAGCGTATTTCTAAGCTATCAAGGCATAGCTTAGTTAAACGCTCATCATATGAAAGGATAGACCCAAAACCACATATTCTCGTTGTGAATCTTCTCTGAACTTTTTCAATGAGATTTATGTCAGAGGCATAGTAAGGGTTCCAAACAGTTGAACAATATTCTAGCAGGGGTCTAACATAAACAGTAAATGCATGTACAAGGTTAGAAGTATCATGGGAAGTAAAGGTTCTAATTATCAAAGAACTTAAGCTAAAGGCTTTCTTGGTAATTGATGCTATGTGATCTCTAAAACTCAAGTTTTGGGATATAAGTACGCCCAAGTCTCTGAGGTATGGGTTTTCACCTGGAATTTCAGACAATCCTAAATTGTAGGGGACCTTTGGATTTGCATGGCCCATATAGAGAATCGAACTTTTTTCAGCCAAAATTTCGAGTTGCCATGTTTTAGACCAATTGAAAATCTGATCAAGATCATCTTGAAGAGTTTTACATTGTGTGGAGGTGTTGAAAATTTTCACATCATCTGCAAAAAGATAGACATGGGATTTTAAAGTATCAGGGAGGTCGTTTACAAACAAGAGGAAAAGAGTTGGACCAAGAACACTCCCCTGGGGGACACCACTGCTCATGTCTGATTTAGGGAAAATTTGTTGTTAATGCAGACTTTTTGAGTATGATTTGAAAGGAAGGCAAGAAAACTACGCAAGAAAACCACAGATACCATAGTTTTTCAACTTTAGAGCAAGCTTACTATGGGAGACAGAGTCAAAAGCTTTCTTGAAATCAATGTAAATCAAATCAATGGAAGATCCTGAATCAATAAGTTTGGTCCATGAATTTTTACATTTGAGCAACTGTGTTTCACATGACTTTTTTGGCAAAAACCCAAACTGAAAGGGAGATAATAGAGAGCTTCTCTTAAGGTAATCTAAAATAGAAGAGTTAATAATGCTTTCCATGACTTTACAAGCAATACAACAAAGAGAAATTGGTCGGTGATTGGAAATCGATGAGGAATCACCTTTTTTGTATACTGGGATTACATTTGCAGTTTTCCATATAGATGGTAATGCCCCAGATCTAAAAGAAACCTCAAAGTTATGAGAAAGAGGGTTGGCCAAACAATTGGATAGTTTTTCATAAAATAGGCACATAACCCATCAGGACCCAAGGCAAGGGACAGATTCAGTTTACGAAGAGCAGAACTAACTAGCTCAACAGAAAATGATGAATTGGAGATTTCAGACATAGTTCTTTTGGGGAAAAGAGGCACAGAACCATTATCATTGGTAGAGACTGATATGAAATAATTATTGAAAAGTTGGGCCTTTTGATCTTCATCAGAAATAATTTCATTACCTATACAAATTAAGGGAATAGCTCTATTTGATTTGATTTTGGAATTTACAAAATTATATAAACTTCTGAGATCTGATTTGTCAATAAGTTTCTTTTTAATGTCGATTTGATGTGATTTTTCAAAAATCTACAATGGCTGTTGAAAAGAAACTTGTCACGGGCTGATTTAGTTTTCCTATAATTTCTCCAAAGTTTTAATTTTTTAGCGAGTAGCTTCTAGAGGTATTTGGGATATTTTTTTGCCTTACTTAGTTTAGATGTGGGCATACACGTAATTGGGGGGAAGTGCTATGGGAACCCCCCAAATCGTCGACCATATGGCTAGCCATTGGGCGACCCCCCCCCAGGATTTTCCAATCCTGTGGCTAACCATATGGTAGCCCTAGGGACCCCCATAGTTTCAGATGGAAAAATACTAAAAAATGTCAATTTTTGAACAAAAAATGGTCAAAAACATCAATTTTCTCGGTGCTTCGCGCCATAATTACATATTTTATCATTTTTTAAACAAAAATTACTTCGTTTTAAACTGTTTTTCGGACATTTTTCATTAAAAAAATCGATTTTTTTTTCTTAAGGGACTCCTCCCCTCAAAATTTTGGGAATTACTGACCCCCGGCCCCAAAAAAGTGCTCCAACCCCCCAGACCTCGGAGCTCGGTTACATGTATGGATGTGGGTACGTTTTGTGTTATAATGGGCTTCAAAATGTCAATAAAACTACAGTACATGTCATCTGCATTTCTACATGTGGAGAAAATGTCAGGCCAAGAGATCTGGAATAAGAGCTCAGAAATAGTATCATAGTTTGCCTTGCGAAAGTTCAAGGGGAGGGATTTTGGATTCAGGGGGGTTGTCTTGAGAATTATTTTGAACTTTACACTTGAGTGGTCACTAGTAGAAAAAGGAGGGACAACATGAATGTCAGAGACAGATCTATCACCAAAAATTAGATCAAAGATATTGTTATCATGGGTGGGTTGCAAAACCAGTTGCTGAAGACTTGTACTAGAAAGACACTCAAATAAAGATGTGTATGTGGCTTCATAGGGTTAGGTAGAATTGATCCAGTCAAGTTTAGGTAAATTGAAATCTCCAGTTATGAGGATAGGATAATTAACATTTGACGACCATTCTATAAAAGAACAGAGCTTGTTGCAGTAATCTAAGTTATACTCAGGTGGCCTGTAAACAAGAACAAGGCAATAAAGGAGACCAGGGAGGGCAAGATCAACTGTTAGTGTTTCAGGAGTATCAATAGAAGGTGGGACTTTAGAGATGACAGCAGGTATTGATTTTTTGATAAAAATTGCAACCCCTCCACCCCTTTTGTTGGGTCTATCCATGCGGAAGACATTATACGACCTTAAATTACATAAAATACCATCAGAAATACCATCATTTAACCATGTTTCAGTACAAAAGATTAGGTCATATTGCTGTGTTTCAAGCATCATGTTGAGTTCTTCCAATTTATACACTAAGCTTCTAGCATTAAATAAAATACATTGCAAAAAACTACTATCAAGGGGGTCTTTTACCTGAAATAAATTAGCCCTGTTGTTATGTAAACCTTGCTTACTTACACAATTATGAAGAAAATCAATATATAAACCCGTTTCACCTGCTTGTTTACGATTGCTTAATTCAGCAACTAATTAGCGTCAAGGGAGCTGTAAAAAGGATAAGTCAGGACGCGAATGTAGAAAAATAAAAGGTTTTAAAGTAGGATCATTACGTGCTTGTGGTTTAACAACTTTATTGATTAATTTCATAAAAGAACCTTGCATTTTAGATGAAGAACAGCATATTTTGAGAAAACAAGGATGGTTAGGGATTTTAGGCCCATCTCCAAACACTTTAACTATGTCATTTTCAGTAAATTGATTTTCATTATCATTTTCAATCAACTGGGGTCCGAAATTGGTTACTATTTGTCGGACTTTTTCAAGGTCATCTTGATTGTCCTCAGCTAATCCGAATAATACAGCATTCAACTTTTTTGATTCACGCTCGATAGCATCCTGAACTAGCATTTCTATATTTAAGTTGTCCAAATTTTGAGTAATCGTAGGATGATGTATTTTTGAGGGTTGATTTGGCCCAATTTTCGATTCCATAATTGAAACCTGGTGTTGTAAATTGACAATTTGTTGAGTCATGTTTCTAAAACTAGGAGCACATTTACCACAAATAAATGGGAAAATTGCGCCAGATTGAGATTTAGGTTGACTGTTAAGAAAAGAAATTAGTGTTCTTGGTAGGTTTAAACATTCACCAATAATGGTAAAGCACAGTCTGTATAGCAGCTTGTCTCACTGTTTTTTCCCCAGGACCTTTTCCCTAAATAAGGAAAGGGGTCAAAATTTTTTACCCTATTTTCCCGAAGTCGTTTTTTCGCTTAAAAATGCTCTCAGATGCTTTATTTTAAGTGTTTTTGAGCTTTTTCAAGGCTTGTGGTGTTTTGAGAGCCGTTAATTCCTTAAAATTGAGGATGTGGAAGAAATTTTCCAGCAAACTATTCAAGAGCATAATGACTTTGAATTAAAAAAAGGTACTTCAAAAACATACATGCAACTTACCTGTAATTGGGGCACTTATGGAGTTTAGGGGGGGGTATGGAATTTTTTTCCAAAATATTTCCGAATTTGATTATTTCAGACTAAAATGATGACACTGATTATAAATATGTTAGTAATTTTCCATAAAATAGAATATTTCAACTTTAAAGGTGTCCTATAACAAAAATTTTTTATGTGGAATTTGCATATTTGTGACTATCTTATATACAAATCCATGATGCTGATTACAAATATGCCAGTAGTATTGCATGCAATCAAACAAAAAGTTTTAAAAGACTATTTCTTGTGCAGTCTTGTGCCCACCTAATAGCTTCAGGAGCTTTTGTCACGACCAAATATATATTTTTGAGCCGAAAATCAGAAACTTCAGGAAAAGCACAAATAATATTGACCATATTAAAAATTTAAAAAGAAAAGGGTGCAAATAATATACACTGCACTGACTCAAAGTTAATTATTGACTATTGTGTATTGTGCAAAGTGTAAACTATTTTTTACACAATAAGCTGTAACATTGATAAAAATGAAAACCTCACTGTTCAAGTTTTTGGTCAATATGTTTGATTGCATGCAATACTACTGGCAGATTCGTAATCAGCATCATCAATTTGCCCATAACATAGTCAAAAATATGCAAATTTCGCAAAAAAAATTTTGTCATAGGACACCCTGTTTGCAGCTGAATTATTAGATTTCATGGAAAACTACCAACATATTCGTAATAGGCATCATCATTTTAGTCGGAAATAAGCGAACACAGAAAAATTTCGGAAAAAAAGTTCGGCACCCTCTAAACTTCTAAGTGCCTAGTTGGAAGAGGTTGGGGTCTCCAATTTGGTAGAACCTCATACCCAAATTCTGGGTACCTCCCTATCCCAACTTGGTCATCGCTACACCCAACACCCCAAACTAGGAAAAAATTATGAAAATAGTACCTTTTTTGGGCAAATTTTCTAAATGTTTTTGACTATTTTGCCATTTGTGAATTTTAGGTTTATTTTGCAAATTTTGGGTTTACCCCCTCCACCCCCAGTGCTTTTAGAAAAAATTTGCACCATGCAAAAATGTCCCAAAATTGTTTTTTGCTCACCAGAAAATATTTTTGTACCATGTTTAACACACTATAATATTCATCAATAAAGCTTAATTTCCTGTCAAATTTTATTCAACTCTGCAGTTTGCAGAAAAACAATGACACAAGTTTAGTCAAAGTTTAATTCATCGACTTCATGTTTAGTTGCTCATTTTAAAGTTGACGGCATGCCCATATTACGGCGTTCAGCAGCATCAACCCAGATTTGGTATGCTTGATGGTAGGCGAACGAATGAAAGGACATTGAGCGTGTTTGAGTTCAGCCTGGCTCGGGATTTTACTTTGCACAAATGAACAAAGCTATGGATTTGCTATAGCTATCATACTCGTATTTATTATCATTTTTAACTATGTTAGGCAGCTGTGGGGTCAATAGGATGCAACAGTTCTGACCACAGGCTAACAACAACAATAAACACAAAACTCTCCCAGACGTTTCACCAGATACTCGCCAGAACTTTCACCAAACCTCAGGCAGAACACCTTGACACGTACCTCAGGAGATCCTACCCAAGTCTCCAATCCTAAACTTATAAGAGCCTCCCCTGCGCTCACAAAACAAAACAACTTACAGGCCCAATTTGTATTGGGTGACGACTGGCAACACCAAGCAAATAATAATAAACAAAATTATTATAAAAAGGCGATGGCGGCGTCGCTCCATAAACTAAGTCTTTTCAATAATGACAAAAAGACACAAAAAACCGCGAAACAGTGGCAGCATAAATCTATGCAAATTATCATTTTCTTTTCGCCACTTTTCGCCGCATCCAACCGCCTGCGCACCGACGCTGGAAGCTGAACACGTGCACCTGGAGCCACCCCAACAACTAAATTGGATGAGTATAATATGTCATTCGAATATGTCATACAATTGGAATTAGTTCAAAATTTTACCTGAAACCTCTCTCTATGCTGGCATTTTGAACGTTCGTAGAGTTTAAAGAAATTTTGAATTGAAATCTGTAAATATAAAAGATTTGATTAAAATTGTGATGAATATGATTATTAGGACAATGTAGAAACATTACACGCAGTTGTAAACAAAGAGAAATGTCAAAATATCAAGTAAAACGATCATACAGTTGAGAGATAACACTCATAAAAAATTTTTGCACGGTGCAAAAAAGTCAGAAAAAAGTTTTTGCATGGCCAAATTTTTTTGCACTGTGCAAATAAAAAAACAGTGCCCCCCCCCTACCACTGTTTTTTTCCACAAATCGTTTTTTGCTTGAAAATGCTCATAAATGCTTTATTTGAGTATTTTTGAGCTTTTTAATGCATTCTGATAATCATTCTGAACATATATCTCAAAAATTAGATTTAAATCTTGTATTCAGAAACCGTAATTTCTAGAAATTTATCAATTTTAAAACCATTAATTTGTTCACAACCTTTCATAAATTTGGCCGAAAAGCTATGAGTCAGAAGCGTAGAAATTTTCCAAAATATTTCCATGAAGCTTTCGAACCGAATTTATATTAAGAAACGAACAAACACTTCAAAAAGTTTGGAAAGTTGATGTGTTGATCTTTCTCAAAAAATCTATGAAGGAAGAAATGTGGATCTTCATTAAATATAAAGATTATAGTATTCAAGATTGCCAATTAAACACGAAATAATACGTTTAAGATGATGAAAACTATTAAAGATTAAATGGTAAGTGAAGGTAGACATGCTAAAAGCCGCGCTTGTTCTTTGTAATAAATAATAATGATTATTAAAGTTATAAACTGGCGCGAAGCGCCGAAAAATTTGAGATTTGGACCTCCTAAATGCACCAAAATGCATCTTTTCAATATGAAAACCCCAAATGTTTCTTTCACATTTGTGGAAAGATCCCAAAAATTTTTTCCATGTTCCAGATTTTTCTCCACATTATAGTGCAAATGTGGAAAAAACAGTGCCCCCTAACTGGTCGTGTTACATTTGAAAAATAAGATGGCCTTTGGGGCTCAGATCGATTTGTCCCTCCTCAAACCGTGGGGTCGGAGGAAGAAGGTAAAATCGATAGAAGTTATTGTGCAGGAGAGATAGCCAGGATTCAACCTTAACGCCAGTGCCATATATACCTGTACTTGGGGGGGGTGGGGGGGACCCCCCCCCCCAATGTGGCCAACCATGTACCCAACATCACCCAACCCCCCCCCTAGTTTGGAAAAAATCAGAAAAATTTGCAAGTGTACGTTTTTTGGTCTTTTTTTGGGAAAAATTTCGACTTTTTTTCGACCCCCCCCCCCCAAATTTTGGACTTACCTCCCCCAACTGGTCGCAGGTCTTACAGGTATGGCCTGTGCTTCCCTGCGCTTGCTACAAACTTTGGAATGACTCTTCACTCAGGGGCGAGAAATCCAGAACAAGAATACTACTTACCCAACAAAAGCCTGACCAAAATTAGCCAGACTAGGAAACGCACCTAGGGCACAAATAAGACGATTTTCTAACTAAATATTTATATATAAGCTTACCTCCTTAAATCGGCCCACTCACAATATAACGTTGTTCATATAGAATAAATACGGCCAGCAGTGCACGGACCAAAATCAATATTAATGTACAGACGAGCGCACATGAGAAGAATAATAATTTTTAAAGACAAATTCACCAAACCATGTTCTATCAGTGTTGCCAGATGGAATTATTAAAAACCCGTCATTTTTTTCGAAAAAAACCGAAAATCCCGTCACATCCCGTCACATAAATTTTGAAACCCGTCACAAACCCCGTCAACGAAATTATAAAAAAAACTAATACATAATCGATACAAACGTGAGAAATAAAATGGAAAAGCGTATATTCAACAACTTTATTCAATATCAACACATTCAATAAGCTCAATACTTATTATAGAAGTCCCACCAAACGCACTTGTAAATAACTAAAACCTCTCCCATATTGTAAAATTCCATTAAATTTGTAAAGATTCAATGAAAAATTTGGGCAGAGCCTCCGGCCGACCCTCTCGTTTTTTGCAAAATTACCTTCTAAAAAATCCATTAAAAATTTGGGCAGAGCCTCCGGCCGACCTTCTCGTTTTTGCAATTACTTTAAATTTCTATCGAATTAATTGAAAATTTGTGCAGAGCCTCCGGCCGACCCTCTCGTTTTTGCAAAATTACCTTAAATTCCTAAAAAAAATCCATAAAAAATTTGGGCAGAGCCTCCGGCCGACCTTCTCGTTTTTGAAGTATTACTTTAAATTTCTATAGAATTAATTAAAATTTTGGGCTGAACAATCAATTAAGTGCATGTTAAAAAAGCAAAAACCCAAAAAAAATCCAAAAGTTTACGATTTGTCAGCCCCTGCTAGAAATGCATACCCGTAGATAACAAAAAAAACCAATAATTAACCAATAAATGCAGCATAAATTGGTTCGAAACGGCATCATCAACATATATTCACGCCTCACGGGTTCTGATTTATTTTTTAAAGTATGGAATGTACCCATGGTTTCTTTTTTGTGCACAATGCATATTTTTTCAGGTCCTTGCACAAATTTTTTGCATCTAAATGTGCAATTGTATATACTTATAACGTTACGTGCACAAATTTAAGTGGGTGTGCACAGCCGGTGAACAAAAAACGACCAAAATTCGTGCATAAAAAAGAAACACTGAATGTACCTAAACCTACCTTACCAATTACACTTTCACTTTAAAGCATAGTTTTTACTTGCAATCTTAAATATAATCACATTTCCAACTTCGCCAAAAAATCGATAATAAAAAAACACCAAAAATAAAAATAAATAAACAGTATACTATGCAATACATCGTAAACCAAGCCAACCCAAATGTATGGAAATATCTCAATCCGT
Organism: Romanomermis culicivorax; assembly: GCA_963922205.1. Classification (NCBI taxonomy): domain Eukaryota; kingdom Metazoa; phylum Nematoda; class Enoplea; order Mermithida; family Mermithidae; genus Romanomermis; species Romanomermis culicivorax. Next base: position 246,867 of record CAWUHX010000026.1, on the reverse strand, counting down.
CAAAAACTCATTCCCGTCACACAACCCGTCAATATCGTCAGATTCCCGTCAATTCCGTCACAAATAGTGAAATACCGTCACAAATCCCGTCATTTTTTCATCCCGTCAAACTTCCCGTCAATTGCCTCGTTTCCCGTCAAAATTGACGGGAACCCGTCACATCTGGCAACACTGTGTTCTATAGTAGGAAGGAGGGGCATCCAGGCCCAGTGCAGTCGGACATGTTGTACTTGCAGGCATTCTTGAAAAACTAACGAGTGAGTCAGATTTCACACTATAACAGTCGGACCTCTTTCAGGTATGATGTTACCATACATACGTGTAAGAGGTCCGACCAATTGGGGGAGGCCATAATCCCAAAATTTTGTGGGGGAGGGCATACTGGGACGGTTCCTATCGGTTCATCTGGGAATAGATGGAACCAGATGCATAGTAGGGAACCAGATGCATAGTACACTTATCTCGTAGAAAAAAATGAACAGAATGCAATCAAAGTTGATTTTCAAGCTTAATCCAGTCTACACATTTTTTAGGGCATATCGGTGTATCCAGCGAACCTGAAACTTGTAAAGTCAGAACTGAAATAATCATGTCTGGAAAATCCGGAAAATTCAGAGAACATGAAAAAGTGAATTTTTGTGAATTTTCAAAAGTTGAAATGTCAAAATTTTCCAGTGCATAGCACCGGTGTTCATTTATCACATTTATCTCAAGGGCAACACTAAGAAGCCTAGTACTATAAATCGATTAATTTTCGATTCTTCTTTTGATCTTATTAATATGTTATTTCACTTTGTGATGTTATGAATTATGATAGTTATAGGGCAGATTAAAATAGTAAAAATCATTCTGATGAAAATTTAGAAGGATTTTTTAAAATTTTACGAACGAATTACTAATCATATTTGCTCAAAAAAACTGAAAAATTCTGGAAAAGTTACTCAGAAAAATCTGGGAATTTCACTTTGGAAAACTGCTGTATAAATTGACGAATAAGAACCAGAAAAATATCAGTCAAAGTGTAGAACCAGGCTCAGTTTCACAGTCACTTAGCACTTTTAGTTTATTCAAAAAAATATTGACGCCTCCTTACATAGGCACACAGAGTAAAAAGCACCTCTTCAACTTATTTCATAAATTTTAGCATATTAAGCGAAGTTACTGAGAAACCAGGTCCAACTCGTTTGGTATCGAAGTCCGGAGTTGCATAGAGTTGAACGATATAATGTGACAGGGCTCCAAAGTCTAGATTGATCAATCGACCTTTGTGTGATTGGAGTCATCGATTGCCCAAAATTTTGGGGGGTCACACATTGAAACAAATTCGAAATAAGCAGTCGAAATTTTTCCCAAAAAAGGCCAAAAAACATACACTTTTTTGCAAATTTTTCCCAAACTGGGGAGGGGTTGGGTGATGTTGGGTATATGGTTGGCCAAGTTGGGGGTTCCCCCCCAACCATATAGGACATGTACTTATTGAAAGATCCGGATCCGATTCGGATCCGCTCGGATCTGTTCCTCAAGATCCGGATCCGCTGAACCAAATTTTTTTGGATCCGGATCCGATCCGGATCCGCTGTCGCCAAAAAAGTCGATCCGGCCTATCCCTAGTACTAAGTGGTAAAATATTAAAGAAAGGCAAAGGTAGGACCTTTGGTTTTTTTCAAGTCAAGTCAGAAAAGTTAATTTTACGATAAATTCTGTGAAAAAAATGTGTGACCCCAAAAAATTTTTTGTGACCAAACTGTATAATTACTCACTCCATCATAGTCGGGCATTCAAACGTCAACGTTGTCTCCCCAACCCGCCAATTACAGGTTATGCTGCACACTGACCCGAAGTGCATAAGGCTGTACTTTACCCCGTCCACAGACTTACCGGAAGTGATAGCTAGCTATCAGTTTTTCCCGAAGTGAAGTAAAGTCGATTCTGTACATGCTTTGATCAGGAAAATTTTTCACACAGCAATTAAATTTCTGGCTGCGCAGTGCGCAATACTTTGTCAAGTTGTACAGTGCAACCAAGAGCCTGACGACCCTTGTTTAGGTTATAGCGTATCCTGTACGGAGATGCATTTTTGTGCATTTTAAAACTGAAAATACTGCGAATCTTCACGCGCTTTGCTCCGAATTTTGAGTAATTTATAATATTTGGTATTATGCACTTTCAGCGTATGGTTAAGAAATATTGTTCTAGCTCATGTTACACTTTTAAACGTCAGCATATTATGGATAAATCTATGATTTTTTTCGACAAATCTGACGAAAATTATGATTTCTGTTGCTTATTTTAACAAAATCCTTGTAAGGTCCTTAAGAATTTGGGATTTTCGTGAACATAGCATATTTTCAGTTGGAAAAAAATTTACAACACATAATGGTAGAAATTCTTGCTGATTAAAAGATCCGAATTCTTGATTCTTTGCACAACTGTTGAATTTTAGTTTACTCGACTGAAAATTTATTGCGTTCACTGGAAAATTAGACCTTTTATTCCGGAATTAAATTTTGGAGATTCATTTTCAAGCGTTCCTATTCGAAAATTCAAATACCAGGTGCGACGGGGTTGTGGAGGGAGGGTCCTGTTCCCCTACCGTCCCCGCGAAAATTTTTACGGTGCTCCGCGCCGCAATAATAAAGATAAAATTCGAAAATTCATAATTTTAATTTACATTTAAATGTTGCAAAGATTCATTTTCCAGAATTTTAGAATGTAAAAACCCGAACAGAACCAACAGCAGATGAATTCAACAGAAATCTGTCGTTTATATGCTTTCAACTGTTGTAAAACACCAATGTGTCGTTCATTAGGTCAGTTTGACCAACCTGATCAGAATTTTCTCAAATTTGTCCTCATTTTTGCAGGTTACTGACTTCGAAAACATCAAAATGTTTGGGTATGCTCATGAAATGCAGAGAAAAGCATTCGTGGACTGTGGACACATCTATAAATCTCTGGCTCTAATCATAGAAATGCCTACAGCTACTACTTTTTTGGTCAATTATTCTTAGATAATGTTGAATTGAGAAAAACGAATACGTTTAAAGATTTTCTTAGTAATCTACAATTTTCACTCGTTTGGCCCATTTTTCAAATGATTTCAGTTTTAAGCGGGAAAAATTGTTGCGTGCGGAAAAACTTTGTCATTTCCGCACGCGGATGAAGGCATACAGAAAAAACCTTGGTGCCTACCATGTGTTTTCTCCTTTACTTTTTTACATCTTAAATTTTTACAAACATGGTTTACATTATACTGGAAACACATGTCAAAACCAACCCGGAAAACTTTTCCACTTATGGGGAAAAGCCGGGAATTTTTTTTGTTGGAAATCGCTATGAACTTTGAAATTTGCTTACTTTTAGCGGAAAGTCGAATAAAAGCTAGTTTTCTTGTATTTCATTCGATTCGCGTCAATTTTATACTTTTAAAACTAATTTTCATGAATTTTTGAGATTATTATAACTACCTTATTCGGCGTGAAATTTCTAAAAAATATTTTAGGCTCTCAAAACGTCTGAAAATGCATTTTTTCAGCTTATGTTTCTGCAATTTGCATTTTAATCACCTTTTTTCGCACGGCCTTTTTCGGTTTTCCACGAAAACGGTCAGAAGCTTTTCGCCATTTTCCTATGTTATTTTTTCGCTCTGAAACGAAAATGATGCGTCATTATGTAATTATTCTTTTTTGACCTTCTTTAAACATTCTAATGTATTTAGAGCCAAAATAGTTCACTAAAAACTGGGAAAAACTAAATTGTTCAAGTTTAAGTAAACGTGAATTTTTTTTGTCTAAAAACCCTAAAAATGTATTTAAGACGCGAACTGAGAAAATTGACTTTTTTGACCGGTTTTTGTTCAAAAATAAAAATTTTTTATTAAAAATTAACATTTTTTAGTTTTTTTTCTGTCGAAAAGTATGGCGTCCCTGTGGCATGGCTACCCACATGATTGGAAAATCTTGTTGTGCGTCCTATAGCACTCCCCCAATCACGTGTATGATTCTGTATGAGAATTAGGATGAATATAGGATTTTTTAAACTTCAAACGCTAAATACATAGGCGTAGCATAGCCAGGATTTTCGCCCTAACTAATCGATTATTTTTCTAAACTTTTTTACGGATGTAACTCAGGTTGGAGCGCAGAAACCGGAGTTTTTTGGACGTTTTTGACAGTCTTTTTCTCCGTTTCAGTTGCGAAGCATTGAACAATTCAGATCAAGAATGCAAGAAATCGGGAAAATTTTGATTTTTTACTCCTTCAACATTGAAATCTTTTTACTTTTCACCGAGACTTAAACTTTGTTTGGAAAATTTAAGCGTTCTAAACGCGCAAATATATCATTTTCTCGGTCGCTCTTTTTCGTCATTATAATTTCCTTACTCCCAAACGGTCTATTTTGCGAGAGATTCATTCTAATTTCAGCTGGCACAAGTTTTCTGGACAACTAAAACTAGGGATTTTTTTAACGAGTTTTTTTTAGTTATTTTTTACCGTAATTGAAAAAATATTATTTTTTATTAATTTTTTACCGCAATTGGAAAAAGTTGATTTTGGCAAATTATAATGATTTATACTTTCAATTCAACAAGCATCTTGTTTCAACTTTCTACCTTTGTTCCATTCGTTTAAAGACTGTATTTATGTGTTTTTTTTATAAAGACACATAAACACCATCAAAAAACTTTTTATTGTACATATAACAGCTGCTGTTGTTGTGGATGAAGAGCTAATTCTATTAATTTCATGTGGCCTCTCTCGATCTGACATCACTTTCGAATACAGCCGCGGCAAATTAAAATCATTTTTTATTACCAACTTCATGGCTTGAAAGCTAGCGTTTTTCTATGCTTCTAAATTATGTTCATTCTCGAATTAAATTGGTGGGGATACATTATGTCAATGTTTGCTATTGTTCATCAATTTTCTGCTCAGTGAACAGTTCCCTAGTTTAATCTCTTGTTCTTAATTATTCAAAATCTAATCTTACTTTCAAGCTGTGCGCTATTATTTTTCTATTAATTTCCCTGTAGATTGCTTGAACAAGCTAATTTGACTCGAACGTTGAATTCCGTGCATGATTTCGACTTGAATATGTCCGGAACTTCAACATACCTTTGATCTTCATGCTACAAAATTTGTTCAAGCTTGAACATTGTTTGTGATAGATTCGATCAAATTTTTTAAAAGCATTACTTGCTCTAGCAATGCAGTTTAGCGTTTTTGTTTGCGTTTTGATAATTCGATATCTTCCGTGTACATGTCTTAAGGATAAGAAAGAGATTATATAAGTTTGCAAAAAATAACGTTTTCTCCTAATTTTGCTGATTACAATGTTGAATATGCTAGCTCGGTTAACAAAGCCGGTTTAGTGGATCGTTGCTCGTATCACGAAATTTCGTCTCATATGACTTGTATACAAGGTCTTTCGTAATTCAATATCAAAATTTTCTGATCAAGGACGCTACCGGCTACCGATTTTGTTTCTTGTGCTTGCTGAACTCTATCAAATATTCACGGTTATGTCAGATTGTGCTCCTTGATGCTTAGTACTTGTTGCATAGAATCGCTCAACGAGCCGAGAACGTAGATTGAGTACATATTCTTATATTTACGTAAAATAACTGCTTTTCATACGTAAGCAACCTTTGTTACCCGAATGATTTATTTTACTTTGCTCTGCCTATTTCTTCGCATACGTTTGTATGAAATTTATGTTGTTCAAGTGAACCCGCGATGTTAATCACGCCTGTGCCGATTAACTCGTTGTATAGATTCTCTATTGATTTTTTTTACCAGCAGTTGACTTCTGTTTTAAGAACACCTGAAGGTTTTATGACTGTGGGGTCTTAAGCTCAAGCAACATACAAACGATGTAAAAAACTAGTTTAAAAAAGGCCTACAAAACTGTACAGGCTTTTTGCGAACATAATTTTCATTTCAATTGAAAAGATAAATTTCGCTGCCCGTGATTGGTGTTTTTAGGCACAGGCTGTAGAAGTATTAATTCTGCCCACCTATAACGCATGCACCACTTTTTTATTAATTACCAAACCTTTTTTGCCGTATAGTTAAGTATCAATCAATCTAGTGTCCCTATTATCAACTTTGCTCTCCGCATCAATATGCTCCTATCTCGTTTACTAAATTTTTCTATCTTAGCTAATTAATTTAGTATGACTACTGCGCCTGTAACGTTGACAGAAGTTTTGCAACTCAGAGAAAACGGTGGATTGATCAACGACGAAATTTTAGCCGTCTTAAAGCTGGGAAGTCAGTCGTTATCGACATTGATTGAAAGCGGTGAGGCGTTCTCAATGGATGAACATAAAAGAATGATATCTTCTTGTTCAGTTTATTTGATTTTTAGGCTGGTACTACTTACATGATTTAATGACCTCGGCCAGGCTGGGTGGGGTGCTTCGATGAATTGGAAATTTTTCTAAAATTCTGGGATATATTTTTTAGCGTTCAACTTATTTGGGGAAGCTGAAATTTCTCCCTATTGCACTTATGGTCTGACCGTAGCGTAATTTTTGGGCTTCAAGATGACTTTCAGTTTTCAATTCGCGCAAAAATCATTTTATTTAACACGGGTTTAGCCCCACATGGAACTTTGTTGATTTTATGTACTGCAAACTGAGTTATATTGTGGCTTAAATTTTTTGTGAACATCCTTATTCCACTGTGTATTATGAACTTTTACTAATGTTTTGCTGTTGTAGTTGTATAATTTGCTTCGTCTTAATTTATTTTTTTTTCTTTTTTCAGCCAAAATATCAAGCGTACAAAATATGGGTTTCTCGATGGATTCTGTTTATTTCTTATCCGAAGGCTCAGTTCTGCTCAAACCATTACCTTTTGAAATACTCAATGAAACATTTATCCCACCGGAATGTTTGTTGGATGAAAAACCGGAGAAATTGACCAGTCGCAATTTGGACAAAGTAGGCAGAATTGCGTTGTTCAGTTCCCAGTTAATATGTAAATACAAAAAAAAAGAAAATCATTTTTCAAGAATGTTTAAGTAAAAAATTTGTTTATTAACAATAATTTTTCAATGTACTTTTAGATGTACATATTTTCTTTCGGTGCAGTTTTAATATTTGCATTGGAGTACGGCAATAAAGTGAGTGCTGATTAACACACATTGAAGTGTAGAATTTCTGTACAGAGATTATGACTGATATGCTATCTCACTCATTATTTTATTACTAGGGTGTTGTCATGTCAACGCCCGAAGTATATTCCCTATTGAATTTAATGACAATTCGCGATCCTACCGTACGCCTAAATTTAGAAAAAGTTGCACAGGTGCCAGAGCTATCAAATATTTTTTATGATGACAATTTTTCCTCCCAATTTAGCTTTATAGTCCCATCATGTATTTATATTTTATAGATGACGGAAAGATTAGTTCAAGCCAATAAGGTTGATACTACACGCGTAATTCAAAAATTATTTGATTCAATCGTAGAAAATGGTGGAGAAGTGAGCCCTTTTTCCGAGTGAAAGAGAATTTATTACTTTTATATCGAGGACAGAGATTTAGTACAATATGTAGCGTTATTCAGTAGATAGCGTAAAATACGTTAACAAATTTGGCCCCTGAAATAAATCCACAAAAAATATGATGCAATCCAATTCACATTTCGAAAAAACACTTGCAAGTAACGCAGCGGAACTTTTTTCGTCGTCACATATTCCTCAAAAAGATTTGCCAATCATATGACCAGCCATATGGTAGTGACCCCTACCTCTGGTGTGGAAAAAATAAAAAATATCAATTTGATGAAAAATGGTCGTTTTTGAATAAAAAGCGATCAAAAATGTCAATTTTCTCATCGCTTCGCGCCATAAATACATTTTTTACGGTTTTTTGGATAATAACATTTTTAAAATTATTTTTAGGCTTTTTTGGCGGAAAAATTGAATTTTTTTTCTTCTAGGATCTCCTAAAATTTTGGGTAGTCGATGACCCTCCGCCCCAAAAAAAATCGTTTGGCCCCCAGACACCGGAGCTCCGTTACACGTTTGTTCAGGAACCCAAAAAAATTGCAAAAAATCATTTCTAATTTTTTTACTCGTAAAAACTGATGTCCGCGTACGGTAGAATGTTCGGTGAAAGAACTCGTAAATGAAATTCGAATCGTTAAAAATTCACAATTTAGACAGATTTTAGCAAATAATTCACTTTAGCTTTTCCCCAATTCCTGAAAATCTCACGGACTCGAAATTTATTGCATCGTATGAGTATTTAATACTTCGGCCAAGCTGGATGTAGAAGGTCCGGTGAGTTGAAGAATAATCTAGACACGGCAGCTCGATTGGAAAATCTCATGCGTGAAAAAAACAGATTCTTGTGTAATAAAGTAGCTAAACGGAATAATATTTAGCTATGCAGCACATAATTTGTTTATTTTAAATACATTACACGCAATCTTTCGCCAATCATTTCCACTTTAGAAATTCGACAAAATCTGAAGAACAGTTTTCTAATTTTTTAAATTCAAAGTTTTCCAGTTTGATCATGCTGTTCAGCACAAACTCGTAATTCAGTCTTGGATTTTTTCAACATTCAAGCCGTTTGGGGGTGTGATGGGGACCCATGCCACCTATTACATGTATGGATAGCATCTTTTCTACATGTAAGTGTACCTATGTATATTTATGAGATTTTAACTTTTCATACTATTGATTTCGTTTTCGCAATTAAATTTTAATTCTTTGATCATTAAGGATAAAATCGAACTGTCAACAGACGAAAAGATTGCGTCAAACGTCGAAGAGTCATTATCTTCCGACGAAATCAATCATTTACCCGATATCATTGCTCGTTTGGAAAATTCATCCGATAGTCGGGAAAGTCCTTTTACGGATCAAATAAAAGACGTTTTCGACGGTGATAAAGATTACCTCATCAACGCGCAAGAATTTCCTGTTAAAATTTTGCGCTATAGTGATAACAATGCAGTCACGAATTCTCAGACACTCTGTCTACCACCGATGCCGAAGGCGCCTATTTGCGATATTATTGTCGAAAAATTCGTCGTTGAAATGATCGAATCTATTCCTATCGACGGGACTTTCAATTTCGAGAACATTACGTCGAATGAACATCGCGAAAGTTCATCGGAGGATAAGGAAATTGCTTACGGAATATTAAATCACGACAATTTGCCAGAAAATATACGAATTGAAAGTAATTCTTTGCAGAGGAAAGAAATTTCAAGTCTGGATTTGTCCAATGTGGCTGAGCTCATAGGCATTCCAAGTACTGTCGTCAGTCATTTGGATTATTCCCTAGCGGAAGAAAGTGACGATAATGATGAAGACAATGCATCGTTCAATGGACGAACTGGTGTTAAAATTATAGTTCCATATTTTGAAACCTACTCACCAGTAACTATAAATAGTTTAGAAAAAAATGATGGCGATTTTTTGGACGAAAATGTATCATATCCAGAAACGAATTATTTGATCGATGAGAAGCACGATTCGTCTGCGTTAAAAAGAGCTTCTTTGACCGAAAGGGGAAAGGATGATAACAACTATTCCAGCGATCACTTAAGTAGGTGGCATGTCCATTCAAACCGAAATTTGTGGTCAAATTTTGACGATTTGAATAACGATCAACAATATTGCAGTTCATTTCCCGCTGAAAAAGAAGAAGTGAAAAGTTGTTGGTTTTCGACTATACCCATTTCCAGGTTAGTGAATATACTTCTATACATAACTCATAAACAAATTGTTATAATTCTACTTTCTTGTACCTGTGAATTTGGGGCTTTTTTAAAAATTTTGCTCTTCATGAATATTTCCAACTAAAATTTTGTTGATAGTATTTCTGCATGAGCAGACTGACCCATAGGCAGGGGTATGAGGTGAGTATTACCCCTACTTAAAGTCTTAAAAATTGATCAATGGTTGCCAAATATTGAGACAGGTGACGTGTTTAGTGGACATTTAGCTACAATGCCCCGCATATTTTCAACTTTACTCCTACCCAAAAAATTTGACATCTTTCCCCATCGACCCACCTAAACTTCGTCGACCTAGTGGCTGCTTGAGAAGCCCAACCACAGAAGAGGGAACAAGATTGCAAATTTCCAGTTTTTGGCAGAAAACAACCATTTTTGGATCATAAATCGTCAAAAAAGTCAAGTTTTATGACTGTGATTATCAAAACTCGCATATTTTGTTTGGACTATTTTTTTGGGTGAAAATTTCGATCTTCAACTGATCTCCTCCTCCTCCTAAACTTTTCTCAGTCATCGACTCCCCTCTCTCCCATGCCTGAACCGATTTGATCTCCTGAAGCTCTAGAAGCCGTCATGTTTATACACGTATGGAGGATACGAAATTTTTGCACAAACAGATGTATTTTTCATTATTTTTTTCTATTGGTAAAATCAGACTATATTTTTGTTTCGCACAGTTCGTATGATATTTACAGAATCTATCGTTGAATTGTAGAACGCAATATACATATAGAACAAAGAAATATTTTTCATACTGTATAGTCTATAGTCTATAGTTCATACTGTATAGTATAGTCTTTTATAGTCTATACTGTATAGTCTTTTTGCAATATAACCGCAGATCTCATGTTTGTTTATTTTCTCACCCATGCTCATTTGATCAGCGCTCCAATTTAATATTATCCTACGTTCCCGCCGAACTTTTTCAGCATTAAAATCGATCACTATTCTTGATAGCAAATTTTCTGTTTGTCATGAATAACTCATGGACTCTTTGGTAAAATGTCCGTATTCACTGTCCGGTACGTGTTTTTTTAAGTAGGCTTAAGGCTCATTTATACTTGCCTTTTCGACGGAACGGAACGAATCGTCAACTGCTTGAAACGTTCTGCCCGAAAATCCACTTTCGGTCGGAATGCATAACTGCAATTTTGCGGAAAAGACCAACGGTAACCTCCAACCGAACCAAAGAGAACAAAAATTTCCCTTTCGTTCGATTACGTTCCATCGATTGCATTTCGTTCCGTTTCCCCGTAAAACATAAGTATAAATGAGCCTTTACGCTTCCGAGCATTACTTAATCAGCAATATCGCACGAGAATTGCGATACTTTTGCAGAGTCTACGCGTTTTTTAAGGTAGCCTGTAGCATTAACTATAGTCCTCTTTTTCGAAGTAAGACTCTGAACAGTTTTTCTGGTCGTTAGGTCAGCCTTAGATTTTTTGGACAGTAGAATATTATATAAGAGAAGTCTTCTGTTGAGCATATTATGCTGTTTACTGTAGGCATCAATCAATCATAATCCGTCGAAATTATGGTATGTCTCCTGACGTGATCTGCCAATCAAATTATCATCGCGTGCGATAGTGCGTCTCATTTATTCCCTCAACGGTCATTCTTAATATTGATTCATAGTAGGTCTCTATGTCTTGGGTAGATTAGAATCCGTCCTTGAATTATAATCTAACTGCTTGCAATCTAAGTTTAGATTTTAGTCAAAATTTTCACTTCTTTCTCCAGCAAGCCACCCTTTGAAATATCAGTTAGCAATAAACATCTCGATATGCCCGAAAATGACAAATTATCGGTCAACGTCGTGGATGGTTCGGTAATTTTACCTTTTGACACAGATTTCGATACGTATTTAAATAATAAAAATGATGCTTTTGCCGCTGATTTTACGGAAAATAGAACGACCAATGAAACCCGTTCCACAAAATCGGCGGGAATATTACAGAAATTGATGCCAATGTCGCCTGACGATTTTTTTCAATTGAAGTCTCACGGGGAATTAGTACATGTCAGAAGGCATCATAGTCAAAGGTACGAAACTTCGCTGAGTTTAATTGCAACGTGTAGTGTTCTGAATTTACGTATAAAACGATGATTTTCAAATTACACGATCATGCTTACGTTTAGCATCAGAAGCTCAATTCATCTGTCTTTCATAGGATAATATAAATCTTTATATTTTTAGAACTTGAAGCTAAGTTCAAATCTGTCGTGACCAATATGAAAATGTTTTTCTGCTCCAGAAGTGGTTCTAATCGTCCTAGATTTATTTCAGTTTTAAGCTCCAATTAATATTTCATACTCTTTGGTTGTTGTTACTGTAATATCAAATTGATCTTACATATTCAGGTGTTATTTATGCTCGCCGAGAAAAAGTGCCAAAAACGCAAAGCGGAGGTCTTTGCCCAATTCGCGACCGGAGCCAGGCTCCCTAGCTAGCTTTGAAACATTGTTTCGTTCTCGTTCATTTATTAAATCTACAGTACAATGTTCTCTGCGTAAACATGATAAATCAATGTCGCCAATCGATTCGTCACAGATTAATCTCGATTTGACGCTAAATTCGCTGAAGAAAAAAAATGATCTATTCGCTAGTTTCGACAAATTAGCCACCTCATCTGAAAGCCCATCGCCGACCAATAGCGATTGGTATAATATTGAAAATCCGAAAGAAGACATTTTAAGCAAGAGTGAGTATCGAACTCAATGTTTAGGAAGAACAATTTTAATTTTACTAAAATAGTGAAACAAAGGTTCATTCCATCTGAAAGGATTTTCGACTTTTTTTAGTACTTCATGGACCTTATTGTGAAGAATGTAAATTTCGATACTGCGAAAAATTACTCAGTTTTTAGGATAACCACAATAAATCAGAATCCGGAATAATTAATGTTCGAAAAAATGGACTTCCTTTACTTACCAGACAGTTATTACCTGTTTGTTTATTTTTTATAAACAGATTTTGCGAAACAAATATATCATACGTCAAATTCTTACCAAATATCCGAATGTTTCGACAAGAACAATCCATTTTTGGAATCCGAATCATCGTCGTCGTCATCGGAAGATGACAGAGAAAAACTTTCTATTAATTCTGAAGAATCACGATTGAAACCTATCATCGAATGTGAAAACGAACACGACGACCTGGAAAATTCGAATCGTCGATCGACGAAAAAATTGCCCATAATGGTCGAGAAAATAAGAGAGCATCAGCTTCAGCAAAGATACGACAAACAAGGTGATTTAAATTCCAAAAGTAGAATTGAAGAACCATTCCCAGTAGACTATTTGGCCAACGCGGATCCGGTTATTGTCATCAGCACGGACGACGGACCCGGAAGATTATCACGTGGGAATAGTATGCGGATAAAAGGAGGGAGTATTCGCCGTAATATTTCCACTCGACAACACAAAAATGTATCTTTGGCGGGCACTCAAGGTAAGATGTCCATCTGAGTGGTCAATTATTATTTTTAGCGAGTGAGTAAAATCATAATTTTATATGGTCATAATCAGCACACGATTTAACGGTCGGAAATTCTCTGGAGTCAGCGCTAAAACTGTATGTGAGAGCATATTTTTCATATTGTTTTATTGATTTCTTTAATATCCAAGTCTGATAACGTCTGGTACTTGAGAAGTTTTCTTTTATTGTTTTGCATAAGATTTTTACAAGTTTCACCTAAAACTTTTTTTATTCGAAACTGTAAAATCCAATATCTCAACTCATTATTTTGCAGTTGGTATTATTCTCGAAGTTACCTATCAATCAGATGGCCCCATGGGGAGAGGTATGAGGGGGGTATTACCCGTACCTAAATCCCTTAAAATTGATCACTGGTTGCCTAATTTTGAGAAAAATTGACGTGTTTAGTGCACATTTTAGCTACACTAAACCCGCAAATTTTCAATTTTACCCCCACCTGAAAAATCTGACCTTGGGGACCTCTGCTATCAATAAGTAAGAAGTTTTGTTTATAATCGGTTTAAATAAAGTTCGTCATAGAATGAGATCTGTGGTTTTCCTCGAGAACTTGGTTGATTGTGCATAGTTTTTCTTAGTTTTATCGGTCGAAACTATAACAACGTGCATTATTCGTTCTTCGCGGATAAAATTTGTTTTGCGAACTAAAATTAGGTGCAATGAATCTCATACTGTTGGAAGGAAATTTCTTATCGGTAAAAGTTTCTCATGTTAATAATGTCTGTAGCTGTCAATTTGAAAAGATTAATCCTGGATCGCCTACTCAACTCCACCTGTTGACTGTTGAACTGTTGAAATTATCCTTTTAAAAAATTTTTTCGGCAAAATCATGCTCTTTTTGTGGAATTTTCAGACCTTTGTAGACTTGTTGACTCTGTGGCGCTGCTACTTTTTTTCTGATTGCGTGCGCTAACTGATTTATAATCTTCATCATCGAAGCAACTGTTTTCGTGTATACTTTCTAATGGTACAGTAGACCAGCTGTTCCTTTGAAGCTGCTGCAGTTATGAATTCAACCCGTTGAATTTGACTCAAACATGCACAATACAGCGCACGTGCCTTCAGAAGTATGAATCTGGAAGGAGCGTTGAGGCTGTATAGTGCCCGTTTATGCTTACATGTTGATCAGTGGTCCCCAAAGTAGGAAATGAAGCTGGGATCGAGAATTTCAGGGGTCTAATCAGTGTCTTTCTTTGCTCGCTGACATTTGGGGAAGGGGGGTTTCACACATTCCCGTGTCCATTCTCTCGTAGTACTGCTTTTTCTGCATCTGTTTTCGTACCTGGATCCTGTTGAACTTCCTTACATTCTATCTCTCCTATCGATTCAATGCATGCCATACTGTGAACAAGCAAAGTATTCGTTCAAAGTTTCTTGCGTGAGGCAATTTTTCGAGATCATGCTTTTCTTTTAATCTTCGTAGTTCTTATTGGTGTATTAAAATATCAATTATATATCTCTTCTGCCAACAATGCTATTCTACATAGTGTCCCATAAAAAAGAATACTCTGCATTCAGTTCGATAACTCATTTAGAAATGATGTTGGGTGAACATAAATTGGAACAAAAATATATGAACATAACAACTCCAAAAAATTTTATTTATCAATATCCAAAGTTCAAGTCAGGGTGTTACAATAACGTAGACTCAAAGTGGGTTTCTTTGGCAGAAGTCAATGAATTTAAACGAGCTAACAGCTAATTTTGCAATCTTATTTTTCATCGCCTTTATTACTGACGTTCGCGGTCTTCCACTGCATGGTTGACGTTCAACTGATCCAGTTTTTTATGTTTCCTACTAACTTTTGCACTTCACTGTACTTCTGGTTTGGTTGTCGAAATTTGTTCACAATTTTTTTCGCGCCATATCCCAATTGAATGAGGTACACACAACGCGCAGTACAAATTCCAGTTTACGTCTTTACTTTCACACTAAATTACACGCTATAAACTACGGTAACCCTTTTTTTGGGACACGCTGTATTCAGCATACTGGAATAACATCAACTAGAGTAACCTGAAATCGTTGGCGGTGATCGACCGATGGGCACTTTTTGCTCGTCGGCCAGGCATAGACGTACACAGAATTTTTTCATATGGGGTACAATTCAAAATTTAAAAAATTACTGTTATAAAATCAGCTAAAAATGATGCTTTTATTGTCACACATAAACAGGAAGTAACTTAAAACGTTTTATTTCAACTTAATACGACGCGACACATCTGCAAAAATTTCGAGAACATCAGAAATGTCATTATTTCCAGATTCTTTAAAATTGTACGAAATAACAGCAAGATCTGAAACATGCTTTGTTGTCATTGACTTTCGTTTTTCACAAAATATCTTAGCCAGCATACTAAACGTTCTTTCTGGTGTCGAAGTAGTGACTGGATAAGTTAACAAAATTTTGAATAAGGCAAAAATAGTTGGATAAAGTTCCTCAAAAAAGATTAAAATCAGGTCACAGAATGTATAAAAAACTACTGCTAATGAAAATTTGTGGTATACTTTTAGAGGTCCATCAAATAATTTTATTGTTTCAGGTAAACTTTCAGGCCTTTGTTCTAAATTGGTGTTGCACCATTTAACTTTCCATCGTCTAAGTTCACCACTGAACATCTCAAAAATCGCACCACCCAAAAAATCATGATAAAACGCAATAATATTTTCAAAAACGCCAGGATCTAGTCGATCTGGCTCTGAAATTTAATCAATATATTTAGTTTGATGTGCTACAAACAGATGTACAAAAGCCTACCATTCAATGAAAAGATAAATCAAGGCAGTAAAGCTTGAATTGTGAAAATCATTGAATCGATAATTAAGTTCTTCAATTAGTTTTTGCACCTAAACTCTGTAAACATTTTCTTGTTAATAAGGAGGCACAAGTGTATTACCTAGATGTCGCGCCATGAACCTGGGAACTTCCTCTGCTACACCAAGATCTTCAGCTAGTTCTGGAAGAATATCATTTAAACTCTAAAAGCTAATTGATAAGGCAAAATCAGCATTACTTTTGCATTGTCCATAAATCAGCATCTGATTCAATACGTAATTCTAAACTTTTCTTTGTATTTTTAATTTCGTCATAAGTAGATAGCAAGTCAACAGTCTGCTTCTGTAGGTACTTGCTAATCGATTTTAAGTCTCTTGCGATGTCAGCAGAGGTCACAATTAAGGAAAACAGTGAATTCAAACTTGATATATTTTGAAGCAAGGCTGCTGGCATGTGATCATTTTCTGTTTCAGCCAGAAATTGTAAAGCAGCAAAGACTGCAGGTAATAATTCCTTAAATATAAAAAACACTTCAGTTTTCCCTATAAAAAATAATTTATATGAACTTTTTTCTAAAATAATTTATGTGAACTTTCTGGCTTATAATAATTATCCAAAAACTCGCGTTTTTTTGTGTCACTTAAAGAACGACCAACAGCCAAACCAATGGCGAAATTTTTGGGTGGCTGGGCTTTTAATTCTGGTGGCAGTGGCTCTGGCTTTAGTAATGCTTCTTGCCGCGAAATAGTGGATGGTAATTCACATTGAAAGATGTCGCTTCATTATCCGCTGGTTGAGCACTGTCAAGAATGGGTTCTTCAGTGCTTTCTGTTGTTGATGTTGCAGTTTCTTCATTATTGGACTGTGAAGCAGCTGAATTCTGTTGTCTTTGCCTGAAGAATTTCGTAATAGAAGTATTGCCCGTTGATTGCCTTTTGGACGACATTTTTAATCGAGCACTAGTTAGTACTTGTGGCAGAAATATCTGAATTGAAAGGAATTAAAAAATTTTTCAATTTTCGCTCACTGGGTGCAATTGCATCCACATCACCCAGTGTCTGTACGCCCATGCGGCCAGGGTCCACCAATGCTATGGACGGTAGCCGATGCATAGAATGTTCAAAATACAAAAAATTAAAAAGTTTTTTCAAAATGTAAAAATTTTTTCAACAAATTCGATCAAAATAGAAAACAATAATTTCAATCACTCAACAAACTTACTAGAGACATCTGACACGCTTTCTTCCGGTAAGTTGCACTTACCAACAAAGCAACATGTGATATGACAAAACTCTAAAAAAACCAAATCAGAAAAAAGGCCAATCATGAGTCTACCATATTAGGCCTATAGGCAGGGAGGGGGTTGGAGAGCGTGAACCCCCAAAATATTTCAAGTATTGAGTGGTTTTCCTTCTTTTGGTTTTTTCTTCAAAAAAAAGTCAAGTCAGAAAATGCCAATTTTACAGTAAATTCAGTGAGAAAAAATGTGTGCCCCCTCCGAAAAAATTCCTTGCAACAGGCCTGCACCATATCTAGATAAACCCCGTTAGATCAGCTAGCACCAGTCAGACTTAATTATTGGTAGGGTGTTTCGCTCGCTGGTTAGATGGTTTAGTCCACGACAACACGCTTATCCTTTTTCTTATGTTTCATTTCTCTTCTTTTTTGATCATTTTAAAACTGTTCACACAAGACATAATCTGGTTCTGGAAACAAGCCCATCTCCTGTTGTCGTGTAGTACTGGGTTGCATTGAGCTGGGTATATTGTTCAGGTGATGGGTTCAACAACAAAACAGAGAATATTGGAGATGATCATGCCTTCCTTTTTTCTTCCTTATTCTTCTTTATTTGTTGTCTCTCTTTTTTTTTCCTACGACCCAGGGACCTGTTGCATAAAACACTTGTTATCGTTACAAGTCCTACAAGCCAAAAATTACTTGTGAATTCAGTTGCATAAAAGTTACAAGCTACAAGTACAAGTCCTACAAGTGAAATTTTCACAAGTGCTACAACTGTTATTTACAAGCTGGTGTTGCATAAAAGGACTTGTAACGATTACAAGTCCTACTAGAGAAATTTTACTAGCGCAGCGTTGCATAAAACTATTTGTAGCTACAAGTCAGTTACAGGTGTAGTTAAACATTCTAACACACATTTTTTGTTGAATGTATAATTCGTACAAGTTGGGCTTTGCACAAAAGTATTAGTGCTACAATTGTAAAAAAACTTGTAACGTTTTAACGTGCGATAGAGTTACAAGTCAAATTTCACTGATAAATCATTAGTTTCGCTTAATTTCTTCTTTTTGTTCAACATTTCGTTTTTCAAATTTAATTCTAATGAATGAAGCAACCATTTTTCTTTATAGTCGTATAAACTTTATCCATTTTTATGAATTAATTCGTTGTGATATTTAACTCTTAGCAAAATGATGATGATGATGATGATGATGATTTTATTTGCAACGGCACTAAGCAATATTAGGAGAATATAATAAAATAAACGAATAAGTTAATTAAATACAGAATAAATATGCAGTACATTTACGAATATGCTGTGCTTGGTCAAAAAGGCATATAGCTCTTACAGTTGACCAAAATTGAACTTATCCAGTTTAGAGCGAAAAATTTTACTATTTCTAGATGTTATTATCGATTCAGGAAGTTTATTCCAAATAGGAATAACTCTATTAGTAAAGATGTACATTAAAAATCAATTACAAGCCATAAAAGTGTTTTTCACACACATGAAAGCAGGGGGGATTTGGGGGAGAAGTGTACATCCCATCAGCGAAAAATTTGCCCTATACTTTGTACAAGGAACATTACTGGGATTTGGCCTCCCACCCAAAAAATTTTTCTCCCGTGCATTGCATGTATGGTTTTCCGTATTTTGGCCATTATGGATATTTTTACTGAGAATAGTGATTCTGAAGACGATTTTATAGAAGAAAATAATAATCCACGTCGACAACGAGTATTTTTAATATCGCCCTATAAAAATTCATTCATAAAAAACGCTTGCAGTTTATACCTGTAGGGCTTGTAACCTGGAAAAACAACAATTGTAAATTACAAGTCCTACAGTTGTAACATACTTTTATGACTTGTAAAATTGACTCCGAACTAGTAATTTTTTGCTTGTAGACAAAAAATTTATATGCAACGCCAACTTGGATGACTGATAGCTTTTTTCACTGGTAACTTGTAGCTTGTACGTTTTATGCAACGAACTCCAGGGGTGTCTGTCACATACTAATCTCCAAGTAGTGTTTCTCCAAGTTTCACTGCTTTTTACTTTTCGGAGTAATCTATAACAGCGGGCGTACTCATGGTATTTTAAACTTTCTAAAGAACAAACTTCCGATGTAATGTCAATAGGCTGCCTCACAAGGTGCAGTGTTGCTCAAAAGTTCCTAAGGAACTTCCAATGTAACGTCAATAAACTGCCCCTTAAAATATAGGGCTGCTCAAAAAAATTGTTTGGTATACACTAAATTTTCTGCAACTTTTTTCGGAAGTGTAAACTGCAGGAGCAGGTTTCATTAACTGAAACTGGGGATCATCCCGACATCGCTATTGAGAGCTTGGAATGAGTTTCAGCTTCGGTTTTATCTTCCTTGGGTTCCACTAAAAAGTTCATGCTTGGGATTAGCTTAATCTGAGGTTTAAGCCTGAGCCCGAGATACTCTCGACCATGCTAATAAAAACAAAATTTGGCACGTCATTAAAAAAATCGTTAACACAGAAAAGGTAAGTTTCGTGTAAGACATAATCTTGCAAAAATGAAAAAACAAAAAAGGAATGTTTTTTTGAAAAGCATCGTCGAAAAAACGTGAAACATGAGTACACATAATCTTACTGAATACGCTAAAAACATATCCCGAAAATTGAAACTGTTGTTCTTTTCCTGTGACTTCAATTGATTCTTTCATGGGTTGTTGTTTAAATCAGCTTCAATAAGATCAACAATAAAATGCATTGATGCACGGTCAAATCTGTAATAATCGTATAGTTCGGCGTCATTCATAGAATCTAACGGATTCGTCATATCCCGGAAAATTCGTTCACGTTTAATATGTCGAATCATCAATCGATAACGCAACTAATTCTTTTTTTAACTGTTGACGATAAAAAACAGAACAAGAAAGGTCAGAGTTAAACTTGCTCGATAGGGGGATTAACTTTTGCGTGTCGCTGAAACCGACGTCAGGATCAGGATTAAATGAAAAGCGTTAGTGAAACCCAATATCCCGAACTCGGTCGAGATAATATCGAGCCCGGGATGATTTGAACGTCAGTGAAACCTTTCAAACCGAGATTTCACTTTTTGTTGTGGAGATAATCTCGAGCACGAGCTCAAACCACTTTAGTGAAATAGGTCGCTAACAGATAAGTTGTTTTGTGGTTTCTAGCAAACTGTGATAAATCTGCTCGTATTGGTCATTTTTCTTAATTTTGTCTTGGCTTCCTTGTTGGGCGATCCAAGACAGATTTACCGCAAAGAGGCCATAAATGGACTATGTTTAAAGAACAAAATTTCTCAGAGAGATGCCCTATCATGTCAATTAAAAGGCTGTTGGTTAAGCCTATTTTCATTTCAAATATGGGTGGCTGCGGTTTGTCGGCTTCAATCTATGACGTTAGGAGATATGAAATACCTTCGTACTTTTGTTGACGAAAGACCTTTGGCCTTGTTCCTTTCACCATGAAATAAAACATTCGTCGCACTCCGTTTACCAATAACTTTTTTTCTTCGGACTATTTCCGACTATCCAAGCTTCCGACTTCAATCTATGTATACTGCCTCCGACTCTGGTGTACTTTATTTGCATTTGATTCTTATGGAAATCTCAAAACTTATGATTTTAGATAAGTTAAGAAGTTTTTTTCTCAAAACTTTCTAATTTATTCAACTTTACAAAGCACACGATGATGTAGAATATGGTAACCTGCCATAGGCGAAATACCAGGGTTGAGTTAATCGTATCGTTAGTTAGCATTTTCCGTCCGCCAATCCTTGCTTTATGAACATTGCGAAGGGTACGTCGTTCCAATATTTAACGATGGCCAGTTGTTCGTCGGCCGCTGCGTCACCTTGCAAAAATTGTAACTCTTTGAAACGATCGTTTTGGAACAAGCCGACGACGTATTTTTGCATTTTAGTCTTAACATCTTTGATTCTTTGTTTCTCGACCTAGTCGGCGGTCATTCGATCGACCAACCCTTTTCATATTTTTCTTGACACAATCTTTAAAGATTACTAGCGAATTGGTAGG
The DNA here is from genome assembly GCA_963922205.1 of Romanomermis culicivorax. NCBI lineage: Eukaryota > Metazoa > Nematoda > Enoplea > Mermithida > Mermithidae > Romanomermis > Romanomermis culicivorax. Next base: position 225,552 of record CAWUHX010000026.1, on the reverse strand, counting down.
CGGGCATTTTGATTCTGTCGTCATTGAGCCCTACATCGATACCCGAAACTATGTTTTCGTCGGCGCATTCATCAGCTTCTTCGCCCGACGGATTCACTCCGGCTAAAACGATATCGCCTTCTTTACGTGTGACGTTCTTTCCTCTGAATTCTAAGACAACGCCGTCAATTTCTTCCATAGGAAAGGAATCGCTGTATAATGCGCCGTTGGATAAGATGTCGCGGTAAATTGGCATTTGGCCGTCGAAAATGCGATGAACGAATGTTGGTTAAAAAGTAACCTGTCGTTTCGTGTGCTCTTAATATTTTAGGGTAAAAGCCTATTGAGAATTTTTGCCCTCGAACAAAATTTACCTTTTCAGCTCGGATAGAACAGCATAATAATCTCGGATTTCATCCAAGTGAGCTCGACCGAGTGATTGGAATGGTACAGTAAGCTGAAGGAACAGGATGGCTAAGTCGATACTCCTTGTCACAAGACAGTGACCGAATTGATTCAGTGATTGCAATGATATAGTGGCTGAATCGACATATAATCAAAAAACACATCGAATGTTTTATATTTTTTTCTCTTTCGCATATTCAGAATGAGATTTTACCATTTTCAGATCATATTATCTACGTATCTGTTCATAGTATGCTCAACCACATTTCCTTACGAAATGATTAGCAGATTCAGCCGCACAAGAAGCATTATTAAATATATTTTGGAATTTTAAATCCTCGAAAACCATGTTTTGGAACGATTAACCCAATAATTGAAAGAACGAAGTTGTCGAGACCTTCGGAAGCGCGGCCGGTTTCATCAAAGAGACTTAAGCTCCAGCTGAGCTGCAGCTTAAACTGTCGCTTAACTCTATATGTTATACCATTGTTGTTAAACTGCAGCTCAGCTGTAGCTTAACTCACATACAAAACATATTGGAAAAGTTAAGCTGCAACTGAGCTGCACCTTAACGAAGGCATAGAGAGTTAAGCCACAGCTCAGCTGCAGCTTAATTTTCTCGATATGTTTTGTGTGCATGAGTTAAGCCGCAGCGGAGCTACAGCTTAACGCAATTTTATAACATATAGAGTTAAGCTACAGCTCGGCTGCAGCTTAACTTTTTCGATATGTTTTGTGTGCATGAGTTAAGCTGCAGCTGAGCTACAGCTTAACGGCAATGTTATAACATAGAGTTAGGCTACAGCTTAAGCTGCAGCTCAGCTGGAGCTTAAGTCTCTTTGATAAAACCGGCCCCTGGACAAGGCAAGAGTAGGTGAAGTTCGATACGAAAGAAAAAATTCAAGAGAAAAATAAATGAAAAAGGAGAGATCATTGAGTTGATTTAAAAAACAACAAAATTGAAGCATGAGATGTTTTCCATATATTTGGTCAAAGTATCATAATTTTGTTATCTTCGATCCTGTACTTATGCGTTCCACATTGTATCTGTATCCAGGCAAAAGCAGGACTTGGGGAATTCCTGCGTTTGTATTTTGTATCGAAAACTTGTTTCTCTCTTGCATATACATGTTTAATGGAGATCCAACTCTTCCGTCTGGATAGGGTTATTCACATGCCAAATATACTGTTGCTCAGTGTTGTACTTTCATTTTCGTCACCGTATTTTCACATAGGCCGTCGATATTCTGACTATATCTTCTCGATGTTGTATCTATGTACGAACCTGTTTATTGACAAAAATGTAAAAGTTGGTTAGTTTACTTTAGGGTTGGGTGGTATGGAATAAAAATCTAGCAGCCTTTTTGTGTGGATTAATGTTTCATGTTTGTTTCGGTCTTAACTTTGAAATTCCTACATGAAAAAAGTTTCGCTTTACAGGTGGTAGAGATACGACTGATGTAGGATCGAATATTTCGATCGATGTTCATCAAAATCCTGTCGTCAAAGTGAGCAATATCCATTTTCCGGTTCGATTGCTGCCAGGAGGAATGCATGAAGCGAAGATGGTTAGTTACAAAGTAGAATTTGAAGGAATTGTGGACAATCCTCTTGTCGTCTAAGGTATCAACTGGTCCGGAATTTCTCTTCAATAGCCGCCAACCTAGCATCAGACTGAAAGCTCCGGCGTCGCAAGTACGTTTGTTGTAGATCTTAAAAGGGAAATTTCGAGTTTTGTTTATTTGCTCTATTGTTTTTTCTCAATTCGTTTGAATTTTATTTTCATTTCTCACTCTTCTTTTACACTTTCAATAGTTTTCTGTTGGCTTCCCTACCACCTTCTGTTTCATATCTATCATCCACCTTGCCACGGCCGATATGTTTCATCTGATTACCTGGAAAATTGCAAAATGCTGCTATAATGTCATTGGCGTCATGGGACCCTTGGAATTTACCAAAATAGAATGAAAAAGGAGTCTGTCAATGGTTTCAATTTCAGGAATATGATAATTCACTGGTGTGACCAGAAAATTATTTTATATAAAGACGCGACAAAAATACTTTCAAACTTTTTTAGACAAAAATGAATTTTTGATGTTCTGAAAAAGAAAAGAAGGAAAGTGATGGTGAATGACGTCTGAAATTTGTTGAGAGTAGCCACAGTAGCCATAATTTTAGCTCGCCGTTTCCGTTGCTCGGTTGGCTCAATGGTTCATCACGTACGGACGGGAGCCGTAAGGTCGCGGGTTCAAGCCCCGGACCGAGACTAACTTTTACTGAAGCTCCGAGCAATAGGAATAGGTTGCCTCAACAAACTGCTCTGCCATCTTTACCCATTTGAGAAAAAAAAACATTTACGTTGGGACGCGTTCAATTTCAGTCTATTTTCGTAACTGTTAATTAATGGCCATTCTAGTAAGTTCACCAATTTCGCGACCTGAAAGCGCTTTTTCTGACTTTCTCAGACCGCCTTGAGCAGGGAAAACGTTGGCGTCAGGAATGTTCGTATGGTCAAGGGGAATGGTATTAGGAGGGACAGTCACAGGAGGTATATCCTGGTTATAGGGTAAAGGGAATTGGGTGAGGGCACGCCAATGTACGGCAGCCTCGGCTTTACCCAGGGTTTTATTTTTAGGCCAATTGGAAGCCATGACTCCTAAAAGTTCTGATTGGCTCCTAAAAGCTTAGCGGCACAAGCCAAATGGCTTATTAAAATGTAGAAATTTGAGCGTAATTTAGAGGTGCTTTCAGCTTCGAATTTCAAAAAATATAGCCGCTTCGCGGAATCATGTACATACCATATATTTTTAAATATTATTCTGTGATGCTGTGATGTGTTGCACGAAATGTTCATTTACACAACAATGAGTGCTTTGTGTAGATTTTTATGCATTTAAACATTCTCAAATACATTACAAATATTGTAGAAAATTTATTTTGAAGCGTTAATTGATGGTTCTTCATCCTTACATTCTGAAAGTACAAGATCGTATAAAACGCAATTTTTCCATTGAAAACATTCATGTCGTCTTTCTCAAAAAACCTTATTGTTGATACAGACTTTCGTTTGTACTAACGGTACTTTTGCGGGGTTCGATTCGTATGCAATATGATATGTGAAATAGTGCCACGTTGTAATTTGATAGCTGCATTCATTTCAAGGGAATTTTCATTCTGTAAAAGAACGTAATTTTTATTTATAAGGGGCGGATAATTTACGAGATGCGCGAGTTCATAAATTTGATAAGTTCGAAGCAAAAGATGTAAAATTAAACCAAGCGACTTTTCTGTTTTTCCTTTTTCTGGTCAAGTTTTTCATGATGTACCACCTTTCTGCTTTTGTGCTACTTTTTTGTTGTCTTGTTCATATCTTATAACCTATTTTATTTTATGCCATTTCGCATTTTTGCTTTTACAATCCATTTTTCTCCTTGTTTTCGTTGTCATACTTTTATTTATTGTTCAATATTTTTCTGACCATATTATCTAATCGTTTTACTTTATTTCTGCATATGCTGGTGATGCGATAGCTGTTCCGCATAATTATTGTGTTTGTTCAAGAAACCGAAGAAACTATTCCGACATTTACTTGAAAAGAACGTCTTAGTCATTTTGCTCAATGGCCAGCGAGTCGACGTTTCGTGTCGTACGGATTCAACGGCCGAAAATATTTTCGAATCGGTTAGCGTTCACACGAATTTAAATGAAAGACATTTTTTTGGCCTGACTGTGCTGAAAGGCAAGTTTTTTAGGTTGATTTATGTATGTTCTATATGCTGTGCAAATTTTTTACAGATGGCGAACATTTCTTCCTGGAACCGGAACAAAGATTAGAGAAATTTTGTCCTCCTGGATGGAGGAGCCATAATCGTCATATTTTGAACGCCCGAATATTATTCACCTTGTACTTGAGAGTTAAATATTACCCCGTTACCCTTGATTTCGTGAAGTATGTGTGTGTTCATATTGATGATTTGAGAAAACTTTCTTTGTAAATCTTCTTTGCTTTGGACTCCCACATTTCTTTCTCTGGATGATTGATGGACGTATGTTGTTTGCTGCAATATTGCTGAGCATCGACAGAGTTTCATTGCATGTGCTGAGATACAGTTTTTCAGACATAATGTAACTAAACTTTTTTCCATCAGGACCGAACAGACGCTTCACCATATTTATCTTCAACTGAGAAGAGACATTTTAGATGAAAGACTCCAGTGTCAAAGGAGCGCAGCTTGTCAACTGGCAGCTATTGCTTTGCAAGCTGAATATGGAGACAAACGCGATACGATGGAATATTTCATGCTTAGTCACTATATGCCCGATGTAAGTCAGGGTATTAATAATGGACGAATTCCATCAAAGCTTTTTTTCTTTAGTGTTGATTTTTCTAGGTATCCTTCTTTTTTGTATACATCATTTCCATTTCGAAAGTGTAGTTCTTGAAACGTCCATTCAGACATTTTCTAGATACTCTTACATATGTGACATACGAATATCATTACTTTCTTTTCCCCCCGAAATGTTTCAAGTGTTGAAAAAGCTCAGAAAAGCCAACTTTACAGGTAAATAAGGTGAAAAAATGTGTGCCCCCCCCCCAAAAAAAATTCCTGACTACAGGCTATATATAGGCCTGTAGTATAGGCCTGTATATACATATATATCTTTCTCAAAAACTGCGTCAAGGAAAAAATGCGAATTTTCATTAAATATCATGATAAAATATTGAAGATTAGCAGTCAAAACATGATATAATACGTTTAGCATGATGAAAACCATTATAGATTGAGTGATAAATGAAGGCATACATGCTCAACGCTGTGCCTAAGTTAGGAAATGCATTATAATGATAATTAAAATAATGGCACTTATCCACTTTGGTCCACTGTTTTTTTCCACGAACCTTTTCCAACAAATGTGGAAAGGGATCAAATTTTACATAAATGCTTAAAAATCTTAAAATCCTCGTTTTTTCGCTTGAAAAGGCTCACAGACGCTTTATTTAAGTGTTTTTGTGCTTTTTAAAGCATTCTGATAATCATTCTGATCATATATTTCAAAAATTATATTTAAATTTTGTGTTCATAAATCGTAATTTCTAGAAATTTATCATTCGAAAAATTTTAAACCATTTATTTGTTCGTAACCTTTCATAAAGTTGACCAAAAAGCAATGAGTCAGAAGCGTAGAACTTTTCCAGAAATACTTCCATGGAGCTTTTGAATTGAATTTACATTAAAAAAAGAACAAACGCTTCAAAAAGTTGAGAAAGTTGACGTGTTGACCTTTCTCAAAAAATCTTAAAAAAATTAAAATTAATACGTCTTATTATTTTCTAAATTATGTAAAAAATCTCGAATAATATCTCGGATAAATTCTTAAAAAATACCGAGATTGAGCGAGATCGAGATCCGCAGAAATCGAATATCCGGGATCGAGATCGAGATGTGAAAAAATACCGAGATTTGTCGAGATCGAGATCGATATCTCGGAACATATATATACGCATGCTAATTTCAGAGACATATGCTAAGCGAAATTGGTAACGATGATATGCTCCGTCGCGAGATCTCTGACTTATGGGTCAAGTATGCAGGCGTGACTATACGGGAGGCCGAAATGGAATACGTTAAAGTTAGTTCCTGCGATTTTCGTGGATGAATAAGTCACGTTTTTGTTAATATTCCTGCTTCAAAAAAATCTGCGGCGTTTCGTCTTCGAGTTTTTTGAACAAAATTTTTAAAATCCAGTGCACTCATGGCTCGTGAACCTTGAAAAGTCTGGAAACTCTAAACATTATATTTTCTTGCAGTAATCGAATGTTGATCTATTTACCGTATTCCCTCAAGCTATGGTTTTCGTTTCAGCTTTGTCAAACCCTGCGGGAATATGGCATCCATTTTCATCGACTGTACCGCAACAAACCCTCGTCGCTTTTAACCCCAAGTCCTCTCGGAGATCCTGATACCGGTACGCAGCTATGGATCGGCATCATGCCTCGTGGAGTTATAGTTTTCGAAGAACAGGTATATGTATATAATCAAATCATACTAGGTTCATATACCCGGTTTTTGAAAATACATAGTCATGGAATTTTTCTGTGTTGGGCATTGTAAAAGCCTGAATACCCTTTCGTTCCTGTAAGAGCTCTGACTAGATATTTACGGGGGTAAAAACCAATCTTAGGTGGTTTAGTCGACTCTGGAATTTTAGGAAGGGGTCAGCGAGTTCTAAAAAAATGTATTTTTTACTTTGACAGATAGAGAAAACATTCATAATTAAAGATTTTTACTTTAAAATAGCTGTAGAGTGCTTATTTGGGCACGAAGTCACCTTTTGATCGACTTAGGCTCTAGAGGACTAAATTCGGCAAGTTCAAAAGTCAGCAGGGAAGGTCACCGACAACTGCCTACACGATTTAAGTTTTTGTGGCATGGGTTCCAGAATCTATCCGACTGTGTCTGAGTGAGTATAAATAGTTGCTGCGTCTTCTTGCTGTAGTTTAATATTACAGAAAGTAAAAAAATACAGAAAGTATAACATCACTGACTTGAATTCATGGGGCGATTGTTTGATTCAACATAATAAAAAACATATTTTTATTTTTTGTTGTATGAGATTTTTCTTTTCACACGCATGATGATACATTCTTGTGCTGCATTCGTCTTTAAAACATGCGCCACTCTTATTACTGTCGCTGAAAGTAAATTCTACGTTTGTTCCAAATTTGAATTTCAGGACGGTAATCGAGTGCCTATTAGTCAGCATCCTTGGCATACAACGGACACTTTACAGTTCGATCACAAGAAATTCGTTATTTGCCCGCATAGTGATGGCTCCCTGGAGCCGCCGAAATTTATTTATTATACTGACGATTATAAAAAGTAAGTTTGCTATGGATTGTGTATTAATGGTTTTCGATTGCAAAAATTTCTAATAGTTTACGACATTTAGTTAGTATAGCATTCACTTTTCAGAAGTATGTATTTCGTGAATTTCGCTGCTGGTCAGCATAGATTTTGTATGAAAATGAGGACTTGGGCGGCAACGTTGCCCATGGACCAAAGCTCCTTGTCAAGACGAAAAGAAAATGGAGCGAAACGGGAACCAAACGATAGAAAGAAGTAATATCACATAATGCTAGAGACATAAAATTTCGCGTCGAGCATAATGTAAGACACAATTTTTCGTCCATACTTGAAATTTGCGAGTTACCAGCTGCAAACTTTTAACGAGGTTTTGGAAGCAATCTTGAGGAATGTATTTTATCATAAGTCTATCCTTGATCAATTATTCGAAATATATGATAGAATTTTTGGGACGCAGTACCTTAGCAAAGAGTCGAGCCTTTGATATGTAACTTTTGTGTATTCGTAGAGAGTCCGTTCCCTCCAATTCTACTGATTTTGTTCCCATCGATAACAGTGAAAAAGAGCTGCCCGTTCCTAAAATGAGGCATCGCGAAAGAGGTGTGGATACTCAGGTCAATAACCAAACAAAACCGATGAACGGTCTACTGAAATCGAATTCCGCGCGCAAAATGTCGCCATCGATGTCAATAGCGCAGCCTGTCGCCGACATGTCCATTGTATCACCGACAAACAATGCTTCGGAATTTTTGAATCATGACGAGAGCATATCAGGTAAGCTTATACAAGGTTTCCACGCACTGAATCAAACTGCCCCATAGGGACGTGCGTGAGGGGAGAATTACCCCTACATAAGTCCTTAAAATTGATCACTGGTTGCCTAATTTTGGGACAAAATGACGTGTTTAGTGGACATTTAGCTGCGCTACCCCCGCAGATTTTCAACTTTACCCCTACCTGAAAAATCTTACTTTGGGGACCTCTGCACTGAATCATGAACGAGCTGGAATCGAAGTCGATGCAAGAATAGAAATCTGTTTGAAATTTAATAAAATTGCGGCCTGTTGATTTGATCGATGAATGTAAATTTTGTCGTTGTTGCCTTATTCTTATACTCGTATTTTTTTATCATTTTTACTTTTCAGTTCGCCTCTGTTCACTGTTGGCATTTGGCATTCAAGTTTCATTTTGTATAGTAAGATTTTCGAATCATGATTTTAAAATTGCTGGTTTTCTTAAAGAGTTTATTTATTTAATTCATGAGATTCTCTATTTTTGATCTGACCGAAATTTTAATGTCGGTGTAAGAAGACATCAGGAAATTTTATAAAAATTCCAAAAAGTTTTAGATGTACTAAATGCTTTCGGTGTCCCAATTTCTCGCTATCTTGTTGAATACGAATTTTTGATTTTAACTGCTACTCAAGGTTCATATTTTGGATTATAAATATTTTAGTGAGCTTAAATCAACGGCTCGAGGAAGCGACTCAATCGCCGGTTGGCGCCAATTCCAGTTCGGATTACGAGACTTTTAACATTACGCTATTTAAAGATCCTCACTTCGGATTAGGCTTAACTTTAGTCGACGGCGAAATCGAAAAAATAGAAGGAATCTACGTCCGATCAATCACTCCGGGTGGTCCGGCGCATCTAGAAGGTCGTTTACGCGTAGGTATGCTGAATAGAACACGTCTTTTTCGTAGATGTACAAGATATAAATTATGCAATGAGTGTAGAAAAGAGGATAACAGTTTTTGAACAAAATACAAATTCTGCTGAAGTCAGGTCAAATCTGCAAGAGCGATGCCTCCAGCACCTCCACACTTTTCCATGTTGCAAAAATTTGTCAAAATCTCAAAAAAACTCGGAAAAATCTCTTCTTGAACCTCCTATTTTTGCGTGAACAGTCAAAAACTCTAAAAATTTCGACTAATGTTTGTCTGCTCTGCTGCTTTTCACATTTTACAATTTTTATATTGATTTTATTATCCAAGCTTTAAAATTTGTTACTGACACTTTACACATGACACGTAATTGTGGGGAAGTGCCATAAGAATTCCCACAGAAATCGTCGGTCATGTGGCTAGACATTTATGTTACGAAGCCCCGAGGTCTGGGGGTCAAACAATTTTTTTGGGGCCGGGGGTCACCGTTTCCCCAAAGTTCTAAGGGGTCCTGGAGGAAAAAATCGATTTTTCACCAGAAAAGTTCGAAAAACGGTAAAAAATACCGTGAATACATTATTTACTTTTTTTAGACGAAGCATTGCTATTTTTTGACCGTTTTTCGGACTTTTTTGGCGCAAAAATAACAACTTCCCTTCAAAGGCCCCCTCAAATGGCGATCGATGAACCTCCGTCCCAAAAGAGTCGTTCGACCCCAGACCTCTGGGCTGCGTTACATCTATGATTACACATAATGTCATGACATAAAAAAATTTCATGCCTGAAAGCATACACGTATGTAACGGAGCCTCGAGGTCTAAGGGGCATCCGGTCGTCGATTTTTTTAGGCCGGGAGTTTACCGATTCCTCAAAGTTTCGAGGGAGGGGTTCATGAAAAACATCGATTTTTCCGCCAAAAAAGTTCGAAAAACGGTTCAAAAAATAGTAATTTTTGTTTAAAACCGGTGAAAATGTATTGATGGCGCGAAGAGAAGAGAAAATTTGCATTTTGACTATTCTTTACTCAAAGATTGACATTTTCCTAAAATTTTTTGACCTTATCTATTGGAGTGCCTACGGCTAGCCAAAGGATTGGCAATTCCTGTGGGGCGATCTAGCGACCGCGCCCGAGCACCCGGTCGATCGCTGGACACTGAGCCCGGGCCCAGCATCGGTACCGGTCTAGACCTTTAAAATGAATTATTTTCCATTTAGTTCATTGAAACATCAAATATACAGGCTGAATAATTAAAAAGCAAACAGTGCAGACAGTGCAATGCATGAGTCATCTAAAATCTCGTATTGTCTAATTTCTTGGCTGTTTTTTCGCTGGACCGAGCTTGGCATTAGACGAATGAGCCTAAAAAATTTTCGCTTGTTTTTATTGCCTATTCAAGTCAGTTGTCAATTGTCTTGTCATGGTGAATGTCTTCATAGCGCTTAGATGATTTATTAATGGTTTAATTTGTTGTTTTTAGGGACTAGATTTTGTGTTGAAATCAAGATAATGTGAAATAATACTAATGTTTGTCTCATTTGGATAAATTTGATAAGTATTTGTCGAATTTTTTATTAATCGATGAAAAAATAACAAAAAAAAAATTATGGTCTTGTTGCTTACAGACGCGCACGGCAAGAATTTTCAAGGGGGAGGGTCCATGGACTTTTTCCCAGGGAGGTAGGGGGGTGGGTGAGCAAAAAACAAAAAAAGTTCTGCGAGCCTGTTTTCATACAAAATATGCACAAAAATCATGAAAAAAGCTGTCCTGGAAAAGGTTCAGGGGGTGTTTCACGACTTTTTTTGGCCAGGGTCTCAGGTATGGGGGCTTACCCCCCTACCCCCTATGTGCATGTATGGTTGCTTATATTCTGTTTCATGCGTCCCATTCTTATATGACTGTTTTGACTAGCTTTATAGATATTATGCAACAAGCCTGGGCCTGGTGCAAGGCTCAGTGAAAAATTCAGGCCCGGGTCCGGTGAAATTTTGAGCCCGGTCGATCGCTGGGGCGATCGCCCAATGATCAACGATTTATGGGGGGCCGTTCCTATGGCACTTCCCCCCAATTACATGTATGCCTTAAATGACTATATATTGCAGTAAAGAGAAGTCATCTGGTCAGGGAACTGATGTTTCGGTTTTTCACTAGTAAAATCCCATTGTTTCAACTCAGAGGGTAGTCGCTGCAAATTCCTAATTCGTACCGGTGCTGCTGAAAAGTCTACACATATGTATTGGTATAAACTCGGAAGGTATTGTTTTTGTGGCTTATGCTGAAAATGTTAATTTTATATAACTGGCTATGTGTTGTGCAAGTCTTTTCTTACGGGTTTAAGAAAAGATTGGTTCTGGTCTGAACTGACCTGTTAGAGGTAATTCCTTGGCTAGGCCTCGGAGATCACGCAACAGTCTGGTTCCCCTGACCTGGCAACAACAATTATCAACTTATCTTTAAGTGAGGGGGCCTCACAATGAAGCCCTCGCAATCTCCTACGAGAGAAAGTTCTTCAGGAATAGACTTACCTGCACGATCCCTATTAAGGTCTTCCTGGGCGTGGTGTAAGCAAGCCGAGCGCCTGGGCCCTTGCCCTTCACTCCTGACAATTTAAGTTGAATCTAAATAAATAGAATATTAATAAAATAATACAAATATCGTGAAAAATGTGGATGCACCACTAATAATTTATGTAAATAAACGACAAAGTTGCTGGGATAATGTTTATTATTGGGAGCCAGCACTTTACCAAAATATAATAAAAAACATATAATAGTGAAGAATGAATTTCACTATCACTTTCTTCTTCTTTGTGGCGCTCCACTTCTATGCAAATGTCTGCGCCGCTGGTCGTCCAATTCTTTGATTTGCATGTCGATTTCCCATCACAACTTGCCAGCAACAGGGTGCCCAACATATCTACTGCTGCCAAAAAACAGAGTTCAATGTTCTCTGCGCAGCATAGTCTTTTTTGTGCGAAAGAATTAATTGAATAAAATGTGTTTAAAGCGGGCCATATCTATAGTTCCTTCGATTTCAAATGAGTCTCGGCGATGCAAAGTGCAAGATGCCATTGAGAAAAAGTGAGTGAAAAGCAGCGATTTCATCATATAGCACATATGCGAATATTTGATTTATCACCGCAGTTTATTTTAAAAAGAACAATATTGACTTGATGCGGTTTTTTTATTTGTATAAACACCTGTTTGCATCGCCGAGACTCATTTTGAAAGAAGGCTACAGTTGTCTACTCAAGTCAGAAAAATTGACTCAACAGTGCTTCTTGTAACTAGTACCAATTTTTCCATTGCTGCATATCAAAAATGTTCACACATGAAGACACTACACTAAATAGACCCGCTAGAGAAATGGAACAGAAGCTTTATATGTTATCTGGACTGGTCGCAGGCCTTTTTAGATCTCTCAGTAAATACCGTGTATTGCTGGCCAATTCCGTAAGTAAGACTTGTGTGAACGTTATCATTTGTCCGATATCAGCGTTTTTCGGAAATAATATTATATTTCACGATGATCTGAAAGTTGAATAAAAACATTCACGATGATATGAAAGTTGAATAAAAACTGAGTGGTATTCAGAATGACATTTCATTCAAGACTAATTTTTTTAGGCCAATTGGAAGCCATGGCTCCTAATAATTCTGATTGGCTCCTAAAAATTTAGCGGCGCAAGCCAAATTGGCTTGTAAAAATTTAAGGATTTTAGCGTTATCTAGAAGTGTTTTCAGTCTTGAATTTCGAAAAATATCGCTGCTTCGCGGAATTATATCATCTGTATATACCTTACATTCTTAAATATCATCTGTGATGCTTAGTTGTGTATAGGAGATGTGTTTCACGAAATGTTAATTCGCACGACAATGAGAGCCTTAGGTATATTAAACAGGAAACATTGATTTGATTTTGATTTTTAAGGGTTTCAACTATCCAAAACTACGTGAAACTAACTATTGCATTCGTTCAAGTCAACAAGGTGATGTTACATGGCCCATGTAAAAATTTCTTGTGAAGGCACCAAAGAGGCTCAGGAATCAGAAACAGCTAAAACGGCAGCTGTTGCAAAACAGCCTCACCGTCCCTGGTAAATCGTGTTAATGTGCAATGTTTTACTTGTCGTAAAAGCTGAGTTGCCATCAGCACACTAGAAAAGTTGCATAAGTTGCTATCTGAAGATTGCGCTCAATTAGACGAAAAATAGACAAAAAAACGTGCGGTATTTCACTATAAGATTGATTATTTTAACTGAAATTGTAACACATATCACTGATTGAATAATGACTGATCTAATATGTGAGCCTTATTATTCTGTGTGTGATTTAAAACATATTCAAAACGATTAATCTGTTGTGTGGGCTGCTACTATGATTTTAAAATGTGTTTTTGAAAAATTTGTTGAAAAAACATTGTTTTTTACTACCACATTCGTTTAATCTTTTGTAGTTTTGGCTCGGTGAAGTTCGGATTGGCCTGTAGAGAAAAAAACGAAAAATAAAACCCTGATTCAAGAGCTGATATAACTTTACAGTGCCGTGCCCCGAGAATCGTAATAAGATGACCATCAACGTTCCCCCTAATTGGACAATGACATGCATTAAAACATACTATTTGGTGAACCCTTTCCACATCTCAAATCGCAGACTTTTGTGTCTTTCAAGTTTCTTGATCAAGTTTCTCAGCTGTCTGTACTCGAATTTTGGCCAATTGGTGATTTCCTCACACTGTATTTTAGCACTATTGAACATATTTTATCTTTTCAGCCGATCGTGTTACTTCCATTAACGGTGTTAGCTTGGAGGGTAAAAGTCGACACGACGCAGTCGATCTGGTTCGTCAAAGCGCTAGTCAAGTTCACATGGGTATCTTACGTTTACGGTTTGTTTATAGCAGTTCAGAAAGTATAGAACAGTCTCAACAGCATCCAAATGACAATAACATAAACAAGAACAGTAATAATGACGGACTGGACGCCGGTGATCTCGATAATAAAAAGAGGCGCTTCGAAAAATCGCCCAACATATCCAATAATCGGAAACGATTGGATCAATTGTCTCCGCCGTCCAAATCTCCACCCATTTCGTCCGTAGACTTGTTGAACAATAAAGGTAGTAACGGCATTATTACAAATAATCAACCAGCTCAAAATTCCATGGTCTGGTTGAACGATACGAGCACAGGAGGCGGCGTTAGTTTCTACAGTCGGACCTTGTCTGCTTTAGACGAATCATCGCGTATGTACAGCGGTTTGGGCGGGGAGGAATCGGACGATTCGGTGGTGTCGGACGATAATGATAACGAAATAGCGACTAAAAAGAACAAAAACGAAACTAGCTCGAACAATGATAACAGAAAACCGACGCCGGTGATGAGGAAGTACGTGCGAGCTTCAAAATCGTCTCTGGGCGTGAATAATAACGATCAACGACGACAAGTGAAAAGTAAAATGGAAAATGAACTTTTGGATCGGAGTTCGACGTCGTCGGGGTCTAACTTAGATTTGAGGCAACAACAAAAGAACAGCAATAAAAGCCGCAGTTTATCGAATTTGATTATCGACCAAGAAAAATTGCCGAAATCTAATAATAAAGACTGGACGGAAGATGTAGCGTTGTCGAAGTATTACTCGCAGTCCAACGGGGTATGTAATAGTTTTCGCATTTCAGCTTTTTGAGAGAAGACCGGAATTATTACAAGATATTTCTAGCCACCTGTATGTGTTTCTTAAATTGATATTCGAGCGCAGTAACCCGCATTTGAGTTTAAACTGATTTAGTAGTAACTGTTCTACTTGAATCATTCCGATTATCGGCACATTTCTATTTTTCTTTGGATTTTTCACCAATGTGTTAAAAGGAGGCAACGAACTAAAAAAAAATTACGTTAATAATGTATTCCGCTTGGAGCCGTTTCTCTGACACAATATATTTGTTTAGAGAACAACTGTTGGCTTTTTCGTCTGTTTCAGTTAGCTCATAAACTAGCAGATGAAGTTTAATTTGGTATCGCAGTCCTTCCTCGTCTTTTTGGTTGGGTATGAAAATCTTGGACAAAATACTATTCAGTTACTAATGTATTTTGTAAGTAATAAAACCGCTAAAAATCGCTTTTAAACAGAATAAGAATGAATGCTGAGAAACCTACTTTTTATGTGTGGTTTCCAGGGGTTTTTTCCGCACAGTGCGGACTTTTTTTGGGCTGTGCGGAAAAGTTTTCGGGCATTTTCCGCACGGAACGGAAATTTTTTTGGGCGTTTCTACTGCTGGCATTGATGAAAAGGTGCATTTTGGTGCAATTTATATGGTCAAAATCTCCAATTTTTCCGGCGCTCCGCGCCGGCAAAGAAAATA
The DNA here is from genome assembly GCA_963922205.1 of Romanomermis culicivorax. NCBI lineage: Eukaryota > Metazoa > Nematoda > Enoplea > Mermithida > Mermithidae > Romanomermis > Romanomermis culicivorax. Next base: position 210,280 of record CAWUHX010000026.1, on the reverse strand, counting down.
ATTTATAATATTAACTACTATTTAGCTGAAGCGCAGCCAAAAAGAAGTTTACTTTGATTTCTCGGTTGTCACTGATTGTTTCCATCAATCTTATATGTCTCTGCTAGCGTGAGTAAAACTCGTCACTTTGTGAATTGGAATTTTCATACGAATTTGCTGATTTTTCCCAGATTTCTCCTCACATTTATTTAATACCATCATTTTTCTAGGAAAAATCTAAATCGAAAGTATTACAAATTATCTCTAGAATACATTGTCCAACATTTCAGTAGCTTCTTTGTTCAAAAATTTTCTGGTGTGACGCATCGGAAGTTAAGTGTGCATGGTTTTCATGATTTGAAGTTCCTCATCCCATTCATGAATTAGTAATCTTCAGTATTAGGTTCGGATTTTGTTGAAAATTGAAATTTAATATTGATCTTCATGAATTCTTTCTCTCACTTGAAGTTTTTTGAACTTTGTGAACACAAATTTTGTGATTGGGAAACTACACGATTTTCGACTGAAAATGCAAACCTTCTATTTTAGAGATAAAGGTTGAAAATGCTAAATTTCCAGTATTCTAGAATATCAAAATGTAGAAATTGAATCAATTGGAAAATCGATTGAAATCTATAAATCATCGGCTCTAATCACAGAAATGACAGCAGCAGCTATTAATTTTGTTTGATCAAGCTAAAATAATGTTTTTGAGCTAGAAAAACAGATACTTTACATTATTTTCTTAGCAATCTATAATTCTCGCTCATTTCACACATTTTTCAAATGATCTAAACTTCGAACAGAAAAAATTTTCGTGTGCGGAAAAAATTTTGTGTCATTTCCGCACGGTGCGGATGAAGGCGTGCGGAAAAAAAACCCTGGTGGTTTCAGTCTCAAGGAATCCGGATTACTGGATGCCACGAATTGAAGTCTTCTAAAAAGTTAAATACTATTCAGGAAAACACAGATTTTATTGGTCATATTCAGTAGGCTTCGGCCGTGTTGAGGCCTTCTTGGGACCTTCGGTCGGAATCGCGATATTTATATCAAAATTGTGTATAAAAAAAAGATTATTATTCAAAATTATCGGTCCTTTCATACTCACAAGTTGCATTTTTCAAGGAGTATCATTTTTGAAATTATCATTATTGTTCCAGAAGTTATAAGCAGTGGTTTATTGTTGCTTTCTAAGCCGGAAAGTCTCATCGGCAGAGAAAAAGACAAAAGATAGCAACATTTAGGTTTCTGATTTAAGCAAGATCTAAGTCGCAGAAGTGGAAAAAGGAAAGCAGAGAAGGAAAATGACTAATTCTATGAAGAGAATGTTTTTCTTCTTCATGGCTCTTTTTTCGCGATTCTATTTTGAGGTTATGTTCTTATTTTACCGATCATATACCTTAATCATATATTCCATAATTCATTATGTTTCCTTCCAATAAGAAGATTCTACAAGTATGCAAGTTTTCCTAAAATTGCCAATGCGACACAGAAGTTGCATATTTTCTTACAGTCAACTGCGTAGATGCCAAACAGATCGGACATTAATTCTTTTCCTGAAGTGAGGACCTCTGCTAGTCTCGAAATGTTAGGGTTCTGTGGGTTAAAGATGCTGTAACCGACCTTTGGGTTCAGACAAAGGAAGTTGCAACAGTTCTTACCACAGGCTAACAAAAACAATAAACTAAGAACTCTCTCACACGTTTCACCAGATACACGCCAGTACTTCACCAAACCTCAGGCAGAACACCTTGGCATGTACTTCAGGAGATCCTACTCCAAGTCTCCACTCACATCCTTAAAGAATCCTCCACTATGCTCACAAAACAATACAAGTAATCGGTTCAACTTCTATTGGGATAGCAACGGGCGACGCCAGAAACAATAATAAAATAATTATGAAGTAAAGGACGATTGGGGGCGACACTCCCATAAAAATACACAATATTTTCCAGAATGAAAAATACACACAAAACTCGCGAAACAGTGGCTACATATTTCTATGTAAATTTTCTTCTTTCCGCCACTTTTCGCCGCGTCCTACCGCCTGCGCACCAACGCCGGAAGCTGAACACGTGCACCTGTGGCAACCCCGACAGAAATAGTAATGCAAAACTTAAAATGTCCTGTGAGTAATTTGTCTCGAATTAGACCCTTTTGAGTATGAAGCTTCTCATAATTGAGTGTGGTAAGCCATTTTACTGGGGTAGTAAATCAATTTCCATATCAAGACTAGAGTAATACCCCCCTCATACCCCTATGGACAGTATGCATCAAAAACATGTATCTCCTTAGTCGAAAATATGTATCTCCTTAGTTAAGCCTTGAATATGTCCAGAAGATATTGCTCTATAAAATACGTTTTTCTAATCATGCATTTTACATTTTTACGAAATTTTAGTTTCTAAAACGAGATGGAAATATAAGTCTCTTCAGGGCTCCTTTCTATTGGATGTTGAGAATTTTTTTCTTAATTTCAATATCTCCAACATATCAAAGTTTCAATCAAATTTGCTCACCATTTGAGGAGCTGCAAGGGGTTTCTCATATTTCGTACACCAACGCTATCAAATCTCAAGAAATATTCGATCCATGAGCACTTGGCGATACTGAACCAAATTTAATTAAATCAATCGGAGAGAAAGAAAAGTGTCGGAATGTTGCTAGTTTCATTTGTCCAGTTTCAATGGATGCCAAACATGATGTCTCGAATTAATAAATTATCCCGTACACAAACCAAAAAACTTAACTCACGTGCAAAGCTGCTCAAAACATGGGGCCGGTTGCAATAACTATTGCTGAGAATCATTGCGGGTGCAGTAATAAGTCGTCAATGCTGTGTATTAGTTAATCGGGAGTTCGGTTTCATTTTTTTCGGGTTACAATAGAAAAACTAACTCGCGATTAAGAGCAGCTGGTTCTTCGAATATTACTCTCCGAGAGTCGGTTTAGAGCAGAGACGGAGCGAGTTTTTTTGGCTCGGCTGAGACAGTCTTTCGTGAGACAGTTCTGAGTTGTCGCTGAAGGTCCTTTCCACAAATGTGTTCGCGAGCTTGCTACTGAGGGCCAAAAAGGGAGACAGCTCTGCTTCTGCAATTTTAAACATTAGCGCCACTATTTTTTCCGCTGACCTCTTCCCCAAATCGGGAAAGCGGTCAAAAACTTTTTCCTCATTTCATTCAAAATGTTTTTCGCTTAGAATGTCCGTTAACCCTTTATTTGAGTGTTGTTGAAATTTTTCAATAATTTGGCACCTTTAGAGCCGTTAATCCTTTAAATTTGAAGAAAACAGTTGAAATTTTCGAGTTTAAACCCTAATTATCAAGCACTGTGGAACAATTTTCCAGCAAACCATCCAAGAGCATAATGAATTTAAATTACGTAATAAATCGATCATTAAGACCCTTGTGATCACCGTTTTTTTCCTCAAATGTGATCTTTTGAGGAAAAAAATTTCGAAATGAGGAAAAAAATTTTGGGTATGGTTCTCATTGTGGAAAGCATTTTGGGGAATTCAAAACCGAAAAGATGCGTTTTGGTGGACTTAAAAGGGTCAAAATCTCAAAATTTTCCGGCGCTTCGCGCCGGTCACGGGTACAATCTTGACTATTTTCTATCAGGCGCGGCCATTAGCATATCTACTTCGACTTACTAATTAATGCTCAACAGTTTCTATCAATCAAGTTAGCTCGTTTCATTTTCTAATCGTTAACAGTCAATTATGTCGCCCAAAATTGAGATTTTTCATCAATTTTCTCAATTTTTTCTCTCGATGTTTGGAATTTTTTAAACGTCTGCAACCTGAACTTTTGCGTTTATTGAAGATGGAAATTGAAGACATCATTCTAGACTGCGATTTTAGAACTTCTGTTTATGAATATCTGTTGGAGAGATTTATTTTCCAGCGTTTTAGAATATAAAAACTGGAAAATTTTTCCGGCGCTACGCGCCGGAATGGGAAACAACTCCATCAGCCGGATTTTAATTTATTTCCCAACGTTGTGAAAGTTCAATTTCCAGTCTTTTAGAAAGTGAAAATCCAAAAATTTTTCCGGCGCTCCGCGCCGGACCAAGAACTAAAAATTAGATTATTCTAATGAGAGCCATAGAAACGTTAATAGCGGATAAATTCCTGAGAACTCTATCGTTATTCGTTAACATGCTTCACCCGCTCCTGTAGAACACCAATATATTCTTCATGAGCTCATTTTGGCTAATAAACTAGAATTTTCTCAATTTTTTTTCTTCTCATTTTTGCAGGTTTCTGACTCCAAATACAACAAAATGCTTGGGTATGCTCCTAAAATGCATGTAAAAGCATCCGTAGCCACATTATAAGCATTTTTAAAAATGTGGAAAATTTTTGGAAAATGAGGGAAAAAATTTTGGGTCCGGTTCTCATGTGGAAAAAATCTTCGAGGAAAAAAAACGGTGCTTGTGATCGAAAGTAAGAACACGAAGAACTACTGTTTTTCGCTACTTGTACTAAATCATTTTTTCGGTCAAAAATTTATTAATTGATAATTTTTGAGCTTATTCGAACATTCACGTTCTTCTGCAGCCACTAATTTACCAAAAAATGATTAAAAAATCAACATTTTTGGGTTGGATGTTAGATTATGATAAGATGCAACAAAGAAACTGAAGGGAAAAGCATAAATTGCTTAGAAATTCCACTGCTGACATCTCTGTGATCAAATAAAGTAAAGAATTATAAACTTATTTGATTTATTCATCTTCACGGCGCGGAGCGCGGAAAGTATTTTCAAATTTCTAAACTCCAGAACGCTCGAAAATGGATCTTTTGTAGACTTATTCCATGATTTAAGGGCTAAGTTTTCAGCCTAGAATGATGTTCAGAATTGAGCAGAAAGATGTATTTCATCAACTAACAAGCTAGAAAATCAGCTTGAAGTCAGCGATGTTTCATATATTCGCGCCAAACAGTAAAATTCATAGAAATGATATGCAATTTTTTGGAGTGATTCTGGATTCCTGGCTACACCCTATTTTTCCAAGTAAAATTCATAAACAGGCGCGAACCGCCGAAATTTTTATCAGATTTTCGATATTCTAGAACACTGGAAAATGAACATTTTCAACCATACATGTAACGGTGACCCGAGGTCTGGGGGGGTCGGACGGCTTTTTATCGGGCCGGGGGTCAGTAATTCCCAAAATTTTGGAGGGAGGGGTCTCTCAAGGGAAAAAATCGATTTTTTCACGGAAAAAGTCCGAAAAATAGTTCAAAAATTAGTAATTTTTTCCTAAAAAGACCGAAAAAATGTATTCATGGCCTGAAGCGACAAGAAAATTCACATTTTTTGCCATTTTTTGTTCAAAAATTGACATTTTTCAGTATTTTTCCAACCAAAAGTATGGGGGTCCCTACGGCTACCATATGGCTAGCCATTGGATTGTAAAATCCTGGGGGCGGTCGCCCAGTGGCTAGCCATATGGTCGACGATTTCTGGGGGGGTCCCATAGCACTTCTCCCCAATTACATGTATGTTTGAAACATCTATTTCCTAGATAAGCGGTCTACTTTTGCCGTCAATTCAATCATTTTTTTATACTCGGAAAAAATGCGAAGGATCATATTGAAAGCATGCTATAAAATTTTGAGACTAAGACAATCAACCAAAAATTTGAATTCTCCAATCAGCAAAAACTTTTGTCACTGTCCCAAACTGATGGTGTTTTAATGCAGAAAGATTATGTTCACAAAATTCAATAACTTGACCACAAAAAGATTTTGTAAAAATAATCGGAAAAAATTTTGATTTTCTCAAGCGGCCCAAACGAACATTCCGGATTTATGACTTCTTTTTGCATCACTCTTCAAATATGGTTGAAAAGCCAACCATTTTTGATCAGAATCGCTCGCTAAGCGAAAATCCCAAAGTACATTAAAAAACCATAACCCCGAAATCTTCAAACAAAAAAACTGAATTTCGGGGAAAAAACAACGCGGTTGGCTGGCACTGCTAATACGTCGTGAAATATGACAGAGACTAAACAGAGATAGTCGTAAGCCAGGCTTGCATCTTTTGGCTCTGCTCTTGCTCGCGTGAGCATTTTTTTGATTTGTGGAACCCATTTGGCTCTAAACTGACTCTTCCGTACGCCATCTTGCAGAGCCGCTCAGAGCATTTCTCCATCAGAGAAAATTTTGTGGAATCCATTTTCTCTCTTTTGTCTCTCCGAGAGCCAAAGCAGCAAAAATCGAAATGCAGAGCCAATTTTCGTGCTAGAGACACTTCTTTGGAACCGGCTGCTGGTGCGCAGGTTCGAGTGTGAGCTCTGCGATTATCTCGATTTTCGTGATAAAAGATTTTGGAAAAGAACACCAGTTTGAAATTAGAATGAAATTAAATGAAGAAATTAGGAATAAATTAGAATGAGAAGTGAAAATTAAGGTTAATTAAGAAATTGAGAAATGAAATTTATAGTTAGAAATGAACCAATTGTAAATAAATCGAATGATGAAATGAAAAAAATTAGAAATAATTATAATGAAATGAATTATGCATCAGAATATCCATCGCTGACAGATTTTCAAGCAATCAAGAAATTTGTAGTCAAGTTATAATAAAAACGAGATGGATTTAAAGAGTCAATTTATAATAAAAACCGTGACCCGACAATTGAGCGCCGGACAATTGAGCGCCGACAATTGAGCGCCGACAACTGAGCGCCAGACAACTGAGCGCCGTGACAACTGAGCGCCGACAACTGAGCGCCGACAACTGAGCGCCGACAACTGAGCGCCGACAACTGAGCGCTGAGACAACTGAGCGCCAGACAACTGAGCACCAGATAACTGAGCGCCGACAACTGACCGCCGACTATTTAATGTCAGATAAATAACCCAATCAGTTTGAAGTAACTATTTTGCATTTAGGCTTAGGCTTAGGCTTAGGCTTAGGCTTGGGCTTAGGCCTAGGGGCTTAGGCTTAGGGGCTTAAACTTAGGGGCTTAGGCTTAGGCTTAGGCTTAGGCTTCGTCATACGAATCAAAAATGACCATATTTGTTTGATTCATAATATTAGACGTATGGACATATATACATAATCACTGAAATGCTAGTATTCCGTAGCGCTCAGTAAATGGACATATATAGATAATCACTGAAATGCTAGTATTCCGTAGCGCTCAGTAAATGAAAAAAACGCTCAATTATAATGCATTAAATAGTCGGTGCTCAGTTGTCGGCACTCAAATGTCTGGCGCTCAGTTGTCGGCGCTCAAATGTCTGGCGCTCAGTTGTCACGGCGCTCAATTGTCACAGCGCTCAGTTGTCGGCGCTCAATTGTCGGCGCTCAATTGTCGGCGCTCAATTGTCCGGCACTCAGTTGTCGGTGCTCAGTTGTCGGCACTCAGTTTTCGGCGCTCAGTTGTCACGGCGCTCAGTTGTCGGCGCTCAGTTGTCGGCGCTCAATTGTCCGGCGCTCAATTGTCGGTGCACCAATAAAAACATTTCTATGGATCATATGTACAATAACTGTAGTCTGGTTTTCTTTCCCTCAATTTTCTTATAATGCTTCTGGAAAATGAAACTGGAAAAAAGGCTATTATATAATTTGGTAATTTTCTGCTAAACAACACATCATAGCGCTGCAGATTTTCCAGGCCATTCAACTAGCTCTGACAATTTTTTTGCAAAAGATTCTACAAATAGTTTCTGTGAATGATTTGTCTATTTAGAAGCATTATATAAAAAGGAGACCATGGATTCATGTTGACAGTAACTTGATTTCGATTGTCTGTAATCAGGATTTAGGATCATCTTGAATCCTAACATTTCAGGAAACTCAGAATTAAGAGGAAGCCCAATTGAGGTGGGTTAATCAGGGAACACTATCGTCCAACTCTTATTACTGTAGAGACCAGTGTTTTTTTGTACTTTACAAACGAAACGGTCCAGAGTACAAACGAAAATTTGGGCTTCGTTTGTACCAGTACAAACGAAAATTTTTGGACAAAAAATTTTTTTGTTACTCAACAGCTGTCAGTATTCAGTATCAATGGACTTTGTAGGACTTGTTTGTTATGCATCCACATCGAAAACGACAAACTAGCAGCTGTGGCATAATAATAAAAGCTTTTTGTGGAGTATTTCACTAGTGCATGTTATGTGTCTCGTGGAAATAGCCAACGTATTAATATTTCACAGCATGTTTGTTGCATTTTATAACAATGAATGCTCTCTTCAGCAATTTTTCGCAAATTTTGGAGTACAAACGGTTTTTAAGAGGTCGTTTGTGCCAGTACAAATGGACCGAGTACAAAAAAACACTGGTAGAGACCCCTATTTGATGAAAACTGTTGCAGGTACCTCATGATTCTTGATTTATTTGGGGAGAAGTCGAAAAAAGTTTATTCTAAAATGTGCAGAAAGCAACATTTTTCTTGGACTTAAACCTGCTACTCATGACGATTAACTTTTGTGTGCGGCTGACGTCGCGATCAAAATTAAACTAAAAAATTTATTGCAACCGAGCTCATGATTAACTGGCGCTTGAAATAATCACCAAGGAGTTATTGTAACTGCTGATCGCGAGTTCGCGGTTTTTGCTCGAAATAATCGCGAGCTCGGATATAAACCAGAGTATTGCAACCAACCCATCTGATTTTTTTCTGATACCTATAATTAATTATCGACTCACGATGGACAATGTCGATCTTCTCAAAAAGTGCGTCTTTAAGATTTATTTTGTTTAAAAATTTCAGAGTCTATTTTCAGAAATTTCTCATTTGCTCGAAGCTTTATTTGTTGACTGCACCAAATTAAACGACGTTTTTCTCACGAGAGTAATCATTACGCTTGGAGTTTTTTCTTCTTAGTTCCATCCTTCTCACTGAAAAGTGAAATAGCTGCTCTACTTTGTAAGACTGGGCCTACATACTTTTTCAGTTCAATCTAATATGCATATCATTGCCCAAAAATGAAAATGGAAGTTTGGGTATCCAAGTGGCCGGCGGAAAAGGTCAGAAGAAAGTTTACGTAAAAGCTTTAGTCGCCGAACCTGCCCTCTCTTGTAAACAAATTCAAACCGGTGATCAATTAGCGTCGGTATGTTTTATGCAGTATTTAAACGTTATCGATGAATTTGACCTAAATTCATATTTCATATTTTAGGTTAACGAAATTAGTACTCGAAATATGAATCACCATGAAGTGGTCGAGCTGTTGAGAAATGCTGAATCCCCCGTCCATTTGGGATTATTGCGCCAGAAAGACATTAAAACGCGCGAAGTAAAAGAAGTAAGTTTTAAAAATTGTCGAAATAGGACTTTGTGTAAATATAGAAATATAGAAGAGAATTGAAGAGGACCTAATTAGTCACTTGCTAATTCACCTAATCAAGCCGAAACCTTAGGTAGAATAGTTTGCAACAGTTTGGTCAATCCCAATTTCAACAAAATGATCAGCAGCGAAAGCCAAAGAATTGCAGATTATCTGATAACATTCTGAGCTCAGGTAACTTCCAATCAACGGGCAAAACCGAGAAGGCAGGCCGAGAATTGAGTTGTGAATGTAGACTTGCACGCAGGGTGGCTCTCCAGAAATCCGGGGTCTAACCTGCGTTCCCTCTGCTGCGAAAATATCAATAATTGTCCAGGCGGGGTACGTTGTATTTGGACGTCAACTCCACAAATATAAAATCAATAATAAAAATATATAATGGTCAGTCTGGCCGCCGATTTCTTTCACAAAATAAAATAAGCAACACAATGACCAAAAACATAGACGACCGGGCCTTTTATGCGCGACGTCTATGGAAATCGGCGTCGACACAAAATGCGTCGACTTTGGCTATTTTTTCGCAACCATGAGATAGAGTATGTCCATCCCCGACAAAATCATTCTCCATTAATTGTTCATTTCTGGCAGTGATTGCGATCTAAAATTTTTCTGGATGTTAGACGTGACCTTGAAACTGTATTCAAATTCTAAAAACTAACTAGTAATAATACACCATAAACAAGCTCACATCAAAAAATGCATAATTCAAAGCATCAATGAAATTTTTCTCTCACTTTTGGTTTATAATAATCCTATCCCTTAGAGATGAAACGGATCCAAGATTTTCAATCATCCGGATCCGGGTAATCAACTTGCCTCCTTCTGGTTCCGGACCCAGGTAATTGACTACATATAGACACGGATCCGGATAGTTATAATATATCATACAGCTGCTGTGATTATGCAGGCATTTTAAGTCATGCGTCTTTAAATGACTCTGTTGAAGTGTTTATCAGAAGCATAATATCTGCTGTGTAAAGCTACACAAGTTCAGGAATGTAAATTACTTTAGCAAACTGCATAATAAAATCTTCAATGGTAAATCAAAGTGCAAAATTGTGATCATTGAAGAAAAACTCTATCCTCCTTCAAGTCTAATCTACACTGATAGAAAAAAATCTGTGCAGCTTCAAAATAACCGATTTCGCTGGGATCAAAAACTGAGGCAAAAAAATCCTAAATCGCCTAGAAATTCTACTGGCGATATCTCTATGATCAGTCTAAGTAAAAAAACCATGGATTGCATTTAATTTATCCTTCATTCCGGCGCGAGGCGCCGGCAAATTTTTTGGATTTCTGTACTCTAGGGCGCTGTTAAATGAACGTCTTCAAGACTTACGGCATGGCTAACGTTTAATTTTTAAGTCTACAATGATGTTCTGACTTGAGCAATGAGATGATGCTTTCAATCAGCTAACCAGCGAGAAAATCAGTTTGAAGTAAATTATGTTTAATAAATTCAGACGAAACTGCAATAATGATAAAAAAGTTCCAGCGCAAATCGCCAAAAATTTCTATGGATTTTGATACAAGAACAGAATATAAAAATCATATCGAAAGCATGCAAGTGCAACTCAAAAATCAAACTAGCAACCAAAAATTTAGATTCTTCAAATTTCGATTTTGGTCAAATACCAAAATGAAGATCATAGATTAAAGACTAAACAATAGAGTGAGACATTTCAAGTTGTGGCAGAATCGGCTACAACAACGGCATACATACAAACCGCATAAAAATTGACTTGCGCACTGAGCAAAAAACTTCGTAAAAAATTTGTGCACGAGCTCCAAAAACTGTGTTCCGTGCACAAAAAACCTGGTTTTAAAACTGTTGAAAAACTTTTGTTTTTTAAATACAATTTACCAAAAATTAATCTTAAATATTGACTGTTACTATTAAATCAATCAAATAAATGTTTGTTACCTTACCTTGTAACGTTACCTTAGTGTCAAAATATACTTATAGTCAGAAAGTACAGTTCCACTTAATTTGTATCAGCTATGTCTAAACTGCATTTGGAATTATCCGGATCCGGGTAGTTGACATGGGTTCTTCCTGATCCGGATCTGAATAATTGAAAATGCTTCTTCTGGATCCGGATCCTGAAAAGTTCCGGGTAATGCAGATCCGGATCCGGTTATCCGTTTCATTTCTACTATCCCTTATGAATCAGGGTATAATTGAACTACTATCTATAATTCATTCTTTGTTTTACTGTAAAACTTTCCCAAAAATAGCACAACAATGGGCCCTTCGAAATGGAAAGTTCACACAATTTTGAGATTCCTCGTTCACTAGCTTCATGTATATATCCACATTTGAAAAGTTTTGAGTCTTTCCCAAGTCAGATTCTAATTAGTTAAACTTAATCACCACAAACTCTAGTTTGCATGTTGAACAATAGTTTTAAATTGTTTAATGATACAGAAACTAAATGAAACTTTTCCAGGAGCACTTGGCTGAAACGATTGACGTTATGCTTGAAAAACCTACTTCGGGATCATTGGGCTTGAGTTTGGCTCGTCCGCCTAATAGTGAGGGTATTTATATCCGTGTCATTTCGGCTGGTAGTGTGGCCGCCACCGACGGTCGTCTCAAAGTCGGTGATAGGCTATGGATGGTAATTTTTTTTAATTTTCATTTTAGCAATTTGGAATGTTCGGAATCATAGAAAAAATACATACAATGCGGCTCAAAAGTTTACACACACTTTGTAAAGTTCAATTTTCTTAAAAAAATCTCGAAAAGAGAAAAAAGGTTGAAGTAGTTATCGTTGAGCAAGTTCGTCAAGGATGTCAACACTGTAGGAAAATGCATGAGCTACTGAATGGTATCAAGCATATAGTAGTCGGTCAGGCATTCAATGAATAAACCTATTTCAAAGTTGACATTTCTTCGAAAAATTCAATTTTACGAGGTGCGTCTCAACTTTTGAGCCCCATTGTATGTCCCTCTATCAAAACATTTTTCGCGTGAAGTCGAAGTTTGTATGAATGTTGTAGTGGTGCTTCTGGCTATTCTTTTTACGCGGCATGCCCCGCACTCACCACCACCACTACAACCACAATTTCCGAACCATCCACGTGGCTCGGTGGTTAGCGCAGGCGCGTAGCCAGGATTTTTTCTTGAGAGGGTAAAAACTAAAATTTTAGATTTTTTCGGGAAATAATGACATGATGTATTTTTTATGTATCTCAATGCTTCCTATTGAGCTTGTGCACACATTATTAAGCATAACGAATCAATGATACAGTTATTTACTGCAAAATCATTTATAATTTTTTCAACAGTTGCCTTCCGAATGAAGTGAATGTTCAATAACACCAAATTCGAGCATCGCTCTTCAGTCCAGGGTTTTTTTTGTACATGACCCATACATTATAGTTACAAAAAGATAGAAAAACGCAAACTTTGTCCTCTAAAATGCACCAAAATTCATCTTTTTCATGTCAAAATCACCCCACAAATTTTCACTATTTCAAAATCCTTTTCCCCCAAGAGGTTTGATTTGTGGAAAAACAGTGGACCGATCAATCCGAAGAATTGTACAATGAAATCCGGCGCGAAGTGCCGATAGATTTTCGGTGTTTCCTGATTTTAGAGCCCGCAGAACACTTACTTTAAATCAAAAATTGAATGAAATTAACTATAATTGACTAAAGTAGGAACCAATATGGCTCCTAGACACAAAACTCCAAGAGCCATTTAAAATTTTTAGGGGACCAGGCCCCTAATATGACTAAAAAAGCCTAAATACAAAAAGTCTATGTTTACGAAAGTCAAAAAATCTTAAGGATCACGAAAAGATTCTGGAGAAATAATCGAGAAAAATCTCGATTTTCGTCAAATACATAACAGCGCCTGGGTTAGCGCAGTTGGATAACGCGTCTGCCTTGTATGCAGAAGGTCTAGGGTTCGACCCCTTCACCAAGCGTTATTTTTCTGACGCGCCGGCCTCGTGGATTTGGGCATACGACATGAAGAATCTACATGTTTTTACTCGCATTTAATACCGTGACGGGTGATTCGCTTCTGACTGTAATATTTTTTTGGTATCATGGGTCGAATGACACAAAGAGGAATAGTGATATGCCTGAAATAAAACTGGGATCGTAGGCATAACGTGATTTGGTATAACAGAAAGAAGCCCAACGTCAATTGTTCTTAAGCCAAGAATGGTATAACAGAAAAAGGAATAAGACAATTCGGTACTAAATCCCGGTATCAATTATTGAAATAGATATTTCCGTATGGCGCAAAGAGGACCAACCTTTCTCAGACACAAAAAAACGATGATTTCATTTCGTGGATTTATACCAGTTCCTGGTAGATACAAGGTCAAGCATAAATTCAATTTTGTAGTGCATTCTAGGACAAAAAAGATTTCAGAAAAATTATGTGAATGAAAATAGTTGAAGCCATGCCAATCCTATATTTTTTTCGAATTTTCGAGTTTCAAGACTAATTTACAAGCATTGTGGGACAAATTTTCTAGAACACTATCCAATAGCATAATGAATTTGCATTAGATGATAAATCGACGGTTAAGTCCTCTATAATGACAAGTGAAAGCCCAAAAACGATGTTGATGTTTCCAAAATTTGTTGTCTATTGACATTCGGCGAGGCTGGAAAATCAATTTTCCAAACATTTATTTCAAGAATTAGATGCAAATTTTGTATTCAAAAGTCGTAATTCTTAGAATTTTATTATTTGAAAAATTTTAAAACCAGTAATTAATTCGTTAACTCTCATGAACTCGGCCGAAAAGATATGAGTGGAAGAGTACAAACTTCCGAAAACGAAGCTTCTGAATTGATTTTATGTTAAGAAAGGAATAATCGCTTCAAAAGTTTAAAGACTTGCCGTATTGATCTTTCTCAAAAAATGTTCATCTTCATTAAATATCAAGATAAAATATTGAAGATTACGATTTAAAACATGAGATAATACGTTTGGGATGATGAAAACTATTATACATTAGATGATAGGTGACGGTAGACATTCTGAACCCCCCCCCCCTGAGCTAGGTAATACATATTAATGATTACTAAACCCCCCCCCTGAGCTAGGTAATACATATTAATGATTACTAAAGTATCGGCGCGTAACGCAGGAAAATTTTGAGATTATGACCCTCTAAAATGCACCAAAATGCGTCTTTTCTGTATCTGATCCCCGAAATTTTCTCCCCTAAATGGGGAAAGAACCGTCTGTTCATGTACAAATGACTACCTCAATTTCGTTCGCCCCCAAAAACTTTCATTTGCCTTCGGCAAAAAATACACTGGTGACAAACAGCATCCACCAGATCGAAATGGAAGACCAAATAGGTCATGCGCCAAAACGTCAACCTCCCAATGTCCATTTTTTCATTTTAAAGATAACTTTTGAAAATTGAACATTTTGAGAATCTGTTCTAAGACTTCTGTGTATTGAGCCTCGCTTCGCTAATAGGGGTGAAACCATTTAGTTTTGTGATTTCCGAGAAAAAAGTTGAAATTTAAAATTGATTTGCCTGGAAAAAACTCCGAGCTTCTTTTTCAGATCAATGGCGATAGCGTGGCCAGTTGCAGTCCAGCCGAGGTTGTAGAAAAACTGAAAGCTGCTCAGGGTTTTGTCAAACTCGTCTTAAAACGTGAAGCGAAAGATTCTTTTGTTAATTCCGCCGATTTGCGAGCATAATTTTCTCATTATGGGTCTTTTTCGATAAATTTCAGTTATTGTGAGGATGAATAATCGCTTTTTGCGCATAGACACTTTCTGTATATTTTCCGACGTTTTTATATCCCTCCTTTAAGACCGACCAACTTTATTTATATTGAAAATTTTATGTGATATACATATACAATAAAAAAAAAATAGTCATGCGAGCAATCCGTAGTGCGCTCACACAAGTGCTCACGTCAGAAAAGGTACATGTTTCAGGTCGAGCAGTGACTTTTCTTCTGCACTGACGAAGTTGTAGACATAATCGTGAAACTTTTATAGTATAAAAAATATGAAAACAGACTTTATCCCAAACAGGAAACAGTTTTTTCTTTTTCGCAAGTATTTACGGCGGGGGAGGTGGCGGCGGCGGCATGAATAAATGCGCCTGATCTTTATTATCACCATTGCCCGACGACAGAGGAGGTGGCGGCGGAGGCGGCGCCGGTCCGCCTATTGGGAACATTGGAAACGGTGGCATCATAGGAGGCATAGGCCACGGTGGCGGAGGAGCCATGACCGAGCCGTTATTGGCGGCAGCGCCCATCATCATAGGCGGCATTGGCGGTGGAGGCGGTAGCGAGCCGTTCACGTCGTTGCTCGTTCCATCTGGATCTAAAAAGGCGAATTTCTAACTCCTCGGGTAGCATATTTTGAAAATATCGGGTCCGGGTACCCATACATCTCTACAAAACATATTACTGAACAAAAGCATTTTCTGATGAACTAAACGGATATACGCTTTCGAATCATATTCATTAATTGTGTTTATCTGAATTACCAAAAGTACAGTATTACCAAAATATTATCTACATTTGGCCTCCCAGTAAGGCTTTTTGAAATTTTTTTCTAGCGTGCCAACAGACATGGGCCGCTGATATACAGCAGTTTTCTGAGCACGAAGCGCTGAATCAATAGTTATAACTTTTCATTCTCGCTTCTCAGCCAAAGTTCCGGCAGTAAAGTCTCCTTGTCTAATTGTGGATTACCGAATAAAAATACTGTGACTAACATACTTATTGATTTTTAATCATGGTTATTTTTATGTTCTTGAAATAAACAATATAATTGTTATCTCTCATTGCAATAATTATGGAAATAATGATTGAAATTACAAAACGTATGAATTTATACAACTTAATTTTGAATAATTAAACATATACACAAATATTCATTCACATATTATTCAGGATGAGCCAAAAAAGACGACCGGTACTGACTTACAGTTTTCGAACAGGTGAAGCTTTTTCAATGCGGTTTCCTGTCGTCGATAGATAAAACATCTGACATAAAACTGCAAAGTTTCAGTCAGATTTCTCGAATATTGACTGACTAGAATCATAAATACTAAACAACGATATTTTTGCTTATAAATATTTTAAACTTTACTGAATCAACATGTTTCACAGCAGAAAAGTACAATAGATCCAATCATAAGAACCGTATAACAGCTGGAAACTACAAGAGAGCCACTTCAGTGTGTCTTACTTTCTGTTTCGCCAATAATTTTGTCATTTTTCGATCTGGTCAATGACAGTTGATTTTGCTTTTTTTCCAATTTCATAACAAAAGCTCTTGATTTTGGCGAAATTTTGATTATATTGAAACAAGAAGTTGCTGACTTTAAATTACGTGTAGCTTACAAATCTGGGTGATTTTTAAAGTATTATTGTGTGTAGGCTTTACAAAACTTTTTCACAATAGGACAACTTTTACCTTCATTTCAAAACTTTTACTTTTTGAAAAATGACCACTTTTACTAAATTTCTTTTTGTATAGTAACCATAAATGTTAGGAGCATGAAATTTGGCCTGAAAGCAGGGCATTCTAACGCAGCAATCCGCATTACAAAAGCTTCATCCGTTCGAAAGTTATGGAAGTCAGCACCGGTCGCCTTTTTTGGGCTCACCCTGTATATGCTACATACAGGATCCGCATCCGGTTCGAACTGTTGTTCTGGATAGATCCAACGATTGTAGTTTTCTGGATACAGATCCGATACAGTAAAATGTATCTGCCCAATCTCTACCACAAAGCATACCTGTAAATGGGTGGATTGGGAAGGTCACCGAAAAATTTTCAGTCGTATGTATAGTTGTCGACAACCCCCCCCCAACTAGGGACCTGAGCGGGCCGGGGTGATCGGACCCGTAAATGCCCAAAAATGGGTACAAACGAGTGAAGTTCCAAGGAACATTCATGTTTTCTTAATTTGAAACCTGATAGAATTTTACTGTAATCATATTTGAAGCGTTTTTAATTATTTGAATGTTATCAGCGCCATAATGATCATTTGTTTCAGGTGCAGTTTTAAACTATATTGTTCAGCATTCTGACAGTTGCGGAAAATCCTCTTACCACAGTGTATGTTTTCTGGTCTAATTCTTGTGATTATTTCCTCAATGGAGATAATAAACGATTGTAGGTACTTTTTTCGCATAGAGCTTTCCGTCATTTGGAGAAAGAGGTCAAAATTGTTTCAGCCATTTTCTCTAAGTCTCTTTTATCACTCAAAAAACGGACAAATGCCTTTATGCATTTTTTAATTTGAACATTCAATATTTCTTGAGTGATCCAAGATTTCAAAAATTCAATTTTTTGAGTTCCAGTTTACATAATAAAAAAATACACAAAACTGTTTCGATATATCTGATTTTCAAATTATCTTCAGCATAAAGAAAATTTTAAAAAGTTTGGCTGCAAACACCTCACACTGAATTCGAAATCATTAATTGCGCAAAATGCCAGATAAATTTTTGAATTTTGATATCCTAGAAGGCTGGATCATGAATCTTTCCACTATACTTCTCGGATTGAAATTTTTCAGCCGATAATGTTATAGGGGTAAAATGAAGGAATTATATTGAGAATTATTCAACCAAAATTCAAAAATCAAAAGCTGGTTCCGCTGACGACTTGGCCAGCTAATCAAGTGCATAATGTAAGAATGATCTGATTTAACTAGAATCAGATGAGAGTCTTATTACTTATAAAAGTACCAATATCAAACATGATTTCATGAGTTAATACAATAAAAGCATGTTATCAGAATTGACAAACTCGCACATTAGTTTAACACCAACAAAGTAATATTTGTCAACCGGGCTAAATGGGGTCTTTTGAGGAAATAACTTTGGAAATGTGGTAAAAAATTTTGGGAATGGTTCTCATTGAAGAAAAAAAATTTTTTTTAGTTCAAAACCGAAAAGATGTATTTTGGTAAACTTTGGAAGGTTAAAACCTCAAAATTTTCTGGCGCAAAGCGTCGGTCATGGATATAACAATCATTGTTTTCTACCAGGCGCGGCGTTAGCATATTTACATCCAACGATAAAAATGTCTTGCTAAGACTGTAAATTTAGAGCTTCTATCCAGTAGCGATTGTTGCGAACATTCATTTTCCAGCATTTTGGAACACAAAAATTCGAAAATTGTCCCAGCGTCACGCGCCGAATTTTACTCAGTCAGCCCCCTTAAAAGATTCCTGGCTACGGCTTTGGCCTATGCTATAGCTTAGTTATATATGTTAAAACATCGTTGTTAAGGTACAGCTCATCTGCCACTCAATTCAAACACACAAAATCGATCGAGAAAGTTGAGCTGTGCATGAGCTGAGGCTCAGCTTATGCATGCTATAACATTGCTGTTCTCGATATTTTTCTCTAACTTTCTTGATATCTTTTTTGTATGATTTGATGCGAGCAGCCCCTTAACTTACAAAGAGCTTCTTTTTTATAAAATGTTTCCAAAATGAAAAATGAAACAAACGTCTGGTGATTTGAAAATCTTCCTCATGAATCTACCACATAGGGGGTAGGGGTAAACACCATCTGAGACCCTGGCCACACATCCTGGCCCAAAAAAAATCGTCAAGCACCCCCTGAGCTTTTTCCAATACAACTTGTTTGATGATTTTTGTGCATATTTTATATGAAAAAGAAGCTTGCAGAACCTTTTTTGTTTTTTTGCTCGCCCACCCCCATACTCCCCTGGGTAAAATGTTCAAGGACATTCACCCTGGAAAATTCATGCCGCGCATGTCTATGTCAGGGTTACTGTAGGTGCGCGTGTTCAACTTCCGGCGTGAAAAGTGGCCATAAGAAAAACATAAATTTACATAGATTTATTGTGCCACTGTTTCGCGTATTTTTGGTAATTTTTCATTATTGCTTTTGATTGGTTATTGGTGCATCGCCCCATCGTCTTTTTATGCATATTTTTTATTATATTGGCGTCACCGCTTTATCACCCAATACAAGCTCAACACGGTAATTGTTTTGTTTTGTGAGCGTAGAGGAAGGTTCAATAAGAGTAGGATTGGAGACCGGGGTAGGATCTTCTGAGGTACTGGTCAAGGTGTTCTGCCTGGGGTTTAGAGGGGAACTGGTGTAGGTATCTGTGAGCCCGGTGAGAGTTTTGGTGTGTTTGTGTTTTTTTAATCTCTGGTCGAAGAACTGTTGCAACTTCCTTTGTATAAACCCAAAGGTCGGTCTCAAGTTATCAACGCTCACAGCAGCCTAACATCTGGAACCTATCTGGAACCTACTGCAGCATTTTTCTATACAAAAAAATTCTGAATGTTGGTGGAGTGTTGTCACAAATTTTCGGTTCCATACCACGTGAGGCTTGACCAAGAAAGCTGAAAATATAAAATACTTGCTTTCCGGATTTATTATTTGGAAGTAATTAAACAAAAAGTGTCTACAGTTTTGCTATAGTTTAAGCTGCAGCTCAACTGGAGCATTAGTCACCAGCACTATGCAAGCCACAGGAATTGGAACTCTTCAAAACCATCCGTTGTTGTCTTATAATGATGATGTAGTAATCATTTTCTAAATGAGAAAAACTTATCAAACGTAAAATTATTAGACTGCATAAGGATTCTGCGAAATTAAATTACGTGGATAATTATGAACATAGCAGCTTCTAGTGCTGTGAGTAAATATCGTTTCAGCACAAGGACACATATTGTTACAAATATATGGCGGTGAATCAGTTATGGAAAAATTGATGATATGATGAATTTGGGAAGTACTAGAGATGTATCGGGTACCCGGACCCGAAATGAGACCCGAAATTACCCGACCATTTTGTTGGACCCGGACCCGATATTCTCAAAATTTTGAACCCGGATCCGATATTCTTAAAATTTTGGACCCGGACCCGAAGAAATTGTCACAATTCTTATTCGGGTCTGATGTATAACATAGTCATTCAGCTGAAAACAAATACCCATGTTAAAGAATGTGATGATACATCACAATGAAATATAAAAAGTAACAGATCAATAATTTATTGCTTAGATCATCTTGAGACTGACTTAGATTTAAAATCTACAGCACCCAAGTTATATTTCATAAACACTTTTTCGGCCGTGTTTCTTGTAGTCGTCGTCTTTTCAATATTGATTTTATTTACAATATTAATTTAAGGATCAAAAATTAAATTATAAAGATGCCTAACTCACTAATATTTCACGAGATTAGTGACTCGAATCGGTTTATTGTGTCTCAACCAAACCATACGATTTCAATATGATGTTGTTTCTCTCACATCCATTTTGAGATGCAATTGTGAGAAGTTCGAATACGAATATGATAAGTTGAAAATGAATTATACCCGAAAATAGGGTATATTGTGTAGTTTTACATACTGCGTTCGAAAATTTTTTCTAATGTTGTACTTTTCACGTTTTAAACTTTTTAAAGTGTCCAAAAGTAGCCGAAAAACTCATTTGGACCTCTTTCCGGACACCTTTTCCCATAGGATGCCCTAGAATCTTTTCATCATTTTATTACATATTATGTTAAAATTTCAATACGATTTGTGTGCCGTTTTTGAGTTTTGGGATTGACACACATTGCACTGCCATTTAAATAGATTTTTGAGTCCTAATGAATCCCCAACCAATAAAGTTCTGAGAAAACATGATTCGCCATCACCTATATAATAAATAAAAAGAAATATGTGGCTTCAATCGAAGCTAGATAAATTTCGATTTATCTCTTCAAATGAAAGGTCAAAAAATTTAAATTTTTTCATCAAATTTGAGAAATCGAGCCATTCTGACGTTTCTTTACAGGAAAACGCAAGAGTTATCCCAATAAACGTTTTTAATGTTATTTATTTAGTGGCAGCAAACAGCATTTTTGTAACAATTTTCAAGATGTGCAGACATCTACAGCTCCCAAAAGGGTATACAAACCTAATTTAAATTTTAATACAATGTCTTGGACACTAGTGGCTACAGAAATAGAGGAAAAATTCTGTGGCACCTTATAGGAGGGTGCCAAAAAAGCTTCAAATGACTCTTTCATGTCATTTCGACTTCATTTTTGACACTTGAGAGAGTAAGATGTCAGGAAATTTCTTCCATACCTTCTGCATATGATGAATATTTGAAGATTTATATTTCCAAACATGCATAGAGATTGAAAAATGCCAAAAAATGTAAAACTTCCAACTTTTGGAGTGCTGTAGGTATGCGAATTTTGACTTTTGCGCCAAATATATGCTGTCACAATACTCAGCATATAAAACCACTCAAAATATCTGATTTTCAGATATTATTAATTTCCAGCTTATCATAGGTCATGGAACAGTAGGTCAAATCTCTCAGAAATCGTTTCTGAATAATGTCACACATGATAGCATGTTGAAAAATATGATGGACCCGGACCCGAAATGAGACCCGAAATTACCCGACTATTTTGCTGGAACTGGACCCGGACCCGATATTCTCAAAATTTTGGACCCGGAACCGGACCCGATATTCCTAAAATTTTGGACCCGGACCCGATACATCAATACGAAGTACTACGCTAACGATTTTACCCCCACCTGAATTTTCGACCTTGGAGACCTCTGTCCCGAGCCATATGTTTCAGCCATTAATGACAAAAATCAACACAACAGAGCTCAATCGATTCCGTTTCTAATGCTCTTTCATATGATGTAATTCATTAATAATAATAATGTAAACTTACCGTAATTGTGCTGATCCCCGGTAGGGGTAAAACTGAAGCGGCGGTAGTGTAGCTAAATATCCACTAAACGCGTCATTTTGTCTCAAAGTTAGGCAACCGGTGATCAATTTTAAGGACTTTAGGTAGGGGTAATACCCCCTCATACCCCTCCCCATGGGGTTGTCTGGTAATATGATAATTAAACTTATTTTTATTTGTGACAGAAAAAATTTCGGGGCGAACTGCAGTGGGGGCGAATTGTCCGTATTCCGTGAACCCCGGTGTCCTATGCAAACTGATCTGAATTTAAATTTTGTAAAGTTGTATTTTCCTACTCACTTGAAGGTGAACAGTGATTTTCTATTCCGAATATTTTTACTATGTAACACTTACTTGCTGGATCATCAATTTTCATATCTTCGACACCCGACGATGAAGACGAAGGTGGCGGTGGCGGAGGCATCATTCCAGCTGGGCCGGTAGGCGGAGGCATCGGCGGCCAGCCACCCCACATCGGCGGCGCCCCCATACCAGGCATCGGCATCCAAGGAGCAGCTGCGTTGGTACTGGCGCCGCCTCCTGCAGGCGGCATCATAGACGGTCCTGCGCCTATCGACACGCTCATCAAAGGCGGTGGTCGTGGTCTAGCTAAATTCACGCGCATGATCGGCTTGGAGGGCGTGGCACCGACCGCACCACCACCGTTAGAAGACGCTCCACCTTCGCCCAATTCCGCCATGAGAGCGGAATACTGGAAAAGACAGAATTTATATGCACAGCGAAACTTCTCCTAACAGATTTCCTATAGAAATAAAAATGTTTAGAGTTGAAAAAGGAATTTTTGTACGTCTTCTTATTTGAAAATTTATATGTCTCGTATCTGATATCATGGTATGCATACTACACAAATCATGATAAGCATATTACACAAAAGGAAGGGGCATGAGGATGCTATAAGGTCCTAAAAATGGTTCACAGGTAAATCATAGTGCGAAAAAAGCCAAGAAGTAATAAGCATATGTACCTGTAATCGGGGAGGTGGTCGAGGACCCCTCCCAACTCGGTCGGACACAGTACCCATACCCTACAACCATAGCTTTTTTGTACTTAACAGACTTTTTGGCTTGAGTACAAACAAAAATTTGGGTCTTGTTTGTACCAGTATAAATAATTTTCTGGTATAAAAATTCAATTTGATATATCAATCACAGTGTAACCAATGGTCTATGGGAAGTGCTATGGGAACTCCCGCCCCCGCCCCCCAGAAATCGTCGACCATATGGCTAGCCACTGGGCGACCCCCCCCCCCGGATTTTCCAATCCTATGGCTAGCCATATGGTAGCCCTAGGGACCCCCATAGTTTTAGTCGGAAAAATACTGAAAAATGTCATTTTTCCATGAAAAATGTCAATTTTTGAACAAAAAATGGTCAAAAACGTCAATTTTCTCGGCGCTTTGCGTCATAAGTACAGATTTTATCATTTTTTAGACAAAAATTACTACTTTTTAAACCATTTTTCGGACATTTTTCATGGAAAAAATCGAATCTTTTTCCTTCAGGGACCCCTGCCCCCAAAATTTTGGGAATTACTGACCCCCGGCCCCAAAAAAGTGCTCCATCCCCCCCCCCCCCAGACCTCGGAGCTCCGTTACATGTATGGTCTATTTATGTACCATACACACAACTCACAAGCAAACACGATATTATTATACATACACACAATGCGGTCAGACATACTCTGTAGTTTAGGTGACCTAATAGTGTGGTAATAAGTATTTTTTATTACGTTAGGTAACAAACCACGCATACTAGGTGGAATTATTATACTATGTTATGTAGGTAGTAGATATCTACACTCATAGTAACTAAATGTTGCCTATAGTTCCTTCATCCTACTCTTACACATTATTCATCAAAGAGACACTTGTTGAAAATGGAGAAGAAAGTTTTAAAGAAAGAGAAACTATTTTCGGAAAATTGTTAATTTGTAATCTTGAGTTGTACTAGGTGTGAGTGTGGAATAAAGTTGAAAAGAGAAGTTTGGTTTTCCGATCTACTACCAGGGTTTTTTTCCGCACAGTGCGGACTTTTTTGGGCTGTGCGGAAAAATTTTTGGGCATTTTCCGCACAGAACGGAAATTTTTTTGGGCGTTTCTACTGCTGGCATTGATGAAAAAGTGCATTTTGGTGCAATTTAGATGGTCAGAAGCTCAAATTTTTCCGGCGCTCCGCGCCGGCAAAGAAAATAATTTATAATGTTAACTACAATTTAGCTAAAGCGCAGCCAAAAAGAAGTTTACTTTGATTTCTCGGTTGTCCCTGATTGTTTCCATCAATCTTATATGCAGAGTGCCCCATGGGGAGGGGTGTGAGGGGGGTATTACCCCCACCTAGATTCCTTAAAATCGATCACTGGCTGCCTAATTTTGAGGCAAAATAACTTGTTTAGTGCACATTTAGGTACACTACCCCCGCAAATTTTCAAATTCACCCCTACCTAAAAAATCTGACCTTGGGGACCTCTGCTTATATGTCTCTGCTAGAGTGAGTAAAACTCGTCACTTTGTAGTGTGAATTGGAATTTTCATACGAATTTGCTGATTTTTCCCAGATTTGTCCACATATTTATTTGATACCATCATTTTTCTACGAAAAATCTAAACCGAAAGTATTACAAATTATCTCTAGAATACATTTTCCAACATTTCAGTAGCTCCTTTGTTCAAAAATTCTCTGGTGTGACGCATCGGAACTTATAAGTGTGCATGGTTTTCATGATTTGAAGTTCCTCATCCCATTCATCAATTAGTAATCTTCAGTATTAGGTTCGGATTTTGTTGAAACTTGAGATTTAATATTGATCTTCATTAGAGCTTCACACCGGGTACCCGAATTACACGGGTACCCGGGTACAAAATGAAAACTATTACCCGGGTAATTCGGGTACCCGTTTTGTATCCCGTATAATGTGTAGACTTGAGAGTAGAGGTATGCATAGTTTTTTTAGCCTTTTACAAGCCATGGCTTGTTGGACTGACAAAATGGCTTGTAGAATTTTAGTTCAACAAGCCAAAATGGCTTGTCAGAATTTTTTGAGTTATGTGTTTGATCATATCGGATACAGAAAAGATGCATTTTGGTGCATTTTAGAAGGTCATAATCTCAAAATTTTTCGGCGCTTCGCGCCGGTTATAACTTAAATAAGCATTATTATTCATTTCCTAGCTCAGGCACTGCTTCTAACATGTCTGCCCTCATTTATCATTTAATCTTTAATAGTTTTAATCATCTTAAACGTATTATCTCATGTTTTAATTGGTAATCTTCAATATTTCATCTTGATATTTAATGAAGATTCACATTTTCCCCTTGACACATTTTTTGAGAAAGATCAATACGTCAAGTCTCTAAACTTTTTGAAGCGATTATTAATTTCTTAACGTAAAATCAATCCAAAAGCTTCATGGAAGTAGTTTTCGGAACTTCTTACTCATATCTTTTCGGCCAAGTTCATGAGAGTGTGTGAATAAAATAATGGTTTTAAAATTTTTCAAACATAAAATTCTAGAAATTACGACTTTTGAACAGAAAATTCGAATCTAATTCTTCAAATAAGTGTTTGGAAAATTGATTTCCCAGCATCGCAGAATGTCGATACCCAAACAATTTTCCCGGCGTTTCAGACAGGAAAGATTAATAGTTTTTTTTGGGCTCTCACTTGTCATTATTGAGGACTTCACCGTCGATTTCTCATGTAATTCAAAATCATTATGTTCTTGGATAGTTTGCTGGAAAATTTTTTCCACAATGCTTGTAGATTAGACTTCGATCAAACTCAAAAATTTCAAATCTTCCCTGTTGGAAAATCGATTGAAATCTATAAATCATCGGCTCTAATCACAGAAATGACAGCAGCAACTATTAATTTTGTTTAATCAAGCTAAAATAATGTTTTTGAGCTAGAAAAACCGATACTTATTATTTTCTTAGCAATCTATAATTTTCGCTCATTTCACACATTTTTCAAATGATCTAAACTTCGAACAGAAAAAATTTTCGTGTGCGGAAAAAATTTTGGGTCATTTCCGCACGGTGCGGACGAAGGCGTGCGGAAAAAAAACCCTGTCTACTACTATCTAGTAATTTTACTTTTGAGTCTGTCTAATGCCACGGTCCTTAAGAAAAAAATAAAGAATCGAGTACTAGATAATAATCAGACTTTATTACACTATAATTTTATGAGTATTAAGTAGTAAGGATGAATATCTCACGTTAATTTTCATCTAAAATTCGTACAAATATTTTTAGAAAAGTACAAACAAATTTTAGACCGTCGTTTGTACCAATACAAACGGGTCGAGTACAAAAAAACAGTGCCTACAACTGGAAGAAATTGAACAGAACAGAACCGTTTTCGGAAAAATTTTAATTTTCGGCTTTTTCAGGATTTTGATGAATTGGGTGCCACCACCCACGAATTTCAGTTTTTTAACTCCCTCCCAAATAGACATCAGGTTTTACACATACGGTAATGAGCTAAACGCATAAAACGACCGTAACACAACTTTTTTCCAACCTGAGAATACGATCTTAGGGACATCAGAAGATATTAAACGCGTGTGACACGAAAGGAGCAGGTTAAAAAGGTACTTAAAACATGAAAATAGACTCAAATGTTCAAGACCTACATTATGAGTCAATAAGTCGGTGAATGTGCATTCGCTTGGGTTTTAGCAGTAGATATAGCAGATATGGCACGAGAGAGATGTTCTATAGACTGAAATATTCAATATCATGAAACAGATGAATCAAGATTCTTAACAATACAGGCCTGAACCCAATCTAGAAATCAATGATTTAAGCGATGAACATACGCAGAACGGAAAAAAATTAATCTTGGTTGCCTGTTTTTAGCTCATTTCAAGCTGAAAACAGGCAACCAAGATTAAACCGAAAAATTGAATTATAGAAACAGAAAGAACTCCTGCTGTTGTCTTTCACTGATCAGGCGTGCATCCCAACACACCTTGACAAAGGTTACTTTAGACGTATATTTAATCAAACAAAATTTATATTAGATTGGTCGTCATTTTCTATAGAATAGTTGTTTGAATATCCAAAAAATAAGTTGTTTGAGCATACTAATATAGTCCCTAAAAAATTGCATAGTCGGCTCCCAATTGGTTGATTGGTTCTCCTAATCTCTTAAGTTTTCTTGAACGTATACAAATAAAGCAACTGTAAAACTGTTACACCAGACTGAACTTTCAGAAACTCTCTTTTTCTTTCAGAAACGACTCACTTCATCATCCAAAGCGGCGCCGAAAGCCATACCACCACCAGGACGCTGATTTTTACAATCCTTGGCAATATGACCGGCTCCACCGCATGAAGTACAATAAATATTTGCAGTGACGTTTGGTTTATCCGGACACTCCCACGATTTGTGCGTATTGGCGCCGCAATTAGAACAACGATTCAACGATAAAGCCATATCTTCGGGTCGCAGAGTTCCATTCAAAAGGGCCAATTGGCGTAGTTGTTCTTTGCGGAAATCATTTTCTCCATCGGGCACTTCCAAGGTCTGTCGTATTGTGTCTTCAATCTGCATTTAAAATTTACATATGTGCGCAAATTATATATTTAGTAGAGGAGTAAGACGAAAATTAAAGTAGGACTAGAGGACGAAGAGTTTACAATAAAATCATCCAAAAAAGTTTCAATTCAGAATATTGTTGTGTTTTGAATAGTCATTAGTGGGGTCAGCTGCCGGGTACAGGGGAGCGTTCGAGCCTCACCTTTTTCACAGCTCTTTCAATAGCAGCTGGATCCGATGCAGTTATATAAGCGTGCAATGGTTCATCTTCCCCAGGCAGCGGACCATCTCGTTTCGCAATTTTGCCTTCTTTGACAGAACCTTTTCCACGGATGATTATTCTAGCTCCAGTCTAAAATACATGGAAAATGAAGAATTTCTATATTATATACGGGTTAGATCGGATATCCAGATTTGGACAAACCAGCTTTCTAGATCCGGATCCGATGTAGTAAAAAAAGTAGATCAGTCTTATCTCTAGGGTCAGCAGAGTATAAATTCGAGAACTTATCAAAAAACTTTCTTACTCAGGTTTTATCAACATGAGCACTGCCGAACGCATCTTAAATTACCTCTGTTTCAAGTTGCTTCAACGTAATTCCACGCGGACCAATCAGAAGTCCGACAAAGTTGATTTCGGGGTGCCTGTCTTGTGGAATGAAAACCTTCGCATTCAGTTTTGTCGTCGGGGGCCTGAATAGGAGAATTCGAATGTTTATGCCCCGCCAGGTATACATTATAATGTGAGGATTATTTTTTTACTGAATTCCAGATGCTGTTTTTTATTGATTTTAGGACTAGTGATTAAACGTTCATACGTAAGACAAAAACATTTACTTGTAATCCGGTGGCGGTTTATAAATTGGATTTATTTTTTGCATGTCCAATATCAATTGATGCCGCTTTGTTTCGAGCGACGCTCGAACTCGTACTTCGCGCGTATTCAGGCGTTTCCCGTGAGAGTCATAGACAGGTTCGGGTGACGGAGATCTAATAAATATTGACATTATGTGACAAGAAAGCTAATAATGACGGAAATACAGAGAAAAATCAAACTGAAAATTAAATGTTCAAAAAAGTTATTCGTATTCGAAAACTGATACAAAGTCAGGAATATATTAGCTTTTTAGAAGTAGGAATTCTCTGAATTTTTTGTTATTTTGAAATAAAATCTATGAAAGATCGAAAATTCCATTCATTCGCATTATTGGTTATGGTCAATATATTAAGGGCAAAACTTCGAATAAAACTGCTTTCATACGATAAAAATTTTCTCTTGGTCAATAGATGGGTTTGATTTTTCTATGTAGTCGATCATTTAAAAAACAGAGAAAAAGCTCAACTCAGACTCAGCTCATAAAATCAGAGATCAGCAAAGATTGAGATCATGTTTAAAGCCAGCAATGCTGAAAAGTTTAAGGTATAAATTGGATTAGCTCTGCCGAGTTTGCTCAAACCACAATATTCGGCCGTTGACTTTGCTAAAAAAGCTAAAAACTTTGAAGCATTGATAATTACATTTTCAGACCTCCGAAAATTCGTGCTAAAGGTTTAGATCAGTCTAACGATTTTTGAACCGGTGGATCAAGCTATAAGACAATCTATTCTACAAAGCGGGATAGAGTCCAAACCGAAACATAAATAATTAAATCGAAGGTGAAAAAGTTCTTGCTTTCCAGCCAAAAAAAGAATATTTTTGGGAGAATTGCAAGCCTATGCATACGGATTTCATAGTACGTAAAACTTCCATCAAATACTCTTTTGCATCAGGATTACGGTGATTTCATTCCACAACAGTAGTCAATAAAGATAGGAACTCGAGATATTCTCATTATTTGCAGTCTGATAAAGTCTGCTCTTCAGGTTTCACCAAATGTCTCAAACTAAAGAATGTATGCATGAGTAAGTCAGCGATATTTTGAACGTGAGATCCTCCAAACGATGCCAGCGGCTCGGAAAGCATTAATACGACCACATCGAAAAAGCTGTCGAAATAAAAACATTATAATCAACCGTTAACCACCTTTCTTCTGGATTTGCTGGAATTCCCAGATCGGATGTACGTAATTTTCTTGTGATGTCCTCTATTTGTAGTTGCACTAAAAATAATAAAAATATTTAATAAGCGGTCTAATTGATGTAAATAAATCATGCATGCGTGGGCCGCAACGCAAGTATCAGACTTTGCTACGCTTATAAGATTCAATCAACATTTATATACTCGTACATTAACAAAAAAGTTTAAAACAAAATATGCTCCAAAATTTTAACAAAATTATACAAGCGCCTCCTACTTTCTATCTTACCAACTCTATCAATGCATGCATTCCTGAAGAGCTGAAAAGATGATATACGTACTACGTAAACAAGGTATGCCGTTAGGGGGTTATTATAACACAGAATGACTTAACTTTCGACTAGGACATAGTGATGGACCGATGGCCAAAAATTTGCCATCGGCCGATGCATCGGCCAGGGTCACCGATGGCATCGGCAAATGGCCGATGCATCGGCTGTAACATGTACACAATGCAACCCGAAGTTGCTACACTGTAATAAATTTAAAATTATCATGAATTATTCACAAAGTTCTACTGATATTTTCGACATTCAATAATTAACATTTCATTCATCCAATTTGTCATCAACAAAAGCATCTGTTGTACTATTTTCACTTTGATTGCTGGGTTCACTAGAATCTTCTTCAACTCCAGCTTGTTTTTCCAGGATGCACTATTGAATCCAATCTCAGCAATAAACGGGATCTTTTTCCACTTCCAACATCTTTTGCATTTTAAAATGATCATTCACTAGCTACTGACCCAATTGGAGCTGATGAAAATTTCATGGCAGGCTAAAGAAATTTTTTCCACAATGAAACTCATTTTTAACTGCACACCATTAGCTAATTCTGGTTTTGTTGCAGCATTTCCTTCCATTATTCTAGTGGCGAAGAATCTAAGTCTAGTTTTGATTCAGCAATGTATTCCAAAACAATGGCTTTTGCTTGCTCATATGTTGAAATTGCATATTTTTCGGGCTACAGCTCATCTTCGGGTGAACTTGCAATGCCCAAATAGTGTCTGAAATTGGTCAGTATTGTGTAAATGATTGAATTATTTACATTAGTATTAATTGTGGCTTACTGAGAAAGTTCGGAGAATTAGTTTGAAGATTCCTTCAAATTTTTGAACCATATTTTCAGAAAAGTGTTGATTTTGTTGTTTTTGATCGACAACCATTCTAGCCAAAGCTAGTTCAGCTTTGTCTTCTGCTTGAGGATCGCAGAAAGCCTAAATTATTTAATTTTGATTTGTATGATCAATTTGTGTTATATTTCAAATTTCAATCCATCCTTTTTAAATCCAGGATCTAGTAAAGATGCCAAAGCATGAAGTCTATTGTCTTCAATGGGTTTTAAGTGGGCTCGATAATCATTTCTATAAAAATATTGATTCATTTTCCCCGACAATTCCTCCTTTAATGAACCCAAACCCTTTAATTTATGTTTTTCAAAAAAATTTAGGCACAAATTCTAGCTTACTTTTTTTCAGCTTTTTCTTCCGAAATACAAGCGTTTTTAAATTCATAGATTTTTACATTTTCTGCAAAAGATTTTAACAAATTGAGAAGCTGCCAAAACATAATTATCTAAGGCGTGGATACATTGTACATGTATTAAAATATATTCTTACCGCGGCTAGAATATTCCGTTCATAGCTCGTCAAATTCTTGTTATTTAGTTCATGACAACACAGGGAAGTTATGCCAGACATTAAAACAATCATTCTCACAAAAAAATAATTTATTTACTAAAGTAACTGTAAAATATATATGTGAACAATCTGTCTTTTAAGCATAAGCATCTACATTCATTGTAACAAAAAGTTTCCAAACAATCGGCCAAGTTTTGGCAAAACATCGGCCGATGGCAGAAAAACGCAACAATTGGCCGATGCATCGGTCCATCACTACTAGGAGACATGGCATCAAAAAAACTAAATTTAATGGGAAATTATTATTTTCTGAAAATTTTATAGTTCGTGAAATTTTTTCATCTATAGTTCTATGAAACCGGCTATACTAAAAAAGCTGAAGAAGAGACACTACTTATGCATTTAACGTGATGTGGGATAACTGGAATCAATCACGCTGAAGGTATTAAAAAGCCCAGTTTGATGATTTTCGGTTGTAAGTGTCGTATTGAAAAATTTTGTGCGAACTGCTAATCGATTACAAGCATTCATTCTATTGAGCATCTCATGCTCTATCTACTGCAAAAACTCGCACATGGATTGGATGCATAGTCATCGAATTATCAACTAACAAATCCAGGAAACAGTAATTTTCATTTGCAACCAAATCAAAACTAGAGTTCCTAATAAATCACGCGTAAAAAGTAATCGTTTCATGTTTTCACATTTGCAATAGTTAATGATCTAAATATGGAACACTCCGTCAAAAAT
Organism: Romanomermis culicivorax; assembly: GCA_963922205.1. Taxonomy (NCBI): domain Eukaryota; kingdom Metazoa; phylum Nematoda; class Enoplea; order Mermithida; family Mermithidae; genus Romanomermis; species Romanomermis culicivorax. Next base: position 178,252 of record CAWUHX010000026.1, on the reverse strand, counting down.
ACCACAGGCGCTCGTTTTCGGCCAATGCCGGTGCATCGGTCGCTCATTATTCGAGGCAGACTTTTTTTAGTCATTTTAGGGGCCTGGGTCCCTAATAATCTGGAAATGGCTCCTAAAAATTTAGGTCTAGGAGCCACTTTGGCTCAGAAACTTTTGATTTACATATTCATATTTTAGTGCAATATAGTTATTTTCATTCAATTTTAGATTAGGCTCTAAAATCATAAAATGTAAAATTTTCCGGCGCTTCGCTCCAGATTTTCTACGCTTTGTTGGTCTATCTACAGTTTTTCCACAAATCAAATTTTTTGGAGAAAAAATTCTAAAAATTGAAAAATATGAGGTTTCGACATAGAGAGATAAATTTTGGTGCACTCAACAGGCCAAATCTCAATTTTTGGAAATTTGTTGTAACTATAAATTATAATTTTAAACATTGAGACGAATTGGAATCAGACATGCACGGCAAGAATCTTCCATCCATGGGCTTTTTCCAGGGGTAGGGAGAGGGGGTGGGTGAGCAAAAAAACAAAAAAAATCTGCAAGCCTGTTTTTCATACAAAATATGCACAAAAATCATCAAAAAAGCTGTCTTGGAAAAAGTTCAGGGGTGTTTGACGATTTTTTTGGGCCAGGGTCTCAGGTATGGAGGTTTACCCCCCCCCTATGTGCATGTATGGTTATAATCCATATTTATCATGGAAGTGATTTTCAGAGATTTCAAGTTTAACTTGAAGTTTTACCAACATATGAGAGAAAGTATGAGTTTTTGAATAGTGTAAAGATATGTTTTAGATGGAAAATTTGAACCTTATTCTGATTGAATAAATTATCCTTAAATTGATTTTCCAGCATTTTAGAATGTAAATAATCTAAAAATTATTTGGCACTACGCACCAGAAAAATAGGAGATGACAGAAGGAATAAAAACAGGAACTGCATTCCCCAATGCCTATACTATTGTATCGGAAGGGCATGAAGGTTTCTTCAAAAATACACGAAATATCGTGATTTTTTGAAAAAAAATTTTATTTCACAAAGAGTAATACGCAGAAAGAGGCCTGCACCAGGAAACCACTAGTTGAAAATAATATTTTGAACAGTAGTAATTTTTTTGAACACATATCAACTGATTGAATATCCATATAACATATTCATTTAACAGCGTGTTACAAGCTTATTTTCGACATTCTTCAATTACAAATTTTTGACTCTCAAAATTTAAATTTGGCTCGTGAAAATTCCAGTCTAGGAGCCATTTGGCTCATGATTTTCATAGCAAAAAAAGCTGATTGAAAGTAATTGGTTTTTTGGTCCTAAAACATATGTTTTCAGTTTTGCATCTGACCTGGTGGAGTTGTTAGGAGTTAACTTAAAAATTAGGTCTATTGCGGATTGAATAATCAATACGTTGTTATAACAAGGCATCATACCTGCTGTTGGAGGAATTGGGTGTTCCTCAACGTGGAATATCCCACCCAACTCGTGTGATCCACTTCCTCGTGATTAGGGTTCGGCCGAGATCTCGATCCCGAAAAAATGGCTAGGATTGGAATTTTTTGGCACATGTTCGTGAATATATATCGAGCAATACTATGCTTCATTTCAACAGCATTAAATTGCCGATAATATGTATGTGATGAACTGATAATGAGCTAACCGAGTCAAATGCTGTTGATTTTAGGATGAGATTACGTAACTTGATGAAAAATTTCCATTTTTATCTGAATACAATACTGTTATCAGTTCAGTAAATCCAGTTAAAGAAATGAAAATGCTAAAACATATGCTTGGGAAATATTTTTTATTGTATCAGCATCAGACATGCACGGCAAGAATCTTCCAGAGGGATGGTCCTCGGACTTCTCCTTTGGGGTGAGTGAGCAAAAAACATAAAAAAATTCCACAAGCATGTTTATCAATATAATATGTACAAAAACAACTAAAATTTTTTTTCCAAAATAGTTCAGGGAGGGGCGTTTGAGTATTTTTTGGGCCAGGCAAAGGTTTTAAGGGTCTCAGGTAAACTGTCCTACCGGAGACCCTGGACACTAGCCCCTATGTAGCCTATGTGCATGTATGATCCGCACAGTTGAATCAAAGGCAAGTTAAATCAGATTATACTTTGGGGAGCTCAAATTTTTCCATATGCAAATAAGTTTTCTGCAAATTTTGACCAAAGGCAACAAAGTGTGCGCATACTCGGCAGTCAGCACAATTGTTTAGAAATCGATCATACTAAAACCCGACTAACGCAGAGTTTTACCAAAGCAGACGTTTATTTAGATTCTCAGGTGAACTCTTCTATTCGCAAAGTTCAAGGGACGTTACAGAGTTCAGTCAGATTCTCAAAAACCAAATCTTCTGACTTTGCCAGGTTTTTTTCTAAAGAAATTTCAATTTTTTTCTGTATAAAATTATGGAATAATGTACGCATTTTTGTACCAGTAAAATAAATTCACGATACAAATAATACATTTCAAACTATTGTCCGGAGTGGTACTCACAACATAGATAACCCTTTACCTTATCCAACCCCCAATAATTCTTGGAGCTTACACTTCCTAATTTAGATATCAAAAGTTTATATTTCAACATTTTGGCAACTCATCATGCTATATAGTATATCTTTTCTAAGTGAGCTCCGGATTCGGTCGAATTTTTCCATAATGAGGCTCATCTGAAAATGATTTAAGATAATGAATTCAGACAGACTTCAATTTTTAAAATTATACTCCCAGCACTGCCCAGTCCGCAGAGCAAAAATTGCATCGCAATTTCTCAACACATAGCTAACGATTAATATGAAATGTAGATTCTTTGATGTATGATTCATAAGAATCTTATACCATATAATACTACCTTTGTTTTTCAACAATTGAAGTATATCGGGGGGGGCATGGTCCCCCAACCCACTGCCTACAGGCCTGCATATAATACTTCCAGAAAAATCCGACTTCGAAGGAGCGGATAAATCTTGAAAAATAGACTCTTGTTTATATGAAATTTTGATATCAAATCCGATCTGGAGAAAACCTGATCCAGGTAAAACCTTAGCCGCAGTGGCGGATTCAGAAATTTTTTGCAGGGGGCGGTGCTCAAAGTTAAGTATTTTTCCAAAAAAAAATTGAAAAAATTTTCAAATTTGCCTATAGGTATACAGAAAAAAAAATCTGTATTTCAAAAGTTTCTCGGCCGCACTTGCTTAGCCGTGATCATGAATAAGAGGCTACAGTTACAAAGAAGAAATAAATATTAGAAAAAATGATCAAAAAGGGCAAGAAAAAATGCAAATTTTTCGCAATGTTTTTCTGAGTGTTGATAAGGCGTCAATACTCTTTTTCGAAACGATAAATTTGGTAAAAACTTCCAACTAGTATACTAGTAGGATGATGACAATTTTCAGATGTTTCTCTAAAATACTTCGCGAGTTATCGACTATTTTTTGGTTCGATTTTTGCAGCAATTAAAACGAAACCAAAATGCAAGACATGTGATAAGTTTATGGTCAATAACTTTCATGTCATCCAATATTACGATTGAATGATCACAAGACTTATCTGTCGGACTTCATATAAGCCTCCTCAGATGAACACGACGTGTTGAAGCATTTCAGCCTAACACTTATCCGTGAAGTCTTGCCCCATGAGAACTAAAGCTTCTAAATAATCCACTGAGCCACATCTGCTTGCAAAAAGTATTATGACTTGCTAAATTTTAAGAAATGTTTAATTGTAAGAGACTGAAACAAAAAAGATTTAGATATAAAACAGAAACATGGCTTACATACTCCATCGAGTAATATGCGCCTTTTATTTCAACCTAAATTTAGATTCAAAAAATTAACTTCAAATGCTGTTTCACATATTAGCTAAAAATGAAAGTTTATTCATTAAACAAAATCATGTAGCCTTCTGCTTTGAGACGATGAACGTCTTCGCCCATTCGCTTCTCGAGCAACCTGTTCATCGCCAGTAAAAAACGGTTAAAGAATAGAGGGACCCTACACAACCTATCCTACAGCTTCCAAACCGCAACTACAACTAAGGAAATCCGGCTTACACAAGTAGGCGTTCCGCTGCTCATCTGTCAAATTGGATGGAAGCATGGTGGGCATACCGGGTACAAAAGCTTTTTCATTTTCCTTGCTCCATCTCGATTTTCGTTTACGCCCTGTTTCTTCAACGCTGCCTAAACGGAATTATATAACAACATTTATTTAACGCAAACACTACCCTGGTGCGCCAAGCTTTGAAAATTTTCATTACTTATTAAATGACTTGGTCGAGCTGTCTGAATTTGAGGGGACCTATACTCCGACCCATAGCGGGACAATATGTTCATCTGGATGCAACTCAGTACCAGTTGAGGCGACTTCGGTAGCAGGTGACTTGATTCTCAGCACCAGATCATATTTTGTGTGTGAACTGATTTTAATGGTGAAAACGGGATCGAGAACTTACACGTAGACCATGTGAAAACGGGATTGAGGACTTACACAGCTAACCAACCAAGAAATCAAACAACTAATCAGAGAATCAATGAAGCAATCATCTAGAGAATCAACGAAAACCTATCATTGAAACTTAATTGAAAATTAACCCACCAAATCAGGAAATCAACCAATCTGGAACAAACGAATCAGAGAATCAATGAACGAACCAATCATGAAATAAACTAACCACCCAATCCAACCTGGAAATTGACTTACTAATGGGGAAATCAATTAACTAATCCGATAAAACAACCAACCGATCAGAGAATCAACCAATCAATCAAGGAATCAGCGATACACTAGAAAATTTTGAAATTTTAACCATCTAAACCGCATCAGAACGCACTTTTTCAAACTGTCTGACTTTTGTTGGTTCAAGGATTTTTTCTCTGACCTTCCATATTTTCCAGGTTTACTAGATACACTGGCACGTCCTAAAACGTGTGTAGACTCTGAATAAGCTTGAAAATCAACTCGACTGCATTCTGTCTATTTTATTTAAGATAAATGTACTCACGTCTGGTTCCCCACCCCTGTTTGGCTCGACAACCAACCAACTTTTTGGACTGGCTGGTACCGGATGAACTGATAGGATTTGTCCGACCAGTTTCAGAAATTTACTGTCCGGTTGGCTCAAGAAAATATGCAGGCTGCTCTATACGCAGTATATAAAATAGCATAATTGGGAGAACAAACAATTCATACTTCAGACATGATTTCTGAGAAGTTCTTACTATATTGATTGACCCATGATAAGTAAAAAACCAATCCAACCTCAAAATGAGGTAGAATGAGAGTATGAGACGTTTTTTACTGAAAATGTCAAAACTGATGATACAGAAAACGCGCATCAAAGTGAAGCAAATAAAAAATAGCTAATTATAGCCTTTTTTCTTGAAATACTTCCAAATTATGAAAGTAGGAAGCAAGTACTATTTTCAGACTTCTAAGATTTTCCGCTGAACGGTATGCCACATAGCGCCGAAAACCTGTGGGCATATTCGTCTAACCTTCAGCTATTTTCTGATTAAAAAATATAATAGCCAAAAGTTTGTGTAAACGATTCCAACGACAGTGCTAGGTTCTGTCAATTTTCACTTTATAAGCATTAAAAAGCAAATTGTAGGTAAAGCAGTTTTATATCCATAAAGAAAAAATATCAGGCAAAACAAATTATAGCAATGGATTCACTTTAAAGTTTTTGCTGTCATCTTTCGACAGCAAAATAATACAAAGAAACACATAAGATAAGAGAAGGAATGGGATGTAAAATAAAGAAAGTAAAGAAAACGGAAGAAAAAATTGAATAAAAGAAAATGAGTTTGGCGCCGGAACGTAACCTTCCGCGTCGAGCACCTTCCCATAAGATGCAGTAGAATTTAATTTTTTATTGGATGAGACATGTGACCCTACAGTAATTGTACAAGTTTTATATCGATACCCTGTTGGGAGCTGCACTGCTTTAAAGAGTACCTAGTCTCTCAAAATGTGATTAATTTGACACGCTTGTTTAGAGATATTTCAGCTTGGAGCCGATATTGTCCATTGATTGCATTACAAAGCAGACATTTATTGCCTTGTAGAAAACTAGTTTACACTATTGCGTTTCAAACTTTCCATACAGGTTCAAAGCAACAAATTTAAGGGCGAAAAAACTGAAACGTGTCATTTTAGCACAAGGCCGAGCACCGTCAAATAGGATGCCACAAAATTTTACTGTTTTGTTTGATTACTTGTTCAGTCGTGCAATCCACGTTTGCATACCTGCTGGGGAGCTGCACTGTTTCGAAGCATGCCTGCTCGAAATTGCAAAATACGATCGGTGACGAATTCTCCAAGCTCTGTCGCGAAATGAATATGATGAATGTTTTTTCGAACCATATACACCGCATCATTTAAATGGGTAAAGTCTACGTTTCACATAGCAACGGGCACGAATTTTTCGAGCAGCGTACGACCTTTTCTCCATACATTGTACCGGAGCATCCCCTATAGGGGTGACTCACTGGTAGGGATTTATCGGCCAGGGAATATCGGGTCGAGTCACGGGTCAAGTCAGAAACCTCTGACTTTCATAGCAAACTGGGTCACAGAACAAAGAAATATGTTCAGGTCATAAAATATAACACAAGTACATACTCGCCATATGACATGCTTGTTTATTATCTAATTTGTTTTGCAAATGAGAAATGACTGATCTCATTGCTATCAAATAAAGACTGAACTGTTTTGAGGATGAAAAGCGAAGAGGGAAACGAGAAATAAACCTAATCTTACTCTTATTCAATGGAAGAACGATAATTAAATACTTTACGATCACTGAAAATAAATCCGAAAATATATGAAATAATAGCTCAAGATGATATACCCTTCTTGTCTGCGGAAAATTTTTTCTTAGAATTTAATTTTTTGCTTAATCTCAAAAACTGTTCCTTGAAAACATTCTCTTGCGTAGGAGATGATCCATTACAGAAAATAGCCGTTGCAGATGTATCGGTCATTCCACCGCTAATATCAGCCGATATCCGACGACCAATAGCATCGGACCTGAATTTTTACAAATCATAACGTGTATATAAAGAAAGCAACAATCTTTGCACCATAATTTTAATCGTTTTTTGTTTTTTCCTTAAAATCCTTCTAAATAATAAAACTAGAAGGTGGAATGCGAGTAGTATTCTATAAATTTACGTTTTTCTACTATATGTCACATAGGGCTGAAAATCTGGGAGCAAGGTCCACTAACTAACCAATTTCAATTTATAACTAAAAAATTCTAGTGCTTAAGCGATTTTGACCACAGGACTAATTTTTGTATCTTTCTTACTATACGCTTGTAAATTGAAGAATGACTAAAATTGATGATTGATTTGAATAGTGACTGATTTAATATGCGAGCCTTATTATTCTATGTCTGATTGAGAATGTATTCAAAATGATTTATCCGTTATGTGGGCTTCTACTGTGATTTTGAAGCGTGTTTTTGGATAACTTTGTTGAAAAAACTGTTTTTTTACTACCACATTCTTTTACAAACCTTTTCGTTTTGGCTAGTGGAAATCCGGTTTGGCTGCAAAATTTTGACTCAAGGAGCTAATTGGCCTGTTGAGAAAAAATTTAAAAAAAACTTTAAGGACCCTAAACGGTAAACAAAACTTGGTGAAAGTTTCAAACTTGTTGCGAAATTAAACAAGTAGGTAATCAGACAAATTGATAAAATTTTGCGGCATCGTGTTTCATGGTGCTCGACGTCGTGGTAAAATGAGACGTTTCATTTTTTCGCCCTCAAATTTGTTGCTTTGAACGTTTATGAGGAGTGTAAAAAACAAGTGAAAAGTAGTTTTCTACAAGGAAGTAGATTAGTATCTGTTCTGTTACATAATCATAACCATTGAATAATATTGACTCCAAGCTGAAATATCTCTAAACAAGCATGTCAAATGAATCACATACTGGGAGAGTACGTAGCATACATTTAATTGGGGGAAGTGCCATAGAAGCGCCCCTTCAGAAATCGTCGACTATATGGCAAGCCATTGGACGATCTTCAAAAGGATTCGCCAATCCTGTGGCTAGCCTGACAATTTTTGAACAAAAAATGGTCAAAAACGTCGATTTTCTCGATGCTTCGCGCCATGAATACATTTCAACGGGTTTTTTAGACGAAAATCACTATTTTTCGAACAGTTTTTCGGAATTTTTCTATGCGAAAATCAATTTTTTTTTCCTTCAAGAGACTCCTCCCCGTCGACCCAAAAAGGTCGTCCGACCCCCCCCCCCCAGACATAGGGACCCCGTTACATGTATAGTAGGTAGTCTAGGAAACAGTGCAACTCCCTGCAGGAAACAAAATCGACGTAAAAATCTGAAACTACTGTTAGACCAGGGCTTTTTTCCGCACCGACCGTTTCGCACCCTGAGGAAATTTTCGAACAAAAAATTGTGAAATTAGTTAGTTTTTTCAGCGCTTCGCGTCATACAGTGTCTAACGTTTTCCCAAATTGAATTCCCTGACTTTCCCAGATTTTTCGAAGCAAAAATATAATTAATACATGAAATCACTTTTTTCCTCTTGGAACATCTAAAAATTTTCGGAAATCGATGAACCTCCGCCTACAAAAAGTTACTTGAGCTCTCCATCGAACCTCGAGCTCCGTTACATGTGCAACAAATGATATGAATCTTAACTTATGCATTCAACGGCTGTCTGAATCCGATAGTTGAAAAGTTGCGTTAAACACACTTTACCTTGCGAATTGGGTGTTCCAGGTTGTTTCATAAAATTAAAATCGGTAGCCGTTACAGCGTCTCCGCTTGTATTGAAGCCGACATTCATCATGCCCGTCGGAGCAGCGGGAGGTAATACCGGCCCAAATGTCGCCTGATGTTGCTGTAATTCGTAATCGCGACCACTCAAATCGCGTCTTTGTGATGAACGATCATCGTGAGAAGGCCTGCGAGCACCGTTGCGGTGATCATCATAGGAGTCACGATCCCGATCACGCGATCTAGAATTTTTCTCGAGTTAATTCTATTTGATGCAGTGAAATGCACCAAATATGAAATTTTGCCACGTAGAGTATTACTTGAATTATACGCGACCAGACATGCACGGCAGGAATTTTTCAGGGGGAAGGGTCCTCGGGCTTTTCATCGAGGGGGTGGGGGTAGGCGAGGAAAAAACAAAAAAACGTTCATAAAAATCATCAAAGAAACTGTCTTGGAATAGGTTCAGGGGGTGTTTGACGATTTTTTCGGGTCAGGAGGGTGTCCAGAACCTCAGATAGGAGGATTTAGCCCCCCCCCCCACTCCCCAATGTGCATGTATGTACGCAACCCATGTCTGAACCAAAAATAAAATTGTTTATGACTAACAGAAAGAATTTTCGCAACGTTATTTTGCCTATTGACAAAAGAATGAACAAAACACGCGGAAATCTTAATGTATAGTTTTTATGTACACGATAGCAATAACCACAACATTAGAAAGCAGCATATAGCCCTGACCTCCTATCTCGTTTCCTGTCGCGAGATCTCGATCGCCGACGTCTTTCGCCACGATCACGGCTTTGACTGCGAGATTTTTTACGATGCTTCTCGCGATGGCGTTTGTGATGATGACGATCACGATCGCGGCTACGGCTCCGACTATCGCGTTTACGTTGAGTACGATCTTCGTAGTCATGTGATTCAGATTCTAATTGGCCGCTATCCACAGCGGTAGAGGATTCGAAATTACCAATATCCAGACGATCACCATTGTTGGTAAGTAAAGCGGTATTATTAAATGACGTGTCGCGACTTTCCTCAACAGATATGTCTGGAATGTAAAAAAATTGAACTAATGGACAATTGATTTTTTAGGTGACGATAACAGTTTCCGTTTCAGCTGTGATAGCATATTTCATATGAAATCAGTGTTTTTTTTGCAGTGTGCAAAACTTTTTCCGCTCGTGCAAAACTGTTTTTTCAGATTTTTTGCACCGTGCAAAAAAATTTATCAAATGTGGAAAACAAATTTGGGGTTTTCATAAAGAAAAGATGCATTTTGGCGCATTTTAGGAGGTCCAAATCTCAGATTTTCCGGTGCTTCGCGCCGGTTATAACTTCAATAATCATAGTTATTCATTACCAAGCTCAGACGTGGTTTTTAGCATGTCTACCTTTATTTACCATTTAATCTTTAATCGTTTTCATAATCTTAAACGTATTATTTCAAGTTTAATTGGAAATCTTGAATATTCTATATTTATATTTATTGACGATATCCACATTTTTTCCTTCATATACATTTCTTGAGAAAGATCAACACTTTTGAAACGTTTGTTTCTTTCTTAACGTAAAAAGAATTCAAAAGCTTCATGGTAGTATTTTTGGAAAATTTCTACGCTTCTGACTCATAGCTTTTCGGCCAAATTTATAGAAGGTTACGAACAAATTATTGGTTTTAAAATTTCTCAAATAATAAAATTTCTAGAAATCAAGATTTAATGAACACAAAATTCAACTCTGATTTTTAAGATTTTTTTCCAAAAATTTTCTACAAGTAGTAAAAATTTTACCTCTTCATTTGTGGAAAAGTTCGTGGAAAAAGTGATATATTTGTTTATGATCACTGCTTTTTTCCCCCAAATCGTGCTTTTTCGGGAAAAAAATTCGTCGAGGAATTTTTACGGAAGGCGGTGGCCACGCCGAAATTTCTCTGAAGCCGGTTTTTAAGGGTTTTCATGATGAAGGGAAGGAAGAACAGGTGAAATTATGCATGGAAAAGCGCCAAAATTTGAAAGAGCCTCAACAGCGCTGCGCATTACGGGCGCAGCTGCTGTACCCTAAGCCTAAGCCTAAGGAAAATTTTAAAGGAAAAATAAACTCAAATTAGATTTCCAAATTCGTTGACTATCGACAATAAAGCGCGTTCCCAATCAGTGTTTTTTTTGTGCCAAAACACGGTTTTTGGCACAAAAAAATTTGCGGCGGCCACTGCCATCCGTAATTTACCCTAATTCGAAAAAGGGGAAAAAATTTTGGGCTCTTTCCCCATTTTAGGAAGTAAATTTCGGGGTCGGATACAGAAAAGATGCATTTTGGTGCATTTTAGGAGGTCATAATCTCAACGTTTTACGGCGCATCGCGCCGGTTATCTCTTCTTCTTACTCATACATTTGCGACCAAGTTCATGAGAGTTTACGAATAAATTACTGGTTTTAAATTTTTTCGAGTAAAATTCTCGAATTTATGATTTTCGAACACAAAATTCGAATTAAATTCTTAGAATAAATTTTCGGAAAATTGATTTTCAAGCATCGCAGAATGTCAATAATTCAAAAAAATTTCCGGCGCTTCGCACCGGGAAAATTAGCATCTTTTTTTTGGGCTCTCACTTGTCATCATAGAGGACTTGACCACCGATTTCACATGTTTCAAAGTCATTATGCTCTTGGATAGTTTGCTGGAAAATTTGTTCCACAATGCTTGTAGATTAGACTTTAAACTCGAAAATTTCAATTTTTTCCCAATTTTAATGAATTAACGGCCCTAAAAACACTAGAAAGCTTTAAAAAGCTCAAAAACAGTTAAATAAAGCGTCTGTGAGCATTTTTAAGCGAAAAACCGACTTCGGGAAAATAGGGAAAAAATTTTGACCCTTTTCCCCATTTCGGGAAAAGGTCCCGGGCAAAAAAACCGTGTTCATGGTACAAAAAAAAATTTTGGCGAGCAAAACATTTTTGGTAATTTTGCTCGTGCCACTTCAAATATTAATGTGCCAAAAACGTAGTTTTCAGTATGTTTCCAGTAAAAGAATGTTTTTGTGCCATCGGCACAAATTTTTTGGCTTCTTGTGCCAATTGGCACAAAGGTCCGTCCGTGCACACACCAAAAAAAAACGCTGGCTCTCAAGGCATGAACCAAATTCCTCCCTAAACTCACCTCCATTATTAGGAGCAGAAACAGAACTGCCGACTACATCTTTACGACGAATACCGAGTGGTTCTGTGTTCGCTCCGGAAGCAGTCAATCCATATCTAGACATCCTGTAGACGACGAGCCTGAATTAATAAACTCTTTCAACGGCCGGCTTAAACAAACATTTGATAAGTCCTCTGCAACTACAGTAATGTCGACGACACCAGCTTCAGAACCCTCAATCCAGAAAAACTTGCCCAAAATTCAAATTCACTCGATCGACATGAGGATGCGAAGTTTCCACGAAATGTATTTGTAGCGCAGTGTGAGTATTTATCACTGGATGACAATCGAGTATCAAAAACCGAGTTGATTACCGGAAATTTCAATCGCATTATACGCTTCGTGCTGTTCTGTTGAACAACCGATGTTGCCACCGCCAGTGTTTTTTGTGCTACAACTTGGTTTTTGGCACAAAAAAATTTGGAATGGCACAAAAAATTTTGAGCGTTTGTGCCAAGTGGCACAAAATTTTTGGCTCATCAAACATTGAATTTCCATGATTTTGAGACAATTTAGGGGCCGAAAATGCAAAAAAAATTTTCGGCGATTCGCGCGCCGAGCCGAGTCAATTATTATTTAATCGTATTTGACCAGCAAGCGAACGAGGTTTCGGAATTTTTACGGATGGCGGTGGCCACGCCGAAATTTCTCTGACGCCGGCTTTTAGGGGTTCGCATTGCACGATGAAGGGAAGAAAGAACAAGTGAAATTATGCATGGGAAAAGCGCCAAAATTTGGAAGAGCCTCAACAGCGCTGCGCCCCACGGGCGCAGCTGCTGTACCCTAAGCCTGAGCCTAAGGAAAATTTTAAAGGAAAAATAAACTCAAATTAGATTTCCAAATTTGTTGACTTTCGACAATAAAGCGCGTCCCTAATCAGTGTTTTTTTTGTGCCAAAACATGGTTTTTGGCACAAAAAAATTTGCGGCGGCTACTAATACGTAAATTTACCCGAGGTTTCTTCGAACAGTGTATCAGCATCGTTGCAGCAATGATCGGATTTAAAACTGAAATTCTTACTTTTTGTATTTCATTTATCCAAATAGAAAATTCGACATCGTTGGTAATGGTACAATGTTACGACCGAAAATTTACACAATTTTCGACTTTATTTTCACTAGTCTTTACATTGTTGTTATTAAATATATAATTGATTCGTAGTCAAAAATTGAATCAATTTGAACTTTCTGAACAACTCTAGAGTTATTTAAATTTTCTCAGCGTTCCATTTCTTTTCGAGTCGTCGTAAACTACTTGCATAGCTTTTTCAGATTGGGCACGATTTTTATATTAAATTAATGCGTTAAACGTTGACTTTTTATCAAAATTTTGGCCTAAAACCTTTCCGTAGTTTTCCGTATGTTTCTAGAAGGAAAAAAAATTGTGCCATTGCCACAAATGTCTTTGCACAAAAAACGCTGGCCACCGCTGTTTCTTTTTTCCCGCCGGCCTTTTCCCCAAACGGGGAAAGAGGTCATGAGTCATGATCCGCGCGAAGCGTCGGAAAATTTAGAGGTTTCGACCGTTTAAAGCTTACCAAAATGCGGCTTCCCGGTTCTGAACTCCCAAATTTTTTCCACAATAAGAGCCATACCTTAGAATTTTTTCTTCATTTCTAAATTTTTTCCTTAAAACACCCCATTTGAGGAAACTACACTTCGACAAACTCTCTTCGTCCAACTCCCGAAATTGCGGGAGCAAATGGGGTTTTTGTGGACTCTACTTAGAGGGAAAGACTGCCAAATGGCAGTTTAGGGCAGCGGGTGGCATTTACATGAAATTCGGTCAAAATCTGAGATGGTCGATCGGGGATAATTTTCAAAATTAGACCACTTACGTGCAATGACCTGTATGCTAGAATACGTCGATGTTTAAAAAACTTGAAAAAAATTCATGGGTCGTTAAAATTTATAAAGTCCCCGTAATCTTTCTATTAATTATTATACTATGATATACAGTGCGTTTAGCCCAGAGTTTTTTTAGGCCAATTAGGAGCCATGGCTCTTAAAAATTCTAATTGGCTCTTAAAAATTTAGCAGCACAAGCGAAATTGGCTTGTAAAAATTCAGAAATTTTAGTGTAATTTAGAGGTGTTTTCCACTTTGAATTTGAAGAAATATCGTCGCTTCGCACTGGGTTGTACCCAGAAATTTTTCCGGGGGAGCACACTTTTTTCCACTTGATATACTATAAAATTGGCATTTCTGACTTGACTTTCTTAAAGAAGCAAAAGGTACCTTTGTCTATTTTTAACACGCGAAACATTTGGGTGGCATGCCCCTCCCCCCAATCCTCCCTGCCTACAGGCCTGGCTTCGAGGAATTATATTATTTGCATATGCCTTATATGTGTTGTGGAGCGATTTGGGGTATTTGTAAAGTTCGTGTTGTTTTCGAAGAAATATCGGCAAGTTTGATGGAGAAAGATCGTGATGAGACCCACGGAGAGGCGTGGCTATGACATGAAGAAATTATGAAAATGGTTTTCATTAGATTTTGTTGTACTGTAGCCAGACGGTTGTGTTTTATTGTTTGTCTGGAAAAGTGTGAGGTGGCAATTTGTACATTAGTAAAAGGTGTGGAAAAGTGTGTTCTAAGTTGAGTCAAACAATTTGGAAAATAGTTTGAGTAATCAGGTAAAACTCCGAATCGGTTAAGATAGTACAGCCCAAATTTCAGCATCCGAAAATCTTTGACGACCTGAGCGAAGATCCCTGGATAATTGACATAGCGCTCTCTAGGAGCCCGTCAATCTCCTGCGTACGATTATCATTGCGTTGATTTCATCAAACACTCCGAGTGTTTCGTTTCTAGTGTTCCGCACGCTCTTCTACGTTCTGTACGTCTCTTCTAAAACGCACGATAAATCATCAAGCTACACAGCTAAATTCTCATCTGCGTCGTCATCTAATCTTATTTTCTCACGCACGACATATGTTTTTTGGGATGCTTAGTTGTGTATAGGAGACATATTGCACGAAATGTTAATATACATAACAATCATACCTGTAATTAAGAGGTTGGTGTGTCCTCCTCCCAACTTGGTCGAATCCTTTACCCAAATTTCGGACCCCCTCGACTTTATCAACCCTATACCCAGCCACCAAAACTTAGAAAAATGTCGAGAAAAGTACCTTTCTAGGAAAATTTTCGAAATCTTTTCGACTTTTTTCGACTCACCTCCCAATTTCTGCAATTTTGGGACCTCATACCAGAATTTTGGGTTACCCTCCCTCTCCCCAACTGGTCGGACCTCTTGCAGGTATGACAACAATGAAAGCTTAAACATGAAACATTGATTTGAGTTTGACATTTAGGAGTTTAAATTCCATGATACTTGACATTATCCAATACTATATTAAACTGGCCTGTAAAATTTCGATTCTGAGAGCCAATTGGATTGCGGAGAAAAAGTGAAAAAGCCTAGTCCAGCACATACATGTAAGGCGGCCCTGAGTTCTCAGGTGGTCGCAGGGTTTTTTTTTGACCTACGAGTCACAAGCCAAGTGGCTTGTTGACCTAAAATTTCACAAGCCATTCCAAATTTTTACAAGCCAATTTTATAATATCACTATAGGTGAATAAATTCCAATGCTAGGTTATTTTTTAAAGGAATGTATATATTGAGCATCATGGCCATTGATCAAAAAAAAATGTCATTCAACATTATTCAATAACATTTTACAGCCATTAATTCATTAAAATTCAGGAAACATTTGAAATTTTTGAGTTTGATGGAAGTCTAATCTACAAGCGTTGTGTAACAAATTTTCCAGGAAACTATCCAAGAACATAATGACTTTGAATTACATGAGAAATCGACGGCTAAGTCCTCTATGATGACAAGTGAGAGCTCAAAAAAGCTATTAATCTTTCCTGCCTGAAACGCCGGAAAATTTTTTTGGGTATTGAAATTCTGCGTTGCTGAAAAATCGATTTTCCAAACACTTATTTGAAATATTAGATTCGAATTTTCTGTTCAAAAGTGGTAATTTCTGGAATTTCATGCTTGAAAAATTTTAAAACCATTAATTTATTCACACACTCTCATAAACTTGGCCCAAAAGATATGAGTAAGAAGAGTAGAAATTTCTGAAAACTACTTCCATGAAGCTTTTGGATTGATTTCAGGTTAAGAAAGGAATAATCGCTTCAAAAAGTTTACAGACTTGACGTATTGATCTTTCTCAAAAAATGTGTCAAGGTAAAAACGTGAATCTTCATTAAATATCAAGATGAAATATTGAAGATTATCAATTAAAACATGAGATAATACGTTTAAGATGATTAAAACTCTTAAAGATTAAATGATAAGTGAAGGTAGACATGTTGGGAGCAGCGCCTGAGCTAGAAAATAAATAATAATGCTTATTTAAGTTATAACCAGCGCGTGTTGGGCACCCTGTTGATGCCATTTCTTACGCCTCTTAGGAAAGACCTGCACAACAAGTGGTGGCTTTTAACTCCTTACCACAGAACTTCGTAGTCAGACTAGGAGAAAAGAAAATCCTCCGGGTTTCTACTGAAAGTTAGCAGGTTTTAAAATGCCTAATGAAAGGATACCAAGAAGTAATACTTTACATAGATCACCACCCAGAGTGGCGAGTGCTGGGAATCTTGTTAATTTGGGAGACGGAGATCAGCAACGGCATGCTGCTCCGGACCCAGTGATCCCAGATCAAACTCCCGCGAGGGTTCAACCATTGCAGCAGAATGCAATGCATTTTACGCCTCAAGATGCAGGCATACCAATTGACCGCCCACCAGCGATTGCCATCAATCCGCAAGAGGCAGGCCCAGCGAATCCGAACCCAGATGCCGATGGACCGCCGCCGCGAAATTTGAAAGGGTCACCGCCGCCAAAGGTCAAATTAGCAGGACCAAAAAGGGACGTAATTACGCCTGAGATTTGACCGAATTTGGGAGAAAGGGACCCCGAAATCGACCAACGATTAGAGAGGATCCCCCAGGAGCAAGAGCGATTCCAGCTGCAGGAAAGAGCTCCCGAAATGTCCAATCAAGAGTTGGCGACGCAGCTACACGAATTGAAAGGGACCGTGGAAGCTTTGATCGACATAATCGCGAATGCCGCCACAGAGGACAATAAAAGGGAAGCCGACAGGCGCGGACAGGAGCCAGATAGACAGGTTAGACCATGTAATAGGGGTGCAGAAAGAGACAACCGTCTTGCTGCTGAAATGAATGCAGGCACAGGGCCTAGTAATAGGCCTGATATTAATGAAGGGCAAAGGCTTAACTTTGAGCCCAAAAGTTGGAGAGGTCCAGCTAGAGATCTTCGATTCGAAGGAGCTGAGCAATCAGCAGACTTCAGGAATCAAAATCAGATAGCTTCGCAGCATCCAACTTTAACAAGAGTGGTCTATGATGGTAGAGGAAATATTGTTGATCCAAATACCCTTAGACCAGATCAATTGGCATGTTTCCCATATAGGGATTACAGGTTTGACAAAGACAATATGCCATCATATCAAGGAGGTGTACCACCTCAACGAGATCCAAATAGGGTTATGCTGCAATCCCTCAACTCTGATCTTGATCCAGTATTAACAGCAGCTTATGATCAGAGGGAAGTGCCATCAAATAATTTGGCACAAGAGATTCTAGTCAGGAATATCGTTAAAGGTATGTTACCCAAACTTTTAGATGAGGGTATGGTAAATCAGCAGGTGCTTAGCTTCTTAACAGCACTTGAAGGGGAATTCCGTAGGGATACACCCGAATCAGCTAAGTATGAAGCACTGCTGAGGCTTTCTAAAGGTAGACCAAAGGCTGTTGCAGGAGACAACATGACCTATAGGGAGGCCAGGAGAGCCATTATAAATGTCTTTGCACCTGAGTGTAACCTGGAAATGTTAACCAGAGAATTATTTGAGATCCAACAAAGACCCAATGAACAGGCCGTAGAGTTTCTAAAAAGGGTCAGCATATTAGTGGAACTAGTAAAGGGTGATTTAGACTATCAGTCTAAACAGAGACTGATTATTGACACCTTTATATGTAAGAGTGACCCCATGTTCCAGTCTGAACTTAAGAATTCAAAGCATACCTTCAGAACTTGGTATGATCTAGCAGTTGAAGTTCATGACATTGAACAAAGATATAGGAATGCCTTTCAGAGATATGGACCTAAGGGTACACAACAGGACCCTATTGTAATTAATGAAGTAGGTATGCCTAGTGGGCATGATCCTGAAATTGCCGTAGTTACTAGGAACCAGTCAGAAGGATATCAACAAGGCCAGAGACAAAGGTTTCCGCAACCATATCAAACTGTAGGTAATCAGGTACAGGCCCAAACCGAAAGGTCAAGGAGTGATTCTCCTGAAATAGAAGAGATTCCAGTTCGGGAAGCCCCTAGGGCTCAGACCGAAAAAGGTAAGAAAGAATCTCTTCTATTGAAAATTTCTAAAGAGATGGTACAACTGGTCGAAAGGTTCGATCAGCTCCAGCAAAAGGTTGATAATAGGCAAATGGAAAATCGGTCTGATGTGGCCATACCTAGTACCAGTCAGGGAGGTCAAGTTTCCCGAGATCCGAAAAAGCCATAGTGTGAGTTCCATAAGAACATAACACATAATACTGCAGACTGCAGGACATTGAGAGTGTTGTCCGAGCGCAGGAGCAGAGGCAGAGCCAGCTTCCCTAGCTTTAACAAGGAAGGCTTCAACACTTTTGCTAGAGGTAACTATAGAGGTAGAGGAGGTTACCCAAATGCCAACTTTAATAGCAGAGGTAGAGGTGCGTATAATATAAGCTATTCAGGTTATCAGGATAGCCATGAGAGTTATTTACAGAACTCAGATTACAATGAGTTTCTGGAGTTCAAAAAGCAAAAAGAGCTGCAGAAGCAGTTCCAACAGATGCAGCAATACCAACAGCAAGCTGCATTACAGCATCCTCAGCCACCTCAGGCTATTACGGGTCCGACTCAGACTCTTCAACAGGGTCAATTCACAAATCAGCCACCCCAGAAGGATTATTCGAGTGTTATGGTTGCAAGGCAATCACAAATGAGTCCTTTAGGTGAAGTAAATCAGAGAGTGAGTTGTCCAAATGTTGTGTTAGGTAGCATTGTGCAAATGAATGCAATTGCACCACAAATGGTACTACCATCGGTACAAGTAGTAAAGAGGGGCACACCAGCAAGTCCTCAGGAACAACATTTGCTGGATACTTACCCCCGAACAGCCCCATTCCACATTGAGGTTGTTATAGGAGGTCCTAAGACACTGCCTTTAATTGACACAGGAGCTCAGTGTACTGTCATGTCGGCTAAGTTTCTGAAGGAAACTTTGGGCTCAGATTACACTGAATATCCGAGGATATTAAATAGTTACTGTAGCCAACGGTAAGACAGTCCAAGCCCATGGGTATATCCAATTTAGGATGGATACATTGTGTGGACAGTTCCCCGTTAAAGCAATTGTTATACCTGAAGCAAGTGAAAATGTAATTGTAGGTACAGACTTTTTGGCTCATCCTCAGGTAGGAGCCATAATAGATTTCAGAAATAGGACGATGACGCTCAACAACCATCAACAGCGGATATACGTGATGCCGGGCAAGCCCCAATCGAATTGCGGAGAGGTCATGACCACGAGCGCCACGGAATCCATGATGAGTGCGGCCGACCAATACCAGCCAAAGATTTGCCTGCTAAAGGTTTCGGTGCCAGTGGTGAGTGTGAATCCCATCTACTTACCTAGTGGTACTGATATACTTCTGAGAGCAAAACTTTGAGATAAGATAGGCGAAAATCGCCTTAATGGAATCATCATAGAGTCTGAAGAAAATGAAGAAAAGTTCCACATTGACAGTACGATAGTAGATGGTACAAAAGATGACTTTGTTGTTATGGTATCCAACAACACAAGATCAGGATGCCATTTGAAAAGAAATCAAATAATTGGCCATACTAATTCGGTGTTGTGTGATACTGATAACCAGGATCAACTCAAGGGGAAGATAGTTGAGGACCTGGAGAAGCTGCAAACTTGTGCAGTTCAAGCTAGACCTGAAGCTCGTGAATCGGATGAGAAAGCATTCAAGGAAGCTTTGTACAATATGCTGGCTAAATCCAACATACTATCAGAGCAATTGGAACAAGCTCTACGATGTCTCGCAAGATATAGAGACGTGTTCAGTTTGCCCAATGATCCTCCAACTACTACACCCTATTTGACCTGTAAAATAAATACAGGGGATGCAGCACCTGTGGCAAAAAGGTACCACAGGACTGCCATAAATTTACGGCCACATGTTCGTGAGCATGTGCAAGATATGCTCAAAAAGGGTGTAATTAAGCCATCAAAGTCGCCTTGGGCAGCTCCGTTATTTCTAGTAGGTAAAAAGGATGGTACCAAGCGACCAGTAGTGGACTTTAGGGGTATAAATGACGTTACCAAGGATGATAAGTATCCCATTCCTAGAATGGATGACTATCTAGACTGTTTAGGTAAAGCGAAGTTTTATACCACCTTAGATCTCAAGTCAGGGTATTGGCAAGTGCCAATAGATGAAGAAAGCAATGAGAAAACTGCTTTCATATGCCAAGAAGGGCTTTATCAATTTAAAGTCATGCCCTTTGGCCTAAAGAATGCACCAGCAGAATTCCAGCGTATGATGGAAAGAGTTTTGCATCCATATGTATGGAAGATCTGTCTAGTTTATATAGATGATATTATTGTGTTCTCAAATACGTTTGAGGAACACCTAGTTAATCTAGAGCTAGTCCTGCAAGCTCTAAGAAAGGCTCATTTGACCTTAAAACCGGAGAAGTGTGAATTCCTGCCTGAGAGAGTTCATTTTTTAGGACATATCTTAAATTCGGATGGAGTTTCCCCAGATCCGAAAAAGGTCAAAGCAATAAATGATTTCCCATTCCCAGAGTCTAAACGAAAACTGCAAAGGTTTTTAGGTATGTTGCAGTGGTGTAAGAAGTTCTTCATACCAGGGTTAGCTAAACATGCTGAGCCATTGTATAAATTAACTGGGAAGAACTGTGTTTGGGAAATCACGGAGGTTCACCATCAGGCTTTTAGGAGCCTGAAAGAAGCACTATTGTCAGTGCCATTCCTTAGGTATCCAGTTTTTGACGGGTCTGCGGACTTTGTCCTTCAGACAGATGCCAGCGGGACGGCACTAGGAGCAGTCCTTTACCAGGAGACTGAGTCGGACCGCTGGGTAATTGCGTATAACAGCAGAATTTTAAAGGCGGACGAGAAAAAGTGGTCAGCCACAGAAAGGGAGTGCTTGGCAATAGTGTATGGCTTAAAGTTATACAAGCACTACCTAGTAGGTCATAGAGTGATCATAAGAACTGATCACAAACCTTTGTTGTCTATGAAGGTCAATGCCATGACCAATGGTAAGTTGAAGAGATAGTACTCATTCATCTCTCAGTTCAACCATAAGCTAGAGTATGTGCCTGGAAAACAAAATGCCATGGCAGACTTTTTGTCCAAGATGGATGAACCAGACGATCAAGCCGAAAAGATACCGCCAAAATGGGAACATATCATCTCAGGGGATAAACGAGAGTCTGGAAATCTGAAAGATCTTGAGGCACAGCTTATTGAGAAAAAGCATCTCAATTTGGTAAAGAGATTCAGAATTCTGACAGATCAGAATCCTGAAGACGGTACTCCGTTATATTTAGAGCCTAAAGGTAAGAAAAATCAGAGGACTGATATAAGTCCGAGATTCACCCAAATTTATCCAGAAGATTCTGAGGGTGATCCAGAATCAACCTCGCCTGCAGACTTGATAAATGCTGTAACTACAAGGAGCATGGCGAAAGAAGCGGAGGAGAGTGATCAGGCTCAGATCCAGCCTGATGGCAATCAGGGTAACGAAAAGGTAAGTAGGGGAAACCAGGAAAAAAGTAAGGAAAAAAGAGTTACCAGGTTATACCCAGAAAAAAAACCAGAGCTTACTTTGGCAGATCCCAAAGAAAATGAGTTGCCAAAAGGGCTAATTAGAGATGATCTCATGGCCCTCTTGCAGAGAAAAGATGAGGTATTACGACCATACTTTGATAGATTAGGTCCAAATGGGACAACCAAGTATCACAGTGGATTTTATATCCAGAATGAAGTGTTATACCGCGAAGCCGGACAGGGATCGGATGATCAGGTGGTCGTCTCATCCTGCCTTAAGGACAATACTTTGCACCAGTACCACAGTGCCGTAATGATGACTCATCAGGGGTTCAAAAGGACCCTTGCTATGATTAAAAAACGGTTCTGGTGGCCTGGAATTGAAAAGGATGTCAGGCACTGGATAAAATTTTGTCCAGTATGTCAAATGGCTAATCAGGGAAACACGGAAATCCCTCCACTGATACCAATTATTCCACAAGGTCCCTTTGATATAGTATCAGTGGATATCGTGAGTATTTCTCCATTAAGTGAGAACAGACCGTATGTCATAGTCTTTCAGGACTATTTTACAAAGTGGGTTGAAGCTGAACTGATCCCAGATCAGTCAGCTAGCACCGTTGTAGATACTTTTCTACAATCCATTGTATTTAGACATGGGACTCCACGGAGACTGCTCAGTGATAGAGGAGCTTGTTTCACCTCAGATCTGATGAAGGAGATCTGCAAGTTATCAGAGTGTCAAAAAATTTATACAACAGCCTACCATCCACAAGGTAATGGTATGGTAGAAAGGTTCAATCAGACACTCATTAAACAGCTCAGAAAAGTGGCCATTGAGGAAAAAGATAATTGGCCGAGATACTTGAGAGCCATGGTGTTTGCATATAATGCCACACCACGTACAGCCACGGGGCAATCCCTATTTTCATTGCTTAGAGGTCACGAGGCAACCTTCGGGTTAAACTTATCGAAAGCATATGACATTGTAATGCCGGACAGCAATGCAGAGGCATACAAATTTGTGTTGACCAATCATTTAGTCAACCTTTATGAGGATATTGCCAAAAATATCCAGAGTGCTGCCGAAAAATCGAAGAAATATTTCGATAAGAAATCGAAACAAAATGGGTTCAAGAAAAACGATTGGGTTCTGCTCAAAGTAGACAAGCAGAAAAAATTAGGACTACCATGGTCCCGTCCGTTCATAGTTACGGACATTTCAGGAGAAGCGGAGAATGTTGTCACCATCGTACATTGGGACAACCCGCTAAATCACCAAACTGTTTCAATCAGCAGGTTGAAACATTTTCATTACGAGACCACTAGGGTCTTGCCGGGAATAGCGCGAGCCAATCAGGATGCGCCACGTGACGAAAATACGTCACTTTCCAATATGGCACAAACAGTTACGACTGGAGCGCCAAACCAAATGAAATCATTTGGAAATTCGCTCAAGGCAAATCTATGCGCGATCTCGCGCTGAATTTTTTTTAATTATGTACATATCTCACGCGCGTAGGTACTAATTTTAATTAAAAATGTATTATTTTGTAATATTTATCGCGTTTATGTAGTGTTCGTAGTAATTTTGTAAATTTTTTCATATTTATCTCAGACTTTGGGAAAAATTCCTCGGAATTTTAGACCAAAGTGGCAACCCAAAACATTTCAGACATTTTTCCGAAAAATATCACTTTCAAATTTTTCATTTTTTCTAAAGTCAAACTATAGCTGCCCCGCTTATCTGAATTCTAAACTTCCATCGGAAAAGAAGAAGTAAAATATTCCCCGAATCGCGATAAAAAGGAAATTAGCAGAACTGCTATATTAAACTTTTTCAGCATTTGAAAAAATTTTTAAAATTTTTACAAAGTTATTATTCGAAAAAAGAAAAACATTTCGAAGCGCAAAGAAATGGGAAAAAGCGCGCGGAACCGCCAACAAGCTCCGTCGCGCGAGTGGTCGCACACAGAGCGCCACGTCCAATTTGGCAGGGCTCAGCACCGCCAGGATAATCGTTTTTTCTTTATTGACGGTAAGTTTCGAACTTATTTTTATCAAACATGTTTGGAAACCGCAGGTAATGCCCAAAAGTCACTGGAAGACCAGCTCGGCGCCCCAAAGGGCAGACGAGGTTAGAACTTAGAGGGAACGAAAAATGGGAGTACCGAGAAGCGGAAGCTCGAAGCCAAGCAGGGAATTTCCAATTTGGAAATATACCTGATACCACCGAGAGCTATACAATTCAAGGGAAACCTAGAACCTTAGGATCAGCCTGTTTTAAAGTTTTATCATCAAAAATCATTTATTTTCAAATCAAATCAAATTATATCACTTTTTCGATATCAAATTCATTAAAAATTATCAATCTCGAGCGCTATAAAAATTGTAAATACAGCGCCATAAATGGAGCGTAGTTGTCGCTCAAGCAGCTGGTCAGAGATTGGTGTCCGATCAAGTGGTGGACAATCGGATCAGGTCTACCCTCCCCAACATATAGAGGTAGCAAGGGTAAGATTTGGTAAGGTGTTAGTTGCCTACCAGCTCAATGTTTGTATATCAGTGGCTCACCTAACAACCTGCAGTAAATTTTTTTTTCTGGGAAACTTAACCCACTTGATGTTGTGGTGCTGGTGTAATATAGACCCGAAAATACACTGAAAAAAGGGGAATAAACACTAAAATTAATAGTATCTTATGTTTAGATTATAACCTCAAAAGGGCCATACGAATCCACGAACTGGATCAGTGGTTCAAAGCCACATTTGGGTACTGGCCGGCTAATCCCAAGGAACCAATATTGGTAGACATCGGGAAAGTCAGCCAGATACTCCACTTTATCCGAGAAGTATCAATCTTCAGAGGACAGCCAGTTTGTGGATTCGATGTCGAAAAAGTCAACCAGGATAAAGTCGCCGCCTTGTTTAAAACGAGAGAGGTCGACAATCCAATGGGAAAGCAATTTGCCGGATACGTGAGCTTCGCGTTAACAAACGGTCAAACGTACGTTATTGATACGACATCAATGATGATCAAAGAATGGACCAGCCTCCACGACTTTTTGAAGAATGACATGCTGTTCGCCGGATATTCGGTATTGGAGAATTTGGTGAGTATCTATAACGTATGTGGTGCAGGGCGGGACAATAAGGACAGAGACAAAACTGTGCCCTTACGGGAATTTCTTAGAAAGACCAAGGGTCGATACTTCGATTTAGACCGTTTCGCTCTTACTATGGTAGGGGTAAACCTGGAGAAAAAATGTTTTCAGACAGGTATCTGTCCCGAAACCTTTCGGTTAAAGGGACTGTTCACGGAATTCTGTTTGATAGACGTTGGCCCTTATCAATATGACTTTTCATTAAAGGCGAACCGTGATCAGTTTGCCAAAAGAGGTATATTGCCGGAAGAGCTTAGGTACGCTGCTCTAGACGCATACTACTCTTTATTGGTCATGTTTGCCGCGATTCACTATGGCATGGCCGATCAGCTGCTAATGCAAATGCAGATTTTCGATCATGACAAGGTTGATCCCAAACAGATCAATACCGTTGCCCTACATTTTTAGCAACAATACTTAATGATTCCAGGCAACGTGAATAGAGAAATGGGGCTAGGCACCCCAGTCATGGAAACCGATCATGTACAGCCAAACATGGTCTATCACATGATGAAATGTGGAATGTATAACCGTTGGGCCGTACAAATGCAGGGAAATAACACTGGTTATTATACCGCACTCACGGAGTGTAATCCCGTGCATCCTCAGGGAGTGCCTTTGCCAAGTGGTTTCTATCCACTGCTCCCCAGAGATGGTAAGCTGATGAAGGACGACGAATACACTGAAGACAGTGATCCCGACGAAATCGAGGACGTCCAGATACCAGACTGGGTTAACATTTCAAAGGATATCTTGGAAAATCTCAAGTCAGGTGGAACCTATTGGGATTTAGACGGTAAGATTTCTTTGACCTTATATGAAAACGCCAAGCTATACTGGCAACAGGCCGGGAAGCCCGATCAAATTCCGGAAGAGGTGTTTTTGGCAAACAACCACTACCCAGTGGGTATTGAAGGTCATAGACAGGCCTATAAGACCAATTTCTATACGCCAAATTTGGCCAAAATTTCAGGTATGTTAGATGAGCGAAACTTTGCGGAGTTGGAGGTCATCTGTAAATTTATGCCATTGGCCTATCATTTGGCATGGCCTCACTCAAGAGCAGAGTGCGATTACGAAACTAGCGCTCTGCTGAACTATAACTTTTTAAATAGTTATACTAGAGAAGGACAGGAAATGATAAAGAAAATGTCCTGGAAGTCAGGCGACCGCCTGGCTTATTATTTAGAACTAGCAGCAACGCTACCGCCGTCGGAACCCCGTTTTCCATCTAAAAAAGGGGTATATGCATGGCAAAATCGGTTCGGATTTGTCCCTTTATGATTTCGAGAAGCCGAAGAAATATTGCAAATCGGCGACGACAAATCATTATTGAAGGACGGAGCCTACAAGGTAAACCCTTACTTTTATGTAACCTTTTACTATGTAGGCTTCGGGACTTTGATGCCCGGACTGCGGTATCCGATGACGGAAGACGCATCGCCGACCGATTACCCGATTACGTACGCACCGAGGAATCCGCTTGAGATCAGACCGGAGTTTGTTAGCAAAAGCTTCCGGGAGAGAACGATTGCTTCAGAGATGCCTCAGAGATGCACTAACCTATACCCCAGCCGGTGAGTTGGTATCAAAAGTACCATTAAATCGTCCCTCTACTTCCCAAACGGCGCAAGCCGGAGGGACGGGATAAGTTAAAACGCAGCCGCAAGCGCTAGCGCCAGTGGTCAAAGCTACACAACCAGCTTTGGACACTCTGCTACGCAGGCAGCTGCAGTAGTAGTCGTGGTACCGCCGCCAACGCAACAAGCGGTGGCACAGCGGACTCAGGTAGCTCAGATACAGCAACCGGCCGAGCCTGAGCCAGAAGTTGTCACCATTATGCAATCGGTACCTCTGGCACCAGCTGTGTTACCAGCTAAAGTAAAACAGCTCTTACCGAAGATACGAAATTCAGACTCTGAGTCCAGTTCAGAGGAGGATGTTGAAGAAGAAGAGGAAGGTGAAATTCTGGAATCTGAGGGCCAGACATCGGAAAATAAGGATGCAATGGAGGCCAAGACTCAGAAACAGGCTATTGAGGAGGAGAAAATCCAGACTCAAATTGATGAAGCAGTGACTAAGATGTCGGGAATTGATGTCAGACTGGAAAAGATGCAAGAAGCATCCCAGGAGATACCTGTGAAGGCCAAAGATCCTAAGGATCACGATAGACAAGCGAAGCACGAGGCCCTACAGGCCGAAATTCAAGAGCAAAAAAGGCTGACGCAGCAGGAATTCCTGCGTCAGAGGGCAATTCAGAGGAAGCTGAAGGAGCAGGCATTAGCCGATGACAGCTCAGATTCAGCTATTGCAGCAACAGAGCTGATGGAGAGGGGAAAAATTGCCGAGGAAGGAATTCCTGGAGTTTATTCCCCAGATAAGGTTCAGCAGATGTTAGCTGAAGGTATGTCGGAAAATTTTATCCGACACTTGGCCAGAGAAAAGGTAAGGCATAGGAAAAGGATAGGTAAGGCCAGACGACGCAGACTTGCAGCTCAAGATCAGCAGCAACAAGGAGCGGCCGCCACCCCTTCCGAAAGCGATGCCTACGACACGGCCAAGGAAACCACGACCCCGGAATATTCGACAAGTCAAAGGTCGAAAACGGAGACTACGAAAAGTCAGACAAGGACGGAGACTGCAAAGAGTCAAACGCCAACAGAGACCTCCAAAAGCCAGACGAAATCGGATAGGACAACAGCGTCCACTGCAACTACTTCGTACACTCAGACGCGAACGGTATCGAAAACGGGTGGAGAGCTTAGTACTTCATCTGGCAAGAGTAAATCCGTGCCCTCCAGCTACACCGCAAGAAGTAGTAAACCTGCGGAAAGCGTATTGGTGAAGCCCGATCTTGAATCGGAGGAAAAGTTGATCAAGAAGGTCAAACTGAATGTGGTGGTTAATAGACCCGAAAGGGAGCCACAGCAGTTTGTCACTCCTGGTCAATTAGCCGAAACTCTGATTGATTATTGGGAGTGGCAATGGGAACAAAGGCGCCTAATTGGGCCGATCTCATTCGAAAATCCAGAGGTCGCCAATTATTTCGCCTTTGACCGCCAAGAACGGCCGATCATTTAAAGAATGGTCAATGATGCCATGGCCGAAATTCATGAAAATTACCACCAACAGTTCGAAATGCAGGGGGGATTTATGTTTGACGGAGAGCGCATCCCTGAGGAAATCTGGGAATGGATCATTTTAATTCTCATTCCCAGATGGCTTAAGGACTACAATGCCTCAGACGTCTTTACGGCCATTAAGTATGTGACCCTAATGATCTTTCTACAGTTGGATTTCGCGCCGATCACGCCAACGGCAATTGGTAGGTGGTATGCCCAGGCGTGTTCGTTTGCGAACAGACAACTAGTCGTTGAGGCCCAGGGAAACCGCGTAGAAGATGTCTACATTGCAGCCTTTAATCAATATATCTTTATGGGATCGCAAAGGTTAAACCAGATGGGTGTTAAGAGGAAGGCACTAGGCGATGACAGGTCGCAAGCTGATAAATATCAGCGAACGGCTGCCAAGAGCCCAAGTAAGTTTAAAGTGCCTAGACTCCCTTCGGCTAAGAAACAACCGCCGAGGACACAGCAATCGTCTGCTACGACCAGCCAGAGGTCATATAGTGAGGCTGCTAGCACTTCTTATAAAAGTCCACTTTCTCGGTCAAAATCAATATCATCAAAATCTCTAAATTCAACTTTCTGGACTCAAAAACCTCAGCGCAGCAGCTCCACTAGCAGTGGGCCAACACAAAGGCAGCAGGGGAGAGATGATATGTTCTCAAACCCGGCCCCATACAGGGGTAGACCGGGGTATGACCAAGGTCAACCCAGAGGAGGCTTCAGAGGGCGCCCTCAGGGACCCTATAGAGGCCGAGGATCCTGGCAATACCAAGGTCAAGACCCGGAGGCCCAGTTCCATAATCCAAACTTCGAGCTGCTTGGTAGACCCGGCAGAAGCCAACAAGGCCGTAATCAAGGCCAGGATGGAGGTCAGACCAGAGGCCAACCAGGTCAGAGGGGGTACTATCGAGGTAGACCTCGAGGAGGTTACCGAGGCGGCGGGCAGCAGCAGTAATTAGCCGCACAAATTTTGGCCCAAAAATCATCTTTTCGCACATATTTTTATTAATTTCATAAAATACAAAATCCAAAAACACTAATAAAATCACAAAAATCAAAAAAATGAAAAAATTATAAAATCCAGAAATATTATTTAAATTTTTGGTGCTGCTGGCCATCTAAAAATTTTTCTTTCGGCAAAACTGGTGCAAAACGCAACCGCAAAAACATTTTAAATTTTTGGTCACATTTCTGCTCAATTTTTAGCGCATTTTAAATTTTGTGATACTCGTACATTCCCGCGTCGTCTTTTTGTATTGTCATATAATCTCGTATTTTAGTTTAATTTAGAAAAAATAGAGACGCGGGAAATCGATTTGCATGCGGTTAGACCCACGGCCAACAAATTGACACAACATGCAGGCCGAGCCCGAAGCCGACCACATTCAGCACCGACGTCTACGTCGTACTCCTTAGGGCAGGAGGTTATTCCATCAACACCGAGGTCAAAATGGGCGTCACTTGCCAGCCATTGCGGCCAAGCCCTTGGTATTCATTGTGTCCAACGACCAGCACAGGAGTCCGATTAGGACAGACTGTGAAACGGGAGTCCGAGTGAGACAAACTGTTTATCAGGAGTCAGCCGGAATTGTAGATTTTTCCTTTTTGATTAATTCTTTTTAATGCTGGGGTAACCCGGCCAAAAGTTTTTTTTTCTACCTCCCGTAGGTCGGTTTCGACGCGCGAGGGATGTTGGGCACCCTGTTTATGCCAATTCGTGTGGGGAAATCGACATGCAAATCGACAAAGATGGACGACCAGCGGCGCAGACATTTGCATAGAAATGGAGCGCCACAGAAAGACCAAAAAGATAGTGAAAAAATCATTCATTCACTATTATTGTTTTTTATAATATTTTCGTATATACTGCTGGCGTCCATTAAACTATTTCCCAGCACATCGACTTTATTTGCATATTTTCGACTGTGGTGTAACCACATTCTTTTTAGTATTTCGCCAGAATTATTGTTTAATATATTTGTTTTTTTTTTAGATTATTCGTATCGGCGAAGGCGGAGGGCCAGAGGCCCAGGCGCCAGCTTACACCAGGTAAGCTTTGGGAAACCCCTTACGGGTTATACCCAAATAAGTTTATCCCTGAGGGGATTCCTTGTCTCAGCTAGGAGACTGCGGAGG
Source organism: Romanomermis culicivorax (assembly GCA_963922205.1). Lineage (NCBI taxonomy): Eukaryota > Metazoa > Nematoda > Enoplea > Mermithida > Mermithidae > Romanomermis > Romanomermis culicivorax. Next base: position 147,965 of record CAWUHX010000026.1, on the reverse strand, counting down.
TCCTTGGTGAGGCCCCCGTTTTTAGAGCAAAGTTTATCTTTGTTGTTGTAGGTCTGGGGATAATCGGACTGTTGCACTATCACCAAGGCTTAGCCAAGGGATCAGTTCTAACAGGTCAGTTCAGACCCAATCTTTTCTTACACCTCTTAAGGAAAGACCTGCACAACACGCGAAGCGCCGGAAAATTTTGAGATTATGACCTTCGAAAATGCACCAAAATGCGTCTTTCCTGTATTCGATATGATCAAACACATGACTCAAAAAATTCTCACAAGCCATTTGGCTTGTTGGACTAAAATTCTACAAGCCATTTTGTCAGTCCAACAAGCCATGGCTTGTAAAATGTTAAAAAAAAACTATGGGTGGTCGGACCACTTTTTTGGGGCCGGAGGTCACCGATTCCCCAAAATTTTAGGGGAGGGTTCTCTGAAGGGAAAAAATTCAATTTTTTCACCAGAAGGTCCAAAGAGCCGTTCAAAGAGTAGTAATTTTTTCTTAAAAACCATAAAAATGTATTCATGCTGCGAAGTGCCGAAAAAATTAACCTTTTTACAATTTTTTGTTCAAAAATTGACATTTCATTAAAAAATTTACATTTTTCAGTATTTTTCCAACCGAAAGTATTAGGGTCTCTATCACTACCATGTGGCTAGTCATAGGATTGGAAAATCCTGGGGTATCGATCGACCAATGGCTAGCCATATGGCCGGCTATTTCTGGAGGGATCCTGTAGTACTTTTCGGCCCCTCCCAAATTACACGTATGGTCCAGCCACCTAGAAGACCTGGAAAAGTCAGGGAAATAGTTATTAGCTGAAAACCTGTAAAGATCAGTGAATTTCGATTAGAATTGTTATGCTAGATGTTTTTATTGCTGAATGAGTTTGAATAATTGTTAACTAAGCCAAATTTGCGTTTGAGAACTCGTGCTCAAAATTTTCTGGTGTGAAACAGTTTTTTTATTGAGTCTAGTACCTTTACTCATTTGAGATCCAAACGTTATAATGCATCCGTAATATTCTATTTAGTCTGTTACTATCAATACTCAACGTTTCTGCTATTATTATGTTCGGTAACTTGATTGTTAGAACTTTATCATTAAAGAACATCGAAAAAAATTCAAAAGCGCAGTTTTCATTCTTATCTCGAGATTCTGAGGGCTAGTAATGCAGTGAGATTCCATCAAAATTAGGACGAATGTCAGAAAATTCCAATTTCTTTCCTCGTCGTGAAAATTTTTCACGTGAGTTAATAGTGCATTGCAGAGCTGCGTTTAAAATAAGAATAATGTTTATTGAAAGAAAGAAAGAAATTTATTAAATGCAAAGAAATACAGGAGTAAATACGAATAATGCAAAAAAGCTCATGGAGGTGACAAAAGCACGTGTAAATGGAGCTTTAAAAAATGACTCAATTTAGATCAAAAGCAGGGCATACTGTTCGAAAGAGTTATAATCATCAGGTAAAGAATTCCAAACATTTATATTTTGCAATCAAAAGTCGTGTTTTAAAGCATTAGAGTTATACTTCGATTTATACAATTTAAATGAGTTGGACGCGCAATAATTGAACTGACTCAAGGTGAAAAATAAATCGGGTGGAATAACTTTAAATTTCAAAATTAAGAACATGTATGATAAGTTGATACACGCACGTCTAAATGCAAGGTCATCAAGGGCAGATTTGTCGAGGCCCTCCTTATAGCTTAAATCTTTATAACCAAAAAGTCTTTTTGTAAACCTCCATTGAACTTTTTCTACCATTTTAGTATCCCCAGCTAGACAAGGATTCCAGAGTAGTAAATCTTATTCCAGAATATGGAGAGCATAGGATTCAAAAGCCCTGATTTTTAATTCATTTAAGTTATAGTGAAAACATTTTAAAATCGAAATTTCCACCATGTTGACGCAACCTGTTCCTGCTATTCGGGGCTTCAGTAAAAGTTCGGCTCGGTCCGGGACTTGAACCCGGGAGCTTGCGCACACCCTAACCAACTGAGCCAACCCAGCAAGGGGAAAGGTGCTCTCTTTTTGCAACAGTTCATAGTTGAGATGGTTACTGTTGCCACTTTTAACATGCCTCCGCCATTGAGTTTGACCGACCGTCAAGGGCTACCAGTGCTGAGGCAACCTATTATCACTACTTGGGGCTTCAGTAAAAGTTAGGCTCGGTCCAGGATTTGAATACGGGACCTTGTGGCTACCATCCGCACGCGCTAACCAATTGAGTCAACCGAGCAACGGGAAAGGTGCTCTCTTTTTGCAACAGTTTGTAGTTGAGGTGGTTGCTGTGACCACTCTCAACAACCCTAGATGCTCTTTTAACCACATAATCACAGTTGGAGGTTGCTGAAAATTTTTCATTGAACATAACACCAAGATCCTTCATCTCTGAAACAGTAGAAATCAGAAAATCATTTATAATACTTATTGTAGCAGCATAATAAAGGAAAACAATGAAGATTAGTGAAAGACATGAAAAAACAAATGTTGAGTGGTTCACAAATACATATGTGATAATTAGGAATCAGGAACTATAAAGGTCATGTCAGAATCTCATAGTTTGCTGTGCATGGTCAAAAAAGCTAATCAATTTACATTCTTTTAGAATCAAATTTTTCTGATAAAGAGTTTAAAACCATATTATTACTGGAGAAAACTGTTGTTTGTTTTACATAGATATTGACTGATTTGTTTATAAGAGAAAAAAGAAAAAAATAAACCTGTGATTAATTTTTGAATTAAGAACCACATTTTCCTTACTATATATTTTTCAATTCATATAAAATGTGTTTTATTTTTCGTTCGTTAATCATTATTTAAAAATCAGGTCATGCTTATTTAATTGCATAATATCGTTTCTGGCGTAAATTATTTTTCAGGGTCGTCTTGAAGTTGATTTTTGTGCATGCTTTATTTTGCTCTTTCAGGATAAAAAGTCGTCAATGAAAAAAAATGAGAGAATTTTCTGGCATCACTTTAGGTTTTCTATTGTTTTGTGATCTTGTGGCCAACGCAGAAGTCATTCAACATCAAATCAGTTTTTCAGAATACATTTCATGTAATATGACAATATTTTTCACGACCAAGGTTCTTTTATAGCTCGAGTGCCATTAGCACTCTTGCTAATGAAATAATATTGCATTTGCACAGTTAGCATGGTTGACAGGTGATACTTCGTTGGTCTGAAAGTAATATGTGAGTTTGTCGATTCTACCTGCTTTTATTGTATTACCGATTCACGAAATCATCCTTGGTGTTGATAGCTTCAGAATTAATTTGAACGAAAAAGAAAGCGTTCAGGATGAATTTTTCATTTTGTGGAAGTTATGGAATAAATGTTAGGAAATTACGATTCTTGATTTTTACCAATATTTGCGGGTATCATGCATATAATTATTATGCGTGCTAACGTCTGAAATTTCTATTAGCACGGCTGTGGTTCAATTTGCACTGTGCTAAAAAAGGACCATGTTTACAACTACCCTTTTTTCAAAGGTTATTAAGTGTAAGAATAGCTATTTTCTCAGGATAAGAATAATTCGGAAGTTTATGACACGCTTTGAGAAATATTTCTGTACTCTTTCAACCTTTCTAATACCAAGTGAGTGTAGAGATCATACAGCTGCAGCATGTTCAAGTAAAAATTTCACATAAACTTGACATGCTTTAGTTGGTAGGAAACATTGTTACTAACAAAATTTCTGAAAATATGGGAGTCTAAAATGAACATTTTTTACTATTGTACTGAATTTTCTGACAAAAAACAGGGTTTTTTCATTTTTTCTCGACAGGCCAATTGGCTCCTAATGTCAAAATTTCACAGGCCAATCCAAATTTCAACAAGCCAAAACTAAAAAGTTTGTAAACGAATGTGGTAGCAAAAAACAATATTTCTTTTCAACAATTTTTTTTCAGAAACACTCTTCAAAATCAGAGTAGAAGTCCACATAAGAGATCAATCATTTTGAATACATTCTTAATCACACGCAGAATAATAAGGCTCGCATATTAGATCAGGCATTTAATATTCTATAGCGTTGGCAACATGATTTTTTTTAAATATCTATTTCCTGCACGAAAGCTTTAGTTTCCCAGTGGGTTCAATGTGTTTCCAGTCTAGCAAACTAAAATTCAAAAATTAAAGAATTTGAGTCGCTTCTTCAGACAGCAAAAGCCTCTGCCATTTTCCCATGCTGATGATCTTTTAATCATTTCTTGCAAATGCAAAAAGTTTGTTCACGAAAGCCGAGAATTCTAAAGGACCCCAAAACGATTTTGTGACAGTCATCTAGAAAAATCTTGATTTTCATCAAATACGTGAGAAAACAACACAAAGTCAAACATTCATCCATAACATGCTGATGTTTAAAAGATAAGTATAAGCTATGCAGACGTTTTCTAACTTTACAACGCAACTGATACCAAGAATCATAAATAATTTGAAATCCGGCACGAAGCGCCAGACAATTTTCGGTATTTTCTCAGAACGCATAAAAATGCATCTCGGGACAAGAAACCCTACAACCTAGTCAAAAGAGTTGTTAGGAAGATCTAATTCTTATAAGCCAATTTGGCTTGTGCTGCTAAATTTTCAGGAGCCATGGCCCTTAATTAGCCTAAAAAAGACGTTTTCTGATAACATGGCACCGAAACATTTGATACAATTGTCTATTGTGAGTAGAAGAACTTCATCGTTAATCTTGTGTCCATATTTCGGATTATTACTGCCGGAATGCAGTTGATTACGGAAGCTGTCAAAAGGTTGAAACAGAATTACCTAAAGAAAAGTACACTACTAGGCGAAACTAACCCTCAAAAATTCGCGTCCGAGACGCGTCCAGAACGCTTCTTTTTCGGCAGCACAAAGAAAACTTTCATCTTTCCTAATAATTGACATTCTTGCAATAAATGTCGATCATGTTTTTTTCATATGTGTAGTGGATATGCACTTTGTTTTGACCTAAAATATGACAACAGCCGACCTTTTTGTTTATATCTGGTAAATAAGATTGGGTGGCAGATCCGCTACCTACTGCACATCCGCTACCTAGTGCACGACCGCTACCTAGTGCACATCCGCTACCGTAGTCAGATCCGCTACTAGACAGCAAAAAATGTGAAAAAGGTTTTGCTATTGTTTTCATATAGGTTTTCCGAAGACAAAAGAATTTTAAAAAATGGAATACGGTAGGCGTTCTGCGTGGTAAAAAAATATTTTGTTTGCCAGTTTTATGGAACCGCAAGAATGGTTAAAAACGTAATACTACAGAGAGTCTACCTAAAGATAAGTCACTAATGAGTAAAGATATGTATTAAAATCATAAAATTGTCCACGCAAAACATTCTAATGCGTGAAAAATTCTTATTTACATAATAAATTGACCACACAAGCACCTCGAGTGACAGGACAATCAGCCTAGACAGACGTTTTTCATTCTTTACCTGTACCAATACGGGTGATGAAAATATCGTTTTCGTTTTGTTTTTTAATTTTTTTCAAATACTTTTTTAATTATTTTCAAATATTTTATCATTTTAAGTTCAAAATTTTTAAAAAAACTATTGTCGAATACAGGGCCGTATTTAGAGGGGGGGCGGGGGGGGCTGTAGCCCCCCCTGTCGTTGTAACGAAAAATTTTTTTCCAGCCCTTGTTGTAATAAATAGCAGTTGGTGGAAACTAGTGACACTGACGTTCATATTACCTATTCAAATATCCTTGAATTTTCATTCTAAAACTTTAAATTAAATTATTTTTTCAGAGTAGCATTTTAAAAATATCAACTATAAATTATAATGAAACGTAGCTTAGAACAGTTTGGTTTTCAATCATCAAAACGAACGGCTCAAAATGAATCGATAGCAGCACCTATAGCCGAGCCCATAACACGTGAAGCCGAACCGCAGACACCTGAAAAGTCATACACTACGCTATATTTTCTTGACACTTCAAAATTGTCTATATTTTTGAAGTCGCCCCCCCTATCAAAAATTCCTGGATACGGCCCTGGTCGAATATACCTCCCGAGTAGACCAAGGACTGATTATTTTCAGCAAACGTGGATCCATGGCAATTATCCCATTTCTATCGAAAATTATTGGGATAACCCCGCGTTTAGAACAACAAACTCCTGCATCTCACCGGGGTTTGTGGCACGCATTTGGCATAACACAATTTCCTGCATTTACTTATGTCGTGCGTGAAAAAATAGAAGATTAGATGATGGAAATAAAGCTGTGTAGCTTGACGATTTATTGCGCGTTTTAGAAGAGACGTACGGAACGTAGAAGAGCGTGCGGAACGCTGTAGACGAAACACTCGGAGTGTTTTACGGAATTAACGCAACGATAGTCGAACGCAGGAGATTGACGGGCTCGTAGAGAGCGCTGTGTCAATTTTATCCAGGGATCTTCGCTCAGGTCGCCAAAGGTTTTCGGATGCCGAAACTCGCGATACACTTACAACCGATACTGGACCAGTCTTACTACTACTTTAGTTATGAGCGATGAGAGGATTATATATTTTATTTAACAAATACTTACTACTGCGAATCGCCCCTTCACAATATTCAAAATGGGTCGCGATGGACAACAAGAGATACGACCGCTCAAGACCACAACAAAAACGAGAACTAAACTTTATCACCAACCTTCTGCGAGTGTAATCTTTGATGTTGTAAACCTTCGGACAACTTTGAACAACTTTGAGCTCAGAAACGATGCGTTCTTGTGAATCACTTTGTAAAACCGACGAGTTTACACTGTAGTCAATCGGCGCTCCACAACACTCCTCCCCCTTCGACGTAAATCGCCTCAAGCGATTCAAATTTTCTTCCTCCGGGAGTGAGTGGTTTTAAACATCGCTTTTTTCCATCAATCGTAGAGTCTACAATCGATCAAGCGGCATACAATTTTCGGTAGAGCTTTCAGAGGTGTAAACAGTCAGTGTAGTAGGGTAGTTTAACCCGTTTTAGCATCATTTCTTTTCTTCCTTTCACAGGCAGACGATTTTTCTTTCTCGGTGGACCTTTTCATTTGACTTTGGCGGCAATCAGATACTTACAACAAAATTTACAAAACATTTGAGCAATACGAAAAAAGCAAACAATTCTAACAATTTTTCAACAACAGGGCGATTGGCAACATAATATTAGTTAAATTTTGACCAAAATATATTAGAATTTGAGTGAAAGATATATATAATTTTTGGAAAGTTGGAGAGTGGTAGTGCCAGGTGCACGTTTTTTTCCAAGACCAAAGGTGCACGGACCTTTTCGAGCCTTCGAGCTTTCGGAATGGCAATCATGATGTTTCACAAAGCCTGGGGTAGGCGTCCTATGTGAAACATCGGCTGTGCTTTTCGTATACGGAAAGAAATATTTCTACGGAACATATCGCCAAGGGTAAATTTCGAACAGAAGACCGGAGTCTTTATTCTGATGACCGGAGTCTTTAGCCGCGGAGGCGTCAGTGTTTTAGAACAGAATCTTTAGCCACGGAGGCGTCAGATCGGAAAGTTTGCAGCGGATGCAAGCTTTAAGTTTCGTAGAGAAACGTATATAAAGCTTCAGGCGAAGTCTTTGAAACTCGAAATTCGAAAAGTATTGAGCGGATCAATACCAAACTGTAGAAGAAATCTCGGCGATACGGATGAGACGTAGAAAAATTTGAAATGTTTACGATGTCGTGGTTTCTTTGCCACCCAGTAGATTACGCGAAAGCATGTTTCGAAACGGAGTTTTTATCGCAGCTCGCAAATCGGCCATACGCTACCTTTAGTCTGTGGAAGACTGTTATAGGTTAGTTCAAAACGATCAAAATGGTGAAGACGAAAGGGAAAACAGAATATAAAAAAAACGAATCGATTTTGAAGTAGAAAATAAATATTTTACGAACAATACAAAATTCGATCTCAATGCAGTAGCGCGTGACTAGTCAGTTGTGGAGGACCACTGACTTGCGCGTTAGAAATTTCGAATGCCATTCGAGGCATGTAGGGCTTTACGCGAGAAAGTGAGACTTTCTGAATTGTCCAGGACAATCTATACTATCGATCGTTATGACGTTTTTCGAAATTTCGGAATTTCCGACCACTACGAAGGGTCCGATATAGTCTTTGTCGATTTTAGTCGCTTTTTTGTTGTTAATCAACAGTATGAGATCGTTTAGATCGTATTTCTGCTCTTTCGCTTTTTTATCGAAGTATCGTTTATGCGATTCCGACGCGTTTATTAAGTTTTCGGAAACTTCATTGTATAGCGTTAGTTGCGCTTGGGTGAAGATGTACTGATACGCATCGTAGTTTAGCGGTAACGTTAGACTTTTCGCGCAGTCGAAATCTATAGCGATTCTGGGTTCATACCCTCGCAAAAGTCAAAATGGAGAAAAGTGAGTAGCTGTGTGAGGAACAGCGTTATAGGCGAATGTCGCGAAAGGTAGATATCGTTCCCAATTATCGGGGTCTTCAGCGGTGAATTTTTTGAGTTGCGAAATCAGCGTTTGATTGAATCTATCTACCATTCCGTTACATTGAGGGTGATACGCAGTGGTATTAATTGTTGTGTTGTGGAGCGATTTGGCGTATTTGTAAAGCTCGTGTCGTTTGCGAAAAAAGATCGGCAAGTTTGAATAGGAAAGATCCTGACGAGACCACTGAAGAGGCGTGGCTACAACGTGAAGAAATTATGAAAGTGTTTTTCATTAGATTGCGTTGTACTGTAGCCAAACCGTTGTGTTTTTTGTGTTTGTCTGAAAAGGTGTGAGGCGGCTGTTTTGTACATTAGTAAATCGTGCGAAAAGTGTGTGTTCTAGATTGAGTCAAACTATTTGGAAAATAGTTTGAATAAGCGAGTGAAACTCCTAAGCGATTAAGTTAGCGCGACGCGAGTTTCGGCATCCGAAAACCTTTGGCGACCTGAGCGAAGATCCCTGGATAAATTGACACAGCGCTCTCTACGAGCCCGTCAATCTCCTGCGTTCGACTATCGTTGCGTTGATTTCGTTAAACACTCCGAGTGTTTCGTCTATAGCGTTCCGCACGCTCTTCTACGTTCCGCACGCTCTTCTACGTTCCGTACGTCTCTTCTAAAACGCGCGATAAATCGTCGAGCTACACAGCTAATTCCTCATCTGCATTCCGTCGTCTACACTTCTATTTTCCCACGCACGACATAATTTGGTGACTGTACCAGCTCATCTAAAGGTTGAGGAAACGCCAAAATTTGCGAAAAATCCGAAAAATGGAAGAAAACCGCATGCGCTCGGTTACGAGAAAGGTTTCTAAAAGAAACTACAGCGCTCGGTTACGAGAAAGGTTTCTAAAAGAAACTAGTGAATCCCTCTAATCTAGAAATCGAAAATTTCGATTGCGAAAACGCGAATCTACCGCTTCTCTACGAAGCAGATAAGCGTAATTTCGATCTACCGGAAACGTCCGCTCCGCTAAAAACGCGAAAAACCTCGCGATCTCTATCTCCAAAAATCGTCGAAAACCGAAAATTCAACTTTTTAAAATCGGAACCGAAAGATACCAATCCTCGAAAAATCTTCGATAATGACGCGTATATCGACGTAATGCAAAAATGCGATGCCGAAATGATAAATTTTCGTGGCGACGCTACTAACGCGTTAAGCGAAATCGTAACTATCGCGACTCAACAGCAAAAACTTCTCGATGAGTTTAAAGCCGAAATCGAAGCGATGCGAGCTCAGAAAGAAGAGCTAATGAAACCGAACGTTCCCAAAAACGAAAATATCGGGAGACCTACGAGCTCTTACGCTCAGTCTCAGAAATCGAATAAACCGAAAAACGTCACTAGGGATCGAAAAAGTCGACTTAGTTTTCGTAGTATAATCGACAATGATGATGATCTAATCATCCCGACGCAAAGGTTTGACCGCTCTAACGCGCTAAACTCTCAAATAAATTTTCCGTCTATCCCACCTTCTCAGGTGCACAGATCTTTCGCCGATGACGAAACGAGAATTAAGACTATCTGTAAAAAGATAGGGCCACAAAAACTAGATAATTCGACCCGAAATCAGCAAGTTTTGAAATTCTTCATTGCACTCGAAAATGAGTTCGGCCTCGATGCGTCTGAGTATGTAAAACTTCACACGTTGCGTCGCTTGACTTGCGATGGTGCTCTGAACACCATACGAGATGTCCGATCCTATGATGAAGCGAAACAGATTCTGATGTGTATGAATGCTCCGAATTGCGACCAAGATACGCTCCAATGCGAGCTCCAGTCTATCGCTCCGTTTGAAACTGAAGATCCGTCAGCTTTCTTAAATTGAATCAGCGCCTACGTACATCTACTGTACTATGACAGAAGCGCTCAGTATCGCCATAGAAAAGTTATCACAACTTTTCTTTGGAAAATGCCGGAAATTTACAGAGTCTCGATTGACGCGAGTACTCTAGAAACGATCACTGACTTAGCTATAGCCGTCGCGAAAGTTCAGAAAATCCAGCGAGCAAATAAACAGTCAATTGTCAGAGTAGAACAACCTATACTGGTTAATACACTCGAAAATCCATCTGAAGAGCAACCAGCTCAATCGCGCTTCAGAGATGATTCGAAACCTCGATTCAGAGATAACTCTCAATCCCGAAACAGAGACGACTGTAGACAGCAAAACAGCGTGAGGTTTCAAGAAAATTCGACTCTAATGAAGACTAAAGAGTTTGAGGAAAGCGTGAAACGAGTCCTAGAAAAGTTTGGAATCCGAGAAAATTGGCAAAATGCTAATAATTTCGAAAATCGAAGATCGCAATTCGATCGCAGGACAAGTCCGAACTTTCAGAATAGAGAAAACATTCCTATACGGGATTTCTCTCAGAATCGAAACTTCCAACGAAATCAGTCACGTGAACGACCCGTGAAATATTGCACCTATCATGGTCAGTGTAAGCACGACAGCTCTGAATGCTATCAGTTGAAACCACAGGCTTCTCAGCCTCGTCAACAGCAACCGAATCATCAATGGCAAAACCATCATTGGCGTCCTCGCTTTCAACAAAATACGCGTAACTACACGCTCAATCAGAATCAAAATTTTGACTGAAATAACCGATTTTTCAATCGCGATAATCGAAACTACCAGAGAGATGTTGCAAACATTTCTCTCTGCGATTCCGAATCCCGACAAGAAAAGATAATCGAAAAGCACTACTACTATCTGATGAACAACTCACAGTCTATACAGACTCAGCTAACTCCTCCGAAATCTTCGCAACAAGTTTTGCCATCAGAAACCAAAACGGTGTCCAACTCACCTAAAACTTTCGTTCCGATGAAACCGACGACTAGTACAGCTAATATGCTTGAACTGACAGAAGCTTCTAAAGCTACAAACTTCTTCCTCGCTCCTGGAATCACTGATTTCACAATCAAAAAACCTACTGAACCGTGGATCGCGAGATCTAGCGTGTGTCGAATCAAAGAATGTTCGCAGAAAGACATCAAATTGCTGAGCTTATACGCTCCTACTCGTGCTTTTCATATCGATGCCGAAATCAGAAAAACTAAAACGCAAGCGTTAATCGATACTGGTGCTCAATGTTCAGTCATTTCCTCATGTCTAGCTCAACGCTCTTTGGGGATTGACTATGATACGTTAGAAACATCCGCGCAGATAAAAGTAGCCGACAGTGCTATCGTCGATGCCAGAGGTCCGATAATCTTCAAAATCAGTTCATCTTTCGGAACGCATATAGTACGATGCTGGATTCTACCTACTACAGGAGAGCAATGCCTCCTAGGAACCGATTTCCTAGTGCATCCGAGCGTTCGAGCCGTAATAAACTTTCGCGAAAATTTCATCAGAATCGGAGACATTCAACAAGAACTAAATCTAGTTTTGAAACCGATCGAAAAAGCGCCCTACGATGAAGTATTTTCAAATACTTCTATGGGACAAAGTCAAACGCAAATCGTAAAAATTGACAGATCGCCACCGATTTTGAATATCTCGTCATGCTACGTAGAAGCGAATTGTCAAACGTGGGTTAACGGAAAAATCTTTCCTTTCACAAACAAAAGTTTCAAAAGCGTTATAGTTCAACCCGTGAACTTCGGAAAAGAAAATTGCGAATATCCGATCGAACTAGCGATAATCAACATAACCGAAGGAAAATGTCAACTATTATTCGTCAATAATAGTGCGAACCGTATCCATTTGCAACCTAACCAGCTCATCGCTGAGGTTAAATTCAGACTGGAAGAATCGAAAATGACCGTCGCGTCGCTAAGCGATCATGAAGAAGACTATGAGCCAGCGACGTTGGTTAAAGACCACTCAACTATGTCGGAAGAAGAAAAACTTCAACTCGCTCTCGAAAAAATGACCGAAAAGTCGAATATCGACGATGAAGATAGAAAAACCGCTATCAAAGTCTTCAAGCAATATCGCGATGTTTTCAGTCTCCCTGGAGATCAACCTACTCTCACTCATGAGTTAACGGTCTCTATAGACACCGGTGATGCAAAACCAGTCGCGAAACACTACTATCGTGCCCCGATCGAGCAAAGACCAATGGTTCGTCAGAAAATCCAAGAAATGCTAGAAAAAGGCCTCATTGAACCTTCGCGATCACCGTGGGCTGCGCCTATGTTTCTGGTAACGAAAAAAGATGGAAGTTGGCGACCCGTAGTCGACTATAGAGGTATAAATGAAGTTACTCCTAGAGATAAGTTTCCGATCCCGAGAATCGATGACTATCTAGATGCTTTAGGCAATGCACGATTTTTCTCAACTCTAGACTTGAAAGCAGGGTATTGGCAAATCCCTTTAGACATCGCTTCACGTGATAAAACTACTTTCGTCAGTCAAGAAGGCTTGTTTCGTTTCAAAGTTCTACCTTTCGGTTTGAAAAACGCTCCCGCTGAATTTCAAAGACTAATGGAACGGATCCTGCATCCATATATCTGGAAAATCTGTTTGGTCTATATCAACGATATCATAGTCTTTTCGCAAACGTATAACGATCATCTAGCACATATCCAACTGATCTTGGATGCTCTCCGAGACGCGAATCTAACGCTAAGACCTGATAAATGCGATTTCGTACCGAAACAAGTAAAATTTCTTGGTCACTTGCTAAGCGAAAATGGAATCTCGCCTGATCCCGAAAAGGTCTCTGCGATCGTAAACTATGAAATGCCAAAAACGGTCAAAGATCTTCAAAGTTTTTTGGGCCTAGTCCAATGGTGTAGAGGATTCATACCGAATCTTGCCACTCTTTCACGACCTCTTTATCAACTACTACAAAAAAACGCGAAATATGAGATAAGCGAAGAACATCGTACAGCGTTTAACGAGATTAAAACATCTCTAACCTCGACTCCTTTCTTGCGATATCCTGTCAATAACGACGAAAAATCGAAATTCATCATCCAAACTGATGCTAGCACAACTGCTATCGGTGCGATTTTGTATCAAGAAAACGAAACTGATCAATGGGTCATCGCGTGTAATAGTAGAGTTCTGTCTGACGTAGAAACCCGATACAGTACGACTGAGCGCGAATGTCTCGCAATTGTAGAAGCTTTCTGATGGTACAGACACTATGTCTATGGTCAGAAAGTAACGCTCAGAACTGACCATAAACCTTTGCAGTGGATTAAAGAAGAAAAACATCGAAATTCACGTCTTCAGAACTTCGCAATAAAGCTTCAAGACTATGACTATCGTGTTGAATATGTAAAAGGCAAAGAAAATGCTTGTGCTGATTTTCTATCACGAAATGAACCTCGCGCTTAAGTAAAGCCAAAAACTAGCGAAGAAGTAACAAATGAAATATTCAGACCAACATTTCGCGAAGGGAAAAAGACTGTCGCTGCAGCTATAACAAGGTCAATGACGCAAAAAGAAGAAAGAAATAAAGTGCCGAAGTTCGAAGAAGATTTCCAACAGCCTGAGAAACGGCTAGTAACTATAGAAACGCCGGAAGAAATCAGAGAAGCTCAAAGAAAAGACCCGTACATCGCGAAGTTGATAAAAGTCCTAGAACAAAAGCAAATCTCTACGATTTCATCTGCCTTCCATACCGAAAACGAAATAGTGTACCGAACATCAAAACAAGCTCACACAGCTTCTGCGATAGTAGTTCCGACTACTTTGATTGAAAGTGTTTTGCATCAATTTCACGGCGCGAAGATTTTGAGCCATCAAGGTCATAGACGCACTACAGCAATGATTCGTCAGCATTTCTGGTGACCGAAAATGGAAGAATCGATAATAAAGTGGATCAAAACATGTAAAACATGTCAACAAACAATTTCTCAGTTGCCGAAACCTCCTCCGTTGATGCCGATACAGCCAAAATATCCATTTGAAATTGTCGCGACTGACATAGTAAACATATCCCCTCTGGGTGAGAAAAGATCATACGTCATCGTATTTCAAGACTACTTCACTAAATGGGTAAGGGCTCATTTGATTCCGGATCAAAAAGCAGCCACTATAACCAAAAGTTTCGTAAATAACGTAGTTTTGGTTCATGGCAGCCCAAAACATCTTCTATCAGATCAGGGTTCAGGATTCACTTCAAACTTGATGAAAGACATCACGAAACTCCTAAAAGTTCAGAAAATCAATACCACTGCGTATCACCCGCAATGTAATGGAATGCTAGAAAGATTCAATCAAACGCTGATTTCGCAACTCAAAAAATTCACCGCTGAAGACCCCGATAATTGGGAACGATATCTACCTTTCGCGATATTCACCTATAACGCTGTTCCTCACACAGCTACTCACTTTTCTCCGTTTCGACCTTTGCGAGGGTATGAACCCAGAATCGCTATAGATTTCGACTGCGCGAAAAGTCTAACACTACCGCTGAACTACGATGCGTATCAGTATATCTTCACGCAAGCACAACTAACGCTATACAACGAAGTTTCCGAAAACTTAAAAAACGCGTCCGAATCGCATAAACGATACTTCGATAAGAAAGCGAAAGACCAAAAATACGATCTAAACGATCTCATACTGTTGCTTAATAATAAAAAAGCAACTAAAATCGACAAAGACTATATCGGACCCTTCATAGTGGTCGGAAATTCTGAAATCTCGAAAAACGTCATAACGATCGACAGTTTAGATTGTCCCGGACAATCTCAGAAAGTCTCACTTTCTCGCGTAAAGCCATACATGCCTCGTACGGCATCGGCAATCTTAGAAACAGAAGACAACGGTCCTCCAAAACTTTATAAAAATTAAAACTAATAATTTTGATATATTTCAACTAACATTAATTTTTAATTTTGTTAAATAAATTCTAACTATTTAATGATTCTGAGCAAAGCGATGAGTACAAATTTTCGAATATTTAAAAACGCGCTAAACGCGCTCATACAGGTTCTATGTGGAATGAATGAAAGGAATGTGTGTGATATTATCATGTGATTTTGTATTTACTCACGTCCATTTCGAATAAATTGACCTTCCAAAAGTAGTTGCGCAGAAAAGAAAATGAGTAAAAAGCGCGCGCCGTAGGAAAATCTTCCTCTAGTCCCACCTAATCTGAACTTTACATTTTTCGTCATGTGCATGAAAATTTAAATTCGTGGTTTAACAACTTTCCACTTTACACCTTCATCTTTTAGCAAGATAGTTTGGCTTATATTTTCATTTCGAAATATTGAAACGATAGAGAACAGTCGCATCAATTTGAAATTGTTCAAAAATAAAGTTGATAGAGAAAACCGATGGCGAGTGAATCGGAGGCGACAACGTCGCAAGGATCGGCAATATCCACGTCACTAATAAATCCGCCGCCTATATTTAAAAAATATTTTAACGATCAAGACCGATACGTGGTGTATCAGAAAAAGCAGTACCGTCAAGACGACAGATTTTTCTTTGCTGATGGTAAGTTCTGCACTGCCAAATAGACTAAAGTCTCTAAAAAAGAAACTCCGGGTTTCACTTCCCCTGGGAAGAGTAAAGTATCGATCCGTCGATAAAAAATGTGAGTCGTGGTAACTTCGCTAGAAGATTTGCATGCCGCGATTCGAAAGAGTGACGTTTCCATGCGAAACTAAATCTCACAAAAATTAATCGAAATTTCATGATATTTTATAGAATACAACATCAAAAGAATGATTCGGATCACGGAATTCGAACGGTGGTTCGAGACGGTATATGCAAGACCGCTCAACATGCTACGCGATCCTCAATACGTTGAGAGCGGAGAGTTGAAAGGCGCCCTATCGGCATACGCAAAACCAAACTTCCGCGGCCATGTGCTAGTCGGATTCGACGTCGAAAAAATCTCGACTAATCAACAATACATACACAAGAAAATGAAGATGAATATAGTGAACCAGAACGCGACCCACGTCGCTCGGTTCGTCCAGCTGGGTTTTCCCACTGGATACACTATAATGTTCGACGCCTTAGCGACGACACCCGATGATTGGACAGCCTTCTACGAGTTCGTGTCGGCCCCTAAAACGATCGTAATCGGATTTGATCAAGCTGATGATTGGAAATGTCTCAAAGATATGCACAGACGAGAGTATTACTCTTCGGACGCTCGAAAAACGCACTCTAACGTGCTCGCGCCTAGTATTCTGGTCGACGTCCAGATAGTACTAGAAAATATCGAATGCTCACCCGAAAAGTGGGAAAGAGCTCGTCTGATCGACTTGTGCCCCGAGAACAAAAAATTGAAAGGAATCGTTGCCGACGTGTTCGCGCTAGACGTAGAATGCTACACGTTGTATTTTCCGCAAGCGAACGATCGCATCGCCCAAGCAAGCAAACCCGACGAACAAGTGTTGACGTATTCGATTCTAGAGGCGTATTATCTGATACTAATGTTTTTAGCGTACGGGCGCTAGGGCTTCGTAGACAGCGTCTACGACAATATACAAATCTTCCCGCACGATTTCTTGCTGCCCGAATACATACACATTGCTACGCAAAATTTGTATGACAACGCAAACGTCGATCGCGAAGGCGACGAAAAGGGCGCTTTCGGTGTCGTAGATCTGACGCTCTCGAAAAGTATGCTGCATGCGATCATGCGCGACGAAATCTTAGCGTTAAATCGAATCATATACTACGACTACAACGTCCCGAACATGCGATTCTGCATGTATAATCACGTAAACGTGGAGCACTCCACTAAACCACTCGGATTGAAAATGCACCCTACGAAACTACCAACGATAAAGGGTAGCAAGAACAACACGTCTTCTTTGACCGACGACGGAAAAATTGAACCATACGACGACGCCGCTGTATGCGCGAGAGTTATAGAGCGAGCTTTACGCTCCAATGACGTAGTTAGTATTCATCACGAAGTCGGCGCACCTATGTTGTTGCTATTTCTTTCCGAAATAGATCAAAACATGGTGACAAGCGACGAGGCGAAACAAATAAATTTCATCTTAGTCGTAAATGATCCGTTCACTACCTACGGTCCTCTCGAAACGTGGCCGATCTACGAAATAAAATGCGATCATCAGATCGCCGAAAAGCCGGCTCTAACGCCGCTCTACGCACTTCCAAATCATCATCAATGGATGAACGCTGTTCGCGGAACTATGCCGCTAGTCGCTCACGTCTGCTCCCCACATTCCGAAATGGAATTGCGAGCCATCATCAAGAATGAGATCTCGAAACTGTTATCGAAAAGTGACAGTATCGACATAGATCTCATCTGCGAACAAAATTGGGTGAAACGAGACGGTACATTCGAATTCGAACTAATGGAATGGGCTAGTCGCTTGCCCTATAACGAAAAGAGTCGTAGCGACAGTAAACGACCGATATACGCGAATCGATATTTTATGCGCCAAATCGTATTCAGAAACGACAGCTTTCCTGTCTCCAACGAAACCGATCTCGTAACGAAAAAGAAGTATAGGGAAAATCCCTACTACTATTTCTCATACAAGTCACCGATTTTGACGTTGAGAAAATGCGAGCAACTCATTTGCTTTCCGCCGAGCCATATTCTAACAATGAGTTCGAATTTGCCTGTAATACCGACCGCTATATTGTCGGGAGAAAGTCCCACGAAAATGCCTACACAGGCTCCTACACAATCCACCACGGATACCGAATTCGACACAGAAACAGCGATGGCCGTCGATTCGTTGCTCAAACAAACCGCTGAAGAATCATTCACGGTAAAAACGGAACTACCGTCCGAAACCGATGTTATACAACTCGAAAGTGAAGAAGAAGACGTATCCACAGCTGATACTACTGCTCCTATAACGACGACTAAAACCACGTCCTCGTTAACTCCTTTATCCAAAAACTTATCGTACAGTACATTCGAATTGGAATCGGAAGCGCTAAAAAATCAAAACATACAAGAAAAAGCCGCGCTGGTAAAAACCACTTCGATGTACGATATCTCGCGATTGGAAGACGTAGAAGAAGACGAAATGAAAATGGTACTTCCGAAAATAGTACCTACGCGATACCGAATACCGAAGAAAAACGAGGAAGACACCTCTACTCCTATCAGTACCGAAACCGCCACTCCAGTTTTGGAGGTGAAAGATGATCGACTGTGCGATGAACACGGTGTACCCATTCGCAACGTCAGAGCGTATCAGTTTTCACTTTTTCGCAGACGAAATGCTATCGATAAACAGTTGCGCACAATACAGGATTATCTGGACACTCACCCAGAAGATCCTAACTACGTGCCTCCACCTAAAAAATGACGGGAATCACGAGAAGATACTTGTAGTAGAGAACGAAAAGAAACCGAATCATGGTCACGAGAACAACCCTCGCGGTCTACTGCCCGAAAGGAAAGTGATGAGTATGACAGTCGAAAATATCGACATGGTGAATACGCGTCAAACGAGCGTCCTAGAAAATTTCACCGAGATCGCGAATATGGACGAGAACATCCTAGCGAATCAAAAGATCGGCAAAAGAGAATCGAATGGGCTAGTGCCTTGAAACGTGATCAATTGCGAAAAGAACAGTTAGAGGGCCAACAGCCACTGACAGCTGGCTCCGAACCGATGATCGACTTCGCAACAAATAGCACAGGACTTTCCTGACTATTTCCAAGCACGATATTTGCGACGAGATCCACATTGCACAGAAGAACTCACTGCAGTTCTTCTAAGTTGGATGTGTGATTACTACAAGTATTACGGCGCTGATAACGCATTTGTGATAACACAGCTCACGCTGTTCCTCTTCCACGCCAGACAAGCCTATGATTACAAAACGACCGATAGTTCGTATTCGATGGCTCTACGCTACATCTTGCAATGCCTCACCGATACGTGAGCCCCGAATTATCCAGCGACTGAAGAAAGAAAGGCCATCATCCGAGATATACATCGCGAGTATCAAATCGAAATGGACAAGCGAGCCGAAGAAAAGAAAAAGAAAGACACAATGGCAAAGGCAAAAGCGGTCGTACGGCAAAAGTATCAAATGACACTGGCCCCGATCATCACTATGACAACGGCCGCGACGGCTCAACCATCGACGGTTGGAGTTCGAACATCATTGGGCGCTGCGCAACGAGCTTTGGCCCCACGTGCGCCGACTACGAGCCAACCGATACAGATGCCCCCGCCGGGTATTCTGAAAGTGAGCAAAACCCCAGTCAAAGTTTTGCCTAAAGGTCGTGGATTTCCGCCGAAATGAGTCAAAATGGATAAGTATCACGATGCTAACGCATCTCATTTCCTTTCATTAGTTTATTCTTTTTCCACTAGAATCTTTTCTTTCAAATCTCTAAAAAATTTTTAATTTCTCGGTGTGAAATACTAGTTTTCATTTGCTCATCATTTTGTGCCATAACATTTTTTGTGATAACATTGTTTAAATTTTCTTTGTTTGTGTAGTATGTGCCGCAGAGTAGAGAATCGGAAAAGACAAATCGTCGAAAGAAACTTGCCTAAAAAACGAGCTAAACGCTCTCATTCGATCAAAACGTCAATTCACCACGACACGTCGAAATCGCTTGAGGCGATTTAGATCGAAAGGGGGAGGAGTGTTGTGGAGGGATTTGGCGTATTTGTAAAGCTCGTGTCGTTTGCGAAAAAAGATCGGCAAGTTTGAATAGGAAAGATCGTGACGAGACCATCGAAGAGGCGTGGCTACAACGTGAAGAAATTATGAAAGTGTTTTTCATTAGATTGCGTTGTACTGTAGCCAAACGGTTGTGTTTTTTGTGTTTGTCTGAAAAGGTGTGAGGCGGCTGTTTTGTACATTAGTAAATCGTGCGAAAAGTGTGTGTTCTAGATTGAGTCAAACTATTTGGAAAATAGTTTGAATAAGCGAGTGAAACTCCTAAGCGATTAAGTTAGCGCGACGCGAGTTTCGGCATCCGAAAACCTTTGGCGACCTGAGCGAAGATCCCTGGATAAATTGACACAGCGCTCTCTATGAGCCCGTCAATCTCCTGCGTTCGACTATCGTTGCGTTGATTTCGTTAAACACTCCGAGTGTTTCGTCTATAGCGTTCTGCACGCTCTTCTACGTTCCGCACGCTCTTCTACGTTCCGTACGTCTCTTCTAAAACGCGCGATAAATCGTCGAGCTACACAGCTAATTTCTCATCTGCGTTCCATCGTCTACGCTTCTATTTTCCCACGCATGACACTTCTGAAAATACGGGGAAAATAGAAAATTTTGAGTCGCGTCGGTTGCAACCGCATATTTCCCAATTTTTAACGAATGAAATTTTTAACTCTTGCGATACATGCGCCATATAATTGGTAAAAAAATTAAATGAGCCTAATAATTTGTAAATGTATACTGTACATTCTTCCATAATGAAATACTGCATAGGTTATTCAACGCAAAAAGTAAATGTAACGTGTTACTTATCTCAGCAGAAAGTGGGGGATGTGCAAGGTAGCGGATCTGGCACCGACCCGGTAAATAATGTGTGCTTTCTGTAGGGAGGTGAGAAGGAAGCATCAGCAAAATTCTTTGGCTTTGTGTGACACAAGCACATGACCTAGTGTTGCCAAGTTAGGGGTTTTTCCCCAAATCTAGGGGTTTTTTGAGAGCGTTGAGGTTTTTCTAGGGGTTTTTTTAGGGGTTTTTTATTTTTATTTTTGAGGTTTTAGGGGTTTTTCAACGAATTGGCTTGTTTGAATTTTGGTGCTTGATGGAGAATTGTTGTATAAAAAAAATCGTGATGAAATTGAAAAAATGAATATTGATGGAATAGTGTGGCCAGTTTGTGTAATTTACAATTGAATTAGCATATTTTTGGCTTAATTACCGAATTTTGGCTTTTGGTGCAGCGTGGTATTTTCCAAAAAATTTTTCAGACCCTAAAAATGTTTCGCCAAAGTAATAATAAAACTGAATGAATTAAGGGTATAAAAGCACTGAAACACATTGAAATTTGATAAATTGCGGCTGAGGTACATAAAAACAATATGTGCTAATTTATTTGGTGTTTTATATAAAAATACCGCGAAGCGGCCCTTATTAAAGTGCATTCAAGTTTAAAATGCTACATCTAGAAGAAGTTATATAAAAATTTGTTCCCATTTGGCTAATAGTGCTAAAAATATTTCCGTTTTTTCCAAAATTTTTTTCCCAAAATAAACGTTTTGGGGAAAAACACGTTGGTTTGGTGTAAAAATACTCTGTTGACATGTTTACTGCAAATTCTTTCAGAGATTGAATAAACAGTTTCTCAAAATTTGAACTTTTGGATTTTATGGGCTTTTTGCTGGGGTTTCTTTGGTTTATTGTGGGTCTTTTAGTTTAATGTGATGTGAGTTTTATTTTTTACTCATTTCAAGACATTAGTAGGAATGGCACTAGTCAAGTTTAGTGCCAGATCAGGTGGTCGCAACTGCTATTCATCGACTCGTGAGATCTTCATTCAATTGATTGTTGCTTGGGCAATCAGAATTAGTCTTACCATTGGGCTTAGGCTTAGGCTCTGGCTTAGGCACAATTTATTTATGTGTATATTCTATATAGTGTTTATAAGTTCCATCACTAAACTTTATAAGCGCCATCGGAACTATTTGAAACATAGATACAAAAAAATTAATCAAATGCACTTAAAATTCTATTAAAATAACACGAAAAACTTATGACTATTTCTGCCGATGAGCCACTAAAAATTTAGTTTTCAAAAAGTGCAACTTTTTGGGCAGAAACAAGTTCGAAATGGCCTAGTATGTACGATGCTCTTGAGTATAATAAATCTTCTAAAAGTTTTATAATCCAAGTTTAACAAAATAAATGGAAAATTTTTGTAAACTTTTTTTTCTTCTTTTTCTTTTCCTTTTTTCGTTTTTGTAGACGTAAACCAAAAAATCCAAAATTTGATGATTAAAATCCAAAAAACTCAAAACCCTAAAAACCCATCTTTTCCAACCCTGAGCCTCTTACTCTTGATCATTATCATCAAACTCAGCCGAGAAGTCACCTTGGGATTGAAGTCTACGTTTTAGCTTTCAACTAAGCAGACTTATTATAAGTATGGACAGTGTTTTTTTCTACACAATGCAGACTTTTTAGGCTTTGTGCAAAATTTTTTTGGTGATTTCTGCACTGGTGCAGAATTGTTTGAGTCCTATGTTTGATCACATATATTCTTCTATAATGTGACAGTCATTGATTCTGAACCTTTAAAATCAATCATCTTTCTTATTTTAAGATTTTAAAATGCCTAGTAAAAAACTATAAATTCGTTTAAATTTAACATTGAATTACACATTTAATTTGAATGTTCACTATATTCACTATTATTCTATTGTAGCAGGCGGTGTTTTTCCCCCAAATCGTTTTTTGGAAAAAATTTCAGAAAAGGAAACAAAATTTGGGCTCTTTCCCCATCTGGGGAAAAACTTTTTGGTTTCTGATACGGAAAAATGCATTTTGGTGCATTTCAGAAGGTCATAATCTCAAAATTTTCCGGCGCTTCGCGCCAGTTATAACCTAAATATGCATTATTATTCATTTCCTAGCTCAGGCATTGCTTCTAACATCTCTACCTTCATTTATCATTTAATCTTTAATAGTTTTAATCATCTTAAACGTATTATCTCATGTTTTAATTGGTAATCTTCAATATTTCATCTTGATATTTGATGAAGATTCACATTTTTTGAGAAAGATCAATACGTCAAGTCTGTAAACTTTTTGAACCGATTATTCCTTTCTTAACGTAAAATCTGTCCAAAAGCTTCATGGAAGTAGTTTTAGGAAATTTCTACTCTTCTTACTCATATGTTTTCGGCCAAGTTCACGAGAGCTTACGAATAAATTACTGGTTTTGAAATTTTTGAAATAATAAAATTCTAGAAATTACAAATTTTGAACACAAAATCCGAACCTAATTCTTGAAATAAATGTTCGGAAAACTGATTTTCCAACATCGCAGAATGTCAATACCCAAAAAATTTTTCTGGCGCTTGACGCTGGAAAGATTAATATCTTTTTTGGGCTCTCACTTGACATCATAAAGGACTTAAGCATCGATTTCTCATGTAATTCAAAGTCAGTATGCTCCTAGATAGTTTGCTGGAAAATTTGTTCCACATTCTTGTATGTAGATTAGACCTGGATGAAACTCGAAAATTTAATTTTTTCCCTCAATTTTGATAAATTAACGGCTCTAAAAACACCCGAAGGTTTGAAAAAGTTCAAAAACACACAAATAAAGAATCTATAAGCATTTTTAAGTGGAAAAAAACGACTTCCGGAAATATGGGGAAAATTTTGCTCGGCGCAGAAAAAAATCACTGAGTATGGTTTAGAATTAGGAGGCTTATAAGTTAGAGATTTCATGTTGTATTTGTGTAAGCACTGCAAGCTGAGTCTTAGGCTTCATTTAAGAAGCTTCTAACTAAATTTGTGGATCTTTTCAAAGTTAAAACATACATGTTTAATCTAGTTTGATCTTTGAAGTTTGAAACCCACAATTTTCTGACGGTGTTGTTGGACAGTATTCTATGTGTGCGATATGGCTTGGCTTTAAGGAATGAATGTTGAAAAAATTTAATTCAGGCATGTATGATCATTTAAACAGTTTGGTGCAGCAATCAGCTGAATGTGATGATGAAGATGAAATTCTACAGCTAGCGGCTGAATAAAGTTATTGATTCTGAATAAACTTATGTTTGATTTATTTTTTTACCTCTGAATTAAATTTATTCTATGTTTTCAAAAATTGGGGTTTTTCTAGGGATTTTCAAAAAATTTTGAGGTTTTCTGGGGTTTTTTTGGAACGATTGAGGTTTTTTTGAGGTTTTTTGGCGGAAAAATTGGGGTTTTTGAAGGCGACCACTTGGCAACACATCACAGGCTGTGAATTTTATTGTCGGTATAGTGTGCTGGTCGCGTCCTGGGTGCGTCTCGGACGCGATCGGCATAGACAGTTATTTTCGCCTGGTAGTGTAGACAGAAGCATTGACGTACAAAAAAATGTGGAAGCCAAAATTGATTGTTGAACAATATGAAATGTAAAACTGTAGAAAATTGATTTTCAGAAAAAATGTGGAGCTCTTAAATCGCAGAATCGAAAAAAATGTTATGAAGATATTTTGAAACCAATTTGATAGCATTTTTACGGTCATGTCTGCTTTATAATGTTATACAGTCAAACTAGGACAATGAAGACTCAGAAACAACACAATCACTATAATTAAATGACAAAATTAATGAAAGAATGACAAATTTTCATCACATCCGTCCTGCGCTAGCATATATTTGCGCAATTCACTTAAATTTGATTTTATGTCCGCATTATCCAATACATCATTTGCTTCCCAATCATCGGAATCACTGTCCGAATCATAAATTTCCACCAGAACGGGTTCTAAAGGATCAGTCATAATGTACTAATTATTTTCTGACGTTTCTAAGTTTTCATCAATAGCAATGTAGTCATTTATGTTAAAATCAATGTAGATTTTAAAATTTTGAGGATAGTGTATCAGGCTTTTTCTTGCTTTAAAAGTTACGAGTCAAATGGCTTCGAAGCCCAAGTTTTTAGGAGCCAAATTTGAATTTTGGGAGTCAAAAACAAAAAACACTGTGGAATGTATAAAATTAAAGAGATATCCAATCAGTCGATACTTTTCAAAAAATTACTTTTCCAAATTATATCTTCAATTTGTGCTTTTCTGGTACAGGCCTCTTCCTACATGTACTAAGATTAGTCAAAAAATCTTTGTACGAAGAAGGTTTTTTTGTATGCAAAAAAACAATATTCTGCGTATTTTCGCAGAAACCTTCTTCGAAAATAACTCTTGAATTCATGTCCTTGTTGCAAAAAAGTATATGGCATTAGAGAATGCAGCTTCTGTTCTTATTCCTTGCAATGTCTCCTGTGTTTCCAGCGCGTAGCGCCAAAAAATTCTAGATTCTGACGTTCTAAAATGCTGCAAAATCAATTTAAGGATAACTTATTCAGTATGCATAAGGCTCCAATTTTCTGTTCAAAAACATGTCTTTATCATTATACAATTTAAAATGGTACTGATACTTTCATAAGTTTGAAAAATTTCGAGTTAAACTTGAAATTTTAGGAAATCACCTCCATGACATTCAAACTTGGCTCCATGTTTAAAATAAGAGTTACAAAAAATTTGGGAAAAGTGAGATTTTTACCGCTGAAATGCACCAAAATTCATCTTTTCTATTTGTCGAACCCTCTTATTTTTTCATATTTTCGGAAAACTTTTTCCCAAAAAAGCTTTAGTTGTGAAAAAACATAGTCTATAGAGACCGATTCGAGGAATTCTAAAATGAAATCCGGCGCGAAGCGCCGGAAAATTTCAAACGTTTTCTCATTTTAGAGCAAAACACACTTTAAATCTAAAATTGAATGAAAATAATTATAATTCACTAAAATATAAGTAAATCATAATTTTAGGAGCCAAAATGGCTGAGACCAAAAGTTTTAGGAGCTACTTTCCAAATATGTAGGGGACCAGGCCCCTGAACTGACTAAAAAACCTGGCGTAAATCAATTCGAATAACGCCTTCCTCGTCATCCAAACAGCCCCGTTTTCATTAACTGGGGATAGGGTTTTTTGTTTTTTCCCGACAGGCCATTTGGCTCCTAAGGTCAAAATTTTACAGGTCGATAGGAATTTCAACAAGCCAATACTAAAAAGTTTGTAAATAAATGTGGTAGTAAAAAAACAATGTTTTTTTCAACAAATTCAGTCAAAAACACTTCAAAATCACAGTAGAAGCCCACACAGATCAATCATTTTGAATGCATTCTTAATCACATACAGAATAATAAAGTTCACAAATTAGATCGGTCATTATTTAAATCAATCATCAGGGATTTTCCGCACAAGCCATGTTGATCTGTAACTTGGGGAAATATTTGGTTGCACGGATCAATTTTTAGTTGCTCACTCTAAAATTGATAAATTTGCTTAATTTCATCAGAAAAATGATTAAAAGTTACTTCCCTTGTATTTCATTCACTTTGCGTCAGTTCCTGACTTTTAAAATTGAATTTCTTGGGCTTTGGGTGAGAAATCGAAAGTCTGGCTAAAGTGATTTGTTCGGTGCCTAGCGCCCGAAAAATTTTGATTTTGAGACCTCTGAAATGTTGAAAAATTTATTTTTCAGCACATTCTACTGCACTGTCGATGACCGATCTTTTCACCATTTGATTGGCGGAAGAGGTTCAACATTTTACTTCCGTTTTGCATCTTATATATCTGGAGCCAGTAATTTACCAATCACAATTATTTATCAAAAGCGATTGTTTTCACATGATCTAACATAAAAAACGCGGTAGATATTTTACTTAGAACTTGAATATCTCCGGCGCTTAGCACTGAAAGAAAATTTTAGATTATGATATTCAATAGCGTTGGAAAATGAATACTTTTAATATCTTTTTCATGCATGAAGAGTCTATTTTTCAAGTGAATTCAATGTGTTTTCTGTGGAGCAAACTAAAATTCAAAAATTAGGCGAGCAACAATGAATCTGAATGGCTTCTCCAGATAGCAAGAACCTCCGCCATTTTTCCTTGCTGACGATGCTTTAATCATTTTCCAAATGCTAAAAGTTATGTTCACCAAAGCCGAAAATTCTAACGCGCCGCAAAACGATTCTGTAAAAATAATCTAGGAAAATCTTGATTTTTGTCAAATATGTGGAAAAAGACAATACAAGGTCAAACATTCATCCATAACATGCTGCTTTCTGAAAGCTAAAGCATAAGCTAAGATAACGTTTTCTAATCGCACAACAGAAACGATACCAAGAATCATAAATGCATTGAAATCCGGCGTCAAGCGCCGAAAAATTTTCGGTATTTTTCATTTCAAAATGCATCTCCGCACAGGAAGCCCTATTGCCTATCAAAAAGGGTGATTAGGCTCTCATTTTTACAAGCCAATTTGGCTTGTGCCCCTAAGTTTTTAGGAGCCAATGGCTCCAATTGGCCTAAAAAACCCTGAATGGGTAGCAAAATAACGTTACAGTATATACACAGAAAGGCATAAGGCGTCTTCATTATGCATTATCCGAGTTTTCATTAACCAGGTGTTGCAGTATACTTTATCATATTGGTTTGGCCGATACCCACCCTACATAGTTGTCCTCATTTATTATCTCGGGTCTTCATTATTGGGATTGAACCGTACGTGTTTACAGCCTCTGGTCATTATTGGGCAATGAGAGAAGTTCTTACTAATCAAAAAATCTCAGTTCGGTTGTCCTATTTCTGAATTTTATTTACTTTTTTCAGTTCAAAATTGATTCGATTTCTGCTATTTGACCAGATTTATGAAAAATGGTTGATTCCTAACTGACGTGCGATTCTGAAGCATTGTCTAAAGATGCTCAGGTCTCCTTGTGAGAGTTATTTTCCCATTCTTTGCCGGAATTCTTGATGATTTGTGCTCAAAAAAATTGGAAAAGCTGGAATGAATCAATTTCACTTTGGAAAACTGCTTGACACCCTATAAGTATACTTTAGTTATACTTCATATATTCGATTTATTCAGGATTTGTTACGAAAATGAATACGTTACCTCGAAAATTTTTTCAACTAGATTCGAATTTGTGGCTTCGGAAACACTCCTTCTCTAGTGGACAGAGGTCAAGTAAGTCGAATTTAATTAAATGTTAAAGACATCAAAAAACACTGAACTTAGTTCTTTTTTTTCGTATCGAGCTGCATTTTTTTCTCTTATTACAGATCAACAACAGAATGAAACTCTTGAAAGTTTCGACAAAATGATCGACTATCACCGATCCTGTGCGCGTAATAGTATCCTTATTAGGTCACCGAATTTTCTGTCCACCGCTTCGCTGAATGGCATATGTCAGGATCCATCGTTACGATTAACCGAGAAAACTGTGGCGTGTTATCATCATACGTTCGGCGAGCAAAAGACGGTCAGAATGATTTCTATTAATA
Source organism: Romanomermis culicivorax (assembly GCA_963922205.1). Taxonomy (NCBI): domain Eukaryota; kingdom Metazoa; phylum Nematoda; class Enoplea; order Mermithida; family Mermithidae; genus Romanomermis; species Romanomermis culicivorax. Next base: position 119,579 of record CAWUHX010000026.1, on the reverse strand, counting down.
CTATTTTTTTATTTTACTTCAATTTTCTGTATGAAAGGTGAGGATTTTCCGACCTTGTTGGGTAATGAACTGTTCGATTACGATTGCAAACATATTGCCCATGATTTTAGGAGTCTGATTGACTCACTCAAAAATAAAAGGCTGATTCAAAGCATAGAAGTCAGCTTCAGATCAGCAAAACAGTGACTCTTATTCCCATCATTAAAGTCAGTGGACAACAGATTACCCCATAGAGAGGGGTATGAGGGGGTATTACCCTCATCTAAAGACCTAAAAATTGATCACTGATTGCCTGGTTTTGGGAAGAAATGACGTGTTTAGTGGATATTTTGCAACACTACTCCAGCAATACCTCTACCTGACAATCTGAGCTTGGGGACGTCTGGTTGACAAGCTTAAATTTCTTTTCGTTGCTGCTGACATTGGAATTCATTATCATTTCAATATTCATTTTTCCATGACTGGAATTATTTTGTTTTTAGTATTTTTATTATTTATGCCAAGTCGGTCGAAAACGAGCCGATTATTTCACCTCCAATTTTCCGCATTCAAGTTCTGATGGCGTTCCAGTCAGAATGCGTTTACTAAAATTAGCCCGTGAGAGTAATGATGTCTATGATTTACCTCATTATCGTACCGTGCTTTCTGAACAACGATTTTCACTAAGGAATGTCGCTCAACGTCGAGAAAAATACTGCGAATGTGTATTGCGACGAGATAAATCAATCTTCATTAGACGATATTCTACGAAGTTCAAAATCGGTATGAATGTATTTAAATTTCCTGGTCTCTTATATCTCTGTATTTCGGAAATCGAATACCTTAGAAATACATCTATACCTGACAGTGTTATCCATTATGACATCTGTCAAAAGTTCATTTTGACTTAAAGCCAATTATACGAGGTTTGGGGGATCGGGTGACTTTTTTGGGGCAGGGTTCACTGATTCCCAAAATTTTGCGGGGAGGGGTCTGTGATGGAAAAAAATTGATTTTTTCACCAAAAAAGTTCAAGAAACAATTCAAAAAATAATAATTTTTGTCAAAAAAAACTGTAAAAAAATGTAACCACGGCGCGGAGCGCCGAGAAAATTGACATTTTTGACCATTTTTTCTCCAAAAATATACATTTTTCATTTTAAAAAAATTGACATTTTGCAGTATTTTTTCCAACCAAAAGTATGGGGGTCCCTATAACTACCATATGGGATCGGAAAATCTGTGGGCTAGCCATATGCCGACGATTTCTGGGGGGTTCCTATAGCACTTCCTCTCTAATTACATGTATGTTACCAATAAAAGGGTCTTCATTATATCAGTGTACAAGGAATTTGTGATTTTTGAGTTATTCAGAAAGCAAAAATGGTTATTTAGTACGAGATTTTTATCCTTGCTGTGAAATCTTTGAAAAATATAGTTGATCATAGCGTTAATAGAAGTAAGATATGCTTGATGGCAAGTTGAACTTGTCATGAAATCTCTAGTAAATTTTATATCAAATGAGCACTAATAATCAACCCACGGAAGTTTTAGAGCTTGTTTAATTGAATAAAGACAATCACTCCCAAAAAAGAACTGATTATCATTATTTCCAATAAAGAAAACACGTATATATTTTGAAGACTTGAGCAGGCTCCAATTTCGAATCTTGTAAAAGAAAAATCTTCGTTTTTTCCACAGCAGACGAGTCGACCTCTTCATTGGAAACGGCAAAATTCGGCAGTTTTTTCGGGGCCTTTAACCCATTGTACGGAACTTGTAATATAAAATTCGAGGAATGTCTCAAAATTTCGATAACATTTGTACGTTCTTATCACTGCACAATTTTCGAACTTCGTTTCTTATGCATTATGATGACCTCTGTAAATCCTTAATTCCTTGTCCATGTTTAATATAAGCGATTACTTCACAGATAGATGATCAAATGGAGAATTTAGTGAACGAAATGGAATTGAAACCTGCCGGTATAGCTATGCGGTTCTTCGTGGCGTCCTTAGTAGAAGATATTTTTTGCGGCTTGTTCCCCAATTCAGTTTGTACACCATTCGGATCGTCATTGAACGGATTCGGGAAAAAAGGTGGCGATCTCGATATGCATATGGAGTTCGAAGACCCGACTCTTGTTCGAAAGGTAAACTTTTCTAGCGATATATTTGTACGGACGAATATTGAAAACTCAGTTTTTTGTTTTCCAAAAAAATTTATCCGAGAATTTTCAGTTCAATTTTTTACGTCCTGCAGAGAACGTTAAATAGAAAACTGAACGTTATTTACCGGAGTACTGGCACTACGGACGATAGGCAGTTGAATCAAAAGATTTTAGACATTTATGCGACAGTGTTGTCCAATTTCGTACCGTTTTGTTCCGATGTACGGCGAATTCTAAACGCTAGAGTCCCAATTATAAAATTTAATATTGGTTTCGGTGGTATTTCGTGTGATTTGTCAGCGAATAATACGTAAGTTATGAAGTAATATTTTCGAAATCTTAGTGAACAATATCCCCTCCCCTGAAAGTGTCTTCGAAGCTAGCGCAGAAAAATTTCTTTGCTTTCACATATTGAACGTCTAAGGGTCCCTTATCATAATTTTCTGTATTAGATTTTATAAGACCATGATAGACATCATCTAAAAAACTAAACTTTAAAAGTAGTAACGGTACTGTTTCGAATTATGAAAGTGACACATTCTTAAACAAGTGCTGTTGAAAAACAGACGCATTTTCAGAATTCCAAAGTTACTCACCGTACGGTTGATGTAAATTTGGAATACCCGTGGTTTTCTTGGAAAATTCTTAAAATAGTTAGAAAATTCTCCATTTTCGTCCAAAAAAGGAATGTATCTTGGCTACCAAGCACTGAAAGATTTCAAGGCTATTTCCACAGTATCCAGAATTCTAATTGGGAATCAAAGATGTTTTCTTGTGTAGGTCTTTCCTTAGGATTTCAAGAAAGATAGGTTTGGTTTGGGCTGAACTAGTTAGAGCTATTCCTTGGCTAGGCCTCGAATATCGCGCAACAGTTCTGTCCCTCAGACTTTGCAACAACAATAACTTACTTACCTCCTCTAAGGGGCATTACAACGGCTCCTCGTAGCTTCCCAGGAGAAACTGCTTATCCCCAGGAAGGGACTTACCTGAAGGATCCCTTGAGCGGTCTTCTTTCTGCTTGCCGTCTGCAAGCGTCGGCGCCTGGGCCTTTGGCCCTTCGCAACTACCGTAATACTGACGCTAATTTGTTATATTAAAAGAATAAACAAATATACTAAAGAATATGGACGAATCACTAAATAGTTAATGCAAATTTAAAACAATATTGCTGGGCAAAGGTTTATTGGTGGATGTCGGCGTAAACCAAGAAAAATATTATAAAAAACAATAATTTGACAATCATTTTTTTGTCTTTCTGTGGTGCTCCGTTGCTATGCAAATTGTCTGCGCCACCGGTCGTCCACTTTGTCAATTTGCATGTTGACTTCCCGATCACGACTTTGCCAACAACAGGGTGCCCAGCAGTTTTTGAACATGGTAATGACATGAGGAAAAAATTTTTTTGATCCCATTGCAAAGTGCACTGTACCAAAGATGTAGGGTACCTTGGAGGAGCAACATAAGTATACAAACCCAGGCCTTAAAATCAATAGTATCTCTGCAAATTTGAAAAAAAAGTGTAAAAACAGGCAAACACCCCCTCCCCCGGGAATCCCAAAAACTGTTGGGCCCAAAATCTAGATATTTTGTAGGTATGGTTGGGGCCATGTTTCATCGGTAAATTTATGAGGAAATTTCAAACAGGTTACTCTGCATGAAACGATAGCAACCCAAACTGCTAACAGTTTCCTCTCCACCGCACTCGTGATTAGTTTAATATAAAAATTAAAATTGTTCGCCATGAGTGCTGCCCATATGCTAAGAAAGATAGTGCAGAATCCACGAACCTGAAGTACAAAACCATCGAACAGGTGAAATTTCCTCCACCACTAGAGTCCTGTCACCCAGGTTTTCTGAACCATATGTCATGCGGCTAGTAACTTGAAGTTTTCAAATTTTTATGGTGACATCAACATTATATTAGTGAAACAATGTATCTTCTCATTTTGATGCGGACCAAGTGGCGACAGCATTGTTTGCAAAATCCTAAGGTAAGGTTTGACACAATGCCCTCTACAATGCGTTGAGTGGTACCTCATATCACTGATAATTTACCGATGAAATTCGGCCCCATGCACACCTACGAAATATCTAGATTTCGGGCCCAACAGTTTTCGAGATTCCAGATGGGTCTCATCGCCTATTTTACATGTTTTTCAAATTTGCAGAAACCCTGTTGATTTTAAAGCTCGGGTTTATATACCTATATTGCTCGTTTCAGAGTACCCTACATCTTTGGTACAGTGCACTTTGTTGTAATCGTAATTAATTTTTCTTAAATGATGGCACCTCCCCACGTGCTTGTGTGTTTCTGAAGTTACTCATGTAATGTTTCAGTAAACGGAATCCTGAAACGACTGATGTAATCGGCATACTTATGTAATGTGTTTTTCAATTTTTTCAGAACCGGAATCGAAATGGCCAAAATTCTCTGGGTCTATAGCCGATTGCATAAACGCATCCGACCTCTTATTTTCACTATTCGACACTGGGCTAAAATCGTCGGATTGACCCACCACATTCCGGGTCAATGGATTACAAATTTCCAACTGACATGCTTAGTTTTATTTTTTATGCAAAGTAGGAAACCATCCAAAAACAATAGCCAAAATGAACGTCCATTGCCGCCGATCGACTTTTTGCGAGCCAGAGCATCGCCGCAAGATTCCTTCGGCATAGTTAGCAATCCTAATAATGTGGATTTCGATCAACAAACGACGCAGGCGAGTCAATTATTATTGGAATTTTTCGCTTTCTATTCTAATTTCTGTTTCGATCGATACGCCATTTGTTTGGACTCTGGTCGATTTTTCGATAAACCATCGTCTCAAAGCGCCCACCTTTGTATAAATAACCCGGTTGAACGCCATTTGATTATTTCGAAAAACGTCAATTTGTCTGAAGTTCAGCTTTTCCAAGATAGTTGTAGAAGGGCAAAAATTCTACTTGACGACGTTATAAATAATGGATCGTCGCCCCCTTCTTCTTACGTCAAGAAAAACTCTTGGGGGTTATTACGTTTATTCGAATTGATGGCCGGCTATAGGAATACGAAAGATTTGGCGGGATTTTATCCCAATCAAGCATATCCGAATGATAAAAATTCGTCTCCAAGTGGAAAGAGCATAATTTTGAACCAGATTTTACGTGGAGAATTCGACGAGTTGGATAAGAGTATTCCGAAAAAAATACGGCAATGAGTGGTTTTCAATGTTGTATTTTCATAATAAAACTTGTACAGATTCATCTCTTTTTGATCTGAAACGGTTCTGAATTGATCCAAGTACTGCCGAAGACCGAGCATGATTGACATCTTATGCATCGAATGCTCCATTCATTTTGAAATCATCTATACAGCGAAGTCTTCGCCGAACTTTTACCCAAAATTATGGAAGGCTCGCTTAATCTATTCAACAAATATTTCTTCATGATGCAGACTCCTTGGTAGCCAATCATTTCAAGATTATCGGAATTGATTTCCTGATCTGCGTTATCAAAACTACGATCACAAATGAATGGAGTATAGCACCTGCAGGTTATACAGATTTAAAAAAATTAACTTATCCTGATGATACACCTTTTGTCCTAATAAAAAATTGATGATCAGTGTTGCGAAAATTCCGATATTTTCGGGGATAATCATTAGAGCTTCACACGACAAAAATTTCGTACCCGGGTACCCGTTTATTCATTACCCAGGTACATGTTAAAATGAGTTGTAATGTTAATGTACATATATAATATTGGACAGATACACTGTGAAAATAGAATGATGCATTACACACACTCCGTAGTCCCTACTACATAATATTTTTCAACACCTGTGTTGGAACACTGGTTGTGTTTTTGTATACAATAGGCTGCATAGGTAGGTATATTGCGAATATAATGCTAGAGATGATGATTGACACACATCATCGACGCATCTACGCTGCAAAATACTATACATCACATCACGATAGCTCAATATTATTGACGAGACAAAGCAAAATTTGCATACCTCCAGGGTTTTTTCTGACCTACGAGTCACAAGCCAAGTGGCTTGTTGACCTTAAAGTTTACAAGCCATTCCAAATTTTTACAAGCCAATTTTATAATATCACTATAGGTGAATAAATTCCAATGCTAGGTTATTTTTTAAAGGAATGTATATATTGAGCATCACGGCAATCGATCAAAAAAGAGATGTCATTCAACATTTATTCAATAACATTTTAGAGCCGTTAATTCATTAAAATTCAGGAAACATTTGCAATTTTTGAGTTTGATCGAAGTCTAATCTACAAGCATTGTGGAAAAAATTTTCCAGCAAACTATCCAAGAACATAATGACTTTGAATTACATGAGAAATCGACGGTTAAGTCGTCTATGATGACAAGTGAGAGCCCAAAAAAGCTATTAATCTTTCCTGCCTGAAACGCCGGAAAATTTTTTTGGGCATTGACATTCTGCGATACTGGAAAATCAATTTTCCAACCACTTGTTTGAAGAATTAGTTTCGAATTTTCTGTTCAAAGGTCGTAATTTCTGGAATTTCATGTTTGAAAAATTTTAAAATCATCAATTTATCCACACACTCTAATGAACTTGGCCAAATAGATATGAGCAAGAAGAGTAGAAGTTTCCGAAAACTACTTCCATGAAGCTTTTGGATTGATTTTACGTTGAGAAAGGAATAATCACTTCAAAAAGTTTACAGACTTGACGTATTGATCTTTCTCAAAAAATGTGTCAAGGGAAAAATGTGAATCTTCATTAAATATCAAGATGAAATATTGAAGATTACCAATTAAAACATGAGATAATACGTTTAAGATGATTAAAACTATTAAAGATTAAATGATAAATGAAGGCAGACATGTTAGAAGCAGCGCCTGAGCTAGGAAATAAATAATAATGCTTGTTTAAGTTATAACCGGCGCGAAGCGCCGGAAAATTTTGAGATTATGACCTTCTAAAATGCACCTAAATGCATCTTTTCTGTATCCGATATGATCAAACACATGACTCAAAAAATTCTGACAAGCTATTTTTGCTTGTAAAAGGCTAAAAAAAACTATGCATACACCTCTACTCTCAAGTCTACATATTATACGTGATACAAAACGGGTACCCGAATTACCCGGGTATACCCGGGTACCCCGGTAATGGTTTTCATTTTGTACCCGGGTAATTCGGGTACCCGGTATGAAGCTCGAATAATCATTGAGGTGGGTTTTTGTTTCCAGTAGTATTGAGTAGAGATGTATCGGGTACCCGGACCCAAAATAGGACCCGAAATTACCCGACCATTTTGCTGGACCCGGACCCGGACCCGATATTCTCAAAATTTTGGACCCGGACCCGATATTTCCAAAATTTTGGACCCGGACCCGAAAAAATTATGACAATTTTGATTCGGGTCTGATGTATAATATATATAGTCTATTTTTCCGGAAATGCTTCTGAATTAGAAAAATGGAACTTTTTGGCTTTTGCCAAACTATAACTCACATAGAGCTAAAAATTTGTGGATTTATACAACTAGCCTTCAACAATTTTCTGAATGAAAAATCATACAGTAAAACCTGCCTGTGAACAATTTAACAGTATTAGTTTTTTGTCATTTTTGAATTTAGAAGTAGTTTATTAAAAATAAACTATAGTAATTCAGCTGAAATCAAATCAGGTTTTTTTTTTGACCTACAAGTCACAAGCCAAGTAGCTTAGTAATTTTCCAGCAAACTATCCAAGAACATAATGACTTTGAATTACATGAGAAATCGATGATCAAGTCCTCTATGATGACAAGTGACAGCCCAAAAAAGCTATTAATCTTTCCTGCCTGAAACGCCGAAAAATTTTTTGGGTATTGGCATTCTGCGATGCTGGAAAATCAATTTTCCAACCGCTTATTTGAAGAATTAGTTTCGAATTTTCTGTTCAAAGGTCGTAATTTCTGGAATTTTATGTTTGAAAAATTTTAAAACCATTAATTTATTCACACACTCTAATGAACTTGGCTAAAAAGATATGAGTAAGAAGAGTAGAAATTTCCGAAAACTACTTCCATGAAGCTTTTGGATTGATTTTACGTTAAGAAAGGAATAATCACTTCAAAAAATTTTCAGACTTGACGTATTGATCTTTCTCAAAAAATGTGTCAAGGGAAAAATGTGAATCTTCATTAAATATCAAGATGAAATATAGAAGATCACCAATTAAAACATGAGATAATACATTGAAGATGATTAAAACTATTGAAGATTAAATGATAATTGAAGGTAAACATGTTAGAAGCGGCACCTGAGCTACGAAATAAATTATAATGCTTATTTAAGTTATAGCCGACGCGAAGCGCCGGAAAATTTTGTGATTATGACCTTCTCAAATGCAGCAAAATGCATCTTTTCTGTATCCGATATGATCAAACACATGACTCAAAAAATTCTGACAAGCCATTTTGGCTTGTTGGACTAAAATTCTACAAGCCATTTTGTCAGTCCAACAAGCCATGGCTTGCAGAATGCTAAAAAAAACAATGAATCAAATACTCACATTGAAGAATGTAATGACACATCAAATATTTACTATAATATGAAAAGTAACAAATAGAAATTTATTGTTTAGATCACTATGAGACTGACTTGGATTTAAAATGTATAGCAACCACAAAATAGCGCAGCATGCGTAAAAATATAATGGACCCGGACCCGAAATTACCCGACCATTTTGCTGGACCCGAACCCGGACCCGGACCCGATATTCTCAAAATTTTGGACCCGGACCCGATTTTCGTAAAATTTTGGACCCGATACATCTCTAGTATTGAGAAAATTTCGATATTTTCAGGCATAATCATTGACGTGTTTTTGTTTCCAGTGATTGTCCAAAATTTAGGTGAGTGGCAGGCTTTATTTCATCACAGTTTTGAACGGGAAAAGCGTTTTAAGAGTCAATGTCTGTAAGATTCACCTGGGTTTAGAACGATGTAGATGAGTCAAGATTTTGGTTTCCCTCGTTGAGACATTTGATTAGCATTTTGCTCAAAGCTTTTTATCATTGAGCTATCGCGGTGCAAGAAGTTAAAAATTCGCATATGCTAGTAATTCCGTATTACCACTTGTGTTTTTCTCAATTTTGAAGATTTTCAAGTGCGAATTTTTGAAATCAATAACAAATTGAACCGGCTTTTGGAAACATTTAGGCAATCGTCTTTCCGAATGTTACTTTAAATACAGTGTACAAAAAAATTAAGTTTTCACTTTAAACTCTACAACTCGTTATTGGTACCAATGAAATCGAGCCCTATTTCACCATAAAATCTGCTATCTATGTGCCTAACTCCGTGAAAAAATTCAAAGCTGCACCATAAAAACCCAGTAACCAATTTTGAAATATGTGAATATTCAGTTTTACATGTCATTGTAGGCATACATGCACAGCATAGAGATTCTGCGGGGGGTCAGCCAGGACGGGGGGGGGGGGGGTGGAATACAAAAAATTTAGGTCTCAGAAGGTCTTCTAACATCCAAGCAGCATATTCTTCAACCTATATTAGTCAGATAAGTGAAATTATTTGCTTAGACAGCACTTTTTAAAGTTTTCATGCTGCTTTTTTGGAATCAAGTATGATTTGTTTGAAAAAAATGTCAAACTACGGCATCATTTCCATTTTCATGACGACTTTCTTTACACTCTTGCTTATTTTCCTTCGTCATCTTCCCAACCATTGTTGGGGAACTCAAATCTGCTGGGGGTCAATAAAAATCTGCTGGGGGTCAACCCCCCCCCCCGTGCATGTATGATTATAGGGCGTTTCTGCTTCAAATTATCATTTATGTCTCGGTCAATTTTCGACAATGTTTCCTGAAATTTTTTTGAACGATGGTATTTTAATCCAGCTTTCAAACGCTTATTCCATTGGTTTTCTGTACTTTTAGTTCCACTGCAGCATGTGATGAAATTTAAAATTAAACTTTTATTCTTGACAAATTTTCACATTAAATTTGACAACATCGAACACTGCTCAACCACAACATTTCCATCCGGTGTGCCTAAGTCCATGCAAAAATTAATTACAACATGATAAAAGTTCTTTGACCAACTTCGGTACCTATATGTAAATCTATTCCAATTTTACATAACATACATTGCACGTTTTCGCATTAAATCATCATCTGTCTGGCTCGATTTTCGATAATTTTTCATAGTTTTTTTAACGACAGTATTTTAATGTGGCTTTCAAACGGTTGATATAGTTGTTTTTTGGACTTCTAGTTCCACTGCAACTTGCTATAAACAGGGTTCCTACACAAGCTGGGAAACCTGGGAAACTCAGGAGATTTTTTTTCTTGGGCCGCATGTTCATACAAAAGGCCCAGCGCTTGGTGTATGACTACATAAGGTCGGAGGGCGGTTTGTTAAAAATGGTTACTTTTGATTTTTTCATTTAAGTTTTATATCATTGCTGCTTATAAATTGTTGAACAGCAATTAAAAAAACTTGATTAAAACGTTAATAATAATTAACGATCGGTAATAAAAAAAGATCAGTAATCGGCAGTTTCAGTAGAATGTGCTAAAAATTGAATTTTCCGACATTTTAGAGGCCTCAAAATCAAAATTTTTCGGCGCTAGGCACCGAACAAGTTACTCTAGCCAGACTTTTGATTTCTCTCCCAAAACTCAAGAAATTCAATTTAAAAGTCAGGAACTGACACGAAGTGAATGAAATACAAGGAAAGTAGCTTTTGATCATTTTTCTGATGAAATTAAGCAAATTTATCAATTTTAGAGTGAGCAACTAAAAATTAATCTGTGTAACCAAACTCTTCCCCAAGCTATAGATCAACCTGACTTGTGCGAAAAAAATCCTGATGATTGATTTGAATAATGACTGATCTAATTTGTGAGCCTTATTATCCTGTGTGTGATTAAGAATGTATTCAAAATGATTGATCTGCTTTGCGGGCTTTTCCTGTGATTTTGGAGAATGTTTTTGACTAAATTTTTTGCAAAAAAACTTTGTTTTTCACTACCACATTTATTTACAAACTTTTTAGTATTGGCTTGTTGAAATTCCTATTGACCTGTAAAATTTTGACCTTAGGAGCCAAATAGCCTGTCGAGAAAAAACAAAAAAAAATCTGCAATACACACTCTAAAAGTATATACGGTAAAGTGGGGTAATTTCGGACGAAACTTTTTTCCGCATTTACAGGTTCGTATCTCGAAAAATATTGACTTACTGTGAATAAATTTTTTTTTCTCCGAAAGTATGTTTAATACACTTAAATTTCACAAATAATACACTTAAATTTATTGGTTTTATTCTTTGTTTGATTTTCAGGATGTTGATTTTCGTGAAAGAATTTTTTTCAATAAATTTTAGGTGGTGTCAAAACTTTTCTCGTATATCCGTACTGTAAAAGTTCAGGAAGTGATGTTTTATTTTTAAACTAACAATATATCGAACTAAATAACTTCAAAATATGTTTGGGTTTTATAAAGTTTTGAAAAAGTAATGACTTTTTGAATTTCAAAATTTCATTTTTACAAAATGTGAGGGTAATTTTGGACAGGCTGTCTCTAAAAGTGTAATGTAGTTTGTGTTCATGAGTTACGAATTTTATGAAAGTATTCGCTTTCAGACATTCAATTTTTTCGTTTCGTTTGTGCCTTATATAGTCGAGTCTCAAAATATTGATCTCACTCGTCCGTTGCTAAATTTTGCTAGAAAAATTTCTAAAAAAAGTTTACCTTGTGTTTATGCCATAAATTTGTTTTAAAACTTGCTAAATATCCGAATTTACCCTTACAATGAGTTAAATGTAGTCAAAAACGAATAAAAAGCAGATTTCCTATGTAAAATACCCCTCTGTCCGAAAATATCCCACTTTGCGGGTAACTTCGAACACCCAGATTTTATTTTAAAAACACATGGATGCACATGGTGTGCATCCATGTGGCTTTTTATACATGAAATATAGCTGACGACCGGAATTTTGAAAGAATAGATATCATTTTTCATCCACGGGTCCAAAACTTATATCACTTCAAACTTTGAAGTCGTCCGAAATTACCCCATTTTACGGTACCTAGTGTAGTGTTTCGTTCCAATTGTGTATGTCGAAAACCTGGGAAATTATTTATGAATACCTAGGAAACCTGAGAAATTCAGGGGATTTTTTTTGGCCAGTAGTGTAGGAACCCTGTATAAAGTTATGAAAAATTACATTTCTACAGTTGGTAAATTTTTATGTTTGACAAAAGAACTCGACATTTGGTAGAATAAAATCTTGTCTTAAAAAATCTACAATAAAATCTAAAATCAGATCTAGTATCCAAATATGCTTTGCATGAGAAAAATCCCAATCATATGATCGAAATGATTTCAGACACGACTCAGTTTGGAAGATTTTGCCGACCATCAAGGTATTACTTATTTTTCCAAGATATTGATAAAGACTTCCGAATACATTTTTGAAGCATGAATTCGTTTAGAAGACAAGCATTTGATGAGATCCGCGCACATAATCACTGTTATAACTTCAACTCACAAAGAGACTGATAAAGTTATGTACCTAATCAGATATGTTCATCTGATCGCATGATTCATTCAGAAGGAATGTTTCATGTAGAAGAACACCGATTTGATTTTCATTCCACAAGTTTATGGAGAAAGTCACATCTATCAATCATATCGTTAAAAGTTCGACTGACACATTATAGTAAATCAAAAACTGATGGATCTTTCATTCCATTTTTTGGATCGCTTACAACTTATGAAAAAACTTTCACACAAATTGCAACTTATGATTTCAGTGCTGAGTGCTGCACTGGGACATTTTGAACATTGATCAAGTGATTTAGATTTTTATCGTACAAAGCATAAATTAATATTAGATGTGGTGTAAATATGGGGTTCGATTTTATCCTACCAAATGCCGAATTCTTGTGTCAAACATAAATGTCATTTCTCAAAATGTTATTGCATGTTGCAGTGACACAATAGCCATTTTTTCTTGAAATGTTTCCAAACAGTGAAAATGGAAAGCAAGTAGTATTTAAAATTTCCAGGAATTTTTTGATAATCATTAATGTCATATAGGACTAGGAATTTGTGAGCGTACCGAACTAACACTGAACAATTTTTCGAGTGAAATATCTAATGAGAGCTCTATGTAAGGGATTTTGACGACAGTACTGATTTGTGTCACTTCTCAATTTGGAAGCATTTTATAGAAGACGGATTACAAGTCCAAAAAACAACTATATGAACCGTTTAAAGGCCAGATGAAAGCACTATCGTTAAAAAATTTGATGAAAAATTTTCGAAAATTGACTGAGGCATGAATGATAATTTTATGCAAAAACACGCAATATATGATATGTGAAACTGGGGCCTGATTCACATATTTCTAAAATTGGTCAAAGAGTTTTTATCGTGTGGTTACGAGTTTTTGCATGCAGTTAGGCACATGGATGGTACATGTTGTGGTCGAGTAGAGTTCGATTTTATAGGGCCCATCCCGCGTTACAAAGGTTAACGTGAAAATTTGTCAAAAATAAAAGTTTTATTTTTTTTAATTTCATCACATACTGCAGTGGAACTAAAGACCAGAAAACCACTAGAATAACCGTTTCTTTCAAAATTAAAATACTATCGTTGAAAAAAATTTCATGAAACGTAGTCGAAATTTGACTGAAACATAAATGATAATTTGAAGCAAAACGCGCTATAAATGACTTGTAAAACCGGAGTTTAATTTACATGTGCCTAAATTGGCCACTGGATTTTTATAGTACAGCTTTAAAGTTTTTCACGAAGTTGGGCACATGGATGGTACATTTTAGCGTGAATTTCTATCAAGCTCGAGTAGTTGTGTTTAAAGTAAAAAATTAAAAGTTAAAAATTTTATTTTCGACTTTTTTTTGTACACTTTATTATAACTTACAATCAGAGAGACGGTTGCCTATATGTTTCGAAAAAGCTTGAAAATCTTTAGAATTGTGAAGTCACAAGTGATAATATGGAATTATTTACATATGCAAATTTTAGCAGTTTACACCACGATATCTCACTAAAAAAATTTGTGTAAAATGCTCATCAGATTCGAAATCAGCGTAAAAAGCTTCACAATGTATATCCAAATTCAAACTTATTCTCACTCAAGGTGGCCTTTACAGAAATTGACTCTTAGACCATTTATCATTCAGTATCATACGACTTAGTTACAGTCTTGGGGGGGAACCAAAAAACAGTTTTTCTCAAATTTCTACGTAACCATAGTACGTGCGGGGAGAAACTATGTCACATTTTTCGTGGGTCGTATAGAGGCATATAGCAAACAAATCAAAAAAATTATTGGTCAAGTTTTGGCGGAGCCAGAAATGATAAGGTGAAAGTTTTAAAAAGAACAGGTTTTCGAAATGTAAAGAGAAAAAATGTTGAGAAAAAAACCAAACGATTTTTTGATTCCCAGCTGAGCCCTATGATTAGTTTCGATGAAATATTGTCACATTATGACTTTTGAACCATTTGTTTTGTAAAAAAAACTAGATTCAGCATGAAATTATGTTGGTGTTTTCCCCACACCTGCTTTTTTTACCCCACAATTTTTTTCTTTGCTTTATCTTTTGCCAAATGAGCACACAGTGAACTGAAAATTTTTTTAGTGAAGAGGCCTTAAGGGTGCCTATATGTGGAACATGTCAGAGGTTACACAACTTCACATCACGGTCAACTGCGCGACGCCAAAAGTGCCTTAAAAATGCGTAAAAATGGTTGAGGTTTTTCGGAATTTCTCTAAATTTTCAAAGTGCTGTTAAAACTTACCAAATGCTTCTAATTCTTTCAAACTTGGGATAAGACGTTCTTAGCAAGTACTCAACATGCTCTAAACTAAAAGTCAATTTCCGATAATTCCACTTTTATCGCCTGGTTTTTTTCCCATGACTATAAATTCCAAGTTTTTATCAGGGAAATGCGCACTGCCGTGCACTTTCCGATTTGAGAGAATTTTTCATTATTGAGAGGCCTTGTTGGTGATTTTTTCCAACGGCTCCAAGAGCACTGTAACGATCCTCGAGTCTCGACTGCCAAATTTGCTCGCTGCGCCAGAAATTTCAAAATGTATAATTGCTGAAAATTAATTAATTTGTTATGAACATGAAATCAACAGTGACTCTATTCGGAGCTATATTATCGGGGAAAATATTCTATAGTATTAGGGGAAAACAGCGATTCTTGATAACAATAGGGTACTCAGGACTGAAAAATTGTCTTAACAAAGCATAGTTACTGGATTAACCGATCGAAAAATTGTCAATGCAGGATATGACCTTCAGTGACAAATTTAATTAAATTAAAATTAAATTATTCTTCAAAATTTTAATCGCATTTGTTTAATGTTTGTCTACAGCACCCTGAAATCCCTCCAGATTATAATGATGAAGTTTTTCAGGTTCGAATCCAATATGGCAAAAGAGTCTACATTGTCGGATAAAATCAAAATGGTATACCTACACTTGGCTCACCTCGATCCATAATAATACGTTTCTGAGGTCTGAAATCTTTGAATAATTCTGCTTAAAACTGGCTATTTAAATCTTCTATGCAGGTGGTAAATCAACCCTTAATTTTTCCATAACTAGAATGTTCTAGTTTGGATGCTTTTTGCTTCGAATGACCGACCTACGACCAGCTAGCCGCAGAAATTTCGAGTAGTATTGACTGGCTTTTTTATTTGCTTACAATTTAAAAAACAAAAAATTGTAGCTATAAGTATTCATTCACATAAACAAAACTTTTAGCACATGACTTTTAGTCAGAACATTGTGAAGTTTGTTGATTACGCTGAAAAATTTCCAGCCCTACGTGACATGACTTATCGTAATTTCCAGTTATATTATTTAGATGCATCTCAAGAAAAATGGACTATATATATACCCATGTGGTACTTTTACTCATCATTTTCAGATTCAACAAGGAAACAATGCCGACGAAACATGCGTGTCATTTCTATTCAAAGAAGAAGATCATACATTAGGAAACGCTTTGAAACATATTATAAACAAATAGTAAGAAAATATTACACTATATGAAGTTGAATGTTTAAGATCAAAGTTTTTAATTAGCCCGGAAGTCGATTTTTGCGGCTACAATATTCCGCATCCTTTAGACGATACTATGCTTTTTCATATTCAAACGAGAGGTCGACCGGCCGTAGATATGCTGAAAAAAGGCCTAGAAGATTTGGAATTTGTTTTCGATCAAATTCAGCAGAAATTCGAAGTAAAATATTGACCCAACCTGTGGAAATGTAAAAATATTTTGTACGGCTTATTTTTCACCTACACTACCAGGCGAAATTAACCGTCTATGCTGATTGGGATGCAGAAGCACTACATAGTGAACGAGCGCTACCTAGTGCACAAGCGCTACCTAGTGCACGAACGCTACCGTAGTCACAAGCGCTACCAAGTTAGAAAAAAAATGCCGTATACACTTTGTGTTGAAAGTGGTTTTATCATGCACCGTGTTTATAAAACAATGACGGTTGGACAACAAAATGGTCCTGTTCAACAACAAAATCCGAAAATCCTACAAGGAATTAAAATCCACAGAAATGGTCATCGATGCGACCACCCTGTTGCAATAACAAAATGCGGCACACTTCATGTTATTGTCGACGTGGTATTCCAGTATAAAACAATGTTTTATGCAAAAAATATGAACAATGAACTAATGAAGACGGTGATAGTAATAAAATCATCAAATCATAAACAGAAGTTTAGGAATCAGAAAAAAACAAGATACCAGTCCGGACAGCATTCCTTTACTCGCATCGTACACAATGGACACGGAAAACTGTCTCAAGTATTAAATTTAAAAAATCGATGGTTCAATGCAATTTTGTCAATTTAGATAATCGTATTCACAATGCGCGCTTGAATTTTGTTCGAATTATGGGTGATCTTTGGCAGATCAATAATTTTGATGTCAATGCTTCACAGGTTGATGTTTTAAATTTTTTGATGCATAAAATTCATCATTTTTTGCTTTATATACGTCATTTTGTGGTGTAGCGTTTCTGACTATGGTAGCGCTTGTGCACCATACCCGTCTATGCTGGACGCGTCCGAGACGCGATCAGCACACTATACCGACAACAAAATTGGCAGGTCATGTGCTTGTGTACCTCCCTATAGAAAGCACACATTATTTGCCAGATATAAACGAAAGGTCGACTGTTGTCATACTGTAGATTAAAACAAAGTGCATATCGATTACACATTTTGAAAAATCCATGATTGACGGTTATTGCATGAATTCGAGTTATTAAGAATGATCAAAGTTTTCTTTGTGCTGCCGAAAAAGACGCGAATTTTTGTCGGTTAATTTTGCCTGGTGGTGCATTTTCGAAAACGAAAAATTTATTTGTGTACAAGACGCTGTTCTATCACGCATCTAAACTCGTATAGTTTTTCTGACAAATTCACCGTTCTAGGAATCGCTGGGCGGTGAAGATGCAACAATGAAATGAATTCTCTTATCCGCCCCCGTACTATTTTTCTAATGCGCCTTTTATCATTATTGATCATCGTCGTTACTATTTTCGTCCGATTCAATCGTGCTCAGAAAATATTGAGCAGGGCGATATTTCAAATAAAAGGCGTTCACCGGTTGAAACAAATTTTCTGGATTCCATTTGTGAGACTGCAATTCCATTATTTCCATCAGAAGGGCAAGACTTCTGGGTCCCAGACGGCTTTCAATCACTTTACGTCGCAATTCTAGCATGAGATTGAGCATGCGGCTGGGTTTGATGATTTCCAACTTGGGCCCTAAATCAGTACATATATATCGTTTGTGCAGCAGAATAGACTTGCCTATTTTAAAGAAATGGCCTGCTTAAACGTGTTACACAACAGTAATCGATAAATGGTCATTAGCAGTTGAGTAGAGATGATTTAAAGTAAAAGCACTAGCTTATGATAATTTCGTGTATCTTGACAATGCTGAAGAAATTAAACAAATTCCGACGGAGAACTATATAAAGTTATGTATACCGCTACAAATGTAAAAATTTCGAGGTCAATAAGCACCGAACGAGGGGTTTGACTTCCCCCAGTAGATCTGTGACACATTCCCACAATTTTTTCACACGACCTTTCCACGTTCGAGCAAAATTTCCTGCATTGTGTCCGAAAAATTCTAAAATTGTCTGCATATTGCATTATTTCAGCATTTTAAAACACTTGAGACATCAAGTGATGATTAATGATGATGATCCTACATACTATTAATTTCGTTTTTCCTCTGATCCATAAATCTAACGTCTTAATTGGAAAGGCTTTGTCAAGAGTCACAAAAATTAGTTATACATTTATGGAGGGAGCCCAGATAGTGGCTTTTCGAAGAGAGCAGAAATTTTAAGCTTCTGTACACCATTCATTTTGAAATGATCGATGAAGCAGGTGGGGTTTCGGAAAATGCAGCCTTACTGAGCATCAGAAAATCAATTTCGATTATCTTGAAATGATTGAAAATAGTGATATCAACGAACGAAAAATTTATCGATTAGAGTCAACGAGCCTTCCATAATTTTGAATGAAAGTTTGGCTGCGTCCTCGCTGTATAGATCATTTTAATATGAATGGAGTATAAAAGGCAGCAAATTGAATACCAATCGATAGACCTTGCTGCGATATTCAAATATATGATTTAAAATAGTGAAATCCATTTTTGACGGAGTTATGGGTGGTTAAAATGAGCTGAAATTTGATAAACCTCCCAGATTTTCCTCTCTGCCGATGTGTGATGTTTACCAAGATCTTTGACAGGTAATCAAATAAGTCTACCCGCTGGTTGGTAAACTTTTCAAGGTAATATATGCTATATGTAACGTCTCGGCAACGGACTGATGGAAGGCGATCTTGGGTAAGCGATGTGGAAAACCCAAATGTATCAAAGCAGATGAATAGTTGGAGAATCAAATTCCGAACACATTAGAGTAACCATACGGAAGTCATATCCAAAAAAATTAATTTTGACCACAATTGAGCCGCGTCAGCCGGCCCAACGCAAAAAAAAACCCCGCCTGACTCAGTCAGGCAGCCGTTACAGATATACATGCATATAGGCATGTTTGCCTAGATTACCAATTAAAAATAGCAAATAATGTAATAACGCTATCTCTTGATCGGTTGCCGAATCGTCTATCAGACTGAGCAAATAATCGAAAAGGGGATCAACCATACCGCTGAAAATTTGGTGGCATTCTTTTTTTTCAACATTGAAGGGACATAAACGCTTTTCCTTCGCTGGACATGAAGCAACTGTCACGCGCGAAGTTGCGGATGGGGATCTGGAATACAAAACAAACAATTTCTATTCATATTAGAAGTAAAAAACAATGATCGGTGATATTCTATCCACATAAGTAAATGAAATTTTTAAGATTTTTGATTTTTTTCAATTTCGGGTTTTCCACGTCTTTTCCTCGCTGTAAAGCCCAATTCGGAAGTAAATCGACGACAGTCGCCGATTTTCGTCGACAAAAATTATAGGATTTTTCACTTCTAAATCGGGTTCAATCCAAACAGTCGAAATTTGTATTGACATTTCATAATATTTAAACAAAATTCATATCATACGGTTTAGGCGAAATGAGCCGAACCTATAGCCCATTTATGTGAAGTGGTAGATGCAGCCACGAAAAAAATAGGTTCAATTTGACGCGCAATTTTCACGGAGTTGAAAACTTTATACTGTACAAAAGGTAATTTCTTGAAAAGCTAAGATCAAAAGAATATCGTGCTTATTTATTTTCGATTCACACAGAACTTATCGACATGTTCGTGCTTTTTTGCAGATTACTGGAAAAAATTTTCAGTCGGCCTGCTTGATGTTGAAAGACGCGAAAGTTTTTCTCATTGATTACAGTAATAAGCCTAATGTGGAGCTCTATACTTGGTATTCGTAATCAGGTAAAATGCTGATGACATAAATCAATTGGAAACATCTAGGAGTCGAGCCATCGTTCTGTAACAACAACGATTCTGATGAATTAAAAAAAAAGAGCCCGCGTCCGCTGTCCAATACAGTGCTCATTCCAGATTGAAATGCGACGAAAGCCCAATACATCTGCGCTTCTACAAAAGACTCATGTTCAAAGTTTTCAACATGCTCGAAACTCCTGAGTTAATAGATTCAGAAAGTTAGCAATCTAACATAGCTAAAGTTGATAGAGCGTCTTTGTGAAGAGAATCTCACTTTATCGATGGTTCTCTGGAAGTTTGTCCCGGACTCTTTATATTTATAACCGGTATTGAAAGCATCGAGCTAACACGTGTTTGATTAGCCTCGTGGAAAAAATGCACCTGATCAGCATCCTTTTTTCCTAGAATATGAACATCAATATTGAAAATAGCATGAGAGTGATAAATACGAAAATTTGGAAAATCCTTTACTACGCCAGATTTCGTACATCAGCAAGCTCAGTAATTACGGTGGGTGTAAATCCATAGTTTTGGCAGAATAGTGCCGCGACCATTTTTAAGTGGTTCAGTATGTCATAAGTGGGTACCAGTGCGCACTATAGCTACTAATCACTTTCTCTCGTAAGGGTCTTCTTCAGTGTCATCAACAGGTCAACAAAAAGTTTTAGACCTCTGGTGCTAGGGTCAATACACCTTTTCTTGTTGTCTGCCAGATTTGATACTGATTGCGTTAAGATCAACTGATCCTTCAGTAAGGAATACAAAGCAAAGCCAAGCAAGATAAACAGTTGACGGTACCAAGCGATAATTTCTTCTCTCCAGTCCAGATCCCAAAAGGCATAAGTTGGGCTAAGCGCACAGAATGCATAAGAAAATAATAGAATGAACTCATTCACCGTCAGATATGAACCCCGTTTTCTAAAGTGTAAAAACGTTACGATAAAAAAAACATAAATGAAGCTATTAGTAAGCAAATATTGAAAGGTAACGAAATATAAAACTATTGAAGTATAGAAAAATCCAGGAAACAAGAAAATAATACCCCAGGAGCGGACAGACAAGCATGAATAAAAGCCCACTCGGGGATTCGGTTCATGATTATGTTTCCAAAATTAAAACATAAATTGCCTTATTGAGTTAACAAATAAACGTTCGATTCCGATCCCAGGTTTTTGGACACAACATATCGGCCCCGGAAAGAAATAACTCCATGCTCAATGGCGGAAATCAAATTATTAAGAAATTAACTGAAGTAAACTTTTATTACATACTGTAGATTAAAGCATGAGACAAATTTATCAATTAGGACTCGTGCTAAAAACGGTATAAAAAATCTGCAACATTACCTTTCTTGATTCTCTTGAATTTATAAAAATAACGCATAAATTCGAAGGCGAAATGCACGC
Source organism: Romanomermis culicivorax (assembly GCA_963922205.1). Classification (NCBI taxonomy): domain Eukaryota; kingdom Metazoa; phylum Nematoda; class Enoplea; order Mermithida; family Mermithidae; genus Romanomermis; species Romanomermis culicivorax. The sequence goes on along the minus strand of CAWUHX010000026.1, from coordinate 98,036 downwards.
TGTTGCAAAATAAATTTCGCGAAATTTTCCTCAAACTGGCCCTGTCTTTGAAATCGTTTACGATCATTGAGAAGACTAAATTTTTCAACGTCAAATCGCCGAAATTCATATCGCCCAAACGAGCGATCAAACGAATGGCCACGGGTGGAAACTGTGGATCGGAGAGCCACTTTCGGTGTACGCATTCGGCCAATAATTTCAGTTGCTCGTTGCTGGTCACCGATTCTAAAGCGACGCTGAACGCGTAATCGATTAGCGGTTCGTCGTGCGAACCGATTTCCACTAGGCCATCCAATAAACGATGCATGGCTGACGATTTATGTTGATCGTAGTCCATGCTAACGACCCGATGAAAATATATCAAAAGATCAAAATCCGGTGTAGCACGAGCAAAAATGGATCGTTTATTTGCCAAAATAACTCTGTGAAGAATGATCATTTTTTTCTGCTCGATGCAGAAAAGGACAAAATCGCATACTATCACTTTTATTTTTCCGTTTATAATAAAATATTATCACGAAGCAAAAAAGTCCATTTATCGTTTTGCAATCTCACAAGTTTGGGATTAAATTCTAAACTTTATATGTTCTTCAAGTCACTGTTTTTTCATAAATGACCCTATTTGTGGAAAAAATTTTCTGAATGTAGAAAATAATTTAGGGTCTTTCAGAAATGTGGAACAAATTTTTGTGATTCTTGACGAAGTGTTTTTGATTAAAAATTTAGATTAATCGATCACAGAAAGGATGAAGGTCTATCACAACATTTATTAATAATTATTTAGGTTGGACATCATCATCACCATTATACTCATTCATTATCATTATCGTCATCATCACTTTCATCTATGTCTCTGTCAAATATGATAAAGTTCTTCAATTGTTTTGGGGTGCTGGAATAATGCAAACGTTATTTTGCAAAAAGTTGCGAATTTTTGCACACAATCCAAAAAGTTTCTCACCTTGCGGAAATTTTTTAAGGTCGTACCACAAATGTGGAAAGAAGGTCGGCGAAAAAAACAGTGCTTGAAGTTAGGATAATTATAGAACGGCGCAGATTTTAGAAGGCGATTTAGTTTTAAGCCCAATGCAGAATTAAAGTTGCCGATTGAATCCTAGGAATCGGTGACATTCGCCGATTGTCGGAGAGAAAATCCCAGGATTTTTTTTCTGAATAGGGCTATCGCCAATAACAGATTTTACGAAAGCTTACTACGTCCGTGATAGTATTACATAGTTGATATCCGCCATTGTTTACAACATCTGTAAAATTCGTTTCATTCACAACTTTTTTCGGTTTAAAACGAGTTACTGCCCAGCGAAAAAATAGCTGAATAGGGACCGAATCGTCGTCTAACACGAAACTCCGATTTAGCAATCATCGACTGATAGGAAAAACGATTCGGCTTGCAATCTAAACTTCACATATGCCTCATAGACCTCTTTTGGTCATTGAACAAAAACTTTTTTTCGTTGGAGTTTTGTAGTATGTAATCCATTCTTATAGAACACCCTATACACAACTCTGGAAATGTGTTAACTGTACCAAAATATCTCGACTAGAGCAAAGTGAATTCAATTTCGATCGTAGAAGTTTAAAAAAATGCAAAATGTATAAAAAGTTTATTCTCCTAGATGAAATTTGTGAAATTCAGAATTTTATTCAATGGAGTAGCTATAGATTAGAGATTATCTCTTCAAAAGATTGATTATGGATGAATTTTTTTATTCCAAACCCGAAAAGACATCCTACAGCTTCATCCGAAAACCCGTAACGTACCATTGATAACTATAAAATTATCTCTGCGTACCTGCCGCAACGTCTTTTATCCAGCGTACTTTGTGCATGATTTTGGCCTATATTTTCTTAGAATGTATCTGCTACATTTACTTTTTTCAATTTAATTGGAATCTTTTTGTTGTAGTTTGCTGCACCGCTCTGTATCATTTCAAAATATCTCTATTAATTCTCAATGCGAACCATGAACTTTGTTGTATTCGTTCTTATTTTCATTTTTGTAATGGTCGCCACAGCTATGAAACGTCACGGCCAAAAAAACTGGAAGCAAACATAGTAGGACCTACACAATTAGAAATGAAGCGTATTAACGGTCCCGCAGAGCTCACGAAGTTCAATGCAGTAAAATATGCCAAGACCTGGGTAGAGAAATATAGCCACATCCGAAATGATGAACCAGCACAGCAGCGAAATTAGAAAGAAATGATGAAATACAACAAGAAAATGTGTACTTGACTGACTTTTTGAAAGTTAACTTAACTGACATTTTGGAGTAAAAACCACAAGACACGATTTCTGAGAGATTCTGCCTTCTGCTCTGCTCCATTGACCTATGATAAGTTGAAAATTAATAATATCTGAAAAAGAAATATTTTGAGTAGTTTTACATGCTCAGTATAGTGATAGCATTCATTCCGCATAAAAATCAAAAGTCGCATAGTTAAAGTACTCCAAAGTTTGGAATTTTTACAATTTTCGGTCTGTACATGTCTATCGAAATATCACAGCTCAGAAAAGATGTGACTCTGAAGCCGAATGTTCATTGCACGCAGAACACCATGCTCTATATGCGGGCATGAAAAACATTTCCTAATACTATACTTTACACTTTTTATTCCATGTTAAAATGCCAAAATGGATGTTGAAATTAACCGAAGAAGTCCGATGGGGCCTTCTTTGGGCACCTTCCCATTGCATGCCGCAGAATTTTTTCTTGATTTCTGTAGCCACTAACGTCTGACATATTGAGTTATAATTTCAATCAAATTAATGTACCGTTTTGGGAGCTATTTAGTTGTCTGCGCATTCTGAAAGTTGATACAAAAATGTCTGTTGATTCCACTAAATATGCTGTCAACGAGATGCAGGAAAAATTCAAAACGTTCAGATTAGACGAATAAAAAAAAAGATGTGCGTCGAATCACTCGTAAAATTTCACCGATTACAATGGTTGCGCAACAGATTGCCTCAGAAGAGATGCAACAAGAAATTCTCTTTAGTAATTTGACCGGAAAAAAAATCGAAGCTGCGAGTTTAATGTTACAAAATAAATGTCGGCTGTCTGACTCCGCCTATGTTATAAGCCGTGCGAAAGTGTTCTTCAGTTGAAAAAGATAAAACTCCTCGGTATCGTGATCGAAGCTGTTCCGGAGTGCCCATAAACAGGATTTTTCTTTTTTTTTGCTTCTCATGTTCGTCAGTTTAAACTTTTTTGCAGAGTGTAAAATGTTCGTTTGTGAAACAATTAGTACATCAAACTATAGTCTGTCACTTATTTGATAATTCTTTAGTACAGATAATAAACGTATCACGTGTGGTAGATAAGGGCCACCTGGAAAATGCAGTGACTTCTGAGCGATTTCCATGAGTATGCCTTCTTCAGAGCTGTGCAGAAAATACAAGGGTATGCCTTCTTCAGAGCAGTCCACAAAATACAATTATGAGATAGTCTTCAAACTCCGGGTTTTGGGACCCACCAGAAGCATGTGAATTTTCGAAATTTTTTCTCGGCAGCTAGAAGACACGGTGTACTATCTGTTGTTTAAGGAATTTTTTGGTCCTTCTGAGCTTTAGCAGTAGATATGGCGATTTTTGTGAAAAAATGACAATTTTTGCTTGAAAAGTTTGATGTTTCGAGCACCATCATATTCCAATAAAGCACTTTACACTAATGAATCCTACAGTAAATTGTGACATATTATACTAACATTGGGTAAATTTTCAGAATACGATGTTTGACGTTTCTAAGCCTGGAAAAGTTAAAAAAGTAAAAAGTGAAGTAAAGGGCAAAAATCGAAATTTTTCAAGTTTTGTCTTTATCAATGCGAGCTTTGATTTTCAGACAAAACGAATATCATTTTGGTTCCTAGCGCATCAAGTTACATCAGATTTGTGATTTTCAGGGAGGGTTAATTTTTTACTTATCACAGCATTCTGTATAAGAAGCTAAATTTTCTAAGACATTGTCTCTTAATATTTGGCTCTCATTCTTCTTAAGGGATGGCATTAAGGTCGGATGTTCATTTGAAATATAAATCTGCGAATAAATGTCTCATACTTTTCCGAAGGTTGACCACTCATGGGCTTTGACGATTTTGCGACCCCAGTAATTTATTTTCCAGGACTCAAGTTGGGATTAATTACACCACTTACCTCATATCAAACATTTTCAAAATTTTGAAACGAGAAACGAATATTTTTAGCCCAGAAATGTCACAAACTGAAAATTGTAAATTGCAATACAAACTCTTACCTCCCAAAAAGATAAAAAATTCTATCTCAAAAGGAATCAACACATTCGTTTTTTCGGCATTGTTACATACATGATGCCTGTAGACCTTAAAACACGATACCTCCACAGATTATCTCGACATTCAATTTCGAACCTCGACTAATAGTAGTACGTTATTTCTTATGCCAATGTCTTAAAAAACCTAAAAAGCAAAACACGCACTTTGCTAAAACAATCTTTTCTCTCCCATATTCCGTTTCTTCTTAGGAGAAATTGCGCACTTCTCTCCTTAACAGCTGACGCGTTTTGGCTCACTGAAAAAACTTTCAACAATTTTTTAACCTCAAATTATAGGTTAGAAAGAATTAGAAATTTAGAGTTTTTCGCCTCGAAAAGGAATGTATGTTTCAATGAACAAGGGAATTTTACACTTTTTCAAGTTAGCAAAAAGACTAAGAATTGTAGGATGAAAAAATTATTTGCTCACCAACAGCCAAAATTTCAGTTTTTAGTCAAGAGTGGCGTTTCTAGGGCCCACCAAAGGAACCGGGACGAAATAACATGATGTGAAGTCAAGAATATAGGTCATACTTTTCGGCTGCGATACACTTAAGGCCCATCTATACTTTTTTCTCGAAAATCTGTCGCCAGCGATTGCAACGATCAAAATCGAACGAATCCCTCATTTTCTCTGTGCGCAAGAAAGATCTTGTCGAGTTCTATCCAGTGAAGTATATTTTGCAAAAAAAGTTTGCTTAGTGTGGCAGAAATCAGCTATTTTGTAAGCATCTTGCGTTTCTTACGTTTTCTGCGTCAAAGTTGGATTTAAAGCGCTCAGTAGATACCTGTCGAAAGCGTTGGGTATCTTTCGATCGGAAATTTCCATATCTACCTTGCGATGTATTATATACTGGAACTGCTCCAATACTTGAAGAGCAAATCACTTGCGTACGTTTTTTAGCGAAAAAAGTATAGATGGGCCTTTATGATTGAAATTTATCAGAAGGGGTTTTTAAAAACTCCAACGATATATTCCATTAAAATACCCTAAAATTCGTGGGTGAAATCAAATAAGACGAGAAAAAGATTCCTTGAAATGAAGACACTTCGCAGGAAAGCTTCCTTTTATTCGACGAAAATATCAACAAAAATAAAATCATTACATATTTTTTGAATCCGATAGACCATACCAACGTTTTTTCAAATCGTCGCTAAACCAATCTGGCCGTTTTTTATTGATTTCGATGATTTTTCTCTTCAACTTTCCGAAATCATCACAGTCTTTATCATTTTGATATTTGAGCAACACTTCACATTCGGCTGATCCGCGGCCGTAAACTGTCTTTATTTCGTCTGTTTCAGCTCTGACCGTCTTGTAGCATTCGGCTAGAGAAGTATAATTATTTTTTTTGATGCCTGCATTTTTCATCTGTAAAAATTGCTTACCACAAATCGTATGTAGTTGATGCCAAGAACCACAATGCTGACACATGACTAAATTTTTGACGTGGCGCCAAATTTTCAAGGGACTGTAACGTTTGTAAAATTTCCGAGCTGAAAAATTGGCGGTATTAAAGATTGTGTTCGTTCAATTTTTTTCCAAAATATTAAAAAAAGCGAATCTATCAAACAGTAAGATCGCCTACTTAGTCAAATAGCGGTTTTTTGCAAAACCATAGGATAAGATTTGCCGGAAAACCTAGATTGCATATTTTTATGAAAAACACACAATACCCAGGGTCGCAAATATCAGAAGAACATTTATCAAAAATGTGAATTAGCACCCATCAAAGGTTACGACCTTCCCCCAAGGACTTAAGTGCATCAACAGCTTTTCCGAACAAAGTCTAAAATTCACTAACGTCTGCATGTTTTGTGCACAGGCACGCCCCAAAGAATGCTAGTATCGCAAATTTCCTTGATCGCCAGCGTTTTGGGATTTGTTGATTTCTGAGGCATCTCTATCGCATAGGCCATTTCGAAGGGTGGTCGAGGTCGGCCTAAATGAAATCAGCCAATTATAATCTACGAGACAGGCAACGATCCGAAATATTACTCTAAAATTATGATAAATTCTATTTTCGGTGGTTTAAGTCTAAGATGTAGAGCGATTCGAAGTTATCCCAACTACGCTGAACCGCCTAATGCGCATCAACGTGGTATTCACCTCGGGTATATATAACTTTCATAGCATTTTTAGCTTTACAAATTTGAAATTCTTCCGATAGGAAAACACGTAACAAATTGTCTCTGAGCAAAGCGAATTCTGAGAAAATTTCAGTTGCAGATCCAGACATCAAAAATCCGTAGACCTTTATCTGCAGCCCAAATATTTTGAAATGGCAATCGCAGCGGCTGTCAAAATAGTAGGTTTATGATACGCAATTTCTGCAGAGAGAGTAACCTCATACCGCAGCAAAAAACCGTCAAATTTCTCCATAACAAAGAGCCTTCAAAATCGTTGAAACATCATATTCATCCATTTTTTATTTTGTGTCGACATATTTTGTGTACACTTTGTGTACACTGGTCGAGAAGTTTCGGCGATTTGACTAGGTTGTTGAAGGCGTAGACAGAAAACTTTTTCTGGTTGATTAAAATGATAAGCTAACTAATTTTCAGTGCTGAACTCGGTTTTATCCGTTCGCTGCAGCTGCAATTTCAAAATAGAATAGATCTTATAGTCCATCTTTTATAAATAGGACTTAGAACGCGAAAAGACATTTAGGCAGAGAATAAATCGTCTAAATTAGCGCCAGTCTTTTCTCTCAACTTTCCTGCAGCAGACAAGACTGCGACATAAAGAAAAAAGATGTCCGCATGCATCATTTCTGCCTGTGAACATTTCACCGCGTTGCGAAAGTAATTTTATGAAATGATGAACTATAGTAACATGCAATACACGTTTGAATAAGAAACATTGGGTAAAAGAAAGAGTAAATGATCTCTTCATTTCAAGAGACTTTGGCCTTCAACGAAGAAAATCTCAATTGCACTCTGTAATCTATTGTACACTGTAATCTATTGTACAAAACAAAAATTTTCTTGCCAAATATCAGTGCTTCCACAATATTCGACACTTCATAGACAGTAGCGCGTAGAATTTTGATCATAATTATTGAGTTGGAATAAAAGCCTAATGCAAATGTCGTTGCAGCGCCAACTCGACTCGACTACGATTGTCAAAGCTCTGAGAACTGCTATAAATCAAAATCAACACAAACATAGAACACCAATAGTGATCACCTAAAAAAATATGAGAAAAACAAATGTACGTTACACATGCAGTATTGACATTGCCGCTTCAAAACCATTAATGAAACGAACCAAAGGAGGCTTAAATAACAGATGAGTCACTTTCAATCACTGCAATCCAAAATGTTGAAGTATTTTGCAATGCTAGTCAAATCCTACGAAAAGCTAGGATCAGTTTGGAATAAACTCAGTCCTAATTAGTTAGTGGTGAGTTAATCGCATGAGAGATTAAGTGGAAACTCAGTTGAGTTTCGGAGCATGCAAAAATTAAAATATCGCTTTTCTTTCAAAATTCGAAAATATTTTTTTCAGAATCTCAACCGATCCAGGGCGTTGTACATAGACAATAGATATGCTGATATTCACTTCGTAGATTGAACACATTTTTGCCTTCTTGCAGTCAGAGTGCACAGTCAAGACTAAAGGGCATAGTCTGGCGGGAAAGGCAATCCCTCACTATTGACTAAAAGTGCATGAAGATGAAAAAGATACATTTTGGTGTCTTTTAAAAGGCTGAAACTACAAATTTTTCGTCGCAGCACGTAAAGGTTTCTATTAGATGTAAATAGAAACCTTTACATCTAATGCCCAATGTATTCCATTGGGCATTAGATTTACAAAACAGTCCGGAACTGACTTTCAGACCTCTACAATGCCGGAAATATTCTTTTAGGAAGTCACCCAAGTGCATCGAGATGAAAACGAACCATCATTTTGGCTCCGTATACTCCAGCAGACCCAAACCTCCCGTTTTCCGGCGCTTCGCACCGGTCATATTCCGGGAAGATATTTCATAACTCATGTTCGGCCTTCCGAAAACCTTTAAAACAGATCAACGAGAGCATTTCGGTGCGTTTCAAAAACTAGAAATTTCAAATTTTCAAGGCATATAATTGAACAATCATTTCTTTGTAACCCAAGGGAAACCTTAAAAAAGCATGAGAGCACTTTGGTGCGTTTTAAACGGTGGAAATGTCAAATCAAAAATCAAAAAATATTATCCGTCCTTCTTAAAAAAAAATCTTGGCTACACCAATGCAGAGAGCCATGGTTTTCCATCTTTACCCCATAATTTAGAAAAAATTCATATGAAAAAATTTGGGTTCTTTCCATAAATATGGAAAAAAGAATTGGGCAGTCCAGATAAAAAGCTATACGTTCTAACCAGAGGTCCCCAAGGACGAAAATTTAGGTAGGGGTGAAATCGTAAATTGTAAGGATAGTACTTGAAATATGCCGTGACCTTTTTTTTGCTCCAAACTTTTCTGCGGAGGGGAGGTGGTGTAGTACTCTCGTCAGAAAATAATTCTCACTTACAACTTACAAAAATGATTAATGCCACTACTTTACCCTTTTTACGGTCAAACACCATTTACTATTTCAACCCCCTTTTTCCAGCTCCCAATCATGCAACTTGAATATACTAATTATACGCAGAGAATAGTCAGACTTTGAAGATTGTCGTGTCAACCGATTCCTGCACATTTCAAAAATCGTTCACAACATATTGTTGGAAGAATTATTTGGACCAGCATCATCAGAAGTATGAGTACATTCCATCACTACTAAGGGCTCCAACAGTGCTTCCAATTGGAAGTGCTGATGCTGAATGTGGCTTTAGTATTATTAATCCCATTAGATTATGAACAACGAGTTTGAAACCAAGTACCACTCCTGATCCGCATCAACGGACCTCGGATGTTTCAACTCATAGCAGGAAAGTATGCCACAGCTTGGGTAACCATATGTGCACAGAAGACCCAACGCGGAAGCAGGAAAAAGGAAAGGAGAGCATGAAGAGGAAAAATTTTAAGAACATAATGTTTTTCTTCCAAAGGAGCGACTTTTTGATAAATCCCATATACATAAGTCATTATTTGATCTCCCAATTATATATATAACTAGTTTATTAGAAAATGCCCCGATGGGGCAGAAAAAAGGAGAATATACTTGCTCCGACAGTTGCCATGGTAGAAAAAGAAGTGGACTGGATTTTTGAGAACTTGGGTCAAAGTTGGAAAAAATTCACTTTCTTCATATTGGATTTTCATTCTTTCTCAAAAAAATTGTCTATGTCTGTGAAAAAGTATATTCTTGCAGCATCGTGCATTTTGTCCTTCAACTGGTATCAACTACAGTAAAATTTTTCTATATGAAAATTATATGCACCTGACTTCACGTGTAAAGAAATGGTAAACCGATAGCATTCTAACTCCCGACCAATTCAAAACTCCTGCCTTTCACACTAGCTGAAAAATAGTGAGGGAGGCATACTATAGTCATTTTCAGAACTATAAAGAAATCTGAGGTTCGTTGCACTAACCCAACATGAGGATAATCTCAACATTGGGATTAAATTGATGATTCTGAGTTTAAGCTATTCACAATGTCCAAATTATTTTCTTCCAATGCACAAAAACTGAGGTTCAAGTTCGGATTTGGGAATTGCAGAAATTTTTATATTTATTTGCTTTAGAGATAAGAAAATTATGCGAAAATTTTAGTGCAACCCGACAGCTCAAGCTGGGGATAATCTCGACATTGAACTCATTATAATCCTGATGACATTCAATTTATACTGAACTTGAGATCAAACTGATTCGCCTTTTTGTTCGAGATTACTTTGCGCTGGAGCTTAGACCCCTTTTGTGCAACTGGGCCTTGGTTAGTCATTGGGCACTGATCTGCAAATGGGATTCAGCCATGCCTATTTTAGGGGTGTCGCTATATTAGATATTATAGTGTTCTCCCCGACTCTACTGGCACTCCCATGGCAACAAAACGACTTTTTTGAAAGCAGGATGGGAGCGACAGGGATGGGCGAAATTGCTTCCCATCTGGAAACCTGTAAAAAGCGCTCTTTATGCAATTTCAGTTTAAACCCAAAAACTGTGAATGATGCTATTTTGTTGCATAGTTAAATAAAAGAGAATAAATTTGTTTGTAGCTTGTAATCAGTAGAACTTACGGAGTGAATTCTATATGATATGTTATATAAAATGAGTGAATGAAACGTATCTTGCACAATGAATTTAGTTCTTAGAAGACTTTGTGCTGTAGCTCTTTTTTCTAAAAAAGCTGAATGGGATTTTATGTGCCACTTTCCCTCAGTTGATTCCTTTTGTTGACACCAAATTCAGTAAAAATATTTAACACAGTTGGAAGCAAACATGTGTGAGAGGGGACATGGGGGTATAAACTTCCACAAGGGTTTTGAAACTGGAAAATTTGTTAGACAAAAATTTTTTGGTCAACTTTTTTTGAATTATTTGTCTCACAAAATGCTATAACACCAAGGTCCACGCCTGTACCCTCCTAAAAATTTCAGAGATGCACATGCTTGGTTGGAAAGTGTGTTGATGCACTCAGCTGCAGAATATACTTTTTCACAGATATAGACAATTTTTTTGAGAAAGAATGAAAATCCAATATAAAGGAAGTGAATTTTTTCCAACTTTGACCCAAGTTCTCAAAAATCTAGTCCACTTCTTTTTCTACCATGGCAATTTTCGGAGCAAGTATATTCTCCTTTTCTCTGCCCCATCGGGGCATTTTCTAATAAACTAGTTCACCTCTTTTTAGTGGGCCTCAACCATGCACGAAAACCTTAATAGAAGCACATTAAGTTTTAAATTTGGTCATCTTCACGTCAAAAAAACAATAAAAAACCATCTTCAGGCTACGAATTCTCACTTCCGGCAAAAGTAAAAGATGTGTAAACTGCATAGTACTTAGAAAACATTGTAAACAGACTGAAAAATGACCATACCTATTGAATTCCCCATGGTCTAGAATCCTTCAACCCAAAAAATCGCAGAAATACATTTGTTTACACTCGATATGAATTAGTGTGTAAAGTGATCGCATTCATTAAATTCCCAATGGTCGAAAACCCCTTCCACAAAAAAATTACGAAAATAGGCTTGGTTAAATCCAGAATAATTTTTTTGTGTAAAGTGACGCATCCATTGAATATTCCGCAGTCGAAAACTCCTTCCACAAAAAATAACGAAAATACACTTGTTTACACCCGGAATAGTTTTATATGTAAGATGATCGCATTCGTCAAATTCCCCATGATCGAAAACCCCTTCCACTGAAAAATCTCGAAAAAACGCTTGTTTACTCATGGGATAATTTTTTGTGTAAAGTGATCACATTCATGGAATTCATTGTGGTCGAAAATCCCCTCCACAAGAAAATTACGACAATACGCATGTTTACACCCTGGATAACTTTTTTGTGTAAAGCGACCACATCTATTGAATCCCCGTGGTCAAAAACTCCCTCCACTGAAAAATCATGGAAATACGCTTGTTTACACCCGGGATAATTTTTTTGTGTAAAGTGACCGCGTCCATCAAATTCCCAATGGTCGAAAACTCTAGCAGCCCAAAAATCCCAATAAGGCTACAGGTTCAATTGAAACTGCAAAAAAATTAGTAGTGCATTATGCTGCAAAAAATTATTTTTTTGAACCCATAAGTATTATATAACGAAATTGGGGAATTTGGCGTTTTCCGGGACTTTGAACAACCATATAATTGAATTGAGGCCATATTTAAAAAAAAAATTCGCATTTGAGATTACACCCCCAAGATGCTTAGGCCGAAGTATGGAGGTTGGATATGACACACCGATTGCTGGGCATGATGGAACTGGGGGGCCTTGGAAAGTGCGTTTTTTACCTGTTTTTGGGGCCTCACCGAGCACCACTTGCAAATAGAGGCGAAATGACAAAAGGCACCCCATAGTTTGCCCCTATGCCCGATATTATGCAAAAAACCCGAAGGTTCTAGCTCTTACCGTTTTGGCTCTAGGGGGGGGGGGAAATGAAATTTGAGTGCCAAGTATATTATAGGTTGACGCTGTCGCGCCACCTATGATGATTTCCTACAAGTAGTATATATTAATGTGCGGATATCCTTTCCTAAAAATTGCTACATGGCACAGAAGTTGCATATTTTACCATTATCATCCGCTCAGTAAATGTGTCAAAAAGACCAGTGAGTAATTCCTCTCAAGCACACATTGTGCAATTTTCCTCGAATTACTATAACCTACTGAGGAGAGGATGCGATCTACCAAAATTTTTTGCTATAGTGAGCTGTTTTATGGGGGTAGTAAATGAATTTTCAAATCTAAGACCGGGGTAACCCCCCCATGGGGTGCTCTGCATTATAGCATTTCCGAAGTCAGTAATTCATCAAGAATGATGGAAAAAGGGAAAACTTGGGTTTTTGTTTTCATGTTGAGCTGAATACAGCAAAATCAATGCTACGATCGGAAACATATAATAACGTCTCCGAGTTTGTCAAGTTGCATCCAATTTTCCTAAATTATTTTTTGCTTTGAACATGCTGGCTGATGTTTCTAGGGTCAGTTACTTACAAAAAATGTTTTTTAGAGTTTGATACAATTCCTTCATTCCAACCCTACTAAGCATATCTGCAGTTTGGAGATCATTCCGCCGAAAAAATAGTTCACTTGTATAGGCGGTTGTCGACCAAACTCAACAACTTTTGAGTTTTTAGAACATTTCTGCCCCGGGCGGCTCGAAATCAAATAAAACAATCAATTTTAGGTAGAAAATGACTTACTTTTATGCAGCTAAAATCAGTTAAAGGGGGAAAATTTTCGGCGTAAAGCCCCAAAATGGTGTTCGGTAACACTCCTGGACCAAAACAGCATTAATTACGAGTGTGTTTTTTTCCCTTTTCGACCGAAAAATTGCGTTTTCGATCGGAAAACATCAGAATACTTGAGTAAACTCATGGAAAATTATTGGAGAACAATGAAAAAAGATTTGAGCATACATGCACATAGGCGGGAGTAGGTGGGGTAAACCCCCTAACCTGAGATTCTGGTAACTCCCCTGGCCCAAAAAAACCATCAAATATCCCCATGAACTTTTTTCAAGACAGCTTTTTTGATGATTTTTGTGCATATTTTGTATGAAAAACAGGCTTGCAGAACTTTTTTTTGTTTTTTTGCTCGCCTACCTCCTGTCCCCTAGATAAGAAGTCCAAGGACCCTCCCCCAGGAAAATTCTTGCCGGGCATGTTTGGTTTTGAGTATTATTTTCATGTGGAAAAAATCTTTCAGGAAAAAACGGTGACCACTTCCCCGAATGAACTACCATTATTTTTTGTCAAATATAAGCGTTTTTGACAAGAAAAATTTGAGCTCTTGAATCAAATTTTCTGTGTTTTTTCTTTTCCGACCAAAAGCATTGGCGTCTTTGTGATTAATGACTATTCATACGGTTGAACAATCCTGTGGGATATCCCATACAGCCGACGATTTCTGGAGATGTTTATGGTGCTTCTATTCCATGTATGCTTCCATTGTACCATTGCCTGACAAAAAACTGTTTTGAATAACTTGTTACAAAACCTACACGGGAACACAAATTTTTGGGTGTAGTATTTTTCAATTTCCCTTTACTTGTTAATAAATGCACTCTAAGGGAGAATTTCCTATTAACAATGTATTACTTTTAGGGTTGTCCCGGGGCAGAAATTTTAGCCGGGGCCGGGACAGACAAGTAACATACTAACATACATATAGGTTACTATTGGCTGGTCATTCCACGTCAGCTGTCCTGATATCAGAAATGGTCCGCGCTCGACCATCTCAGATTTTGTTCAAAATTTTTCAGGATGTACATAAATATATGTGCTAGGATATTATGCGAAATTTTAGCTAGACTCGTAGCATATTTTGGGAGCTAAGGCGGTTTTTGTGGACGCATACTTGATCGGAAGGACCCTGTATGTAAAAATCAGGTCAACTTTGACAAGTCATTGCGCAATAACCAAGTTATCAATCGGTTTGAAAGTTTCGATACAAGCACAACTTCAGACCCTGAACACAGCTGCACTATGAAAATTTAGCACAAAATTCCAGCCTGTGCAGTATTTGGATTGGAAGTGTCATGCAAAATTCGTTGCGGAGAACTTGCATCAAACTTGGGCTATCTTCAACTCATAGACGAAAGTAGCTAGCGTCCTGATTTTTCAAAAGAAGACTGAGAGCCAGGGTATCATAATATTCCAGCTGTATCATAATTCAAAATGGTCACGCTGATATTGTATAAACAGTGACAACTAGGCTTTATCAGAAGTGCTTAAGAAAGGTTGCAGTTGGCATTTTATTTGCGCGTGTCACTCACTACAGTATGGACGCACAATATGAAGTGCAGGCACTGTTGTTCTATACCAATTTTATTAGACGCTTTCATAGTTTCCTGGATGGCAATCTTAAATGTCCCATATAATTCTTGTATCGGTCACAGTATACAAGCAGCAATCTGGCTATAATTTATCATGCTTCATCTATGCATCTTGCTACAGTTCATATTGGTATCCTCAGCCAGTTTATCACGTTATTCAACCACCAACAACAGACATTGGCTTGGCCAATAGAACATACTGACAATGTGGATTCAGAACGTACCCAATGCACTATTGGGAAATTGAATATTTCTGCATACCATATTGTCAGATTCACCCATGGGAAGCATGGCCTGAAATTAATTAGCAAGCTGCCCATTGACGATCAAAATCTGATCACTGAATGCAGTGGTTTCAAACTAGTGCGTCGAATGATCAAATTTTTATCGTCAATCAACTGTGGAACCACTGAGTCGAACTATCAAATTTAGATTTATGGAAAAATATGGAAACATATAGGAAAACCATTTTGCTTCAACTGGATTCCTGAAGTAGAAAATGTGTTCTTTCCAACAGTGGTAGAAATAAAAGGATCAAAAGTAGGCCCAATAAAAAAATTTGGCTTCGAAAATTAGCATAAATTTGAATTTTTTTTATCAAGCCCTTAGCATTGTGTCTTTTGATAGACTTTCTCAAAAAATATGATATTGCTAAGGTATCATAACACCGTGGACCTCAGTCTCCTTCTAAAAAATCAGCTACTTTGGTCTTAGAGCCAGTGTTGTTTTCTGCACAGTGCAGACTTTTTAAGCTTCGTGCAGATTTTTTTGGTGATTTCTGCACCAGTGCAGAATTTTTTTGAGTCATGTATTTGATCACATATACTCTTCTATAATGTGTCAGTCGTTGATTTTGAACTTTTAAAATCAATTATTTTTCTTATTTTAAGACTTTGAAATGTCTAGTCAAAAAACTATAAATTCATTCAAATTTAACATTGACTTACACATTTAATTTGATTTTTTCCTATATTCACTATTATTGTGTTGTAACAGGCACTGTTTTTTCCCCAAATCGTGCTTTTTGGGGAAAAAATTCGGAAAAGGGAAAAAATTTTGGAACCAGATACAGAAAAGATGCATTTTAGAAGGCCATAATCTCAGAATTTACGGCGCTTTAACTCGGTTATAACTTTAATAATCATTATTATGTATTACCTAGCTCAGGCGCGGCTTACAGCAGGTCTACCTCCACTTATCATTTAATCTACAATAGTCGTTTTTCCTCTTTAAAATGCTTATAGACGCTTTATTTAAGCGTTTTTGACTTTTTAGAACATTCTGATATTTTCAGAGCCATTAATTTAATAAAATTGAAGAAAAAACTAAAATCTTCGAGTCTGATGTTAATTTACAAGCATTGTGGAACAAATTTTTCCAGAAAACTATCCAATGGCATAATGACTCTGAACTATATGAGAAATTGACCCTTTAGGCCTCTTCAACGACAAGAAGTGAAAGCCCGAAGAAGTCAATGTTTGCTTCGTGCCGGAATAATTTTTGAGTATTGTCTTCTGCGAAGCCAAAAAATCAATTTTTCGAACGCTTATTTCATGAACCAAATTTTTTTTTCAATTGAAAAGTTTTAAAACCAGTACTTGATTTATTCGTAAACTTTCATGTATTTGGACGAAACGCTATGAGTAAGAGGAGTAGAAATTTTCCGAAAATACTTCCATTAAGCTTTTGAAATCAACTAGGTTAAGAAACGAACAATCGCTTTAAAAAGTTTAGAAAGTGAAATGTTGATCTTTCTCAAAAAATTCAAATCTTTATTAAATATAAAGATAAATATTAAATTACCAATTAAAACACGAAATAATATGTTTGAGATGATGAAAACTATGAAATATTAAATGGTAAGTGAGGGTAGACATGCTAAAAGCCGCGCCTGAGCTATGTTATAATAAATAAATGATCATTAAAGATATAACCGGCGCGAAGCGCCAGAAAATTGTTGGATTCGGACGTTCTAATATGCACAAAATTGCATCTTTTCTGTATATCCGGCCTCCAGAATTTTTTCTCCTTTTCCAAATTTTTTTCCCCCAAAGAGACTGATTTGGGGGAAAAAATAGTGGGCCATAGACAGGAGGCGTTGCGGAGCGAAAACTGCCTTCAATTTGATTTGTCGAAAAAATTCATTAATTTTTTTAGTTTTGTTCTGTCAAATTTTCTGGCTTAGGATTGGGCTTAGACTTGGACTCTCTGTTAGGAAGTAGTAGACTACAATTTTTTGACTAATCAATTTGATGACAAACTTTTTCGACCAATTACATCGATGACAGATCTCGCTCCGCACTGCTTAGTGCCAGGGTTTTTTTTTTCACAGGCCAGGTTGCAATGTGCAACTTGAGGGAAAATTTTGGTTGCAGAGATAAAGTTTTGGTTACTCGCTCTAAAATCAATAAATTTGCTTAACTTTATCTGAAAAACCATCGAAAGTTTGTTTTCTTGCATTTCATTCGTTTCGCGTCGGTAATAGGCTTTTAAAACCTAATTTTCTGAGTTTTGGAGAGAAAATGAAAAGGTTAGAATGACTAGATTAGACTTAGAGTAACTTGTTCAGCGCAGCACCGAAATTTTTTTCCGAATTTCGATATTCTAGAACGCTGGAAAATGAATCTTTCCAGCTTTTATTTCCCAGACAGAAGATTTAATTTTCCAGCAAATTTAATGATTTTTCGGCCGGAAAAACAAAAATTCAAAAACTTGGCAAGCTACTAAGAATTTGGATCTTTCAACCGGCACGAATTTCTAGCATTGTCTTACACTCAAAATGTTTTAATCATGTGAAAGTCAAAAGTTTTATAAAGATTGCAAAAAAATTTTGGGAAAATGGCCGAGAAAAATGTTAGTAAATTCGAAAAAAATTCATGATCAAACATTTATCCATAATATCTTGATAATTAGAACCTACAAGCAATAGATAGAATAAAATTTACTAACCGCGCACTAGAATAATATAAAAAATTATAAATTACCGGCTCGAAGCGCCAGGAAGTTTTAACTTTTTCTATTTTAGAACGCATAAAAATGCATTACCGGACGGAAAACCCTTTAACCTGGTCAAAAGAGCAGTCAAGCTCCAAGTTGCACTGTGTAACTTGACAGAAAAAATTTGGTTGCACGGGCTGAAATTTGGTTGCTGTGTGCAAAAAACCCTGCTTAGCAGCGTTTTTTTTGTGCACGGACATTTGTGCCAATGGGCACAAGACGCCAAAAAAATTTGTGCCAACGGCACAAAAAAATTTTTTCTACTAGAAACAAACTAAAAACTGCGGAAAAGTTTTGGGCCAAAAGTTTGATAGAAAGTTAACGTTTAACACATTAATTTTTTTGTAAAAATCATGCCCAACGTATTTTTCAGCTAAACTATGTCAGTGAGATAAGAAAAAACTGCAAGAAAATAGTTCACGACGACTATAAAAGAAATGGAATGCTGACAAAATTTAAATAACTCTAGAATTGTTCAGAAAGTTCAAATGGATTCAATTTTCGACTACGAATAGGAATTTATATATATATATATACAATATAATCCCCCCCCCCCCATTGAGGCAGTATGCTAACAGTGTATCGCGTAAAATCAACATTTTCTGGGGCTATTCAGTAAAAAGAAGTTAGTCCGCCCCCTCATGAAAAAATCCTGCGCACGGCCCTGATATATATATATATATATTTTTTAAACAACAATTTTTTTAGTAACAATGTAAAATGTTAACAACAATTTTTTTAACAACAATGTAAAGACTAGAGAAAATAGAGTCGAAAATTGTGTAAATTTTCGGTCAAAAGATTGTACCATTACCAATGATATCGATTTTTCTATTTGAATCAATCAAACACAATAAGTAAGAATTTCAGTTTTGAATCCGAATCCGACTGAATTAACAGAGAATATTCAGAATTTATTCTCATTTATCGGTCATTGACAGCCTATAAAGTTTGCTGCAACGATACTAATACACTGTTCGAAGAGAAATTGTTCGCGTTCGGATCAAATATACGAATAAAAAATATTATATTCATCGACTCGGCGCGAAGTGCCGAATTTTTTTTTGCATTTTTAGCGCATAAACGTCTAAAAATTGAGGAAATTTAATGTTTGACCAGCCAAAAATTTTGTCCTGATTAACACAAATGCTCAAAATTTATTGTGCCATTCCAATTTTTTTTGTGCCAAAACATGGTTTTTTGGCACAAAAAACACTGCTGCTTAGTGCCATGGATGCAGCGTTTTTTTGTGCACAGACATTTGTGCCAATTGGCACACAGTTCCAAAAGAAATTGTGCCAGTGGCACAAAAAATTTTTTGCGGCCCCAACTATACTGAAAACCTTTAAAAAGTTTCATGCCAAATGTATGTTAAAAACATGCGCCGCACTAATTTTCATAAAAATCGTGCCAACTCTATTTTATCTAAGCACGTCAGTGCGATAAGAAAAACTGATGGAGGAATATACGATTTAAAAAGAAATCGGATGCTGAGAGAATTAAGATATTTTTATAGAATTTTTCAAGTATTTTATATTTTTCTTTGATTTTTGGCAAACGAATTTCTTCTTACTTAACACCGATGTAATTAAGGATGTCCATAATTGCTTTCCACTGAAAAAAAAATTAAGCTGAAAGTCGCGTCGTGTAAATTTTTGGTTAGAAAATTGTGCCAACAGGCAACAATGTCAATTTCTTCGTTCGAATCGAACACCAAAAATGAAAATTTCGGTCTCCAATCACTGTTTTTTTCCACAAATGTGGAAAGACGTCAAATTTTTTTGCACATGTGGAAAAAATTTTTTCGTCTTAAAATCCTCGTTTTTTCGCCTTGAAAATGCTTATAAACACTTTATTTAAGTGTTTTTGAGCTTTTAAAAGCATTTTGATAATCATTCTGATCATATATCTCAAAAATTAGATTTAAATGTTGTGTTCATAAGTCGTAATTTCTAGAAATTTATCATTCGAAAAATTTTAAAACCATTTATTTGTTGGTAACATTTCATAAATTTGGCCGAAAGCTATGAGTCTGAAGCATAGAAATTTTCCAAAAATACTTCCATGAACCTTTTGAATTCAATTTACGTTAAGAGTAGTGCTTCACACTTTCAAAATTTTAGGACCCAGGTACCCGGTCTTTAGGGTACCCGGGTTACCCGGGTATTTCGGGTACCCGGGTAAACCCGGGTACTATATGCAAGTATTAGAAAAGTCAGTGAATGAACACAATCCATGAAAATTTTCAGAAATCTCATAAATTTTGAGGCATTACCCTTGCAAAGTGCTAAGAAACAAAAATTAGGAAAAACCAATAACACATTTTCTTCAAACAAAAGTTTTTTTTCAAAAACAAATTTTCTTTTCCTTTGGAGAAAATGAATATTTCAAATTTTTTTTACACTTTTAAGCAAATTGTGGTGGCCTGGTCACGCATCACAACTATTTGATGAAGCCAGATATCCCACTAGGTCTGGGTTTAACCGTCGATATATCCCACTAGGTCTGGGTTTAAGCATCTCTACACCGGTTCATCATCATCGGTTTTTATGCCTCTTCAATCTTATACATAATGCATCTCTCCAACTTTTATTGTTTTCTTATAATGCATCGAATCCAATATTTAACACAGGCATAATTTCTTGAAGACTTTTTTATATTTCCGTTTCGTGCTTCATTGTTAAAACACATTGATTTTTAGTTGCTAAAAATACGCCACAGTGACTTTTTGAGAGCCATAAGCGGCGTTGTTAACACATTGAGTAGGTACATGCACTGAATTAATTAAGGAAAATACGTTCATTCACTGTAACTGTCCATAAATACAAGTAATAGTATATAAATATTCCGTTTGTACAATATCTTGTTGAGACCCGCGTACCCGGGTCTACCCGGGTTTCATTCAGAAAATTTACCCGGGTACCCGTGATACCCGGGTACCCAGTGTGAAGCACTAGTTAAGAGAGGAACAAACGCTTCAAAAAGTTTAGAAAGTTGACGTGTTGATCTTTCTCAAAAAATCTATGAAGGAAAAAATGCGGCTAATCGTCATTAAATATAAAGATATAATATTCAAGATTGCCAATAAAACATGAAATAATACGTTTAAGATGATGAAAACTATTAAAGATTAAATTGTAAGTGAAGGTAGACATGCTAAAAGCCGCGCCCGAGCTTGGTAATAAATAATAATGATTATTAAAGGTAAAACCGGCGCAAAGCGCCGGAAAATTTTGATAATTGGACCTCCTAAAATCAGGGTTCATACAAAGTCGGAGGAAAAAAATTCCCTGTGTTTTCCAGGTTTTCCAGGTTGACAAATGAAATTTTTCCAGGTTTTTATAATGATGAAATATACTATCCTGAAGAAAAATACTGAATAACAGAAACATGTGTGAGCTAAAGTATCATCAAAAATAGAGTACTAAATCAAAAAATTTATTTCAGACTATTGCGCAACCTAGCGCCGAAAAATTTTGACTCCGAGGCCTCTAAAACGTCGGAAAATTAATTTTTCAGCACATTCTTATGCAGCTACCGATGATCAATCGTGATCTTTTCACCATTTGATTGGTGGAAGCGTTGAAACATTTTTCTAATGTTTTCGTATATCAAGAGCCAGTAATTTACGAATCATAATTGTTTATGATATATATAAACCAACTTATAAACCATAAAAAAGTGTGATAGATATTTTACTTCGGACTCGGATATCGGTAATAAATGCTGTGTAGAGCATCGGAAAAAATTTGAATTTTGATATTCTATATCGTTGGAAAATTACTATTTTTAATATCTATTTCCTGCCTGAAAAGTATAACTTTTCAGTGAATTCAACACATACATGTAATTGGGGGGGGGGGGAGAGTGCTATGTGAACCCCCCAGAAATCGTCGACCATATGGCTAGCCATTGGGCGACCGCCCCCCAGGATTTTCCAATCCAATGGCTAGCCATATGGTAGCTGTAGGGACCCCCATACTTTTGGTCGGAAAAATACTGAAAAATGTCAATTTTTTTATTAAAAATGTCAATTTTTGAACGAAAAATGGTAAAAAAACGTGAATTTTCTTGGCGCTTTGCGCCATGGATACATTATTTCGGTCTTTTTAGGGAAAAATTACTATTTTTTGAACTATTTTTCGTACTTTTTTCGTGAAAAAATCGCATTTTTTTCCTTGAGAGACCCCTCCCCCCAAAAATTTGGGAATTACTGACCCACGGCCCCAAAAAAGTCGCCCAACCCCCCACCAGACCTCGGGGTTCCGTTATATGTATGATGTTTTCAGTCAGGCAAACTAAAATTCAAAAATTAGATAAGCAGCTATGAATTGAATGACTTTTTCAGATAGAAGAACTTCTGCTATTGTCCCACGCTTAATCATTTTCCAAATGCAAAAAAGTTATCTTCACGAAATTCGAAAATTCTAAAGAACCACAAAACGATTTTGTGGAAATAATCTAGAAAAATCTAGGTTTTAGTCGAATATGTGAAAAAACAATACAAGGTCAAACATTCATCCATAACATGCTGATGTTTAAAAGCTATAAACCAGCGTAAACTAGGCCGACATTTTCCAATCGCACAACAGAAATGATAACAAGAATCATGAATGATCTTAAATCCGGCGCGAAGCGCCGGAAAATTTTCGATATGTTTTTTTAAAAACGCATAAGAATGCATCTCCGGACAGGAAACTCACCCAATCAAAAGGTTCGTTAGGCTCTAATTTTTATAAGCCATGTTGGCTTGTGCCCCTAAATTTTTAGGAGTCAATCAGAATTTTTAGAAGCCATGGCTGCTAATTGACCTAAAAAACTCTGACCAGACTCGATTTTTTTTCGCTCGCAAATATGAATGCTCTATATAGCCGATAACATTTTGTTGATTAGTCTTCAATTTTCTGGCATAAATGAGGAGTTTGAATGTTTTCACGAATATTACCCTTACAATCTAATTGAAACGTTGACTTTGACATAATAATTTAAAGGCTAAATCAAAAGTTGAAGTTGAAAAACTAAAAAAAACGATCTCAAATACTCGATGATTTTAAGCAATTTCACTTTCAATGTGCATAGTCGAATAAGAAAACTCGCCGCAGCGCGGCGAAAAAATTTGACGTTTTTCCTCTACTTTTCAACACAAAATATTTTTTTTTCCACAAAATTCCCTGTGTTTTCCAGGTTTTCCAGACCTGAAAAAAAATTCCCTGTGTTTTCCAGGTTTTCCAGGTTGTGTATGAACCCTGTAAAATGCATCTTTTCAATATGAAAACCCCAAATTTTTCTTCCACATTTGTGGAAAGACCTCAAAAAATGTTTCCACATTCCAGATTTTTTTCCACATTATAGTGCAAAATTGCACAATTGGCACAAAAAACACTGCATGGACCAGTTTTGGCACAAAAAAAACACTGCATGGACTATTTTCTTTCTATACTTCTTTCCATAGTTTTTTTTTATCATTTTACAAGTCATGGCTTGTTGGACTGACAAAATGGCTTGTAGAATTTTAGTCCAACAAGCCAAAATGGCTTGTCAGAATTTTTTGAGTCATGTGTTTGATCATATTGGATACAGAAAAGATGCATTTTGGTGCATTTTAGAAGGTCATAATCTCAAAATTTTCCGGCGCTTCGCGCCAGTTATAATTCGAATAAGCATTATTATTTATTTCCTAGCTCAGGCGCTGCTTCTAACATGTCTACCTTCACTTATCATTTAATCTTTAATAGTTTTAATTATCTTAAACGTATTATCTCATGTTTTAATTGGTAATCTTCAATATTTCATTTTGATATTTAATAAAGATTCACATTTTTCCCTTGATTTGAGAAAGATCAATACGTCAAGTCTGTAAACTTTTTGAAGCGATTATTCCTTTCTTAACGTTAAATCAATCCAAAAGCTTCATGGAATAGTTTTCGGAAATTTCTACTCTTCTTACTCATATCTTTTCGGCCAAACTCATGAGAGTGTGTGAATAAATCTAGAAATTACGACTTTTGAACAGAAAATTCGAATCTAATTCTTCAAATAAGTGTTTGGAAAAATGATTTTCCAGCATCGCAGAATGTCAATACCCAAAAAATTTTTCCGGCGTTTCAAGCAGGAAAGATTAATAGCTTTTTTGGGCTCTCACTTGTCATCTTCTTTCTATTCTATTTATAGCTTTTGATTATCAAGATATTTTGGATAAATGTTTGATCCTTTGCCGTTTTTTTGAGAATTTGACGAAAAGCAAGATTTTTCTCGGTTATTTTCCCAAAGTCTTTTTGCAGTATTCAAAAAAATTTTGACATTTGTGTGATCAAAAGATTTTGAGTCCAAATGAGAATTCTTGCTGGTTGAAAAATCAAAATTTTTGATCGCTTTCATAGTTTTTGAATTCTAGTCCGCCCCACTGAAAATTTTTTGAATTCACTGAAACATTAAACCTTCAGTCTATGAAATAAAAATTAACGTTCATTGTCCAGCGTAGCGTTGTATAAAATCAAAATCCCAGAAAAATTTTCGGCGCCTTACTAATCTTTTCATTTTCTCTTCCAAACTCAGAAAATTTGGTTTTAAAAGTCTAAAACCGACGCGAATCGAATTAAATAGAAAGAAACGAGCTTTTGGTGGTTTTTCCGATAAAATTAGGCTAATTTATTGATTTTAGAGTGGACAACCAAAAATTTATCTGTGTAGCCAAAATTTTTCCCAAGTTACACATTGGAACCTGGCCTTTGTGCAGAAAAAAGGCCTGTTACCAAGTTCATACCTTTATGTCAGATTGTCAGCTGTTCAGAATCAGTTTCAAAATTTTATTTCCCATTGTTATCTTTTTATCGAAGTTTACGGTTTGATTCACTTGTTATGTCAAAATTAGGTTGTTTTAGGTCGTCAAAGAAATACAAGAAATGATGGTTATGCCGTTGAATTATTCTCTTGCTCGACTGATGTAAACTCACTTAAATATTTATTTATAAGCAGGTCATAGCTCGAAACTTTTTGCAAAAAATGTCGGTTTTTGGTGGAATAAGATGCAAGTTGATGAAGATATATTCAAAAAATTCATCAGAAATTATTTTGAACGATTTTTAAGCAAGGAAACTAAAAAATTGATTTTTTCCTCATGAGGAAAAATTTTTTAGAATTTTTCCACAAATGGGGCAGAAAGTTTTCAGCAAAAAAAACACTGCGCCAGTGTTTTTTTGCCAAAACATGGTTTTTGGCACAAAAAAATTTGGAATGGCACA
Source organism: Romanomermis culicivorax (assembly GCA_963922205.1). NCBI lineage: Eukaryota > Metazoa > Nematoda > Enoplea > Mermithida > Mermithidae > Romanomermis > Romanomermis culicivorax. Next base: position 73,060 of record CAWUHX010000026.1, on the reverse strand, counting down.
AAAAATTTTGAGCGTTTGTGCCAATTGGCACAAAATTTTTGGCTGGTCAAACATTAAATTTCCTTGATTTTTAGACGTTTTAGAGGCTGAAAATACAAAAAATTTTCGGCGCTTCGCGCCGAGTCAATGAACATAGTATTTCCTATCTCTATATTTGACCCGCCCGAACGCGAACGATTTCTCTCCAAACAGTGTATTAGTATCGTTGCACCACATTTTATAGGCTGTCAATGACTGATGGATGAATGAGAAGAAATTCTGAATATTCTCTGTTAATTCAGTCAAATTCGGGTTCAAAACTGAAATTCTTACTTTTTGTGTTTGATTGATTCAAATAGAAAAATCGATATCGTTGGTAATGGTACAATATTTCGGCCGAAAATTTACACAATTTTTAACTTAATTTCCCCTAGTCTTTACAGTGTTGCTAAATGTATCGATAATTCATATTTGTCGTAAGTCGAAGTGAATCAATTTGAACTTCCTGAACAATTCCAGAGTTATTTAAATTTTGTCAGCATTCCATTTCTTTTAGAGTTGTCGTAAAATATTGTCTTGCACAGTTTTTTCTTATCTGACTGAAATGGTTTAGCTGAAAAATAGGTTGAGGAGCACGATTTTTCCAGAAAATTAATGCGTTTTTGAAGAACACAAGAAAAGTAAAAATGGAACAGAGCATGCGATATGTAAGGGGCAAATTCAAGGAAAAGAAGAAAAATTACAAATAAAGAGAAATATACAATACACAATGTACATACGTAATCAAAACTCAAAAGAAATCAACTTCAGAATTATATCAATGCATCACATATATACATATGCAGAGAAGTTGAAATGACACAATTTTTAGGTATACCGTTTTGGATAAGAGGGTTTTAAATTGACAGATTATTACATACAATGTTATTAATATTAAAAACTGCAGTTGAAGGTCACACATAGACATTTCAGATGTTTCCAAATTTTTGCTTTTCAAACCTGTCTACGAGCTATAACTACAGCAAATGGGTCTTATTATATATATACTATTCTCGCTTGCATGATAGATATACATATTTTTGTACCATTTTTTCTACTTAGTAGCGAGCGACGTCAAGTCCCATAAAAATGAACCACTCAAAAGCTCTTCTCTTTGTTAACCTGCAGTTCGCTTAACTGATCTGTATAAAATTTTATTATTGTTGTCTCATTTATATTTTGAAATTTCGAGCTAAGAAAATTAAAAAGCTTACCGTAACAATAAATTCAGTATATTAAACTCAATCATATTTTATAACATTTTGAAGATGATATGGATCAATGGATGTCACCCCGTATGGTCGGAGTACACTCCACGAAAGATTTAGTGTCTACTTTTTTGTGAGCAAATTTATAGCAAAGTTGACTCATGTACTATATAAATGTGTGGTTGCAAGATGGATACAAAGGATATCGATTGATTTATATCACATCTTTTGAGTACGAAATGTATCATAGGAATACGACTTTTTTTCTACTTTGTAGTGAAGTCAATTCAACTAAATTAATTGTTTTGTTGATATTTTAGATAGACACCAATACATGCCTAGAAGATCGACTAATGTGAAAAAACAGTTTCCCAATGATTTTGGAAAAAAACCAAAAAAACCAAAAAACCAGAGATTTTCCAATTTTTTGGTTTTTTGAAAAAACAAAAAAAAAACCAAAAAACCAAAGCCTTGCCAACCCTGGTTTTAAACGTTAACTTTTCATCAAACTTTTGGCATAAAACTTTTTCGCAGTTTTTCAGTATGTTTCTAGTAGAAAAAATTTTTTTGTGTCATTGGCACAAATTTTTTTGGCCGTTTGTGCCAATTGGCACAAATGTCCGTGCACAAAAAAAACGCTGCACTGATGCGCTCACTAAGCATTAAGAGCGAAGTGTTAGCCCTCTTTTGATTGGCCGGAATTACCGCCCCCCAGACGGTTTTTCGCCTAATATGTATTTTTCATTATTTCTCCTCTAAAATTTTCCTTATGCTTAGGCTTAGGGTACAGCAGCTGCGCCCGAAGGGCGCGATGCTGTTGAGGCTCTTCCAAATGAAGTTGTTAGTTAAAACCATTTAAGACGCATGTGATGCATATTCGACATCTCAAAAATTTTGACCAATCAACAAGGGGGCGGTAATTCCGACGAATCAAAAGAGGGCTAACACTTCGCCCTTAATGCTTAGTGATGCGCTCTCACTGTTGCCAGGTGGTTCAACAAAGTTTCTACTGAAACTACATCTCATTTAACTGAAATTCTACTGCAATTCTACTGACTTTGAAAAATTCTACCGAAATTCTACTGACACTCGAGAACATTGAAAATAGCTTGAATGTAAATGAAAAACACTGATAAATCATCAAAAACATTATAGAAACTATACCAAACGTTTATTTGATTAACAACATCGAATGCTTCTTCATATTCAATATCACTGTTATTATTAGTATTATTATTGAAAACTTGAAATGAAACTTGAAACAACCACTTTGCGAGAAGTTGAAGAGAAGTTTTTCCATATTTCGAAAAACCATTTTTGATTTTTTCTACATTTTCCCCTATAATTTACACTGCGGAATTATCGTTTTAGAGTTGAAGCTGGTGTACCCCTTTAAATTAGTTATTTTGATGCAATTTTACGAGAAAGAATATTTAAAATTACAGCAGCGTGTTTTTACCCAATAAGTTTTTCCAAGTGGTGCAGTGGAGAATCACACTGTTAGTCACCCCAAACACTGAGGTTTGAAACCATTTCTGCGGTTTAATTCTTCTTGTTAAAGCGTCCAACAACCTTGAATTTGTATAAATTTGCATATCAATTGAAAAGAAGCGTATTTACATAAAGTAAAATCCTACCCATTTAATGATAGTTTCCTATTGTCGCCTCAAAAACTGCAACTTTTATGTGTTATAAACGGTAGAACCATGGTTGGCAAAGTGACTTTTTTGGGTTTTGGATTTTTTGGTTTGTTTTGGGTTTTCTGAATTTAAAAACCAGCAAATTTTGGGTTTCTGGGCGTTCGTTAAAATCAGTTTTTTGAATTTTTCAAAATTTTATCGTAAACTTGAATTATAAAGCGTATAAATGATTTATCTGATTTGAGAAAATCGTTTTCGGCTGTTTGAAAGTTGTTTCCCCCAAAAAAGTTTCACTTTTGAGAACTAAATTCTCACCGGATGACGTCTCAAGCAAAAATTGCCTTTGATTTTTCGCATTTATATCAGTATAATTTTGATTCCATTTGATTAACTTTTATCTAATCATGTTGCAAATATATAAATCTTGATAGTGTTTTAAAATGAATACAAAATGAAACCCACATTAAACCCAAAAACCCTTAATAAACCCAGAAAAACCATTAAACCCAAAAAACACCAAGCCAAAATTTTGAAAAATGGGTTTTTCCATCCCTGGGTAGAACATTCTGTACCTAAAGCATGCAAATAACGTTAATAATGATATTAACTTGTGAAATGTGTGACTTTAACGCATATGAAAAGTTATGAAAAAAAGTTGGCTTGTAAAATTATGAAATGGCTTGTAAAATTTTGGACCTACAAGCCAACTGGCTCGAGGTCGGAGAATGAAAAAAAGCCAGCCTTTGACGAAATATGTTTTTCTGCTAGTAAAACTTTGAGGAACGTTTTTCTGAAATGCGGGAAATATTTTTGGCCCAGGTTCTCATGTTGAAAATGTCGACGAGGGAAAAAATGGTATCTAGAATTGGAGCAAAATAAATGCCCATTCGACATTTGACAACACTATACTGCACTGGTTAGCAGTGTTGCCAGGTCGAAAAAACTAATTATACTAGATTTCAGAACTGAGAGGCGAAACCTACACTAAAATCGAAAAAAATCAACCAAAATGGGGACTGGAAAGACGGTGAAGAGTGAGATAGCTAGCACTTTGATTAAAAATTTACTCTTTACTCATTAGGTTCATCTCTATCATGACGAAGTTTCAAGTCGATAGCTCGAAAATTGAACCAAAAAAGTTTTACACTAGACATCAAAACTCGGTTATTTCTGCCTAAAATGCACCAAATCTAGTGTAGACAGATCACACTAAACTGGCAACAGTACTTCTCTCTGCCTAAAATGCACTAAATCAGTGTAGATAGAATACACTAAACAGGCAACACTGAAACGTATCCTTCCGGTGTGCTGTTTGGTGAATTCGACGGATGAGACGCCAAACTTCGCTCGACGACTAAAAAAATCACGTGGTCTCAACGTGTTATACGTATATAGCATAGGCTTAGACGCTGGATAGTTAATACTTTTCAGTTTTTAAAGTTAAATTAAACTTTCTAATCATAATCAACGCTCATTACAGTAACATAAACTGAGTCAAATTAGTTATAGTAAACTTCTCATTTCTACTGAATTATACTGAGAAACAGATAATTCTACTGAATTCTACTGGAAAATTGACATTCTACTGACTACTACTGAAATACAACAAATTCTACTGCAAATTCCACTGTGAATGGCATTCTACTGCCACTGCCACTGTTGAGTAAAAATTCTACTGAAAACAGTAGAATTCTACTGCACCTGGCAACAGTGGCGCTCATATGGACGCGTCACACACAGCCAGGAATGAAATACAGTAACTTACATAATCGTGCTCCAAATATTACACCTGTAATGTCTTGCGCACTGGTTGAAACTATTGAAAGACTATTCGGCTGCAATATGTGTGATTGGTATACCAACTTACCTGTCAATATTAGAATTACCTAATGAGCTGATTAGGAGAAACCAAATATTCCAAAACTCCATCCAGTGATAACTCCATTCATACTCATCTAACCAGCTCAATGAAGTTGTCATTCATGTTTCTGCACTTCAATACGGATTACAGTAATAATCCTGACAAAGCTCGCGGGTCTAATCTTTTTTCTGATTTTTTGTACGAATTGGTTTTGTTCATTTTTCAACTCCATCCATTATGAAATGATTGATGATGTAGCGATCCCATGAAAGGAAGTTCAATACAAAAATAAATGGGTAAACTCATTTCTGTAATCAATCGAAAAAAATTTCCGTCAGTTGCAAACATAGCAGAGTAGAAAATTTTTTTTAATAATGTCACGTGCCGACGGATTTCGTCGAACGTCACGTGATTCACATCACAATTTTTCATTATGTTTTTCGTTATGTTTTGTGTTACAGTAATTTACATCAATTTTGCGTTTCGTTTTTATACTTTTTACATGCAATTTATGTGTGTACTTTTTATGTTTATTTCTGTTGCTTTTGCGCACATTTATTTCCGTTTGGATTTATTATTTTCAATCGCACACGTAGACTACGGTATGTGCTCGCTAGTCAAGAATTTCCATTAGAGATAAGCTCTCCGAGCTCGTCGCTGTAATTAGAGCACAACGTGCACTTCTTATCAGTAAAAACTAGCGACGTTTCACAACCTGAAACGACTAGTTGAAATTCTCACTAGTGACGTTCCTATGTTAAGCATGGAGAGTGAAAACTCGCCCCAATGCTTAACGTTGTGAACTGGAAAATGTCTATGTGATCATAGGCATCTTCTGCAACGATTTCCGCTGCAGAAGTTAGCTTGGGGGAGTGTTAACTCCGCCCAAGGCATACTGTAGTCTATGGAGCCCTTTAAAAGGGCATGTTTTGTCTTTTTGTCACTCATTATTGAGCCTAACTGGTTTTTCGTCGTTTAGCTTCATGTCGCCTCCGCCGTCGATATTTTTATTATATTTTTATTGTTGTCAACTGCGTTGCCGTCACACGTCGAATAAATTACCATGTTCGAACCCCGACCTACACATACATACATTGCCTACAGTAACCCGACCGTAGGAACCCGTCCCCGTTGCCGTTAATTGTAGAGACCCGTCGCCCCTCGCCGAGGAAACGTTAGTGATCGCGGCCTGCCGTTTAGCAGCCGCCGAATCCCCACGCCAAATCGCTCGGAGTTCGTTCCCACATCGCCGTCCGTAGGACCCCGCCCGCGTTTGACCCCGAACCCGTCGCCCAGCGCCGAGTAATTTGAGAAGAGGTGTCGTAAGTCTTCTCAGGGGTTATTGTTATTGAGGGTATATTTGTGGGAGTCTCCCCTAAGCTAGTTTTCCCTCAGAAGGACCCTCAGTTAAGAAAGCCCTCAGACCCTTAAGGTCAGGGCCAATAAAGGGGATTTAGGTTAACAATCGGGTCCCCTACAGTAAGCCATTCTCCGAATGGCACCGTCCCCCATTCCGTAGAATGAGGATCAGGGATTGACACCCCCGATTTGGCCGCATTGTCCATTATTCTACAGCATTAACCCCAGGACAAGGCCGAGGTACACCATAGGTTTACCTGTGGTAGTATCAGCTGGGTTGGGTTCCCGAAACGAAGAACAATACTGGAGCCACCCCACGGGGTCACAGCATGTCACCTACTGTGTCATGGCTATGTTTCCTATGGGACATGGTACGGGTTTGCCCGTCAATGTGACTGATCACCACCTTCGTTTAATGTGACATGGCTCCACTTCGTTTAATGTGACATGGCGAGGCTGGGAAATCGACCTTTAAGTCTGACTCCACAGTCCTTGGGAACGAACCTTTTAACCTTTTGAGTGAGATACCTCTTTCAATTAGGTAAATTTTCGATTTGAGTAGGGGAAACCTCCATCAGATCATGAGAATCGCCACTTGAGTGGGGAAACCTCTCTCAGGCCTGCTGATTCGCTTCCAAAGTGGGACACTGACCCTTAGGATAATCTCTTTGCCCTCATGTAAGTGGATACGCCCGTAAGAAGGTAGACTACCCCTTAGGTCGGAATAGGCCCTTATATTCGAGTCTTACGCCAACTCAGATAGCACCGCATTTGAGTAAAACTTAATTACTGTAGGTCGGGATTTGCCCCACGCGTGATTAAATTAATGATTCTTGCGCGTAATTAACCCCTTATGAGTATAGTAACTCCCGTAAGCTTTGGTTCATCCTCTGGTATCGATTTTTCCCCAGATTTAATCCCCAAGAGTCCTAAAACTCACCGAGTTGAGTAAATCAAGTATTCTGCCGTAATTCTCCTCTGAGCTTTCATCTTCCTCTTTCTTTCTATTTTTGCCCCTAATTTGAGCCTCTATTCACTGCGTGTGATCGGATAGGTTACTGTAGCGCCGTAGGCCTTTTGGTTACAGTATGACTGCAATTAGCACGTACTCTAACTACAGTATACCTGGGTACGGGTACTTGAGTATCACAACCCATGAGGTTTTCACAGCCCCTGAGGGTTTCGGGATCTCTGATCACGAGGTACAGTAACCCTTCCACTCTTGATTCTGGACGTCGAGTGTGGTCGTGAGTTGTTATCTGTGTCCGGTACGGGTGTCAACACACTTTTTCAAAACTTTTCTTATCTTCACTGAGCACTAGCCAAGTTGCTCATTTTTCCGGCCAAACAAGCCAAAATTTTACTGTTGACACATATGACACCGTACTTAGCAGATCACATCGCTTATCTCTAGGGCCTCAAATCTTAATTTTATTTACTTTACTTTTTATTTCTCGGTCTTCTATGCGTAGCGTGTGACCCAATTATAATAACTTTTTCACCTAATAAATTTTCTTATCTACAAAATCAACTCAAATAAAAACTTATAACCCACTTTTCTTTTCTTTCCCTTTCTAACCAAACAAATTAAAATTTATCCTTTTTCCTACCAAAAAAAAAACAAACCCAAACTTTCTCTTTTCACTTCTATTCAAATTTTTTCCAAACAAAACTTTTTCTTTATCGGTCACACATACGTCATAGTTGGCAACCGCTCAGTAGGTCATTTCTATTATTTTTCCACTACTGCACGGTCTTCTTCTCCTTCTTTTTCTCTTCTGTTTCTAGGTGGTTGCATGTGGTGAGGATCCTACCGATCGTGACCACTGACGTCAGCAACAACTACTTATTGGGTTGTTGTTATGAGGTGTTGTGTCTTGTGCGCCCCCACCTCTGACGTCCGCAACTACCTCACATGCTGCTGTTGCACTGAGACTTGACTAGCGGGGTCATGCTTCTGACGTCAGAAATGGCTGCATAGCATGCGGTCATTCAGGGGTTGATGGTTCTCTGTGTCCTCCCCCTACGTCTGCAACAGCTGCATCCCTTGCTGTTGCTTTAAGGGGTGGGTGGCCCTCCGGCTCTACCTCTGACGTCAGCAATGGCAACGTAACAGGTTGTTATTGCAGGATGGTGACCGTATGGCACTGTCTTCCTGACGTCTGCAACAGCAGAGGCTCGTGTTGTTGCCCTAGGATTGGTCGATTATTCCGACTTCAGTCCTTGAAGTCAGCAACAACAATGCACCGTATTGTTGTCCGTAGATGTGAGGCCTTACAAACCTCACATCTGGCGTCTGCAACAACTGCATCTCATGTCATTGTCGTAGGATAACTGAGACTCAGCTATTACCTTTTGATGTCAGCAACGGCGATGCTCCGTGTTGTCCTAGCAAGGTTGCTGGCCTAGGGCCCTATCTACTGATGTCCACAATGATAAATCTCTATTCCAGTATCGGAATTAAGACTGTACAGTCTTATTCTGGCGTCAGCAACGGTGATGCCCCGTATTGCCGTAAGGAGTTTGTAGCCGTAGGCTCTTACTTTTGGCGTACGTACTGCAATATGAGATTATGGCACTTACATCCCAGTTACCTGAGGTCAGCACCGAGTGTGGTGGTGTGTATCACATCTTTTGACGTCAGCACCGGGGTACTGTGGGTTTCCAAGATGCCACTTGAGTTCTAGGTGATGATTGTAGTATTATTTTCTCACCTACGGCTCTTGTTTTAGGGTTGTGTCTGTGTGCTACCGGTGCCTGGGAAACATCAGTAGACATACTCACGCAACCTGAGATGCACTTGGTCCGTGGCACTGATCAAGTTGTCCGCAAGGGTAGCGGCACTGATGGATCAGCACGTGACTACTTTTCTAAGCTTTAACTGTAGGTTCGAACGAGTTTACACTCGGCCTCAGCTGGGTTGGTTGTTCGACATACGCAACCGTTGGGCATTTGCAGTCGGTACTGCCTGTGTCCAACAACTGCAAGGGTTGACAACCTTCTTGTAAATTTCTTATCTAAATTCTCACATTTCTTTCTCATTTATGATCTTCTTTAGTCTCCCCACCAGAATAATTCCTCAGGAATTATGGCACAGCCACTGGTTGGGCCTAAGGTGTAAAAGACCCCTCTGTAATCATTTCTTTACACTCAAACGCCTTCCTTAGCTGGCCTAATAATGTCCGCACTAGAGTCCCCTTAATCCTGAGTTCGCCTCCGTTGGTTTGTCCCTTAGCATAATATTACCGCTAGTCCGCCTAAGCGAAGGTGTTCGAGTCCGCCTAAACACGTTACAACTAAGTCCGCCTTAGCTCCTCACTTTACACTCATTTATTCGAGACAGACTGTACCCCTGATCTCAAGATGCGTTGAGCCTAGCCTCGATTCATAGGAGGAAGCCTGCATTTCCCCACCTCCACCACCGGCACAGCTGGGCCAAGGACCCCCATGCCCTTTTACTGACTGAGTGTGTCAGAATAGCACCCTGGTACCTGGTGCTCTTATATCTCAACTGGTGACCTGCGATCCTCTCTTCATCTCAGTGAACGGAAACCCGGCCCCAGCTGTATATAATACTCCTGGAGAGTTTCCGTTCTGTTCAAAACGTGCATTCCCGTTTTTGGGCACGGTTGTAGCATACACGCGAATGACGTCCTCCCGGGATCCACCTGTCTAGTCATCACACTTTTCAGAGTTCGCAATTGCTCCTAGTGAGTGAGGCCGATTGCGTAATAGCGCGATTCCCTTTGCGTAGTCTGGTTTGTAAACTAATTTTGTCCCTATCTATTAGCACCCACTAAGTTTACTTTAAGTTGTCCCCCTTTACTTATTAATTCTTAAGCTACTGCATGTGCTACTCCTGGTGAGTAGGACTTTGTCGGTTACGAGCCCTCCCATATCTCAAAGTTTGTAAACTAGTACAACGGACTTAACCTCCAGATAAAATTCCCTTTTGAGCGGGTTTATCCGTATGCCCTCACGTCGGTTCCTTAATTTTATGGTTTGGAGTTCCACCACTTTCTTTCAAATGTATTATACTTTTGGTTCAAATAACCGGGTCTTGCCCCATTCATCTCTAAAGTTTGGGTCCACTTCTCCCTCTCTTTACACTCGGGTTATCCCCACTTTACCTACGTAGGTGACCAGATAAATTCCCTTCTGAGTCAACCTATCTCTCCATCTGGCTGTTCTGAGAGCTAAAACCTTGTCCTTTTCTAGCCCCATCGCTGAGTGGCCGCTAGATATTGTAAAGAACAAGCGTTACAGCCTCAACACGCCGTCACGCAAACGATCTCGTACTTCCCGCGCTTCCTCGCCACGCGACTACAAAAGTAACTCTTACTTTACTTCTACAAAATAGAGACACCTAGACGTTCCTGTCGCCTTAGTACTAAACTTAAGCAGACAAGTGAGCCCCTCTCTATTCAGTTTGATCGAATAACTTCACAGGCACGATCATCAGTCTTAGATACCTTACAGGAAGACGAATTCTCATCTATGAAGTCAGAAATTGATTTACCTTCACAGATTGAGAATAAGGTCCAAGCTGCATTTGAGAATGCCCTTGGACCACTCAACCAAAAGCTAGAGGCCATGAATGGCAGAAGGCACCCTCCTGTGTCCAGCTTCATGGCCCCTCCCGCCTTTTCAGGTGCTTTTGGTGAATCCATAACGGATTTTATATCTCACTTGACCCGCTTCTTTACACTTCAAGGGGTAACAGAAGTGGATCATGCATATAAAATCGCATTTTTGGAGTCTTGCCTCACAGGTCCTGCTCTGGCATCCTACCGGGACTTTAGCAGTGGTACTCCGCAGCCTACCCGCTACGAAGAGTTCACAGCTTTTCTTAGGAGAGACTTCCCAGTAGGGCGTGATTCAGATCTGCATCAGCAGTTGATCCAGGATCGCCTGCAGAAGCCGACTGAATCCGCCATAGTCTACCTTGAGCACCTTAAGAGACTGTCCAGGGTGGCTTATCCGGATCTCGCGACTGACGTTAGGGATTCTATCATTAAACCTATCTTTCTGAGAGGGTTGAGACCAGTCCTTAGAGATAGTATTAAGTTCAGGGAGTTCACAACTCTTGAAGAGACTCTCAAAGCAGCCTGTTACGCGGAATCACAGATTTTTCGGGATGAGATTAGGTATACTGCCCCATCTAATGCTGTTTTCGCTTCAGAACAAAGGACCGCCGACAACATCAGGTCAATGTCGAATCAAAGGAGCACCGCTCAACGTCCGTCGGCCACGCCGTCCGACGAGGTTCGACGTTTACAATCGGAGATGGCCCGGCTCACGGCTCACGTTGCGCGACTTACCGCTCAGCAATCGGCGCCGCCTTCGAGAAATTCGACGCCGTCATCGACGCCGTCGACGCGTGTCCAAGCCGCCGGCGATCGCCCGTCAGGGGCACATCTACAGATGTGCTCCTACCATGGACGCTGCACCCACAACGACGCTACTTGCCGGGCGCAAAATCCCGATAGCGCCGGCCCTAGCACCGCCTCCGCCACCGGTGCCAGCCGTTGCTATTTTTGTGGAACGAGGGCGCACCCGACTGACCGATGCAACAGACCCTGCCCGCATTGTCGAAAACTACGAGTGCACCGGGCAACGGCTTGCCCCAATCGAAATTCGACACTGCCTGGTGGGACTAATTTTGGTAATTCTGGTTACTCTCCTCAGGGGGGCAAGTGGAAATTTTTGGAGGTATGCTAATCCAATTCCTCACGGGACAGGGAACCAATATCGGTCACCTCCACGGCAAAATAATGCTGTAGGGGTTACCGACGGTCTTCTTCACCCAGATTTATTTGATCTGGATGATGAAGTTTTGGCTGAACACCTGGCGGATCGCTCACAACTGTGTTATCTTGTCTGTGTAATCAGTATTGGTTTTTCAGCGACGGCAGTGGTTTCGGCGACCCTGTTGTCGACTTTTCCGCCACCACCACCGAAATATGCGACGCCGGTCAACGTAAACCCGTCAGCGACACCGAAAATGACTGGCGACGTCAGCGTAATCGCATCGTATCGACCGACGGAAGGTACAATGGCGCCACCAGCATGTGCTATCAACCAGGGACCACCGCCCGGAATCCCCACGGACTCCGCATTGGAGGTCGTCGGTCAATTGGAATCCATGAATCTGATAGGTTAACTACCTTCTTTTTCTGAAGTTTCAAATCTGGAAATCAGATGTCCTTATAAGTCACCGGCTTTAACAATTTCTTGTTTGCAGATTCCTCATCCGTCACCGACGCGATGCGGGCTGTTTGGTGAACCGATTTGGCCAAAAAGTATCCGCACCTCCCCTGGGCGCTACTCAACGAGCCGTTTGAGGTTGAGGCGCTTACGGCCGCCGACATCATGCTATTGGCGCCGACGGTGTTACGAGTTTTGGGGCCCGACGTCGCTCGACGGGCGCTCGAGTTTATTGCCGACAGAACTATTCGCGCCACCCCGGTGGACAAGATCCTGTTGGACGGTGAACCGTCCTCACCGGCAGTGGATGCCGTCCGCCGCGCTGTGAAGGAGGCCAGTCGCAACATGTGGCCCACAGCAGTTGTTGCCACGTCACCGACAACAACGATGATGGGAGCCCAAACACTGGCGGCGATTGCGCAACAGCAACCGGATGCCAACGCCTTTGGAGAACCATTGCCCGCTGTTAACAATGCCGTCAAAGTCACCGAGGCGTCGCCATTTCCGTCCGCAACCGTCCAGCGGTCCCCGAAGATTGGCGTTCTTCGAGAAGCTCTGCAATACATGCTACTCAATACCAATTTTGTGGTCTTTCAAGAAGCGGTCATCCACTTGAGTTACCTCAAAAAGTTGAATGCAAACCACCAAAATCTTGGTGGAGTCCATGACGCATGAATGTTACAGTATATGTACCTATTTCTGATCCAATCACGACTAAAGCATGGAAATGTAGCTTGTGGAATCGGAAGGTATGCACAAATACTGGTTTTTTCGGATCTAGGGGCATTACTGCAGACGTCATAACCACTCAGCATCTCCCGCCTGCGGCGTGTACACTGGCACATCGCACAAAGGTGTTTGGTTTACAAAAGCTCGTAGAAATACGTCCTGGCTTTTATAGCACTAACCAAATGCTGGAGGTGATGTACTCATGGTGCTGCAATGACGTCTGCAAGACGGTGACTAACCTCTTCATCGAGGAGGGACAGGTCGCTTCATGGGATGGCACTACAGCTCTAAGCACCTTAGGAGATGTACGTGGATGCAGTCCCACTGCAGGTCAATGCACTACTCTTGACAGGGTAATTGTTTGGCCTGCCACAAACTTTACAGCACAGTGTCATTATCGCCCACAGGGTAATTACACTGCGTCTGTATCAGGGAACCATATCATCATCGATGATTTGCAAGTTGCCCTGAAGATCCCGGGAAACTCTCGTGTGTTTCGGCTGTGTCCTGACCTCTGGTCGAATACAGTAAGAACGGATCAGGGTCTTCTTCTATGCATCCACGGAGGATTTAATTTGACCCAGAGGTTATTCGGATTGGCAACGGACTCCGTCCCTGACCCCGTCAATGCCAAACTGAATTACCTGGCTCAGCAGATCAAGGAGTCGGAAATTAACAATTTTCGATTCATGTGGCTAGAGTTGTGTTCTCATGCTCAACGCTACCTTGATCTGACTTGGCAGTTGCTTCGTTTTGACCCTACACTAGGAGCCCGGGCATTCCTTCAGAGGAATGACCTGACGGCGGAATTTACGGGTGAAGCACTGACGATATGGCCGTGTCGAAAGGTCAACGCCACTTATGTCTATCATTCGTACCGAGTGGGAGACACTTGTTACAAGTATCTACCCGTACAGGTTGGCGGTACCATTTATTTTGCCACCCCCGGTGGCCTAGATCTCATTAGATTCAGTCCAAAGGTGCCGTGTGACCACCACTTTACAGGGATTTTCCAAAATCGCTCTGGCTGGTTTACTGAATCTGGCACGGTCCATGTGAGCCATATTCCGCTGGAGCTGTTCTGGAAACAGCGCTTCAACGTCACTCACTTTGACGCTCCTGCGCTCTTTCATGATCAGTTGGCAATGACCCCTTCTAGTTTTGCTTTCTTTAAACAGTACGTTTACAAGACTGAGCAAATTGAAGCGGTCTTGAACCGGTTGGTAAACTATACGGCTGGTTTATCCCTACAACCAGATACCCTGTATCAGGCGGTTGCAGGGGTAGGGACTGACATCAGAGCCTCACTGGAAGGTGTTGGTCTGGCAGCAAACCATGTGATTACTGGTCAGCAGCACAACCTCATGCAGGGCTTACAGTCTCTTTTGAGCGGACCAGTGCAGCTAATCTTTAACACACTTATTGCCCTGGCAGTACTGGCCGGTACAGGATTTCTCATCTACGTCGGGATCTCCTATTACCTCAGTTACCGCCTGCGCAAAAGACAGGTTCGGTTTGTTAGCCAATACTCTCCGTTGAACCTCCTCCGGAAAGTTCAGCGTTGGGTAGGTTTTCATTACGTACAGAACGATGTGCCAACCCAGTTAGACAGGATCACCCCGTGTTTTGTTGTACTGGTTGACCACAAGGAAACTCCAGCTTTCCTTGATACTGGTTGTCCACGGACTATCATTAGTCAGTGCCTTCACAAAGCGCTGATCAAAGAAAGTCCGAAGGCGGCGATGGCCTTCCAGCAACATCACGACTTTAATCCATTGATGAGTATCAATGGTAAAGCTGTCCATACTCTCCTTTCAGGACCGTATGAGATAATGTTGCCGGGAACCCGTCAGCCACACACATGAGTGGATATACATCTCCATGTGTGTAAGACTACGTCTCCTTTCTGGGCACCGGTCGATCTGATTCTTGGATTGGACTTTTTTAGAACAATTCCAGAATATTACGTTTGACTACGTTTGACTAGATCGAACCCTGGTGGGAGAACACACGTTCACTGTCAAGGGCCTCCCACAGGTCCGGGTCTCGATCAAGATCAAGGACTTCGTCCCTTTCTCAGCCACCCTCGCGAGCTTCCTCCATTGCCTCATCCCGTGGGTCAACCAGAGGAAGTAGGACCTCTTCTAGATGGGCTAGTGGTCATTCCATGGCCAGGTCAGGGTCAAACTGTCCTCAACCCCGCCTGGAAATTCTCCAGTTACACTAGAAAAAGGCCGTTTTCGCGAGCCTAGTGACTCTGATGCACCTGCATCCCCTGTACTAGAGGTGCCACCACTCTCTGATGTTGAGGTGGAATCACTAGGAGTTACTCAGAGCTCAGGAGAGAGATCAGATCATGTACTCACTGTTCAGGTCCATCCAACTCCTAAGGCCAATCCGGAAACATCGGTTGGTTATGCTCTGGTAGGTTTACTCAGACGCACTGGCTTACCCATACCGAGGCGAACCAATGCGCCAGAGTCGAGCTTTGATGACTCTGTACCTGACCCAGGTCATGTAGTATCAGCTTTCTACCCCACTGAAATGAGGACCCCTCATATCAAGGTTCTACTGAACAATTGGGTAGAAGCCAAAGCTCTAATTGATACAGGGGCAGTTTTCTCGCTCCTGGATCACAAGTTGGCGGTCCAGTTACCCGACTTGGTACTCACAGAGACTAGGGCTCGCCCCATAGCAGCCAATGGGTCCCCCATTCTACTGCTAGGCTCTGCCTATGTCACGGTGACAGTGGCTGATGTCTCTGAACGGATTCAAGTCCAGGTTCAAGAGAATTGTTCAGCTGAACTAGTCTTGGGGACGAACTTCCTCGGACGTTTCAATTGCGTCAGCTTGAGCTGGGAGAAATCCTTTCTCCAGTTCAAGGAACTTCGAGTTCCGTGTGAAGGCCTCATCCACAATCCACCTTCTGCTCGTGGGGCACTACCCTTGCAGGAGTTGATTGTCCTTGAGCCTCGCTCGCTAACACAATTCACTGCACCCCTACCTTCAATATATGCAACTGTGCCCGAAGTAGCTTTCTTCCCTAAGCCTCTTTTGGGTCAGCAACGTAATGTATACTTTGCTGGTACTGTGAGTACTGTAACCAATGGTCGCATACCCCTACAGGTAGTTAACCCAAGTACACACGCAGTGGTTCTCTACCCACACATGACCATCGGTCATGTGCAGATGCATACTGATTCCTCACAGGGATCGGCGGTCAAGTCTGATACCATTCTTGACCGTAAGTGGGTTGAAGCCAATGCTGTAATATCTTCGGATATCTCCTCACAGGATAAAACAGCGTTGCTCGATCTACTGGTCGCATTTACTGACCTCTACGCTGTTGATGAAAAGGACACAGGTTCCACTGACCTCGTGCACCATGAGATCAGCACGGGTGACGCTCGCCCAGTCCGCCGTTTCCCTTACCGCATCGCGCCCAAGGAAAAGGATCTCATCATACAAGAGGTCAAAGCGCTCCAAGAAAAAGGTATTATCCAGCCTAGCACTTCTCCCTGGGCTACTAATACCGTCTTGGTTCGCAAGAAAAATGGGTCACACCGGATGTGTGTTGATTTTCGTGGTCTCAACGAGGTCACGAAGAAGGATGTCTATCCTCTCCCACGGATTGATGATATCCTGGACACACTCAAGGGTATGAAATACTTCACTACCCTTGACCAGGCTAACGCCTACTGGTCCATACCTATTGCCGAGGCAGACAAAGAAAAAACGGCGTTTAATACACCTATTGGACTTTACGAGTTCAACTATCTGCCTTTTGGTCTCTGCAATGCCCCTGGGACGTTTCAACGCCTCATGGATCTGCTTCTTACAGGACTGCAGTGGCGCACTGCACTGACCTATCTCGATGACATCTTGGTGTTCAGGAACTCTCACACCCAGATGCTTGAGTGCCTGACGGATGTGTTCACGCGTCTCCGTCAGGGTGGAATGAAGCTCAGACTGAGCAAGTGCAAGTTTTCGCACTCTGAGGTAGAATATCTCGGGTACCGCATCTCACAGAAAGGTCTTGAACCGGACAAAGTCAAATTGGCCGCCGTCCAGGATCTACCCATTCCACAGAACGCTAAGGACATCAAGTCTTTTCTTGGTCTTGTGTCCTATTATAGGCGTTTCATCCCTGGTTGCGCTCGGCTCAGCGAGCCGCTGACCAAGCTCCTACGGAAGGAAGTTACCTTCCAGTGGTCAAAACCTCAGCAGACGGCGTTCGACGAACTCCGAAAGCTGTTGTTGAACCCTCCTGTCCTGCGCCATCCGGACTTTACGAAATCCTTTATCCTTCAAACTGATGCAAGTATTTCGGGGATAGGAGCAGTTCTAAGCCAGTTGGACGAAAATGGATACGACCATCCTGTCGCGTACGCCAGTAGAGGGTTAACAGCAGCTGAGAAAAACTACACTATTACGGAGTTGGAAACTCTCGCTGTTGTCCATTTCGTCAAGCACTTTCGGCCTTACCTCTTTCAACATGAGGTGGTCGTTTAGACCGA
Organism: Romanomermis culicivorax; assembly: GCA_963922205.1. Classification (NCBI taxonomy): domain Eukaryota; kingdom Metazoa; phylum Nematoda; class Enoplea; order Mermithida; family Mermithidae; genus Romanomermis; species Romanomermis culicivorax. The sequence goes on along the minus strand of CAWUHX010000026.1, from coordinate 55,521 downwards.
CCACACTGCTGTTAAGGCTGTGTTGGAAAAACCGAACCCTTCGTCCCGGATAGCTCGGTGGGGCCTCGCGTTAGCTGAATTCAAACTGACTATTCGGCCGCGAAAAGGTCGGTCTAATGGTAATGCTGACGCATTATCACGCCTTCCTGATCCTAATTCCCTTGCCGGGGAGAGTATTGACGATATTCCCCTATACAGACCCGAGGGAGAAGTTATGATGATCTCCGATGGTGCGCAGCGCCTGACGAACTCATCCCAAAGGACCACCAATGGTGCGCAGCACCTGGCCAGGTCTGAGTCTTATGCAGAGATATCACAGGATGCGCAGCACCATGACCTTCTCGCAACTCAATTTGAGGATCCGGAATTAGCCTCCATTCTCAGGTCACTAAAACCCTACGGTGATCAGAATGAAGTTAATGGCTACCACCTGTTGGATAACATCCTTCAGAAGTGTACAGGGGAGTCCAACAAGATTGTCGTCCCTCGTTCAATGGTTACTACCATTATTGAGGCTCATCATAACGACATTCTTGCTGGACACTTTGGTGCGAAACGTACCGCGAGGCTTATAGCCCGCCGGTACCACTGGCCTTCCCTCAGTGCGGACGTCAAGTCCTTTTGTCAGCGGTGTGATCTTTGCCAATGGAATAAACCTGCGAGACAAAAGACCCGTGCAACTCTGAAACCAATTTCCATTACGGGACCGTTTCATCGAGTCGGTGTCGACTGTATGGGACCAATGACCACTAGTGAAAACGGAAACCGATTTATTGTAGTTTTCATAGACTACTTTACTAAATGGGTTGAAGCTTTCGCTACTCCGGACATTACTGCGCAAACTATAGCTCGACTTTTTGTTACTCAAATTGTCTGCAGACATGGGGCGCCGCAGATTCTTCAGTCTGATCGTGGGACTGATTTCACGTCCAAACTGATGACTGAAATCACTGCCATTTGTTCAACTAAGAAAATCCACTCCACCGCTTATCATCCCATGACAAACGGAGAAGTGGAAAGAGCTAACCAAATGCTAGCCACACGGTTACGTATGTATGTCCACCAAGGTCATACTGATTGGGATGAACACCTGCCGTATTCTGTGTTCGCTGTCAACATTAGCATGAATGAGTCCACAGGGTATTCACCCTTTGAGCTCATGTATGGTCGTACTCCCATGCTACCTGTTGATGCAGCACTCTCATTCAATCCTCCGGCCCATATCATAGATGTTTCTACTTATGATATGGAGGTCAAACGGCATTTTACCAATACCTTGACCTTGATCTAGAGCAGAATTGAGAGATCACAGGCGGCTTATGCTAGGTCCTACGACCGCATGGCACGAGATGTCTCATACAAGGTTGGGGATTGAGTGCTCAAACTGCGCACTACTGGAAAACGTGGTCTAACGCCCAAATTATTGCCCATTTATGATGGCCCCTACTTTGTCACGAATGTGGCTTATCCTAATGTCACCATTCGACTTGAGACTGATCAAGAAGATACTGTGCATGTCAATCAGCTTAGACGCTACGTGTCACCAGCTCAGCCTACAGAAGAAGAGGAGATACCTTCCACTTCCCAGGTCATCGAGACGGCACCTTTGTTGATCCCGTCAACAAATAGAGATTTTACACAAGATCTCATTGACCCACATCTTGATGCGGAGGTCGCCGACCCGTAATCAAGTAGCTCTTCTCTTCTTTACTTACGGACGGGGTCGTCCTTTTTCGAAGGACCGCCGTGCCCCTCACAAAATACCCATTTCTGTTCCAAGCTGGAATAGCAGTGTAAAGAAGAGAATGAGCAGCGATCAATGCATCTAAACTAGGGTATTGCCTCACATTGCAGGCGCATCCATGCGATAGCCTATATCTCGCCTCTAAAATTTTTCTTTTAGTCTCGTTTCAGATTTCACAAATCAACCGACAATTGGCAACTTCACGGAAGGGATCAAATGACGTCAGCAACTCCACGCATCTCCAAAGGACGTCAGCAACTCCACGCAACATTGACACAATTCCACAAACCAGAACATACCGAAAAACCACTGAACCAGCAACTGCTCGCCGCCACCCTCACCTGAACATTTGACCGTCGCAGACGAGCACAAGGACGAGGACGCCCTTTTTCAAAGGACCGCCGTGTCACGTGCCGACCGATTTCGTCGAACGTCACGTGATTCACATCAAAATTTTTCATTATGTTTTTCGTTATGTTTTGTGTTACAGTAATTTACATCAATTTTGTGTTTCGTTTTTATACTTTTTACATGCAATTTATGTGTGTACTTTTTATGCTTATTTCTGTTGCTTTTGCGCACATTTATTTCCGTTTCGATTTATTATTTTCAATCGCACACGTAGACTACGGTATGTGCCCGCTAGTCAAGAATTTCCGTTAGAGATAAGCTCTCCGAGCTCGTCGCTGTAATTAGAGCACAACGTGCACTTCTTATCAGTAAAAACTAGCGACGTTTCACAACCTGAAACGACTAGTTGAAATTCTCACTAGTGACGTTCCTATGTTAAGCATGGAGAGTGAAAACTCGCCCCAATGCTTAACGTTGTGAACTGGAAAATGTCTATGTGATCATAGGCATCTTCTGCAACGATTTCCGCTGCAGAAGTTAGCTTGGGGGAGTGTTAACTCCGCCCAAGGCATACTGTAGTCTATGGAGCCCTTTAAAAGGGCATGTTTTGTCTTTTTGTCACTCATTATTGAGCCTAACTGGTTTTTCGTTGTTTAGCTTCACGTCGCGTCCGCCGTCAATATTTTTATTATATTTTTATTGTTGTCAACTGCGTTGCCGTCACACGTCGAATAAATTACCATGTTCGAACCCCGACCTACACATACATACATCGCCTACAGTAACCCGACCGTAGGAACCCGTCCCCGTCGCCGCTAATTGTAGAGACCCGTCGCCCCTCGCCGAGGAAACGTTAGTGATCGCTGCCTGCCATTTAGCAGCCGCCGAATCCCCACGCCGAATCGCTCGGAGTTCGTTCCCACATCGCCGTCCGTAGGACCCCGCCCGCGTTTGACCCCGAACCCGTCGCCCAGCGCCGAGTAATTTGAGAAGAGGTGTCGTAAGTCTTCTCAGGGGTTATTGTTATTGAGGGTATATTTGTGGGAGTCTCCCCTAAGCTAGTTTTCCCTCAGAAGGACCCTCAGTTAAGAAAGCCCTCAGACCCTTAAGGTCAGGGCCAATAAAGGGGATTTAGGTTAACAATCGGGTCCCCTACAGTAAGCCATTCTCCGAATGGCACCGTCCCCCATTCCGTAGAATGAGGATTAGGGATTGACAAAATTTTGATTTTCGTCAAATACGTGGAAAGGGCAATAACAAGGTCAAACATTCAGCCATAACATGCTAATTTTTTAAAAGCTTTTAGCATAAGCTAGGCCGACATTTTCTAGCCGCGCAACAGAAATGATACTGAGAATTATAAATGATTTGAAATCCGGCACGAAGCGCCGGATTCTCGATATTTTCCATTTCAAAATGCATAAAAATGCATACAGGAAACCCTATAGCCCAATCAAAAGGGTAGCTATGCTCAAACTTTTACGAGCCATTTTGGCTTGTACCACTAAATTTTTAGAGGCCAATCAGAATTTTTAGGAGCCATGGCTCCTAGTCGGCCTAAAAAAACCCTGCTCATACGTTTCCTACGGTACTGAAAATTTGTGATAACTCAAACTAACGCCCATAAATTTTTGATTAAAAGGTTCTATAGTAAAAGCTAAAATGTTTCAAAATTATATAAGTGAAAAGCAAGTACTAACTTAGATTTTTTACAATTTTCTGGTAATCATTCGTCCGTCACGTGAGAATGAAAATTTGCGAGCTTATTCAATCAACTTTCCACACTTTTTTTGATTTTTTAACATGATTTTGACGATATAGTTGACTTTTGTCCTTTTTCAATGCAGAAAAATTTTATGAAAAAAACTATGCATTTTTGTGTTATTTTTTCATTTTCGAAGCATTTAATAAGAAAACACTACACCATAACTATTTTAATTTAAAATGATAGATACAGCGAAAACCAAAAATTGGTTCAATTTGATACACTATTTTTATATTAGCAGTAAACTTTATGCTGTAAACAAATTGAATCTTTCAATGGAAATAGGAAAGACCAAAATCAATGAAAAACATTATGCATATCCACTGTCGATATTAACCAAACTGCGTCGATACCTGAGTGACTCGAGAAATTTTGGCCACTTAACCAGGATATTCACGAAAATTTTCAGCTGTTCTGTTTGCAGCTCACTGACGAAAATTTTTTTTCATTGATACAGTAATAAGCTAGCTAGTTTTTTCAGTATTGAATTTACTTTCATGAGATCGGTGATTTGACTATTTTAAAATGAATGGAATGTAATATCCTCGACCGGTATTGAATTATAACAAAAAGCATCACCAAGGTCCTTCGTCTGAGCAGAAAGCTACCGAGCTGGGAAAAACATTGCCCAGTGCGCCGGGCCGCATTATTTCGGTCTACAGTGGCTGACGCAGAAATTTTTTCGGGTGGGGGGACGGAAATGTTTTTTTCACAATTTTTATATTTTTGTTAAAGTATTTGCATCGGCATCATATATACGATTTTTCTCTTTATAAAATTTAACAAGATAAGGGACAACAATTAAAAATATCGAATAATTACATCACAAAATCGGGCCAACAATTTTTTTTGCGCAAAATAACGAAAAAGGAACGAAACAATGGGGCAACTCAACTGGCAAGAAAATAGATGATAGACGAAAGAAGAAAAATTCGAAAAAATCCATCATGGCTACAGTATTCAATTAAGTTTTACAGATTTATACTAATTTGCATTTAACCATGATCTTTGGAATTTTTATTCTTGGAACATGAGTCCGGGGGCGGCCGCCCCTTGCGTCCGCCACTGTCGGTCAATGTGGTTTTTCACCTTTTTTTCTTTCGGGTTGGCTGTTGTAACATCGTATTTGACTACAATATGTGATAAGAGATGTCCATGCATCGTAGTTTATCATCCGCGGAAGCATTTCTTCTCGCTTCAGTATATTTTTGAACATTGACTATTGTCTATGTTTTATGAAATGCTTCCAAATTGAAAACTGACACAAATCTGTACTGTCGTCAAAATGGTTTACATAGAGCTCTAACACTGATATGTTCCACTTTGTCAAGTTGGTTCAGTATGCTCACGAATTTCCAGTGCTATATGACATACTATTTATCGGAAAGTTTTGAAAATATTAAATTCGACTTGCATTCCACGTTCATCATTTAGAAGCATTTCAACAGAAACAGACTATACATTTCTGTAACGGTTATGGTGCACCGAGGTGCAGCTAACTCGCCACCTACTGCACAGACCTCACATCACAGTAAACATTGAACAGGTCTGGGCTGATGATTTGAATATGCAACAAGTCTACGGGTTCAGACAAAAGTGCACGACTGCAGCCTTTTATGGCGTACTGATCAATTTTTACCAACTTTTTTTGTCTCTATAGTAGTGTGGAAGTTGCTTAGTTCTCCGGAATTTACTCTGATAAAAAACCTAAACCAACAGATGTCCGGGAAACGAGGTAGTAGCAAATTTGTGTTTTTTACTGTACAATTTCCTGCTCTTCGGTCAGCAGTAGCCCACAAAAGTGTGAATTTGCCGACAAAAAGCCAGTTTTGTACGTGAATTTGCTGACAAAAAGCTAGTTTTGTACCATTCCATGACTGAATAATCGATCTCTTTTTGATTAGTGAAAATCAATGCCGTAATTTTCGATAATCAAGAAAGTTTTACATTAATTGTCGGAGTTGACATTTTTTCCAGCGTCTCTCGTCACATTTCCAGCCAACAAAGGAAGCTCTGCATTTTCCACACATTTCCAAGAATATTTATGAGCTCATTTACAAAAAACGCTCACTTTCACAGTAATGAACGCAACTGGCGTCTATTTCTTTTTCATATCGTCAAAATGATATCTTATAAACTTGAAGACCATCTAATCTTTCCATCACGTATAAGATTCGCAATTCAGTCTACTACATTGCATATGCACGTATTTCATATACCTGGCTGGCGTAGCGTCATTTTAGAGTTGGTAAAAACATTTAAAAAGTATGGTGTTACCGATAGCCAATCGAACCTCTTTCTTTTGTCTACCACTGTTTAAGGCCATTGTTTATCATGGTCCGATTAATTCCGACTCTGCCCTTCGTGTGAGCAAACTAATTTGTATGCCATATGAAAATTTTCAGAGTTGGTTGATTTGGTTTACTTCATACTGATTCAAGATTCTAAATGAAAAGATCAACACCGCTCATTGGTAAGAAATTTATTTTCTTCGGTGTGTAAAATTTCTTACATGCTATGGTTGAATCATGGAAGACTAAAATTCTTAGTGCGCAAAAAAACTAGTTTTGCCGATATAGAGTGGGTTTGAATGACGAATATAATTTTCTCATATTAAAAATGTTTGCTTTTTCGTGTAAGAGATTACTTCAGAAACAGCTGTCGGTGTTGTATGCTATTCTACATAAAATTTTTTTTTTTCTCGATTGCTGTTTTTTGGCAATGAACGTTTTTTGAATTTTTTACTTTGCTAATAAAAAACTGTTTAGCCCAATTCGTTTCATATGGTTCACAAAATGTTTTTACGAGGTAAGATGCGCAGACTGAACAAACATTTTGAGGAACATCTATGCTTACCGGAACCATCAAAAAAATCTCATTCAGTCTTCACCTGTAAAAGTTTGACGTTTTGGACTGTATTCAGATCCAAGACATCCGAATAATTGTTTTACTTCATTTTAAAAACACTTCGACATCTGCTTCTTTCTCATCACTACATTTGAAATCTTCTACAATGCAGAATTCACTCAGGATCATGTTCACGTTCTCGTTCTCGTTCTTAAACTCAAATCTGAACAGTCTTGGAAGAGTATAAAAATTTTGCATCGGCTATTCATTCTTATCTTACGTGGCATATCGCTCATTACTGGTTTTAACGAACGACTCTTCAGAATTTAACGGTACGACACATGATTGTATGTATATCCACAGTGTCGGTTCATATATTTCTGACGGTAGGCTTCTGTGTTACTTATTATTCAGACCAAAGTTGATTCGAAATTTCGAAAATCAAAAACAAAATCTGTAAGCATGCTAATTCACCGCAACTTGGTGGGAATAAGTATTTTGCGCTGAAAATGTGGGTCGAATATTATACCAAGAATTCGACTAAAGTCGGTCGCTTGTGAAAAGAAAAGTGTCTATTTTTTGCCTGAGGACAAATATGTTACTGTGGGGGTACAATAGCGTCTAATTTCAACGAGTTCTCGAACTTCGTTCTCCACTCTCCCAAATTCAACGAGCAAACCATGTTTTTATTTATATTTTAGTGTGAAAAATTATGAAAATATGCAAGGCATTATCTTTAATTTCAGTGGGCGTCATTCTATTGATGCACTTACTGTCGTGCCAAGCTTTTGATTTCGAATCAAATCAAAGTCATACGACAGCGCCATCGAAATCCAAGACCACTATCGGACTACTCATTGATGAAACCACTACCAACGTTCTGACGAATCAGACGGAAGATGCTGATTTTGCAACGTCTACTATTCAGACGTCCACTGGAGAAACTGTCACTCCAGCTGTTTATACAATGACATCATTTTCTACCGGCACTTCGGTACAGCAGAATGAAACCATCGATTATACTACTACAATAATTTTTTCACCTGCATCACTCACTACAAGTATGTCGGTGGAAACAGTAACAGGTTCACATTCCTAAAATAGTGTCTCTGAAAATAAAATAACAGTCTGTTTTTTATATAATGCTTGTAAAGTGAAAATTGACAAAAATTAGAACTGTCGTTGAAATTGTTTACATAAACTCTTGACTATAAAATTTTTATAACCAAAAAAATACCTGAAGATTAGTTGAGTATGATCACAGGTATTCGGCGCTATGTGACATACGGTTTAGCTGAAAATCTTGAAAATCTGAAATGGTACTTGCTTTCCACTCTCTTTATTTGGAAGCATTTAAAAGAAGACTATAAAAATGCTATCAATTTTAGATTTGTTCTTTAAAAAGCTTACGTTTCTTGGCTTTTTCTGCCTCTGGAAACACCAAAGACGCTTGTTTTATCCTAAAACGAATGCTGCGTCACAGAAAGATGGGCACAAATAGTTTACGTCGCAAGGTAGATGAAGTATGACAAAGAGAGCATGGAAACAGCTAAATATGCTTTCTGCACATAAGACTCAATTATTTCGTTGTGTACAGAGTGAACGAATCAAATGAAAGGGCATTTGGCCGTCAGACCCAATTTTAAAGTGACATCTATCAGCCTGTGATGTGCCAAGGATATACGTTATAATTAAAATAACACATCTCGCCTTGGACCTACACCTGGTGACTTGACCTGGAATGTCGTCCGGGCTTCTGATAAGTTAAGCAGGCACTCTATGATTAGCTCTTTGGTTCTCCATTTCACCAACTTTCAGTTCTCTGTTGTATGCTGCTGCTGACAATAGTCGTTTTCACACACTATGATAAACCAACCTATGCGAAGTTCCCTTCTAATTTTTTCATCAGTCGATAATCCATTTTTTCGTAAATGATGTGAAACTAATCACAACTGAAATCATCTATGATTCACAGGGCGTTAGTATCACCGCTGAACTGAGATGCATCATTTCAATTTCGTAAGATTCGTCAAACAAGCTTCCCATCCCTAAAAGTTTGATTATGCACTTTGATTTAGGAGACTTCCAAACTGCAGTTTCAGTATTTCCGTTCAAATGAAGTATCACCTTGGTACAATTGAGAATTTGTGAAATACGCTAATAATGAATAAGTTTCGCTAAACAAATCTCTGCACCTCTGAAAATCACTGAATTCGATGATGGCTTAGCATTCGACGAATGATTCATCCTCATGGGTGTTGTATCATGTTGGAAGTATCATATCCAGATCAATTTGATTTTGTATAATAAATTTATTGTGTAGCTATTGATCAATCGCTGGGACTCATTAAGAATGTTACGGGAATCTCTACCTTTGTGGATTCGGGTGAGTATACTTACCGTCGACGTTGCATCCTGGTTTGTATTGATTTTTCCCGATAGGTAACTGGTCGTCAATTGTCACTTGCAGACTAGCCTGCCAGCATGGCGGCAGGTGCGTCCGCGACGGTACGGATCACTGGTGCAAGTAATGTTCTTCAAGTCTATAAGAGGATAGCTTTTATCACTGAATGTTTTCAGGTGCAGCTGGGCTTTTAGTGGACGTTATTGTGAGAGTGGTAAAATTTAAATATTTTGCGTGTCATAACCTATCAGAGTGAAAATTTGATAATCCCGAAAGTTTCTAGCGCCCAAAACTTTAGCCCTTGAGAGAGAAAGTATCCAGGAAAAAAGCTTGAAATGCATTCGATAGCTCTTGGCTGACCTGTAATGTTAGCCAGTGGACTATATTCACCATTGTCAGTGGACTATATTCACACCAGATTTAAAATAAACCTGATCTCATCAACCAAAAAACGTTAGTCGGTAATATGCTAAACCAACAAATATTGAACACTGTATTACTTATGAATATTCCATACTCACATGTAAAAACTTTCATAGTACGCACATTTAAAAACGGCTTGAGACATTAAGACATACTGTCCAGATATCTGAGCCCGATTTGTGCAGATTTTGATATCATGTGCGCAGGTTGATTTTTGTACGAATTTTAGCGTAAATGTGATCAGTCAGAAAACGAACAATATCACAATTCACTTTGGATGACCGACTTCACTGGTATTTCCCATGGAATTTACTGAGTGTTTCGAATCTAACTGCGCTCCCTAAAAACCCACTTTTAATTAGGATAAGAATGTTCCTTATACTGTTTGACAGAATGCGCTGCGATTTTTATTTCATTAACGTGAAGGATTAACTTATAACATCGAATATTATTTCATTCTACGCGATAAATTTTGAATTTCAGTTAGTACACGTCCACCGGCAGCGTCCTTAAGTTGTCCGAGGCGATAAGGCATGGGAAATAACAGACTATCGGAAAGATATTGTTTAAATTCTAAACATAACCCAATTCGTAAAATTTTCAGCAAGGTGGCATGTGAATAACCTCTGGATCCTTGTCCCAGATCCATAAGATTTTCTACCGTTTACTTCACAATTTCACCCATATCCTCAGTCATTGAGATCTGGCGATCCATGCCAGAAATCATTACCCCAAAAATTGATATTTTTGCCAGTCAACAGATATTGCGGTCGCATTTGTTTTTTGCACGGTGCTTGTCGTGAACAAAAGTGTTTTCTCCAATGACAAGCTCGTTCTTCGGATCATTCATGACTGGAAGAACGTTCTGATTCAAGACAACATCTCAAAAATATTCTTCATCCCACGTCTGACCTTTGGTACTATAAAATGCGATTAGTTACATGCTTATATATTTGTTGGTCCTTATATCAAGTATATGCCAACTTTCTATTGTCTTGCGCATTTATGCAAATTTATGTGTGAAGAAGGTCCACGGGAAAACGGTTTATGTAATTACTCAATTTTCTGTTGGCCATCGAATGCACCATGTAATTTCAGAATTAACATTGAAAAACTTTAACCTGCCGAAGTCATTTTCGTACATAATTTTACAGGAGAGTTTTTGTATTTGTAGCTTGTATTTTCAGCTCATGAGAAATCGTCCGAAATTTGTTCTGCAAAATATGCGTTTTAGCATGTTTGCTCTTTTACATTTTTTACAGAATTTTTTACAGAAAATTTCTGCAGACCTAAGTATAACTAATAAGCTAAAAATTGTAAGCAAACATATTCGTATATTAGTGCAACTCTGGGCAACTGAATGCATTGATGGATAGGCGGTATAAATTAGCATCGCCTGACTTCTAATTTCTGTTACAGTGTTGCCCTTATACTTGGCGCTCAGTTTGATTGGTGGCGGAGTGATTCTGCTATTTCTTTTCGGTTTATCGATTTTATTATGTGTCAAATTAGTAATATCCAAAAGGTGAGAAAAGGTGCATAAACAATCTGTTGAACATTTTTTCAAAATACGACTTTTTTCCTGAAAATCAGATTGATAATGACGTAGTTTAAGGTGTAATTAATTACTGTAGCGCCTTCAAAATTTCATGTTGGAGAAAATATACGGTGACAAAATGAACAGCAGTTGTTTTTCATTTCACGCTTCCGAGCGGTGAGCCTTAACTAAATGTGAGTAAGAGTATAGTTGAAAGCTGGTATGTCCTGCAATAAATTTGCAGTTTTCGATGGATCCCTTTGAGATCAATGACATCTAAGGTTCTCACGCCGTGCCTAAAAAATGTCTACTATTTTTTATAAAGTCATCAGATTAACGAGGAAGGTCGTTAAATATTAGTTAAAGGGGAATCGTTGGAAAATGTTCAATGCCCGATCGCTGTCATCCCCAAAAAATAATTTAACAGGTAAAAATGATAATAGAACTTGAGTCTTTATTTGAGGGACAGTACCTTTTGCATTCACATGTAGTAGCGGAAAGTCTAAAAAAAATCGAACGATAGGATTTGATCACTCAAAAACATTTAACGTTAATATTGCAACTGACGATAATACGAAGTAATTTTTGATATAAATCAAAATGAGTTTCTAAGCCCTTTCGTTGGAAATTTTGCCAGAATGGCGAGGGTAGGTTAGTCTCCCAATGAAAATCCGAAAATGACCTCGCATTTGTGTTTTCGACGGTTTGTAGGAATCGTAATTATGCTTATACCATTCATTTTTCGACGTGTCATATTTACATATCTCGAGCACTTTCAAGAATGAATCGATATTTTTTAATTTGAGAAAAAGTCCAAGAACCCATTTACCAGTAAATATACAATAATGATTTCTCTGACTGAGAATTCAACGAGTAGTCAATCTCTTTTAAAACCGAAGTTCAAAAATTGCAAAAATTATTTGAAAACAGTATCTGCTTTTTTCGAGTCCCATATTGTTCAGCATACCTGAGCAGATTTCAGTATAAGCAGCATACAGGGGAACGTGAGTACTGTAAAATTGTTGAGCTTGTTATGGAATGAACGACAAGATAATAAGAGAGAATGGATTAAGACCATTAATTTTCCATCGCGAGTTTTGAATGCTCGCATACGTTTCCATCCGTAAGACTGATGTTTCTCCCAATCCATGGGTTCCGAACCCATGCCGCTTTCGTTATACTCTGGTCGAAGCGATTATATTGGCCAGCGGTTAGAGCTAAGTTACCATCCAGGAATTTCCAACACGAATCACAATTTACAGGGCACCAATGCAAGCAAAAACAGTCGATCGTACAAGCTTTACGGACACCTTCCATAAACCGGAACCGGGCGCAGTTTACGTCGATCCTTCACTATATTACGGCACTTTGTGCAGGACTACATTGACCCCAAGTAGATTGTCCAGCGGCGGCGGTGGTCGACCGCGCCTCAATTTAGAATCCTTCGAAAATAGTCATTACCAAGAGCAGCAGCAGATCTCGCCATCTAGAAATAACGACGACAAAAACATGGAGCATTACCATTCGCCTTACAAAAATAGAAACAGTTACAATGAAACGAGGATAGACGACGATTCGCCGCCTTTACCGCGTCATGTGCTCGAATCTTGATCATCAAAGCTGTGACCTTATTGTATATATTTAATTTCGAGGAATTTCCATTCGAGACTGGTGATTTGCGGGTAATGCAAGTTATATGTGTGAACTATTTTTTGTCGATGGAAAATCATGTCCTACTGACAAGTCAAAATTCGAGCCCCATTACCGTATTTTTCAATGTAAATTTTAAAATTAAATGCTATGCTATCAAAAAAGTTCGCACAAATCGTTTACCGTCGAATAGTTATTGAAAATTATTTGTATGTTTGGCCATTAAAGTGAAGTGACGAAAATGACGCTGAGAGCGTACAACGTGGAATGTTCATATATAAAAGAATTCTGGGGACATTTTAAAAAAGATTCGCTCCAGAAAGTTGAAAAAAATTTTCAAGCTTTCAAAAGAAAGTTTACATTGCAATAGGAAGTCGAAAATTCACGACGAAACTGGGCAGTGTTTCAATAACGACCCTTTTTTACAGCGTGCAATCCATGCATAAAAAGTATATACATTACGATCATGTTCAAACAAATTTGCTTGCGACCTATCAACCGAAAATTAGAACTCCGGATTTTAATCAAGGAGGAAGTTTTAGGCTCTGGAACGGTGTCCTTCAACAACTGCAAAATTTTCTGATGTGTCACAAATAATATTTTGGCAGTTTAAAGTTTTTATTCTGTATGGCATGTGGTTCAGCAGAAATCGTAGAAATAAGAAATAGTACTTGCGTTCAAGTTTTATTATTTAGGAGCATTTTGAGAAAAACAGACTATAGCCGGTAAATCGATTGTGTATCACTATAGCCACCATCACACTAGAGCCGCCGTCTCACTATAGCCACCATATCACTACAGCCACCATTTCGCTATAGCTAATGTATCAGAATAGCCACCAAAATCTCACTAGAGCCACCACGACGCATATTAATGATCTCGCTACAGCCACCAATGTCGCATATTTAAAGATACCATTACAAAAAATGTCACAATACAGCCACTAGGGACAACCTGAAAAATGCAGTGTTATAAACAGCTTGTACGTGATACGTGTATTGGTATTACATAATGGGCTTTTAAGTACGAGTATTACACGAGTACGGCAATGAGTACAGATGCAGCACATTTCATGGCATCAAAAAATATTATTGTTGCATGGGTGAGAGCCTCGTCACCTCATTTGCATAAGCTTTGTGCTTAAAAATAAAGAGGCCATGTTAACTGCTAAGCGTTGAATAAAAACTTAAAAGACCCCAAAATTTTGTACAAGCATTACAAAGATCAAAATGGATTTTGGTGCGGCTGTTTATGTATTAACTCGGTTCATGAAACCAAAAATGTTAGTTTGTCCCGCAAATAGTGATTGTTACTTGCACTATCTGTTTCGCCAAAAATCTCAAAAACGACTCAGCGATAATTCTTTGAGCGAATATTACAAGTGCAGAAGTTGTGTTATCAATGGTCCTGATGAAAATAGGAAGGCTCCGCATTACAATTAGAAATATACGATGCAAAAAAATTAATTGTGCAGAAAAACAAGTAATTTTCTGCATTATCTGTTGAGTAGCTCTTCCGAGACATTGGCTGTAGTGACACTTCTGGTATGTGACACTGGCGGCTGTAGCGAGATCATTATTATGCATCGTAGTGGCTCTAGTGAAATTTTGGTGGCTATTCTGATACATTAGCTGTAGTGAAATGGTGGCTGTAGTGATATGGTGGCTATAGTGATGCAGTGGCTATAGTGTGATCGTGGCTATAATGAGACGGGTCCAGTAAATCATACACTTGAATTTGAGATCAGGTATAGGGTTCCCATTGTTTAGGTTTATGAAAATTCAAATGATTCATAGTTGAAGAATTAGTCATGGCTATCTATCATTTATTGACGTACTTTATTGATTTTACTCATATTTTTCACTCATCGATCGCAACTATGATTTATTGCTTTTTCATGCACGTGCCACTGTCGGATAACGCATATTGTTGAAATACCATGGCAACGATTTTCAACTATCTATTATAAGCATACATTAAAATTGCTAACTTTTATAAATTTCATGTGAGAAATCGGAGATGCAATGAAAAATAGTTGATAAGTGAAGGCTTTCCGGTCCAAGAAGACGACTATGCGAGAATGCTAAACTGCGATTCCAATTTCTAACAATATAAAAAGGTTCATTCACTCACAAATCATCACGTTCTGGACGATCTTGATCTGGAATGTAATTATCGGTCTGCCGAAGTTGTTCGATTAAATTCTCTATAATTATGAGTAATGAAAGTTCAGATAGTGGTCGAATTTTTTGGCCAAAATACTGTTCTCGAATGTAGAAGAAAATTTCGCTTATCTGATAATCATTCGAAAAATAACCGGGAACAGTTTTCAATTCACAGAAACTGTAAGCATTTATTCACGCAATCACACGAAAAACATACCTCGATTCAAGTAGTCTTGATCATTATGATATGAATTGTTTTTGTTCTCCTGAAATGAAAAACTTTAAAAAGCGGCTCTAAATGCTTTGAAATGATGATACCTTGTATTTAGTATTGCAGTCAGCATTAGACCCTTTTGTCATCAACAAGGATCTTATATCGTAACGATTTGTAGAAATGAGATTGTGATCCTGATTGTCAATCGGATTGTGATTTGACGGATTGATGATTACGGATTGTTGAGTTATTGCGTTCGAAGTCAATGTCGAATGATCATTCTTGCTCAAGTGAGCAGAAATAACATGCATCTGAATGGAAAAATGATGTTGTAGATTCTGTGAAATTGATGTCAAATGAACTTGCAGACCGGGAATAGCTGTTCCAAAATTCAACATGGGGATATTTTCCTGCTACTACAGTTTCGTGGTCAAGAAACTTCCTAAAATTTCCACCAGAAGTCGTTCCCCCGTAAGAAGCTGGATATAGTAGTAAAATGCAAATCTAGTATTCCATTTTTTACCGACACCCGAGAATGCCGAGGACTAATTTGATCAAGGCTCACTATTTTGCCAACAATTTTCAAAAAAATTTTGCCTCTGTTGAAGAATCACCAGAAATTTCAAGAATGACTTGAAGGCGTTATACTCAAGGCAGTGAAAAAGTAGACTTCCATTTTTTTGCCCATGACACGAGGCGTAGGCTACTCCATGAGATGGGCGGCTGCGTACCTCCCGGATTATTTTTTGGCATACAAAAACAAGGGTGTAATAAACGGTGGAGAGGTTGTTTCTTTTACTTTCTTCTACGCCTGCTCTGAGAAAGACGGAAGACCCCTTTCCTACATTACAAATATGGACATGGTCACTTTTCTGGCTTCGCTGAAAAAGTGCTGAAACTAGACATTCAGATACTGTATGGTATGGCTCATTGGCCTGTGATTTTGTTTTTCAGAGTTCGAGTTTCTCCTTTGAGATTTCAGATTATCAAAAAAATGTGTTTTATCCGTCTACATGACCTGTATTTCATTGGTTGAGTAACGTCTTTTTGCAGAATGATTTAAATAAGGAGCAAATCTCATGTGGAAGTCCGTTCCTCATCTTTTTGCTGGTTATATGTGGAAAGCTTACCCATTCAACTATAGTGCGTTTTTCTTGAAATGCGCCTAAATAATGAAAGTAGAAAGCAAGTACTATTTCATTTTTTCACGATTTGCTGATAGGACTAAAAATTTGTGAGCATACTGAACTAGCCTTCAACGATTTTTCTAGTGAAAAATTTTACATTAAGAGCTACGATTTTAACGACAGTACTGATTTTTATCAGTTTTCTATTTGGAAGCATTTTATAAAAAAAACAGACTATAGGATTATAGTGATGAAAATGAAAAAACTATAACTAACAATGTCCACTACGAACAGGTCCGACATTTGGTCTTTTTCATAAAAAAAGTGTTTACTCCACTCCAGTATTCACCCGTGGCAATTTACCTGTTGCGCGAAAATTGGCTGACTAAGAAAAGGATTCGACGTCCAAAATGGTAAACCGGGCGAAAAGTGATTATTGACCACATTCGAATTCAAATAATTAGTCGTCTGCATCGAATCAGTGTAATTGTTCTGATTGTTGTTGAAGTATCTGTCCAACAACCAACTATACTGCATAGACATCGTCGTTCTACTATTGAGTGCCGAATTTTTTGAACTACTGCTACACGGAAGATCCAAAGTTGTACGAGCTATAAATATCAAAGTGACTGTTCTATGTTATGGAAATGAGAAGTAACGAATTGACATATCATAGATACGTTCTACTTTTATTTTGTCTGACGTCAGACCACCTTTATATTTTTCTGAATTTCTTCCCCCTAATGGAGAAAAGTGGAATCGTACTTTGCAATGCTGATTCAATAAATGATTTAGTGGCGCCCTGGTGGAGTTGATTTTGCGATTCTCGTTTGATAACTTCTTGATTGGCTGCAAGACTGGTTTTGAAGTTACAAAAATTTTTTATCAAGTGATTAGACGGTGGAATCAAACTTTGTCTTGCTGTCGTCATGGCATTCGGATGCGTCGTGATTTCCTGAAAGAATACAATCACGGAAGGAAAAACAGACGTACTCTCTTGAAACGGAAAGTTACGCAGCAAACAAGCTCAATCTTTGCGTATGTTCCTCAAATCCCCGATTTAAGGGTCACTTATATTTGCCTTTTCCGACGGTATGGAACGGAACGGAATGAAACCCAACGGAGCGGAATGCAATCGACGGAACGTTAACAGAACAAAAGTGAAATATTAGTTCCGTTCGGTTCGATTGGACATTACTGTCGGTCATTTTCCGCAAAATTGCAGTTATTCCTTTCGACCGAAAGTCGATTTTCGGGCTGAACGTTTCAAGCCGTTGAAGATCCATTCCGATCCGTCGAAAAACGCAAGTATAAATGATCTTTTACAGTTTGGCATCAATATGGAATTTGATTACACAAGCTAGTGAAATGAAATTTTTGTTAGGATCCTTCCAATGAATCTAGAAAGCATGTACTATTCTATATTTTTAGTATTTTATGCCAAGTCATACGTCATTTGGAAATGAAACTTCTGAAAACAAGCAACTAACACTCATCAATTTTTCGAGTAAAAAATTCTATAGTAAAAGCAACATGCAGAAGGTTTTCAAGTCACCGTATATTTGTATCGTTTTTCAGTTGCGAAGCGTTTTATATAAAAACGAAATACGGAAAATATTGCATATTTTTCTTGAAATGATTCGAAAGAATAAAAGTA
This sequence comes from Romanomermis culicivorax, assembly GCA_963922205.1. Lineage (NCBI taxonomy): Eukaryota > Metazoa > Nematoda > Enoplea > Mermithida > Mermithidae > Romanomermis > Romanomermis culicivorax. Next base: position 37,637 of record CAWUHX010000026.1, on the reverse strand, counting down.
GTGAAAACATGTACCATTTTATGTCTCCACGAACTCTTGATGAATCATATAGAAATTTATGGGCCAAACTCGACTGTAAATTGTAAATTTTGCAAGTAGAAATTCTACAGTAAAAGCTCTGTGAACGATATTGAGAGCGGTGCTTGTTTTCAGCCATTGTTCAATTTACAGGCATTTTACACAAAACAGATTAAGTATCCCTCATGCGACCGATCTAGTTCAAATGTTCGATTCAATAGTATGAGTTCAAGATATTTGATTTGGCTCTTATAGATCAAATATTATCACAAACTTAAATTTGCCGGCGTACGTGGACAATATGTTCAGCTGGATACCAGAAGAGCAGGGTTACACGACCACATCCAACTATATTTCACGGCTGATTCCATTATAAGTATTATAAATGTATAAAATTAATGTTTTTGAAATTTTATGGAAATTTGTATAAGATAATAAATTTCTTTCTAAAGATAAGCAATTCGAGAAATTCAATTTCTTGTAACGTTTGCTTTATTTTGAAACAACTGGCATTTATCAAATCAGGAAATCATCCATACCCTTAGGAACGTTTAATAGAACAATTACCGAAGAAAAATTAATAGAAAATTCTAATACTGTTGATAGTATCGTTTCTTAAAGATAAATTACGCTTTGGGTTGGGCTGCTGTAGGTATGCGAATTTTATTTTTAATACAATAATTGTTTTTTTGAAGTTGATATTTTTTTAAATTTTTTATGTTTATCGACTTTCCAAAATTAAAACTATAACTCCTGCGACCTACTCCAATTAGAATAATCAAAAATTTGCTTAAAATTGAACTTTGTAGTTTGTACGACTACTCAGTATTCCTACAAGTTCGATAATTTTTTTGGAGAAATTTCCTCTCCTATAGCCGAAGTGGAGGCCACATTCCATGGGCTAGCTTCTGCCTAACGAAGTAGGACTTGTTCAACTATCTATCTCATAAAAGGAATAAGCTCACCTCCTTATTTGGCGCATCTTATAGTCAAGATGCTAACTGTGCTGAGTGAACCCCGGCAAGAAGTGTTCTAAGCTTGCTTTCACAATTTATCGATCCCATAAGGATGAAAGGCTGTGTCTGCCTAGATCGACTATACCAAAAAGTTCGAGGTTACACCTGAAATCAAACCTGGTTCTTGAGACCAGTAGATGGAGACGATAACCACTAAACCAAGACGGCAAAGTTCGACAACTTACTAAGTGAGTAAGTAAACTTATAGTTACATTAAACTTAGTCCATAAAAATCATCTTTTGACCATTCTATGGATTAGAAAAATTTCTTACTGCAGATGCAAATCGGCGCCTAGTGCCACCATTAAACATGGCTTTCACATCTTCCCATAAATTGACCATCTCCTCGCTGGCGGCTCCGGCTTGGTCCCGCGGCGTATAGGGACGACGATCGACGATTTTTTCCCTGCCACTCATTGTCAGGTGCAAATGCCTGCGCCAGTTGTTGAAATTTGCCGCATCCGGTTGCGTGTAAGTACTTTCGGAAAAACGGTGACTGTGAAAGATGAATTTATTGGGTGAAAAAAATAAACGACAATGCGAGCACTGGATGCATTTGGCGCGCGAGCTGTTGTAGCGCGACGGTATGAAAGAACCTAGAAAAACAGAAAAATGTTGCAACAACGTTTATTGGACTGCATCACGGTAAGATTTCATAAAATTAATTAGCACACAAAATATGAATGAATCAGTACCTGTATCTAATTACTTTGGCTTTGCAACAGTAAAAACCGTGCTTGTATTTCATTGAATAAATCAGTTCAAAGAGACTTCGCAGCTTGCAACTTAAGGTGCACTAGTCAAGAACCCGCACAAGAATTCGGCCTCGAATTCATAATGACCAGTGCATGTGAGCTTTAACTTTTTAAATTAATATGCTGTCGACTTGAAAATCATTTTAGAAGGGAGATCGAAGATAACTGCCTCGTTCTGGAAACTCGGGGTTCGCATCCACAATGAATAAGCTGTGTCTGACGTCAACAAGATGCTTACTATACTCCATAATTTTGAAATGATCGATGCAGCGGTCGAAGTTCTGGTAAGCAGGCCTTAATGGAGATCGGGAAATAAATTTACACAATCTTGAAGTGGTTGAAAATGAGTTTGTATCATAAAATAAATTGTTATTGAATAGAGTCAATGAGCCTTCCATAATTTTGAATAAAAGCTTGACTGCGACATCGCTGCATCGATCATTACAAAATTAATTTTTTAACTACAGTATTCGTGTTATTGTCGCATGCTCACACACCTGTAAGTTTATGAATTACAGTTAAACTTGACATATTCAACCGGTGTCAAATTTTTTGTATAAACCTTTTATTGTAAAATTTTCACGAATCAAACCAAACGTTGAACTGAGTTCCAAGTTTCGAGTTCCATTCATAGTTTGCATTATATCTGCGTATAATGCATTCAGGTAAAAAATGACAAGAATGAGTACTGTTCTAAACATAATTTACACTGAACTTTTACGTTAGAACATATTTGACCACTCATTCTTCGGTTAATTCAATTGGCTTGACAGTTTGCAGCCTACGTGTAATTTAGCAGAAAATTACAAAAATATAATTCAACACTTGCTTTTCAGAAAAATAGATAGATAGTAGTAGTGGTAATAATAATAATAATAGTAGTAGTGGTAGTAGTAGTAGCAGTAACAGTAGCAGTAGTAGTAGTAGTAGTAGTAGTAGTAGTAGTAGTAGTAGTAGTAGTAGTAGTAGTAGTAGTAGTAGTAGTAGTAGTAGTAGTAGTAGTAGTAGTAGTAGTAGTAGTAGTAGTAAATCTTGTTTAGCTCCTTGGCAAAAATTAGATGCTCTGAAAACTTTTATCCTGCCACGTTTTGGTCATATTTTTCGCTTCTCATCTCCACAGAAAATGGATTTTCACACCTTTGATGATGAACTAGTTCGCACTGTCAAGAAGATCTGCCACCTTCCCAGAACGGCATCTCGCTACTATTTAACTACACCGATTGATAAAGGTGGTCTGGGTTTTTTTCTTTCATCCAATGAACTTAATTTGCACTTGATTACATATCTTTTCCGGCTCTTTACGAGTCCCCAAGCAGACATTCAGTCCCACATCACACAGAATTTACAGGAGACTCTGCCTAAGTGGATCCACAAACAACCTGATCAAACTGAAATGCTACAGTTCTTAAACGGGTACACGTCTGGCAAGTTTCATTCATTCCTGTCATCCAATGGGCGTGATGCAAAGTGTTCATTGAAACGAGTGAGATGCGCTGTTCGAGCAGTGAGGAAAGTTCTGGATTTGAAATTCGATTTTCTACCTAACCACAAAATTTGCATTAAACTAACTGCAAATGGAAAAACCCAAATTTTTGATGAAACTTGCAGAAATTCTTTCTTCTATGCTATCCGAAAAGCTTTCCAAAATACGCAATTTGAAACTTTTTGCACAGCCTACAAGAGCCAGAGTCGAGTTTCGCAGTGTACAGCAGTGGATAATGCCAATAATGCTTTTGTGCCAGAAGGCAGACATATTTCCTTCTCCAGCTTTAAATTTATTCATCGAGCTCGACTCAATCTGCTTCCATTGAATGCATCATCATACCTCAAAGAGGGGACAGATTCACAAATTATGCGCCAATGCAGAAAATGCGGGTATCCTCAGGAAACTTTGCCTCATGTACTATGTCATTGCCCAGTGCATCTACCATATGGGATTACTGCTCGTCATAATGATATCTTGCAGCGAGTCGCCAAGGCTGCCCAATTTACTAATGGTGGAGCCACTGTTAAAATCAATTCTGTTTGTTCCATTGCGAACAGATCAGTTCGTCCCAATCTTCTAATTGTCAATGAGAAAAACAAATGTGTAGATATTATAGATATAACTTGTACTTATGAAAATGGAACTAGATCTTTGATGCAGGCACGGCTTAGGAAACAGTTGACTTATGAACCAGAGGTACTGGCATTTCAATACCGAGGCTACCAAGTCTTTGCAGATGCCATTGTGGTTGGTGCCCTGGGATCATGGGATCATTTCAATGACAAAGTCCTACACCATCTGGGCATATCTCATAGATACCTAAAGCTTATGAAAAAATTGATCATCAAAGAAACTATAGAACATTCCAAGAACATCTATTGGCGCCATGTCTCAATTTGATCTCAATGTCATCATTCACTTTTTTAAAATAATTTTATTGGTATTTATTTTAACTTTTTTTCTCTTGTTTATTCTGCTTTTTAACTCTTTCCATCTTTATATTATCTGGCCACTAGTTTGGTCTTTATCCCAAGCTCCCTCTATGGAACCAAATTTTTATCAGTTTTATTTGAAAACTTCAGTGTCTTAATTTTTTAGCAATGAGGCAAACCTTTGAAGAACACAAACGCCTGATACATATATTGGATTTGGGCAAATCGGCACTTTTCACTGAGGACGTTCCTCAATTTTTACAGCTTTTTTTGACTGCAATGTTCGAAAAACCCAGCTTTGTTCGCCCCAAAGACGAAAATGTGTCTACGTCAGAAAATTGTCCGAATGAGAAACAAGGCCGCATAAAACGTATGGACTTCGAGACAACAGTTTGCCATCCGATGATAAACAAAATGCCATTAAAAAACGACTTCAAAGGCTTTTGGCTGCTTGGGGATTCCCAAGTCAGGTTCCTAGAAAGTCGGGACAATTTCTGCTGCACTACCTGCTATCCTGGCAAAGCAGTTTCTGACCTCTATCGTCTTTGGTCAATGCCCAACTTCTACATTCCATCCTGTGTTCAAAAAATCGCCCTAGTGTTTGGTACGGTGGACGCATTGGACAAAGCTCGAATTACTGATATTTTATCCAATTGGGAAAGAGCGATTGATTGGCTATGAATCAGCCTGAAATTCTATGGCCCTGTATTCATCGTAACATCACCAATCGACGATGCTCTAGATCAAAATCAAGCCATAGCTCACACCTTATCAACTCCATCTAAAACATTTCGAAATTGTTTTTTGGTCGATTTATTCAAAGAAGTCCATCAAACTAACCATCCTGGCCATACTTTTCTGGCCAAGGATAGTGTCCATCTTAATGAGATGGGGAAGAAACGTTTGGCCATGGGGCTAGCCAATCGTAAATTCTACATATCAAGATTTTTTATGATAAAATCACGAAAATGATATTTTATATATGCATTCTGTAGTGTTTTCCAAGATGTAAAATTCTAAATAAAGTAGTAGTAGTAGTAGTAGTAGTAGTAGTAGTAGTAGTAGTAGTAGTAGTAGTAGTAGTAGTAGTAGTAGTAGCAGTAGTAGTAGTAGTAGTAGTAGTAGTAGTAGTAGTAGTAGTAGTAGTAGTAGTAGTAGTAGTAGTAGTAGTAGTAGTAGTAGTAGTAGTAGTAGTAGTAGTAGTAGTAGTAGTAGTAGTAGTAGTAGTAGTAGTAGTAGTAGTAGTAGTAGTAGTAGTAGTAGTAGTAGTAGTAGTAGTAGTAATAGTAGTAGTAGTAGTAGTAGTAGTAGTAGTAGTAGTAGTAGTAGTAGTAGTAGTAGTAGTAGTAGTAGTAGTAGTAGTAGTAGTAGTAACCACATCTATTCTTACTCAAATTTTAATGTGCATGATGTGGATCCAGATTTTTTATTGCCTTTAGAATCAAAAACTGTCTGGATCACTGATCGTATCATCTACGAATATTTAAATTTATTTGTGATTCCAAATTTTCATGATCTACTTTTGATTGATCCCATTATATGGCAATGCGACATTTCCAGCTTCTCTAAACCCGAAAGTTCTGAATTTGTATGGAAAATTGCCGTCCTCCCAGTGTTTCGTGACAATAATCACTGGGCCATAGCCATTTTTTTACGGGACGAAGGAAATGTACTATACTATGACTCATCCCGTCAAAACTTGGCATCTGTGGAAGACAAGATGAGAAACATTTTTCATGCTTTTGTTGGCAAAAAAATTGACACCGCTAACTTTATACAACCACCAACAGACACTTATGCCAAGCAATCAATAGAAACAGCGGGCTGCTGTGGCGTATATGCGTGCATCTATGTGGAAAAATTTTTGAAAAATCAATCTTTACTTTGCTCTAATAATGAAGTTCATGCATGGCGAAATACCGCATTGGAATCTTTTAAACAATATTTTGGACAACACCAAATTAATTTGGTTAGTAAATCTTGTTTTCAAACAAGGGCGACTAAAAAAGTTACGTTTTCACGAAAACTTAGGAGTGGAAGTTCGCTCTTAGAAACATGGATGGATGAAAAGCTAGATTCTTGGCACAAAAATGGAGAACGATGGGCGGATTTTGAACATTTATGCTGTGAATTCACAACAAAAATTGCAGAGCTTAGTAAGCAAAAAGATAAAAAATCAAATGCCCGGCCTCGTTGGAAGCGGGCGCCTGCAGCAGTTGACTTTAAAAAAGAAGCATCCAAAATTCAAAAGCTTTATGCTGCCACCAAGAAGAAAGCTATTAAACGCGTTCTTGATTAAAAAAGTGTGGAGTGCTCGATAGACGTATCAGAAATTGCCAATCATTTTGAGAAAGTCTTCTCTAAACAAGCTTTTGATCAAGAAAAATGCTATTCAGATTTTCCAATGTATGACTCATGGCCGAATGACCTGATGAAAAATTTCAGCAACCCATTTTCTGAACAAGAGGTCAAATATATACTGCATAGAGCACCCAACTCGGCACCTGGATCAGACTACATAAAATATAGTGATTTCAAGGCTTTGGACAAAGATGGAAAATGTTTGCAGAAAATTTTTAACGTTTGCTTTGCTAAAACAATGATTCCAAGGTTGTGGAAAGACTCAAAATCTATCCTTATTTACAAGAAAGGGGACAAGAATGACATCGACAACTGGCGGCCCATATCGTTAAGCATTACAATATATAAGCTTTATACTTCATTATGGGCTCAACGCATAATCCGCCTACATAACATGCTCCGCAACACTGACCAAAAAAGCGGCATCTTTTGTAGGGAGCAGAAGGGTTTCTTGCCAACTGAAGGTTGTGCTGAACACATCTTTTTATTAGAAGATATTATTCAGGGTGCCAGATTCAAGAAGCATAACCTGTCCATAATGTGGCTTGATATGGCTAATGCTTTTGGGAGCATTCCACATGAATTGATTTTGTCAATGTTGAACAAGTTAGGTTTCCCATCTTTTTCCAACGAGATTGTTGGCGATTTTTATCTAGACAGCAAAACCAGTTTCCAAATCAATAACAAAGAGAGTCGAAAAGTTAATATTCAGTCTGGGGTGAAGCAAGGTGATCCGCTAAGCCCATTATTGTTCAATATTTCCATTGAAGGCATTTTGCGGAATGTTAAGGCCACATTTGGCAGCCACGGTTATCAAAAATTTGATGAAACTTTTGTAATTTTCGCCTATGCTGATGATCTGGTTATGTTTTCAAAAAGGCCGGAAATTATGAACAAGATGCTGATACACATGCATGATCTCTTGGAATCAGTTGGTGTAAAGCTTAAAGCTTCCAAATGTGCATCTTTGACCCTGGACAAGGGGAAAGTTGTAAAAAGGCAATTTTTCATCAGCAATGACATAATACCGACATTGATGCGATATGATGCATATTGCTACTTGGGCACTGACCAAGGAGTCAGTACAATAATTCAACCACAGAATGATATTATCCAGGCCATTGGGGATATGGGGAAAATTGAGCAATCACTCCTGGCTCCTTGGCAGAAACTCGATGCCTTAAAAACATTCATCATGCCCCGATTTGGTCACATTTTTCGTTTTTCACAACCAAGAAAAATGGACTTCCATACATTCGATGATAATTTAGTCCGAATTATTCGCAAAATTTGCCACTTGCCAAAAAATTCATCACGCCACTATCTTACTACCCCTGTGGACATGGGCGGACTTGGATTCTTTTTGTCATCAGATGAACTCAATTTGCAACATGTTACTTACTTATTTCGACTGTTTACAAGCCCATGCTCGAACATCCAAGAATATGCCATAAAACTGTTGCATGAAACTGTTCTAAAGTGGATACATAAATGTCCAAGCCAAGATCAAATTTGTAAATTTCTGAATGGGTCTACAGCAGGGGAATTCCATTCTTTTCGGTCATCAAATGGAAGAGATGCAAAAAGCCTGCTTAAGAGAGCCAGATGCGCCATAAGAGCTATTCGAAAGGTTTTGAATTTAAGATTTGATTTTTTGTCAAATGGGAAGATTTGTATCAAATTGATCATAAATGACAGAACTTCTGTTTTCGATGACACATGTTGGAATACATTTTACTATTCTGTCCAAAAAGCATTTCAAAATGCTTGCTTCAAATCATTTTGTGCTAATATGCATAGCCAGAGCAGAGTTTTGCAATGTACAGCAGTAGACAGTAGTAACAATGCATTTGTTAAAAATGGTCACCACATATCATTTTCGGGTTTCAAATTTATTCATCGGGCAAGACTGAATTTACTGCCGCTTAATGCTTTCCCTTATGCGAGGGATCGTGTTGATACAAGCCAGCTGATGCGGCAGTGCAGACGGTGTGGGTACCCACAGGAAACCTTACCCCATGTTCTTTGTCATTGCAAAGTGCATCTGGCTAATGAAATCACTGCTCGTCACAACTCAGTACTGGATCGTATCACAAAAACAGTAAAGTTTACCAATAAGAATGCGACAACTCAAGTAAATGCAGTTTGCAATGTGGCCGGTCGAAATGTAAGGCCTGATTTAGTTATCATCAATGATACAAATAGAAGAGTGGATATTATTGATGTTACTTGTACATACGAAAATGGCAAGCAATCCTTTATTCAAGCTCGTCTTCGAAAGCAGTTGGCATATGAGCCAGAAGTTAAAGCTTTTCAGAAACTTGTGTTTCAGGTTTTTGCGGATGCCATTGTGGTTGGAGTACTTGGAACATGGGATCGCTTTAATGACAAGATAATGGCACAATTGGGAACATCATTTAAATATTTAAAACTAATGAAAAAATTGGTAGTAAAAGAAACTATAGAACATTCCAAGAATATTTATTGGAAACATGTGTCATTGTCAAATTGATTATTTTTCTCTTGATCTATTTTTTTTCTTTTCTTTCCTTGTAATTTTACCATTCAGTTTATTTTTTCAATCTATTTATCTATGTGTATGATAGAACATTTTTACCTTTTCTCTTATTCCCCGGCAGGGCTGGGTTACTTCTATTGCACCAGGCGGGTCCCGGTTGTTTTATGGATAATCTAGCTGATCTTCAATGTAAATATTCAATCTTTTTTAGCAATGGCGCTCACGTTTGAAAAGAACAAGAATATTGTCCATATTTTGGAAACGGGCAAGTCTGCAATTTTAACCGAAAATATGCCTGAATTCCTCTGCCAATTTTTAATGAACTTGAATGGCAGCACTCTTACTCCTCCATTGGAGGTAGTCCAAAACATAAGGAATGTAGAATTAGTCGAAACGGAACCAAATGCCCCACCATCCTCAATAGCCCATTGTCAGTACAGTGAATTGACGGGGAATAATAATAATCACCATGGAATTGTATGTGCCCTGTTGAACAAGTTACCAAAACGAGCTGAGTTTTGTCGATTTTGACTCTTAGGCGATTCCCAGATCAAACATATGGAAGGTCGAGACAATTTGTGCAACATAATGTGTTTTCCAGGAAAAGGCATCCATGGATTATTCCATACTTTGTCATCACCCGGATTTTATATTCCATCCAATGTCCAAAAAATTGCGCTGGTTATAGGGACAGTGGACGCCTTGAATAGGATTAGTATTTCCCATTACTTGGCCACATGGAGGAAAATGTTGGAGCTTTTGCAAAGTGACCTAAAATTTCTCGGTCCATTATTCTATGTGGCCTCCCCAGTTGGGGGAGCAAATGAACTGAATAACGCCTTCATAAATGAATTCTTTTTTTCCAAAAAAAACTCGAAATCTCTATACAGTTGATTTATACGAGGATATTAGGCGCACTGGATGTGATTTTAAAAACTTTTTGGCTCATGATGAAATCCATTTGAATGAGTCAGGTAAACGTCGATTAACTCTTACGTTGGCACGTCGGAAATTTTTTGTATCGAAATTTTATATGATGAAAGTGAAATGATTGAAACAAATTTTTTTCCTTACATTTGTTTTTTGCTTTGGCATTTGATTAATAAAAGTAGTAGTAGTAGTAGTAGTAGTAGTAGTAGCAGTAGTAGTAGTAGTAGTAGTAGTAGTAGTAGTAGTAGTAGTAGTAGTAGTAGTAGTAGTAGTAGTAGTAGCAGCAGTAGTAGTAGTAGTAGTAGTAGTAGTAGTAGTAGTAGTAGTAGTAGTAGTAGTAGTAGTAGTAGTAGTAGTAGTAGTAGTAGTAGTAGTAGTAGTAGTAGTAGTAGTAGTAGTAGTTATAGTGGTAGTGGTTCAGATACAGTAAGAAACAACTCGCAAGCCAAAACTTTCTCATTTCATTCCAAAAAAGGTCACATACCCTTGCAGCCCCAAGCGCATTTATGGGCCACTGAGAAAAAAAATCCATCGGGCAACTGGGGCGGCGGACATTCGGTCAAAAAGGATTTGCACAAACGCTCAGCCTCTTTTTTAGTGATCATACCGCAACGCCGCGACGAAACAGGCATGGCGCCCGTGCGCCTCAAAATTTCCAGCTGCACGGGTGTGCATTGGACGCAATTGATGCCCAAAGCCACGCGGCGGTTATGCACTTCGTTGTAGCTGTACTGTTTAAGTAGAGTATTGGAAATTTGGGCCAAGCATAGGCGTTCTTGACCGTCAATTAATAGGGCGATTATGGGAATGCCCTATAATAAACACTATGCAAGTATTTAATGAGAAAAATTTTTCTTTCAGGGGAACGATGGGCCCGACTGACCTACTCCCATTTACTCCGATTGGAAAAATATCAGACGACTGAAATCGGGATACACAACAAAAAATCGACCCCGCAACCTTGGCCCTTGACCAAAAAAAGTATTTTCGCATAGTGTTGTGACGACATTTTGACTTTTTGGGATGCAATGTAAGTAAGCAAATTCTAATCATTGATTTTTGTTGTTTTTTATAGTGGTAATCTTTCCCACTTGATAATTTTCTTCGGCAATGGTAGCATAATAGCAACGCATTAATCTGTCAGACGACTTTCTTCTCAAACCAATGTTTTTCAAGAAATCAGTAAAGTCAACATAAAGACCAGTGGAACTCCAAACGTTCGTCTAGACTGTTTAGCTGCGCTTAAGATTGTGTGCCGTTACTTCTAACGTCCCGTTACTTCTAATGTTCCGTTGTACTTCTAACGTCCCGTTACTTCTAACGTCCCGTTATGTCTAATGTCCCGTTACTTCTTTGCTAAAAAGTACTATACTTTTACGTTGTAATGTGATGCCTAAGCCTAAGCCTAAGTCTAAGCCTAAGTCTAAGCCTAAGCCTAAGCCTAAGTCTAAGCTTAAGTCTAAGCCTAAGCCTAAGCCTAAGCCTAAGATATAAGGAGACTTGATACAATGATCAAAGAAGCAAGAAAGTCAGAAATAACATCTTTAAAGTGACTAATCTGAATCATATTTGCAAATAATATAAGTAATGAAAAGTAAAAAAAATCGCTCTACCGGCTTCGTACAAGCTAGAATGTTTTCTGCGTTCGAAGTAACGGGATTTTTTATGTTCGATTGCATTAGTTAAAAGTAACGGGACATTGGAAGTAACGGAACGTTAGAAGTAACGGGACCTTAGAAGTAACGGGACCTTAGAAGTAACGGAACAGAAGAGCACTTAGGAATCCTTAGCAGAATCCTAACAGGACGGAAGGGGTTAATATTTTTGGCGGGTCTATGTAGAAGGTCTTTAGTAGAACCTATTTTCATAAAAATATATGCATATATTTCATGATAACGCTCCGGAAAATCGGAGGATTTGATATTTTTCCGGAATAAAAAATATCTGATTGCTCGACTTTGCTTTGTGCATTGTAATAAAACTAATTGAAACAATGTTGCAAGATTGACAAATTTCTGCACTTCTCAAATCCCTTGTTAACAGTAATCTTCGAAAACTCACCAGCAAGTCCACAGTTGTAACCATGTTCTGCTGCATCCTCGTCAAAGTCTCCATTGAAGTGTTTTCGGTATTATCCATCGCCTGAACGCTTTTCACAGACTTCTGTATATCCTGTTGTTCTTCCTGATTTACACAATGCGGCTTCGACATTTTCTAAAGTAAAAAGATGACAATAATCTGAACACCTAATAGCTCTACTTCTTTTAATTAACAGCGAAGATTTGAGCAAAAAGTAAATCAGGTAATGTAAGAAAGCATCGCACTGCAGTTTATAATCTTCCGAAAGGAAAGAATAAAGATATGCAGAATGCGATTACAGTAGGTTTCATTAATTAAGATGACGGAGAGCATGTTCATTTAAAAGAAAAAATCGGACAATAGCACACACATACATACCCAGCATGAGTATATATTTACCCTTGACAATTACAGGTAATTAATTAGGCTAACGAAGTCCCACAATGATCAGAAAGTAAAATCTCACATGCATGGAATTACAGTATGAACAATGGGGTAAACTTTATTATTATTCAAAGCTGAGCAACAGGTAAACGCTCTCCAATTCAAAAGAGACGAAATTATAGCTCTCGAAGAAAGATGTGCATATACATTCTTCAAGAATGAAAGATTGTTCTTGTTTCTCTTTCTTTAAATTCTTTCTGCGCTTTTGCTTAATATTCAAAAGATCTACCGAAGGACCTAATTAATATGACAAGAATGTTATACTCATTATACACATGTAGAAAATGGGCGCACTTTGTACGTGTACCTATGCTCTCTGACATGCTCATTTAATCAAATCTTATAGGTACAAAACTTTATCAGCAAAGAAATTTAATTTTACATGAAAATTTCATCAACTAAAAGTTTCCGGTACACCAACAAAACTGAAGATTACTCTAGCTTCTACAGTAATACTAGCCTAATGGAAAGTAAATTTTCATCGGCTAAACGCCTATAGACTGCAAATAAATGAGCATTCAACAGCATACATATCGTGGCGGCGTAACACAGGATGGCTTCACGAGTGACGAACCTGAATCGACGAGATTTTACCAGAAATGGCAGGACTTTGGTTTTTTGGTTTTTTCCAAAATTACTTGGAAACTGTTTTTTTCGCATTATTCGATCTTCTATAATTATATATAGACCCGTTATTGGTGTCTATCTAAGTCGTCAAAACAATTAATTTAGTTGAATTGACTTCACTACAAAATAAAAAACAATCGTATTTTTATGATACATTTTGAACACAAAAGATATATAAATCAATTGATATTCTATGTATCTATCATGCCAGCATACATTTAGTACATGAGTTAAATTTGCAGTAATTTGCTCACGAAGAAAAGTTAGACGTTAAATCTTTTGTAGAGTGACCATACTGGATGGCATCCAAATCATCATCGAAATTTTATAAAGTATGACTGAGTTTGATATTTTGAATTTATTGTTACTCTAAGATTTGGGTCAGTTAAGCTTAGTGGAACCTCATATGTTCGATGTCTGTATGCTGTAGGTTAACAGAGAGAAGAGCTTTTGAGCGGTTCGTTTTTATCTGAATTGGCTTTGCTAAAAAATAGAAAAAAATCGTAGACAAAATATATAATAAATCAATTGATAGTCTATGTATCCATCCTGCAAGCAAGACTATGTAGAATACAACAAATGAACGAATTTTGGTGTAATTAGCTCACAGACGGATTTGCAAAGCAAAAATTTGGAATTATCTCACTGCAGTTTATATGTAATAATCTATCAATTCAACACCCTCTTATCAAAAACGTGATACTTGAATGTTTTCTGTCATTTCAGCTGTTGATACAATTTTTTGGTTGATTTCTTAAACGTTTTGATTACGTACATTACGTATTGTATGTTTCCCTCTATTTGTCATTTTTTTCTCTGAACTTCCTCTTTACTCTTTACATACGTTCTCTTTTTACTTCTCTTATTTTCTTCACTTATCATTCCTTTCTATGCCCACTGTTACTACGTTTCTACTATTATAATACGGATTTCCTATAGCATAAAGTGATCACAATAAGCATAAAGTGATCACATAAAGTGACTCCCAACTAGTCTTAGATGATAAAGGGAGCTTCCAGCAGTTTTTTACATAGTTATTTTGATGTACCAAATATTTTAAGGAATTAAACCAGAAAAAACCCATAAAAAACATAGAAAAACCAAAAAACCATTAAAAATCGTTAAAAACAAAAACCGAAATTTCAAAAGCTTGGTTTTTGCCAAACCAGGAGCCAGTTTCACTAACTGAAACTGAGTTTCAACTGAGCGCGACGTCGGTTTCATCGTTTTGGATTTCACTAAAAAGTTCGATCTCGGGATTAGCTGAACCTGAGGTTGAAGCCTGAGCTCGAGATAATCTCGACCATAACAATAAAAACACGTAAAATGTGGCACGTCCTTCATGTCGTATGTAAGACATACAATGTTACAAAAACTACAAAACCAAAGAAAAAACAAAAAATGTGAAACAAGTGCATATAGTCGTGCTGCATGAAAAACTAACGGCCGGACGGGGCAAAATAAAATGTACGAAAAGTGTCGCCATAAATTTGAAATATTTGTTGTACTTTTCCTCGTACTTTTATTGATTCTTTAATCATTTGTACGTAGGAATCAAGATGAAAAAAGCAACGATCCTATAGTTCGGCATCATTCATAAAATCTAACTGATTTGTCATATGCTGAAAATTTCGCTCACCTTTAGTGTGTCGATTTATCAATCATAAACGCAAAAAAATCATTTTTAAGAATCAACGGTAACAAAAAAACAAAAAAGTTCGGACTTAAACCTGCTCGATTGTGGCTGAAACCGACGTCAGGATCAGGATTAAATGAAAAATGTTGGTGAAACCCAACATCTCGAGCTCGGGCTTAAATTTAACCTCAAGATAATCTCGAGCTCGGAACGATCTCATCGTTAGTGAAGCCGCTGAGTCCGAGGTTTTATTTTTTGAGGTTGAGATAATCGCAAGCTCGAGCTTAAACACTTTAGTGAAACCGGCCCCTGATTTTACTAAATTCTCACACAAATAAGTATTTTATTCAAAATCTACTCGTCGGCCAGAATCTGATTGCAATCAAAAGTCCGTTATTTGCGTGTATGTCAGGAAAGAAACAGAGATGTATGTAAATAATTACTGAGAAAAACATCAGAAAGTAAGAGTGGTGCATGGCATTATTTGTTCTACAACATTATGGCCTGTTTTACAAAATGCTTGTAGATTTCAAAAGAGACAGTAATATTGTCTTCAAAACAATTTGCGCGAGACTACTATTGTAAATTTTCTTCAAAAAAAAACGGCTGAAAGTTAGTCGTTGATGATCTAGCGATTTCTAAATGAACCTCGAAACGCAAAAAATCCAATGAAATCCGTTTGCAGGAGATGACCATGCATTTTAGGTCGACATTTTATTTTTCCAAGTTGCACTCCTGATTGCTACAATCAAGCTGAGAAAAAAGACGACCGTGTACGCAGGTTGCTTATTATTTGCATAGCATCCTTTTTCTCCTCGAGGCTCATTTGGAAAAAATGGAGTATAGTTTACAGGTCTATATAAAACGATTGCATTTTTTAGCATAAGAAATACAGACTAATGACGTGTGCTTGCAAACTGAAGAAACATCATCACAGGTTAACAATCGGAAATTTCTTCGATACTTTGTATTAATCAGATAAACAAAAACCAGTAGCTGAATCGATGGAATCGCTAAAATAGTACAGAGAATTCGACATTCAATGCATCTCCTGATATTCCAAAACTTTAAATTGACGATCAACTGTGATCATCAAAATGAAGAGACTTCGACGTATGGTGCTTGCAACAACGGTCTTACGCGGAAAAATAATACCAAGTACATGATCTGGCGTTAAATTACCAACAACACGATACGACTTACAGTATCTGAGGCTTACTAATCATTCCAAGTCGAAAAGTGAAATTAAACAATAAAAAGCACGTTTTAATAAAATTTGTCATTCTATTTTATTATTCTATCAACCGCCTCTCTCGTAATAGTGTGGTATGGTATTGTAGTATCATTTCTATAATGTAATTTTTGCTTTTTCCCTATTAAACGTATAAATTGGTGGGGGCTTTACAGTAAACCCGCGATGGCATAAAAGCCCGCGACGGCATTAAAAGAGCCAAACACGAAGAATACTTAATCATAAAACTAATGGTTAAAGAAGAACAGTGAAAGTGAAATCGAAGAACTACATTATAAAATCAATTCCAGAAATAAAAAATCTAATTAAATTTGCTTCATCAAATTATTGAGGCGATTTTTCATCGTTATTTTTCTAGTCCTTTTATTTTCTCATTTTTAGTTAAATCTATGCTGCATGTTGTTTACTTTTTGATTGGAAGACTGATTGAAAAGCTCAGTGATGCCTCATTTACATAAAATGGTTCGAAATGACAATTAGTAGACAAGATACACAATGAAAATGAGGAACAGTATGGCGAGTAGAAGATGAATTGATTAAATACAGTAATCGCTTACACTTTTTGTGAACAATTGGATTCTGGAATTATGTTATGATTAAAACCTCGCTGAAGGTTATTTTGAATACCGAGCGTCATAATTTACTGTACCCAAGTTTATGATGTTCGAAGTTCACGAGCAATACGATTATCTCATGAAACGTATACAATTTTTCATTTTCAATCTCGAGAGTTATGAGATCATTTCACATGCTAGTATTTACTGCAACAAAAAGATAGTTGCTATCTGAATAAATTTTTGTTTCGTAATGGATGAATTCGATGCACAGACAAATTTTTCTCAGAAATTAGTTTACGTTGACACAGAGACGTTACTTCTACTTTACAAAAGCGGTTGATCATTCTTCTGAGTCAGTAGCTAAGAGGCGATCGGATTTTACAGTTGCTCTTGAAATGAATATTCTCTTAATAGTAAGTATACTTTCTCTACATGATTTCCAGAGGCGAGAACATTTTCGTTTAAAAGAATATTGTAAAGTCGTGGATTCATAATGCAAAAATTGACAGAATTCGCCTCGGAGTGGAAATCGTATTTTTCGAAGCTTTTTAATTTCATTTTTTGAAAAACTAACGTTTTATGAACTTGGGCAACATTTGTATTTATGATATTGCCAATTTTTATTTTTTAAGGGTAAGTTGATCGCTCCGGAAAACTCATCAAAGACTTAATTTCATTTTTCACCCGTAGATACGGCAGTCCAGAAACCTAAAAGCAAGTCGAAGCTAATGTCTACCAACAAATCTGGTCTTTCGACAGGTAGATAGAGAACCTATACCATCACTATTCTACAGTTTTTGTCTATTTTTTCGAAGGTCAAAGTTCGAAATCTGCGTCGAAAATGGTGGGTAAATTTCCGACGAAAAGTAGCTCGACGACGGCGTCGTCGTCGCGATCCAAAGTCGAAAAAATAGCCTTTGCGCCGGGTGATGCGCCGCCCACATTTATCGGTGGCATGCTCGAACCGACCGTCGTACCTGCGAATCCGCTGATGCATCCGGCACCGCCGGATCCCGAAAAAACTACAGTGCCCACGGAGAATTCTGAAGCTCAAGGTAGCATTACGCATGTTAATCATAAAGTCAAAATATTAGTTTTCAGATCCACCAGGAAACGTTATTTCAACGAGTATTTTACAGGCACTCATAAAAGGCAGAAAAATGGAAAAGGTCCAATGGGCTGAGCAATGTTGATCAAATATTTACAATGAGCAATGTTGATTAAATGTTCAGAGTAGCATACATTTTATGTAGCAAGCTTTGGTTCGAGTTGAGTGTGTAAAAGGGTTAGAATCGTCGGAGTTTCTGCAGTAATACATGGAACTTGCGCAGTGCAAAAAACCTGAAAAAAAAGTTTTGCACGAGCGGAAAAAGTTTAGCACAGTGCAAAAAAAACACGGTTCCGACCTATGTTATAAGCTGTGCGAAATTGCTCTACACTTGAAGGCACCCACGTGATGTTAACCAGACGAAAATAGAACAAATAATAGTGGATTGCAGTGTCTTTCCAACAAAGCAAAGACTATCCGGATACCATTTGCCCTTTTTCTGTAAATGGATTTCAAACAATCATTATTTCTGACATTTAATGAAAATTTTCGAAGTGTTCGATTTTTCATTTGAAGCACTTCGTTTAGAAACCAACTAATCTAGATCAATGAAAATCATAGGTGGCGCGACAGCGTCAACCTATAATATACTTATCCCTCAAATTTCATGTCCCCCCCCTAGAGCCAAAACGGTAAGAGCTAGAACCTTCGGATTTTTTGCATAATATCGGGCATAGGGGCAAACTATGGGGTGCCTTTTGTCATTTCGCCTCTATCTGCAAGTGGTGCTCGTTGGGGCCCCAAAAACAGGTAAAAAACGCACTTTTTAAGGCCCTCCAGTTCCACCATGTCCAGCAATCGGTGTACTATATCCAACCTCCATACTTCGGCCTAAGCATCTTGGGGGTGTAATCTCAAATGCGAATTTTTTTTTGAAATATGGCCTCAATTCAATTATATGGTTGACCAAAGTCCCGGATAACGCCGAATTCCCCAATTTTGTTATATAATACTTATGGGTTCAAAAAAATAATTTTTTGCAGCATAATGCACTACTAATTTTTTTGCAGTTTCAATTGAACTTGTAGCCTTATTGGGATTTTTGGGCTGTTAGGGTTTTCGACCATTGGAAATTTGAGGACGCGGTCACTTTACACAAAAAATTATCCTGGGTGTAAACAAGCGTATTTTCGTGATTTTTCAGTGGAAGGGGTTTTCGACCACGGGGAATTCAATGGATGCGTCACTTTACACAAAAAAATTAACCAAGCCTATTTTCGTAATTTTTTTGTGGAAGGGGTTTTCGACCATTGGGAATTTAATGAATGCGATCACTTTACACACTAATTCATATCGAGTGTAAACAAAGGTATTTCTGCGATTTTTTGGGTTGAAGGATTCTAGACCATGAGGAATTCAATAGGTATGGTCATTTTTCAGTCTGTTTACAATGTTTTTTAAGTACTATGCAGTTTACACATCTTTTACTTTTGCCGGAAGTGAGAATTCGTAGCTTGAAGATGGTTTTTCATTGTTTTTTTGACGTGAAGATGACCAAATTTAAAACTTAATGTGCTTCTATGAAGGTTTTCGTGCATGGTTGAGGCCCACTAAAAAGAGGTGAACTAGTTTATTAGAAAATGCCCCGATGGGGCAGAAAAAAGGAGAATATACTTGCTCCGACAGTTGCCATGGTAGAAAAAGAAGTGGACTAGATTTTTGAGAACTTGGGTCAAAGTTGAAAAAAATTCACTTCCTTTATATTGGATTTTCATTCTTTCTGAAAAAAATTGTCTATATCTGTGAAAAACATATATTCTGCAGCTAAGTGCATCAGCACACTTTCCAACCAAATATGTGCATCTCTGAAATTTTTAGGAGGGTACAGAGGTGGATCTTGGTTTTATGGCGTTTTTTATACAAAAAATTCAAAAAAAGTTGACCAAAAAATTTTTTGCATAACAAATTTTTCAGTTCCAAAACCCTTGTGGAAATTTGTGCCCCCATGTCCCCTCTCACACATGTTTGCTTCCAACTATGTTGAACTTTTTTACCGAAATTGGTGTCAACAAAAGAAATCAATTGTGGGAAAGTGGCACATAAAATCTCACTCAGCTTTTTTAGAAAAAAGGCTACAACACAAAGTCTTCTAAGAACTAAACCGATTGTGCCCGATATGTTTCATTCACTCATTTTATATATTATATAACATATCGTATAAAATTCACTCCATAAGTTCTACTGATTACAAGCTATAAACAAATTTATTCTCTTTTATTTAACTATGCAACAAAATAGCATCATTCACAGTTTTTGGGTTTAAACTGAAATTGCATAAAGAGCGCTTTTTACAGGTTTCCAGATGGGAAGCAATTTCGCCCATCCCTGTCGCTCCCATCCTGCTTTCAAAAAAGTCGTTTTGTTGCCATGGGAGTGCCAGTAGAGTCGGGGAGAACACTCTAATATCTAATATAGCGACACCCCTAAAATAGGCATGGCTGAATCCCATTTGCAGATCAGTGCCCAATGACTAACCAAGGCCCAGTTGCACAAAAGGGGTCTAAGCTCCAGCGCAAAGTAATCTCGAACAAAAAGGCGAATCAGTTTGATCTCAAGTTCAGTATAAATTGAATGTCATCAGGATTATAATGAGTTCAATGTCGAGATTATCCCCAGCTTGAGCTGTCGGTTGTACTAACATTTTCGCATAATTTTCTTATCTCTAAAGCAAATAAATATAAAAATTTCTGCAATTCCCAAACTCGAACTTGAACCTCAGTATTAGTTAATCCTTAAGTGAGTGTTGTTTGTGCATTGGACGAGAATAATTTGAACATTGCGATTAGCTCAAACTCAGGATCGTCAATTTAATCCAGATGTTGAGATTATCCTCATGTTGGGTTAGTGCAACCACCCCAGGTTTCTTCATAGTTCTGAAAATGACTATAATATGCCTCCCACACTATTAGCTAGTGTGAGAGACAGGAGTTTTGAATTGGTTGGGAGTTAGAATGCTATTGGTTTACCATTTCTTTATGTTTGAAATCATGCGCATCTCTTATAGAAAAATTTGATTGTAGTTGATGCCAGGGGAAGGACAAAATGCACCATGCTGCAGAATATACTTTTTCACAGACATGGAAAATTTTTTTGAGAAAGAATGAAGATCCAATATAAAGAAAGTGAATTTTTTCCTACTTTGACCCAAGTTCTCAAAAATCTAGTCCACTTCTTTTTCTACCATGGCAACTGTCGAAGCAAGTATATTCTCCTTTTTTCTGCCCCATCGGGGCATTTTCTAATAAACTAGTTTACCAGTACTTCAAGCGACATTTTTTCTTATAATGTATTGGATAAAGATGCATCCTGTGATTTCGGAACTTTATTGATTGGACATTTACCCATATTCAAAAACACATTTGAATGACAGTGTAGTGTATGCAAATGTCTACAGCTGCCAAAACGGTGCACGACTTCTCATTTTCAACGGTTTAAACTTTTTGCAGAGTGTGAAATGCTCGTTTGTGAAACAATTAGTACATCAAACTATAGTCTGTTAGTTATTTGATAATTCTATAATATGGTGATGTCCTTTCTTAATGTTCTCATAAACCCTGTTGCACCTACTGTGAAGTTATGATATCAACAAATGAAGGCTTGGGTGTTTGTTATTTATTGTTAAATTTACTTACAAATTTAAATGGATAAGGAGATAAGCATAACAGTGCAGGGGCTCAAAGGTTAAAAGGTCGACACAATAGAAAAAGCTAACAATTCGCGGTTTGTTGTAATGAAGGCAAATTTAAACAAGGGATTCGGCTGTTCCAATATCTGGTAAATGAAGGGCAACTCCTTTGCCACTAAACAGCAATGAAAAAACTGAAAAAAGTAAAGCAAGCAATTAAATTATCACGTAGTCCAAAAAACTGACTCTTCTCTTTTTTCTCAGTCCCACATCAATTTTCTTGGGGCGTGGTCAGCCCTGCTTGATTCGTAATCCTGGCATGTAGTTCCACTATGTGGAAGTGCCTATAAAGTACGGTAGCAATGTAGCACCTGCTACTTCAATGGTTTTGCCAAAATTGTCAGTGGGTTCAAAACATTGAACCCATTAGTGTATTTTTTTGAGTGAAAGTGGTTTTTTGTTTTAGAGTGTGTCAACCTTTCCATTTCTTGCCGAGTACATTCATTTCGAGTACCAAAATGGTCAAAACAAAGTACTTAGAAAATAAGTCTGGTTTCCAACTCGGAACCCAGATTAACGAAAACAAAAGAAAAAACTAATTGGTTACATAATTGTTCATGATGAGAAAAATATGAGGGACATGAGGTACTTACGCGATAAATAAAATATATAAAAATTTACATAAAAATTATCTAAATTTTTACAACTCCTTGACAGTACATATAATAAACGTATCACATGTGGTAGACAAGAGCCACCTGGAAAGTGCAGTGACTTCTGAATGATTTCCAGGAGTATGCCTTCTTCAGAGCTGTGCAGCTCGCCAAATGGTACAAAAATTTAGATAAAAATTTTGCCAATACAGTAAGAATGCATCAGCTATAAAATAAGAAAATAAAATACTGACGACTCATTTTTGACACTCTCTCTTAAAAGGTGTAATATGCAATAATTTACAGTAAATATTACATCAAAAGATAGCTTATTCTCTCTTATGTAAAACGAATATTCATTTACCGAGTGAGGTCAATCCGATCCTGGAACTGGCTTGGCTAGCAAGACCACTGAGAAATGCCACAAATACATAAATTTTCAAATTTTGGAATACTGTAGCGGTGTAAATTTTCGTTTTCAAGAAAAACGAATGATACCATGAAACTCAGCGCACGAAAATACTTAAAATATCTTGTTTTGATATATGATTAATTTTCAGCTTATCATAGGGAAGGTATAACTTCTCAGAAATCGTGTCTTAAGAGCCTTCAAAAATCGTCTCGTTGAAAACATCAAGAGCTAAATCGGTCGCAGCGCCTAGCGTCAAATCGGCGGCGTCGTCGATTAGTAAAGCGCCCCCGATAAAAAGTACAACAGTTCCTACGGAAAAAAGCAAAGCCGAAAGTTCGAGAGCAGTGACCAGCGCCACATCCGCCGTTCCTACAGAAACGACAACGGCGGCTCCGACGACAGCAACGTCAACTGCGGCAGCCATATCGGAGAAAACTGCGGCGGATTTGTCGGCTTTGGCTCAGGATACAGAGAACATGGGTAAAATAATTCTAAAGCACTACGGCATTTGTTTTAAAACTTTTTGTACAGGGTTTCCAAATGCTTCAGCTTCCGAAAGATGATAATTTTACACTTTGCTTCATGGCGTGTTCTTCATTTGTTGTCGACGTAGTGCAGTACCCTAAAACGAATCACCAGTGGCCGGTTTCATCAAAGAGACTCAAGCTCCAGCTGAGCTACAGCTTAAGCTGTAGCTTAACTCTGTGTCTCAAAACATTGCCGTTAAGGTGAAGCTCACTTACAGCTTAACTTTCCGGATATGTTTTGTGTGTATAGGCTAAGCTGCCGCTGAGCTGCAGCTTAACGGCAATGGTGTAACATATAGAGTTAAGCTACAGCTTAAGCTGCAGCTCAGCTATAGCTTTAGTTTCTTGGATGAAACCGTCCCCTGGAAATTTTACGAGACGTCTGTAAAACATCTATTGGGTAATTTCTTGACAAAAAATAGATTTTTCAACTTCTCTAAAATTAGTATACTCAGATATTGATCAGGAGTCGGATTCTTTCGTTCTTATAGTTTGTTCATGTTTCCAGTTAGTTTTCCGATTTATCAGAAGGTTAACTGGATAATTTTCACATAACGAGAAACTCTATAGTTAAAATTCGTAAAAGACGCGTTTGTTTTCAAAGTATGATATTTGTAAGCATCAAAAACGTACGTGTAACGTAAGCACAATTCTCGGAATAGGATGTTTTTCATTGGACAACACTAAATCAGCTAAAGTGTGTCTCTTGAAACGTGCATCATTTTTCAGACGTTGCGACAACTGCTTTATCAGAGAAAAAAGCTGGTGGTACAGAAAAATCGTCCAGTCGAAAGAAAGCGAGTAAAATCAAAAAACCTGATAGAAAAAATAGCAGGAAAGAAATGTCGAATAGACAAGTTGTGGATAAATCTGTCGAGAAAAAGTCCCCCATCGTTCAAGCTTCTGGAGCTCCAGTACCGGATTTGTCGGTTCAAACAGGTAGGACTGGATTAGCGAAAATAATATAAGTTATAAAAGCATCTCCGTTTTCGTGTTTCTGATTTGTACTAATTCTTTACAAATTTATTGTAAGCTAGCTTTTGGCTCTTGATGTATTGTCCGAAACATTTTTGAAACTGAGACTATGAATATCTAATAAATTTCTATTTTTCACCCCAAGTTTAATTCTATGTGGATGATTAAGACAGAACGTCTTTACAATTTTTTAATCTTGTCTTAATTGAGAATGAATTCGACCTATAAGTATGTACTTACGGAGTGAAGGATTTTGATTTTAGACCGAAGAAAACTGACAAAAACGGAAAAATCTCAACACTATAAAGTTGGAATCGACGTGAAAACACAACCCATACCCAAAGTGCCGAGGAATGAAAAAGTGGCGCAACCAAGTGCTCGAAAGATCGGCGACCTAAACTCTGCTTTACAGAAAGGTATCAAGTTTTTGATAATTCTTGCAAGTTTCAATAAAAAATTATACAATGACTCCATTAAAATTATTCCCAGATTTTTTGAATTGTGACTTTGAAATAGGGATTCATTCGACTTTTGGGCCAACTGCACTTGATTCATAATATTTTGAGCGGAAAAGTACGATAACCGATCACAAATAATACGATCCACACGCGTAGTTTTTACCATGTTTTAATCCTATAATATATTTATCTGAAAATGCCAGGAAATGGCAAAAACGAGAATATGTTTTTCCTTTTTGCTTGTTTCACTGGCTTAAAAGTTTGATATTAGGCCTCCCCATCATTTCATTTCAGCAAAATTCTAACTGAAAAAAACTTTCCATCTTCTGAGAAACATATACGCGCCTAGTTTGTCTCATAACTTTAGCTACAGTATGTCTACAGTATTCTAAGTAATACCATATTGTAGCCCGCATCGAGTTCTACATTGATGCCAAATTTCAGCTTTGGATGTCTTATAGTTTTTTAGAAATCTTTCCTTAAACGTGAAAATCGGCATGCCCAAAACGAAACATATTGTAGTCTAGCACTAACGTGCTAGCTACGATCAAGATTTTCTCTAATAGTAAGGCTGGAACTTAATATTTGTATATGAATGTAAAATCGTACGCTTACGAGTTAGGAATTGCACAAATTCACTTTGAGAGAATAAACTCTAAAAATTTCAACGGAAAATGGGTTTTTCGACCAGGGCCCGGTTTCACCACAAAACTCCGTATTAAGAGTAAAATGTCACGAGTTACGAGTCCCGTGCTAAGAGAGCTACGAATGGCTGTCTCACCAAAAATCAGAGTTTACGAGCAAGGAATTACGAGTTTAGGAGTGCTACGAGTGGCCGTTTCACCAAGAAATAAAGTTTACGAGTACGGGCCCACGAGTTATAAGTGTTATCAGCGACGGTTTTTCATAGTTTACGTCTGTTCAGTTTCACCAAATGAGTTACCTATCACTATGATAATGAAAGTACTCGTAAATTTGAAGAGATTTCCACGGACCAAAAGTGGGTCCGTAGGAATCGTAGCTTAGTGGTATTTGTGCATTTTTGTCATTTGTTTTCTTTTGTCAATCTGACAAAGAAATGATAATTTGGATACTTTCTCGAAATTACTGCATTTTAGGCAAAAAAACAAGCATTTTTGACATTTTCTTGAAAAACCCCAAAAAATTAAAAATTTTATGACAAAACCAATATGTCCATCAGATTGCCCGTGCGAAATAACCCCACCTCTTCTGCCACCCCCTCTGGTAAAAACCAAGGTCGCCCTCCGCCAGCAAGCCGTGACCTCACAAATCCACTTTGAAGGGTTCCCGTATATAATATATAAAGGGGTGAACGCCTTTGATTGGCTAGTTTCAGAAATGTGCCTTTTTGATTTTTTTGATTTTGATTTTTTTCAAGATGGGATCTTCATTTTTTCCAC
The DNA here is from genome assembly GCA_963922205.1 of Romanomermis culicivorax. Taxonomy (NCBI): domain Eukaryota; kingdom Metazoa; phylum Nematoda; class Enoplea; order Mermithida; family Mermithidae; genus Romanomermis; species Romanomermis culicivorax. The sequence continues at coordinate 11,847 of CAWUHX010000026.1, read as the reverse complement.
GATGGGATCTTGATTTTTTTTAAGATGTTATTTTATTTTTTTCGAGATACCATCATGCCATCTTGATTTTTTTCCAAGATTATCTTGAGAAAAATGCGATGCACTTGAAAAAAGTCGAACATCGGAAATATCTCTTATCTTGATTTTTTTGCGATGCAACTTGAAACTTCTGCGAAGCATCTTGAAATTTTTGCGATGCATCTTGAAAAAAATGTTGTGCATCATGTTCGATGGTAACGATGTTTTTCAGATGGTAACAATTTTTTTCAAGTAGTAACACATTTTTTAAAGTATTAACGAATTTTTTCAAGTGGCCCTCCATGTATTCCGTATGAATAACTAACCAAAATAGTAAGTAATCTGCAAAGATGTAGAATTTTTTTACAAATTTTTTGGATGTTTTTAATAAAATTAACTTTCACAATAAATTTTGAAAATTTCTGTAAAATTAGTGAATTTTCAAAAATGTGAGGAAAATGGCTTTCCGTAGGGAATCTTTTTTTTCTTTTTTTCGAAGAAAATTTTTCGAAATTTTTATATGTTTCATCAAAATGTAACAAATTTGTACAGGAATTGAGAAAATTTCTTCAAGGTTTGATTAAATTTCAGGATAACTTAGAAATTGATAATTTTCAGAACAAATTTCCCAACCCAATTATAAAAACATTACGAATTCCCGTATAACGAGTGCCAAAAAACACCCCGTAAAATGATCATTTTACGAGTCCTATGGAAAACATGGTGAAACACTCTTACTACGGACTCGTAACGCAAAGCACATCACCCGTAGCAGAACTTGCATCACTCTTAAGGCCGATGTATAGTAATCCGTAATCCTGATCCTTAATCCTGAGTTCCTCACCCGATAAGGATCAGGAAAGGATAGAACCAGGTAAAGTCGTCCTTAACGTCCCTAAATTTAGGGATCGGGACGACTACATGACAAATATTTTACAGTAAGATTAGATATTGAGATGCGTAAGTTGTATAAATAAAGACGACACCAGACAGTAGGTTTTATACATTTTATTGATCTTGTACATTATTCTGATTTTTTTTGTCTTCGTTCACGTTTGTTTACATACATATGTTTACATTATTTTGTTTGGGTGTTTTTTGTTTATTTGTCATATTTTAATTCCCCCTTAATTGATTTTTCTAATTTTAAATTTTAAAATTTTTCAATTTAAAATTTTAAAACCCTTCAATTTAAAATTTTAAAATTTTTCAATTTAAAATTTTAAAACTCTTCAATTTAAAATTTTAAAATTTTAAGTTTTGAATTTTATAATTTTTTTAAATTTGTTAATTTGAAATTTCAAAATTTTTAGTTTTGAATTTTATTTTTTTAAAATTTGTTTATTTGAAATTTTAAAATTTTTAGTTTTAAATTCTTAAACTTTAAATTTTTTAATTTTAAATTTTTCAATTTTAAATTTTTTAATTTTAAATTTTTTAATTTTGAATTTTGTAATTTTGAATTTTTCAATTTTTAATTTTTTGATTTAAAAAGTTTTCAATTTAAAATGTTAAAATTTTAAATTTTAAATATTCTTATTTTAAATTTTTTGAAATTAATAAAGTTTGACATTGAAATTGATTAATTTTTCAGGAAGTTAATTTTTTAATAAATAAAAACGCTGCAATCAATCAACAAAAGCCGGAAATCTGCCGTTTTGTTGTAAACAAACATGGCTACTGTATTACAACGCGCTGCAGTTGCAAAGTATTGCACTTGCGTAAAGTGCGCATATTTCACCAAAAAACATGAAAAATCTATTTCTTAGCTGACTACTCTATCTTATCTGGTAGCAAATTCTTAGTTTTTGCTAATTTCACTTCATTTTACATTCCAATTACCGAAAAATGTAACTAGGATTATGCGCAGGCTAAAGCCGTTACGCATTTGATGAGTATTATCTGTAGCGTGTAGCTTTCCAGATCCTAAAAAGTACGGAAGGCTTGTACTTTGTTCCCAACGTCAGAAAAGCCGATCCTTTTCCGATCAGGAAGACATCGGGAACACCTTTCCTTATCAGGTCGGGAATGCTATCCCGATCCTGATTCCAGGATTACGGATTGCGCCGGGGATCGAAAATTTAGGGAACAAGCTTTCCTGACTCAGGAAAGGCTATTTTTTCAAGGATCAGGACGACTATACATCGGCCTTAAGCTTGCAGTCCGTCACACGTAGGTTGTAGCTCGTCACCCAGTACGAGTCAAGCTGGTGAAACTAATTTACTCCTGGAATTCGACACTCGTAGTACTCGTAAGACTCGTAATATTGCGGTGAAACCGGGCCCTGACAAAGCTACAACCTATGGGTGACGGACTGCAAACTACGAGTGATGTTCTTTGAGTTACGAGTCCGTTAGTAAGAGTGTTTCACCATGTTTTTCGTAGGACTCGTAAAATGAACATTTTATGGGTGTTTTTTGGCACTCGTCATAAGGGAATTCGTAATGTTTTTATAATCCGATGGTGCAATCGGATTGGGAAATTTATTCTGAAAATTATTAATTTCTAAGTTATCCCGAAATTTCATCAAACCTTGAAGAAATTTTCTCAATTCTTGTGAAAATTTGTTAGATTTTGTTGAAACATAAAAATTTCGAAAATTTTTTCAATCTCTTCGGAAAATCATTTTCCTCACAATTTTGAAAATTCGTCAATTTTACAGAAATTTTCTAAATTTATGTGAAGATAAGTTAATTTTATTAAAAACATCCAAAAAAATTGCAAAAATTTTTTTAGATCTTTGCAGATTACTCATTTTTGTTAGTTATTCATACGGAATACAAGAAGGACCACTTGAAAAAACTTGCTTGAAAAATGTGTTATCACTTGAAAAAATCGTTACCTTCGAACATGATACACAACATTTTTTTCAAGATGCATCGCTAAAATTTCAAGATGCATGGCAAAAAAAATCAAGATGTGAGAGTTTTCTGATGTTGGACTTTTTTTTCAAGTGCATCGAATTTTTTGAAATTTATTTGTTATGGTCATTTCTGGTTATTTTGCACAGACAATCCGATGGACATTTTGATTTTTCTTAAAAAATTTATTTTTTGAGGTTTTTCAGGCGAATGTCAAAAATGCTTGTTTTTCACTCAAAATGTGATGATTTTTGAAAAAGATCCAAATTATTGTTTCTTTGTCGCGTTGACAAAAAACAATTGACAACAATACTCAAATACCACTAAGCTACGAGTCCTACAGACCCAATTTTGGTCCGTGAAAATCTCATGAAATTTATGAGTCCTTTCATCATCATAATGATGGGTGAATCATTATTTGGTGAAACTGAACAGTCGTAAATTATAAAAAACCGCCGCTCGTAACACTCATAACTCATGGGCCCGTACTCATAATATTTATTTTTTTGTGAAACGGCCACTCGTAGCACTCCTACATTCGTAATTCCTTGCTCATAAACTCTGATTTTTGGTGAGACGGCCATTCGTAGCTCTCTTAACACAGGACTCGTAACGTTTTACTCTTAATACGGAGTTTTGTGGCGAAACCGGGCTGAGGAAAGACGTCTGCCATTGACCCGCACTGACTACAAATGTGATGAATAATGTTTTCATTATTATTTTTGTGCCAATATTGTAAGTCTGATGGCGTCAAATTAAATGGGCGTCAGTTATGCAAAAAGGTGTTATGCAAATAAAAAACTTGCACCGTGTCAATATTTTTCACAACTGGACTGTGTAAGATAGGTGATAAAACGTTGATGAAAATGTATATATTATCACTGTATAAAATTTCATTTCATGATGTATTTTCTCAAGTGTGTCTGGTTCCCCTCGTATTAACACTCCTGTACATTCTTGTGAAGTGTTGCACAAGTATTTTGTTTTGAACGTTCCTGCATCTGAAAACAGCTATTGACCCAATTAGGAAATCATTACATAATAAATTCGCACATTGGCACCTGGCCCCCATAACCGACCCGAGGCACTTGAAACGCACCTTTCTAATAAATACAGTATCTCCTCAAAGTCGTAAAAACAAATGTCATGCAATAAAATTGTAGAAACTCCAACCCAGACACCAGTCTCAAGTGGAACAGTAGCCGCCATGCATTACGAAAGCATATACACACATAGTTAGTAAGAAGGAAGCATGTAGGCGTGACTAAGCTTACAATAAACTCGAAGCACACATGCAGAGAAACTAAGCATAAAGGCGTGGTTAAGCATACTATAATCCAAAAGCGTAAAGGCGTGGTTAATCAAGCATACAGTATACATTTTTTTCCAATTTCATAACAAAGCTCTTGATTTTGTCGAAATTTTGATCATATTGAAACAAGAAGTTGCTGAATTTAAATTACGTGTAACTTACAAATCTGGGTGATTTTCAAAGTATTGTTGTGTGTAAACAGCTTTACAAAACTTTTTTTCACAATAGGACAACTTTTACTTTCATTTCACAACTTTTACTTTTTGAAAAATCTTTTTTACTAAATTTCTGTTTGTACAGTAACCATCAATGCTGGGAGCATAAACTTTGGGCTTTGTAACAAAGACAAACAGGGCATTCTAACGCAACAATCCGCATTATAGAACCTTCATCCGTTCAAAAGTTATCGAAGTCAGCACCGGTCGCCTTTTTTTGGCTCACCCTGTATATTCAATTTTTCAAAATCAATTTATATAAAATTGATATTTCTCAGCAGTTCAAGAGCTATTAATCGTTGGAATGAGAAGCAAATTGAAGCAAGAGCCCAAAATCTTTAGACTAGGCTTTTCTGCAAGCTTCTATCTGCACCGTGCAGGAATGATTGATTTTTATTTTTCTTTTGCGCTTTTTATTTTTCGATTTTTTTCGTATTTTTCATCTTTTCCGAATTTTTCGTTTTTCGCATTTGTCAAGACAGGCAATACACATTTTTTGAGAAGAGCAAAATCCAAAAGTGAAAAAGCGGCGCCGTATGTATGCCGCGCTGTGGCTTGCCATACTTCGCCGCGCGGTAGTATGAATAGGAGAACCGGTGCCGCGCGGCGTCGCGCGGTACCGCCCGGTACCTCGCGGCGAAGTATGACAGGCCTTTAAGGCTTTTATCGCGTTTAAGGCGATTATTGCACATTGGCAAAAAAGATGCAATAATAGAACTATTTTCATTTTTGTAATTTTGTCTAAACGAAATTTTGGCCGAAGAAAAAATGACAAAGTTGTAGAAAGCAGCATACTTACTGTGTTTTTCCCGTTTACTGTAGCGTCACACTGTATTCCAAATTTACTGCAGCTTTTGTGGAAGCAATATGCTTTCTGTATTTTTCCAGTTTACTGTAGCACCATACTGTATTTTTCCAGTTTACTGTATCTTCATACTGTATTTTACAGTTTACTGTAGCTTTTCACTTTATTTTTGCAGCTTACTGTAACTTTATTTTTTCATGTGATATTTCTTTTTTGGTTGTTGTTTTTTTACTGCTTTTTGTTTTTTCGCATTTTCTGTTTTTTTGTGAATTTTTCTCGTCTTATATACATGAAAATCGCGACAGGGTCTCTCAAAAAATAATATTTCTTTTGTAAGTTTGTATTGATGTTTTTTTTAAACTTGTATTAAAATAATGTGAATTTTTTTAGAGTTTTTTCACAAAATTTGAGAATCAGATCAAAATTTTGATCCTTATTAAATTTTGTATCCGAAGATCAAAAATTGATTCAGAAAATCACCTTGAACTTCAAAATTTGATTCTAAAAATTCAAAATTTGATTTTAAAAATCAAAATTTTGATACTGAAAGTCACAATGAAAAACAAAATCTGATTCTCATAGCCACATTGAAAATCAAAATATGAGCCGAAAAATCAATTAAAAATCATAAATTCATTCTGAAAAACCAATTGAAATTGAAACTTTGATTTTTAAAATGCAAAATTTGATTTTGAAAATTCCAAATTTGGTTATAAAAATCAAAATTTTGATAATAAAAGATCACATTAAAAATCAAAATAATATTATAAACTTGATTCCGAAAATCAACATTTTCATCTTGAAAATTACGTTAAAAATCAAAATTTGATTCTGAAAATCAAAATTTTGTCTCTGAAAACCACATTAAAATTCAAAATTTCACTAAAAATCACTGTTTTATTGTGAAAAAATCACAAGTTGGTCTGGAAAAATCAAAAACCAAAATTTTATCTTGAAATTAAAAAGTCAGAATTTGAGCCTGAAAACCCCATTGCAAAAAATTCGAGGATAATATCAAAATTTCCAATCTTAAATTCAAAAATTAAAATTTGATCATGAAGTTTATTCTGAAAATCAAATTAAAATTAAAAATTTGATTTTGTAAATCAGACATCGAAGTTTGATCATAACAATCAAAATTGAAATTTGCTGAAAATTGTTTTAAAATCAAAATTTGATTCTCAAATTCTGCCTGAAGGTTAAAATTTGATTCTCACAAAAAAAGTAAAATTTGATCCTGGATGTCAAAAATGAATACCTGATTCTGAAAATCAATAAAAAATCAAACTTTGATCCTGAGACTCAACTTTAAAATCTTTTCTGATTTTTTAGAATGCAAAATTTTTCAGAATGCAAAATTTCTTGATTTTCAGAATGCAAAATCGAAATTTCATCAAAAATTAGAAAAAATTGAAAAACAAAAAACATTGAATACTTGAAAAAAATAAAAAAAAACATAAAAAAACATAAAAAAACTTGAAAAAACAAAAAAAAATCAAATATTCAGAAAAAAATAAAAAAAAGCAAAAAAAATTTCAACACTTGGAAGAAATCAGAAAAAGGAATAAAGAAAATTCAACAAACAAAAAAATTTAAATATTTGGAAACGAAGAAAAATTTAATGAAATTAAAAAAACAAAAGTAAATAAATTCAAATACTTGGAAAAAAATTTGATCCCCAATTCGTCAACTTGCTTAATGTTTAGCTTTGTTGCATTGCTTATGGCAGTACTTGCCGTTGAGGTCTGGCTACGCATCACGCAACATGTTTTTCGCGTCCACTGACAGAAACACAAGTCGTTAGATTTTTATTTGAATGTTGCTATAATGACAATAACATGTATATATACATAAAGCATATATCGAATAAACGCCTTTTTATAAGCCAATTCGGCTACGTAAGCTTTTTAGGTTGGGCCTGATAAATGGGCTTTAAATCTGAGTCGAATGTAAAAATCATAACATTTTGTAGATTTTTTTCTTACTGAAATAATTTTGTAGATGGGCCATTTTTTGCATCAACCAGAATAATTAATTTTCGATTCGCAGGATCGAAACCCCACGACGCGGTTCAAAAACAGGTAGATTTCAGCGACGTCAAAAATCCGGGCGTCAAATCATCCGCTCCGCCGCCCGGAAAAGCGCCGGCCGCTCCGAAAAAAGCGGCGGAAACCACGTCAGCTGCCGCCAAGTTGAAAGGCGCCAGCGCCGTCGGCGGCGCTAAAGAAGCCACTTTCAAGTTGGGCAAACCGTCGACCGGTGAAACTGTGCTTGTAACGTCAGCGGTCGCCGGCGATGTGGAACGCGTGGCGCCACCTGAACAGCAAAAACAGTCGCCGAAAGTGCATCATTTGCACGGCTACGATTGTCGGCATACTTTTGGTGGCCATTTGCGTCGCAGCAGCTGTCGTCGTATCGCACATGGGCAGCGGAACGCTCCATCCGGAGACGACGACGATCATCGACGGGTCGACAACGGCAGTAATCGTCGACGACTATGCCGCAGGCAACGATACCACTGCTGCAGCCGGCGGCGATCCGGAAGAAAGCTAACAAATTGGACTATCGCAAAAAATGAGTCATATACGTTATAATTCGTCGCTGTTATGAAATTTTAATTATCATTCTGCGGATTCACTCAATGTAATACAATTTACTAATCGTTTGCCGTCACATAACTCGTGTTCATCAACAATCCATTTTATTAAAATGAAAATTCTAGCTATAAAAGTTGCACTTTGTGTATCTATTCCTGATTAACTGCCTTGATCGACTTTGTAGATTGAGAGACAATAGTAATTCTGCTTTCATCACTATTCAGCGAAACATATACAACAGCGAAACTCAAAATAGCTAGACTCAATACAGTGATTTTCAAATCAGCGAAGTCTCAGAACAAATTCCCAACATAGCGAATTTTCAGAAAAGTTATCTTTAGAACAGGAGAATGGCGATTGGGCGGGGTAGACGGTCCTCCATTTGGTCCTCTATTTCGATCTGGTGGATGCTGGTTGTCACACATCTTGGCATCAATCGCTAGATTTCTGATATTATGACTTTATAGCATGTGTTTTCACGACATTACAGCTTTTTATTCTGGTTTGTTTCTTATCAACATATTTACATGCATGTTTCTTGTTTCTTTTTTCCTTTATTGACTTATTTCTTTTTATAGTCCTCTTATTCTGAGCCACTTTTTGTTCGTTTTGTTTAATTTTTTCAGGTTGTGTACTTTTGTCCTATTTTTTAATTACTACTACATTATTTTACATTATGTTTCTCTATTATTTGTTTTTTGTTCTGCGTTAACTGATTAATTATTTTATCTATTTCATCTTATTTGCTTCTTTCATTTCATTTTGTTTTATTTATTTCATTAATTGAATTTTTTGCAATTAAGCTCCATTTAAGTCATATCCAATTGGAAATCCTTATGATAAATTTTTTGTTTTCGTTTTTTTAAACGTTTCGCAAAAATGTTTCTCTGAGGGATATTTTTTGTGATTTTGGAATGGTCCGTTCGTGCATACCTACCGCAGCTGCGGCACTTAGATGGCCAAATGCAAAAAAATTTCACTTCTGAATAGGGCTTAGAAAAGAGGAAACAGAAAGAGAAAGAAAAAGAAAGGGAAAATAAAAAAGGAAGATACGATCACCAAGAACGTCGGGGTAGGGCACCCACCCATCAGACACCCACCAACGAAAACGATCACTATAACACACCTATCCACCACCAAATGCGACGATCGCCTCAAAAACTTCCACCAACGTGCTACCACGGACTTTGTCACCGCTGCCAAAGTTCTCGTGTTGCTGTTGTCGATGATGTCAATGAAAGTGCCACCTATGCCATTGACAATGACATTATCACCATTATCCCTGGCATTATCGACGTTTTCATTGCCAGAAACGTCGCCAATACCATTGACAAAAGCATCTTTGCCAATGCAGCTAGCACCATCCTTGATCGTAGCCGTCACCTATGTCGTCGCCTCATCTGCAGCGTCAACCTCCACATCAATCATACGCCTACCATCGCATCCCCTACTCTGACCACGACCACTGCCGCCCACCTAATCATACGTTTATGCTGTTGATTTTAATTTTATTTCGAAAATTTTCAAAACTATATATTTCAACTGAAGTTCTGATTATATATGTGTAACTTCTATCAAAATAATTAATCGATCCAGATTATAAAAATTACATAGAATATAAATTTTACAAATTTTTGACCTACTCGAGAGCGACGACCTTGAACAATAGAATCCTGTATTGCTAGATCCAAAACATTAACATGGACATCACCGCCGTTATCGCCTACATCACTACACGTTATCGCCTACACTATGCCAGCGTTAACATCATCAATGTTGCGCCATCCCCGAGGCGTGGCATCTTCGAATACCGTCCATTTGCACACCATGGGTACTACGATGCCCTCCAACGCAAACCCGTAAAGAAATATTACGATGTCTAGCATTTTGGGAAGAATGTTTATGAAACTTGTAAAAACAGGAAATAAACATTTTTTTATTCTCTTGGTGTTTACTCGAATCCTCATTTGCTTATTTAGCGTCAGTCATTTGAACTTCTTTTGGCATCGATTCAGCATGTGTTGTAATGGTCACTCTGGGAAAAGGTTATTCCTTTTAGCATCTACAAACTGCAGTGGTATGGCGTGATTTTGGACACAATTCTTGCGTTCATAAAATTTGTAAATATAAATCAATCGATTTTACAAATGCTGCAACGAATTGAACCTGTGAAATTATTGTAATCTTTATACAACATTATAATCTTACAGTGGCAACTAGTGACTATATTATTTTGATGACCAGTGTGCAAAAATTTTTTGTCAATTTGTTTTTCATTTTGATACTGCTAAGAACAAAATTTTAACTCAAACTTATTTTTTTCAAAAAAATTTTTAGGATGATAGAAATTTTTCATAATCATTATAAATTTTATCAAAAACAAATAAAGGACGAATTTAATTTTTTATAATATTAGGAAACTAAACAACATTGTTAAAAACTGAAAAATTTTCGAATTAATAACAATTTTGAAGAAAAGGTGTTAAAATAAACAATACTTGAGTGAAAAGTAAACCAAAAGTAGTGGAAAAATAAACGAAACCACGCGTTCATTTTTTATGCTTAAGTAGAAGCAAGTAAACAAAACACTAGTTAAAAATAACAAACGGGGTAGAAAGTAAATGAAGTTTTTGTAAAAAACAAATGCCAAGTTTAAAATAAACTATTTACGAGTTTACATCGAACCGTTCTGAAGTTAAAAATCCCATCCTTAACTATGGGATTGTGAAAAATCAAGATTGTTAAACCGAACAAACATCTTCGAAATAAAAATTTGGCAAGTAAAAATGTAAAAATAATAATTTTGATTTGGGTATATTTTTTTTAAAAAATCTGGCCGGGTCAAGTTTGGGTGTAAACAAGGCTATGAATGAGCTGATAACCTTATTTGACTAAGGTTATATAATTCGACTAGAGGTTACCTGCTTCTGATAACTAAATTTAGGGTCAATTATTTCTACAGGAAGTAGAAATTCGACGAAATAAAAAAAATTCTTATAGTAGAAAAAGCGGTCTTTTGAATCAAATGAAAAATAAAAAAATTCGAAAGCCCTGTATTTTTGTCAATATATTTGCATATCGTAAATTCCAAACCAGTGTGGCTCAATGGGAACTTATCAGCGAAACCCAAAATTTTCAGGCATGAAGTGAGTTAATGTGAGTATGGCGAAGTTTGTGAATTTTCACTTTACACGTCATAAGTGATGGATAGTCTAGTCGGTACATGAATTATCAACTATTCGATTTTATAGCCACGTCACACCATTTTTTTCGGAAAAACAAGTTAATGCTGAATTTTCTAACTAGTATGGCCAGAGCAGAAAAGTACTCCAGGCTGGAAATATCTGAATCCCTGTCTTGATTTGCAGAGTGAAAGTGCGGCCCGAAAGTAGGCAGCTCCCGGACTTTTTGGTTTTGGATAGGAAAACTTCGTCAAAGCTAGCTTAGGACCTTGGATGACGTATCCATAAAATTTGGCCAAGATCTGAGAAGGCCGGACGGGGATGATTTTTGACATTGGATCACATGGCGTATATGAATTAAATTTTCAATCAGGAGGTGAAAGTAAATAGGTTTGGTCTACATGGTAGCATTTCATGTTACAAAAAGCGTTAGAATGGCTGTGTTTGAAGAGTGGAAGTTGCTTTAAATGTCTGTATGTGCGACCTTGCTGACGACAAAACGTGTTTATACTGTATTAATCCTGGAGACGAAAATAAGCAGGCAGTGTCTATTAACTAGATCTGGTCAATATTTTTTTTAGCTATTGACAGGATCCAAGCAGGAGAAGATACTAACAGCGATATTGACCAGACTTAAAATATGGTAAAACAATCAATCACCTAATTTTAACATGCAAAATGTTAAAACCTATTGGTCATTTTCAGATTCATACAATTTCAATGAGCTTCTGTGCAACTGTCAAATTTTTCGTTGAAAGTCAACTTGCAAGTATAAAAATGTGATAGCAGACAATTCGGACCATGATAAAGAATCGGAAATCCATTTTGCTTGAGTACTCTGCGTTGATACCACTGCT